>CM030372.1:24289069-24889069 GCA_003604175.2 Clonorchis sinensis
CATGATTTATTTGGAAGTCTTGTTGTGAAGAAAAGAATAAAGGTGGGTGGGGAATGGAATTAATACTAGCTTACTACAATTATTCCGGAGTGCTTTACAAAGTGCAATGGGATCGACAGTTTGATGTCTGCCACCTTAAATCCGAAGAGACCACCACTCCCGAGAGACTAAAAGACCACTTTCACACAGTGGCCTGCATTCCATCACCATACTCGGATCTACTGATGGTGGCTGTGAAGAGACCCCTTATTCCTTCAAGTTTATATCAACATTAAGGGCTTGCATATTTGTCTACATAAGCCTGTGCACTTTAAAGCTAACGAGCATATTCGCAAAATTCAATCTAGTTATAACTAGAGACTCAGCTGACTCTCAGTTAAATCTACCAAATGTGCTGCATAAAAACCGCCTAATTTTTCAGGCGGTCCAATATTTGAGGAGTTTCATAAGGACGTCTGAAGTTTTCCATTAGACTTAGTACTTTGCACTTGGCATTATCAGCTTATTTCTGAAATATGTTGCAGTCCCTCGTATCAGGACAGGAGATATTATGGTCGTTCGAGTCTTATTGTCTCTTTCCCATCACGAGGAAATTTGCGAAACGTTTTATTCATGGATTTCAGGAGAAGAAATACATATCGTGTTATTGAATCCTAAATAGTGGCTCAATCTGGTTGTTCTTGTTTAGGTTCCCCAAACAGGATTCGTAGAAACGCACTTAGCAGTAACATTCACGATAATCGAATGCTGCTGACGGTCCCTGCTGCACTGCACTTAAGGTTGGATTTGCCCTACTGCTGATCGTCCGTGCCTCTCGTTTTCAAATTATTGTCCGCGGGTTTTTCCGACGTTAAAAACCATCAAGGTGATCGACAGTATGAAAACTATGGCTTGAGTTTGTTCCCGTGTCTGTCCGCCTAGCTCCATATTACTATTGTTTTGATATTTCGTAAGAGGTTATGCAGGTCGTGAATAAACGAAAACCCTTGCTTGGACAGTTCCCACAAACGTAGTCATCAGTCCTAAGTGCTGGGGCTACAAGAGGAGAGCTATTAATGGGGTGGGGAGAGGGCGAAGAAAAGGTATGTGAAAGGGAAAGAAGGGAGGAGTTAGCTTTAGCATGTTTTCTCATACCCACCCTGCTGTATGCAGCGAGTTATGCGACCCGGCTGATGTCACCACGCGACAGCCGATGTGACATGAGTTTATTTGTATATGCGCAATTCATTGTTGAATCTGGGCTGGGATACTGCCAGGGCGCCCAGAACTAGACAGGAGGACGATTGGGGTCTTCAGCCAAAACCTTTGGCTCAAAAGCGTAACTGCAAGGCAGCGATGTTTAGCTGGAAATGGAAATGTATTACAATTTCTGCGGAACAAGTCGTCACATGTTCCAACCCACAACCTGGTGGACTAAGAGACTGTGTTTAACAGACCTCTATCCATTGACCAACCTGGCATGATCGAGTGTCGCGGGGACACCCTCAGTATAGCTCAATGAGTTGCTGAGGTGCGCAAACCGTCACACCGCGGTAAGGTCCAGTCTCTTCGTGTTGGGAGGACGACCAGGGTCATCGATCAAAGAGGTTTGTTCAGATGATTGAGAATAAGACAGCAGTACAAGTTTTTTAGAGATAGTAACCGACAATGGGAACGCAATGGACACCGATTAGCAGTCATGTCTTGCAACGTCTCTAACCGGACACAGTGTAGATCACGCGGTCCGCATCCTGGAAGGCGAGTCGCCTTGATAGTACCCAGGCCTTTCGTCATCTCTTATACCCGTCTACCAGATCAAAGGTTGACCACTGCTCTGCTTTTGCCACTCTGAACTGAGCATGGATCACAGCATTCCATTCGTCTAATGAGGATACGGCATATGCAGTACATGGCTTCACCACCAGCTTTTGGTGCTGGATGCATTCTTCAATGGAGGTCCTCGTTGCACAACCGAACGCTTGCCTTCTAATTATCTCATTGCAACTTTGCCGACAGCAACTTTATGAGCTATGGTCCTTAGACAGGGGTGGCCGAAGAACTAAAGACGTCTCACTTCTGCTGCTCGAAGAGGCCACGTCTCACAGCCATACAGCAAAGTAGCCCGTACTGTATAGCTTGACATACACGTCCCATGAGGTTTAAGTATATGCCGCTTTGCTGCCATATGTGTCTCAAATTAGCAAGCGCGACGGGAACTTTGCACATTCGTGCACTGACCTCATCTGTCACACTACAATCGGAGTTAATACGACTTCCAAGATACATAAAACGCTCCATGACTTCGGGCGTCTCCTTGGATTGTAAGTAGCATGTTCAGTGATTGCATGTCCAGGAACATGAACTTACACTTTGTGGGTGCAAAACTCATACCAAAGGACGGGATGATTTTGGACAGTTCAACCAAAACACACATGCCTTCTCTTCGAACACGGGGATGATGTCGTCTGCATGTTGCAGATCGACAAGGCTTTCGTCAGCAGCTATTTGAACGCTAGGATTATGAAGTCCTATGGTTAATCTCATCACCTCGTTTACCACGAAATTGAATAGGATTGGAGAGAATGGGCATCATGTTCGGATATCACTGTGTGTACAAAGTTTTCTAGAGAGCTTCATGTGTATTCTCATGCCCAGAATTCTGAGAATACAAAGAACTTATTGTGTTCACGAACCTCCGAATCACTCTTTGCTGAGTAAGCGCGTTGAGAAAAACAGATTGGTCAATTGAGTCGAATGCGTCTTGGAAATCCAGGGATACTAAAATTGTGGGTCGTTTATACGTATGGGGTTGTTCTATCACATGACGGATTGTGAAGATTTGGTTAACGCAACTCCTAGTAGGCTTGAATCTCGCTTGCTACTCTCGATTCATTGTGTCACGAGCCATCATAGGGCGACAACTTACGACTCCGAGAGTCTCGTTACGATTGGGATCAAGCTATTCCCTCGGATTACTGCACTCACCGCGGGCTCTTTTTTGAAAATGGGCGCCATCACTCGTTCTCCCGAGTTTTCTAGGACAGTCTTGTTTTCAAAGATTGGGACAAATATGCTTATCTTGCTAGTGTGATGTCTGAACTGGATCTGTTGGTCACGTTTGTGGGCCGTCGTTGGCCCTTACCATTCAACCAGATGGTGGCTTCGAATTAAACCGCGAAAATGGTTTGGTGTCTTTTTCTAGGGTTATCTCCGTCAGTCATTATTTTGGTTACCCACTTTTCTCGGTTCTTGAATCATTTTTGTGCGAATGTGAATCGTACCAATGTACACGTTTTGTCTTCAGAGACGATGTCATCTGTTCCGCCACTAATTTCACCTCCGAGCGGATGTGTCCTGTGTTCTCGGTTTCCAACGTAACAGGTGAAAATTTGGACCTGTTGAAAATGTTCCTCAATCTTCTCACTCCACGTTCGCAACCTCGACTAACCGATCCTGCACATTTCCAAGTCGATGACATTTTCTCTGTGCCGGGTGTCGGTAATGTAGTTTCTGGCACTTGCCTCTCCGGGGTTATTCGTTTGAACGACACACTTTTACTTGGCCCGGATCCAGTGGGTCAGTTCACCCCAGTCCCCATCAAGAGTATTCATCGGAAACGTATGCCGGTTACTTATGTTCGTGGTGGCCAAACGGCGTCATTTGCGCTGAAGAAGCTTCGCCGGAACCAGCTGCGTAAGGTAGGTCACTCTCATACTTATAAACACTGCTCTTTGTGAACGTAATTACCACATGATTATAGTTAACTTTCATCGGGCAAAAGGATGTAATCCCCGTAGAAAGACAGCTTTTTTGGAGCCCCCGTACTAGAAACTTTTGCTTGTTGTTCCACTTATCATACTCCTTTCAGCAATACATCCGTCAGCAAAAACCAGTACTGTGAACTCACCGATTTTCGGCCGGTTCGAACGGAACTGTGAAAAGTCGGTCTAAAGAGTAAAGAACAAACAATAGAGGTATCCGTTTTCACTGTCCTGTTCAGAATCGCGTCCCACCCGCTTCCGATGAGCTCTTCCATTTTAGTGGTGTTGAACACTCGTGTCTTGCTGGTTTCCAAATCAGGCTAAGATAGCCCTCATTGATTCGCCTTCTTCCTCAACCTCGATAACCTTCCGCTGTTTTCCAACGAAACAGACCTAGTTGTTATTGTGGTGTTTCAGATAACTACAGTCCTTAACACTAACTACCAAAGTTACTGTGTCACCACATGATCACGTACTCGAGCCTGGATAGTGTGTCTGTTCTTTGTCTCTGGCATGTTTTTTCTTCCGAAAAATCTCTGCAATCAAGACTAATCGCGGTGCTTTTCCAAGGCAGCTTTGCATCTATGGTAGCGATAGACGCTTTGGTCTGGAGGAGAAACAAGTGGAGTGAAATGGTAGTGGCATCTCTTCGCTTTTGAGATGCGCATGGATGGCCATGGTGAGCATAAATATTCCATCGACTATTTAATGGACTCATATCAGAGGACTCATTCGGTTCCCGACCTGAAGCTCCCACCTTGACGTGATGGTCGGGCTTAAGTGCTGCAACGATCCCGCAGGCTACAGCGGCTGGTACTTCGTTCCACAAGGTGCAACCATGCCAGGAAGGCCAAAGGGGAGCAGTCAGACCAAGAGCGACGAGACCGAGTATAACGAGTAATCGTGCTACGAGGCGGTCTTGGGGTAAAGTCGTACTGTCCTTTGCGATAAGAGTGTAAAGGCGGTAAAGTTTTTCCCCCCAGACGACCGGCATGTCCATATTCATGGAAGCAGCGATGCTGCCTTCCCCAGAGGAAGGACGGGTTAGAAAAGGTCGGCCTTAAAAACCGCACACTCCGATCGCCCAACGGTTGACCGTTACCGCTGGCGCATCATTCAATACGGTCGTAGTCTGGTGTTACCCAAAAGGCACTTGCTGTGCGCAGCTGCACTAGGAGCGTGACAGTAATGCCTTACTCCCTGCGCCCTCGGACCAGGCCGGCCCCAAGCAGCTAAGTGGGTCAGACTATTGAGTCATTGACTCTCGGAAGGGTCCTCCAAGAAAACCCTAACAACCGCTATCTCGCGGTTCAGAATTGAGTCAGAGGCCAGGGACAGAGTCACCGAACAATACCCTACATCCTCCCACTGTATTGTGGGTCATACTTTTGAGTTTGAGGTTCAAAGTGGGCTACCTCAATCAAACCTTCCTCCTCAGTCTAGGCAACCAGGAAGTATCATTTGCCCGCACAGTCCTGTGTCCACCGATGTCCTTCCTCACGTACTTCCCACCACACAAGCAAACTTCGCTGGGTCATTTGACTGTCAGTTATCTGATCGAAAGGCCTTATGTTCCCCGCTGCCCATTAACAGTAAACTAAATAATACCTTTCTAGATCCACGAGATACTTTCTATATAGAAACTTTCGACGTCCGTACTCTATGTCAAATAGGCAAACGGAATGCTCGCTGAAAGCTTGTATCCCCTTAAAATTGATGTATGCTTTGTCTCCGAAACACGCATACAAGACCCAAGCGTGGTTATGCATCTCAGAACGCCAAGGATGAACTCAGCTCTTTCACACTTCTCCCTCCATGTATCCGGTGACCCAGAAGCGATAACTCGTGGAATATATGATTTGGGAGTTGCACTCAGCCCCAGAGCTGAACGCGCTATGCTGGATTGGATCCCAGTGGACAGTCGTCTTTACATCGTCCGGTTATCTACCTCAATGCCTCTCAGCATAAAAAGCGGTGCCTATTTGTAGTGTCCGCTTATGCCTCAACGGACTGTAGTTCTGACGCTGAAAAGGATACTGTCTATCGGGTGTTATCCGGGCCCATTCGTCAAACAAAAAGCACTGACATTGTGACCCTTGCAGGCGATTTGAATGCTCAAGTAGGTTATCTGAGCACCTTGAAATCACGTTTGAGCGGTCGATTTGGAGTCGGTGCTCGTCTCACAGACAACGGAGATCGACTCCTCCAAGTGTGTGCTAATCATGAACTCTATCTGGCCAGTACGAACTTTCGGCATAAACGTTCGAATCGCGTATTTTGGCGGCCACCAACTACAACCGTGGACCCAGTTGGACCACGTGGCCATCAGCCACCGGTGGAAAGCTACAGTTCAAGACTGCCGTTTCTTCTGGGGCACACAACTTGATCCCGATCACGTCATGGTGCGTGCACGCCTGACAGTTCGTTTCCCTTCAATCCCTCGCAAGTCAGCAAAAAGCATGCCAATCTACTATCTTCGAGGAACTACCATAGCTCAACAGTATCGATCTGAGCTAGCCCAACAACTCTCCACAGTAAACCATATGGATGAAGCGTGGCAAAATGCGAGAGGAGGCATGTTAGCGCCGTTCAGTGCTCTCTGTCCGACTTCTCCGATTCGACCACAAGACCACTGGATGTCGTCGAGATCGCTATCCATGATTGATGCCAGGAAAGCCATACCAGCAGGCAAAGAGTACGACGGCACACGCAAATTCCTTAAACGCCAATTACTGAAGAGTCTAAGGCAAGACCGAGAGCTCTGGTGGACATCGAAAGCTCGCCTATATCAACTGATACGATCGACTGGTCCCAGGAAAACAATGGTCAGCGAAACGATAAGCGAAAAAGATGGATCATTAATTCACTCGCAAAAGCGTCGATTAGAAAGATGGGCCGAACACTTCGAAGAACAGTTCAGCTGGCCTCCTGCAACACAGCCTGTGGAGATAATGCACACAGGCGAATGGAGTGTAAACCTTGATAGCCCTTCGGAAGAAGAAATAAAGTACGAAATATCCGTACTGAAACGTGACAAGGCACCAGGACCGGATGGTCTGTATCCAGCCCTCTTCAAAGAAGGCGGAGAATCCCTGACAAAGCTTATTGGTGCTATATGGAACGAAGATAAGGTGTCTGCGGAATGGGGCGTGTCGACGGTTACCCCTATCCTCTAAAAGGGTACGCGGACGCTGTGTAAAACCACCCTGGCATCAGCCTGTTAGCCGTGGCATCAAAGGTGCTCTCTGGCCTTATCCTATTGACTGAACACAGGGAGAGATAGATCCGTAAAAACCAAGCTGGGTTCCGTCCTGCAAGAATGCATCGATCATATCTTCACTGTCCGACAGATTCTTGAACAGCGACACTGCTTCCAGCAACCAACAATGGTTATGTTCCTCGATCTGAAAGCTGTCTTTGACTCTGTGGACCGCCAGGCACTATGGCAGTGTCTGTGGAGCAAAGGTGTCCCCCTTAAATTCTTGACCCTTCTTAAGGCGCTGTACGCCAACTCCGCGGCCGTGTGAAGCTCTCTACGGGAAGCACTCTTCTGAGTTCACCACATCAAGTGGTGTCAGACAGGGCTGTCCTCTTTCGCCTTTCTTCTTCAACCTTCGTCATTGATACAATCATGGAAGACTCACCATCAGCCTCTAATGCCTGTGGGATCGAAGCGCTCCCGGGGCGTCCGCTCACAGATATCGAGTGAGCAGACGATATAGCTCTTTTTGGATCCGATTCCGGGCTAATGCAAACACTATTAAATAATCCGAATAACCTAGATACTCCTGCCTCACGGTTTGACATACGCTTCACACCTGTAAAGTGTAAAGTGCTACTGCAAGACTGGGCACTCTCGAACCCTTGCGGATGAGGCGATTGAGATAGTGGGAAAGTTTGTTAACCTAGGCTGCTGTATCAGTCCCGGTGGTCTCGCGAGCGATGATATTTCCGTCTGGATCGGGACAGCCAGAGAAGCTTTTGTGAACCTGTGTTACCTGTGGCGTAGGCGTAACGTCAGCTTATCCGTCAAGGGTTGAGTTTACAGTGCTACGGTGTGATCTACATTGTTATACGGGTCAGAAACCTGGCTGCTGCGCGCCGTGGACGTCAAAAGACTTGTTTGACCATCGATGTCTTCGGAGCATTGCCTGCGTGTGGCTGGAACAGCAATGCGGAAGTACGTCAAATGGTATTCGGAAGAAATAATTCGCCCACGATAGATGAACTGATCACACCCCACAGGTGGCGCTGGCTTGGCCACGTGCTCCGTATGCCAGTCGACCGACTTCATCGAAGGGTTCTTTTCGCAGGACCACACGAAGGGTGGAAACGAACCAGGGGAGTTCAACAATGACTTGGCAGCGAAGTATGAAAGCCATTACCATCAAACTCAACTGCGCTGGTCAGTGCCGTCTCCCTGGATGGGGATCCCGAGACGGGACACATCAATGATTGGAGAATTGTCAGGCGTGGCCCAGTCATGGCGCTCGTGCATACAAGCTATTGCCTTCAGTGCATAGCTACCTTCCGAACCCCCCCCCACTTAACAGTCCACTGACAGACCTGTATTTACGCACCAATTTATCAGCTCTCGCCTCCAATGCCCAGCTACCTACCCCACCTCCCCTAACATTGGTGGAAAAAATTGTGGCAGCTACAACCACTGTACCACAAGTACGCGGTTCTTACAGCTGATGATGATGATGACAGTCCGTTGAATCGCATACATGTTAGCCGTTTAAGGAAGTCGTGTTCTATTGAACCCACTTCCTCATGTCGCTTCTCAGTTTATCAAAGTACAACTTCGATCGACAGCTGGAGCATTTGGCATATGATATGCCATACTTGGCGTATTTGAAAAAGCCCGATTGAGTGACGCACAGGCCAACAGCTGCGGAGTTTTGAGATGTCTCAGTAAAATGCGGAACTATATGCACAAAATACTATATGAAGGGGATACAAACCTCAGCGTATGGTAATTTCTGTTTAAATTGTTGCACAGATTAGTACAAATCTAAAGAGAGCTCAAGAAGTCACAAAAATGCTATGGAAACAGCATATTCGGAGAAAGCAAATCAATTTTGTTTAACGAATGTGCGTGGTAACGCGTGTTTGAAAACCCGCGTAAAAGTTGATAAAATTGGTTTAACAGGTCAGGAGTCGAAATTTCGTGAAAGATTGCGGGTACTTATCGAACCTGTGGGGCAGACAAAAATAGTGGGTTCAGTCAAGGGGAGCGGTTGTACGATGTCGAAATATTGGTAGCTCGGGTGCGTTTACTGGTGGTTAATCGGATGGGTGTTGATCAACTCCAGATTCAGGGACCACTGGTTGTGCTCTGCTACGTACACTGAAGTGTAACGGTCAGCAGACGCTTCTTTGCCATCTCTCTGCTGGTAGAAAATAGAACGGATGCAGTTGTCCGCCACCGTGAGATGATGGAGGTGTGCAAGCAAGCGTTTTGGTGCTGTTTCGGATGCAACTTCTAGTTTCTCTTTGACTTCCGTACGCTTAGCGATTAAAACCTTTGTTTCCGAAATGTCACCAGGTGGGGCTCTTCTATTTGAAGGTTCTCTTATGGTCCTCACTGTCCAGAACGATTATTCAGAATCAGGTCTCACCTTACAAAGCCTAGCAAAAGCCAAAACAAGCATCTCTAATTCGCCACTTATACATTCCGCAGGAGATTCATATCTGTAAAAGTTCCTATGCAGTTGACGAGGCTAGCAACTGCTCTCATCTCGTCGAGTGGAATCTTTCGGACGTTATTCTTTGGTGCTTGACTGTAATGATATTGGTCGCCAATTCCAGCATAATTTCTGTTGTCTAAGGACGGAACGACCTCTAGATTGCAAACGTCTGAATCTCTCAGTGAAAGCGTTAAATTGATAATCTGTTTAATTAATGGCTTCCCGCACATGGTCATGTTGGGACAGATCAGAAGTCATCATGTGGAGTTCTTGGATAAACCAATCCGCTCCTTGCGAATAGCTGTTTGTAGATCAGCCGATGGCCAGTGTGATGCAAACCCTAAGTCGATGAAGCGTCCGTCGTCGGTGAAATCCTCAAGGTTGCGGATGCGTTACAACAAGTATGACGTCGAAGGTCGATAGGTAACTCATATTTTCATACTCATAGTAATTTCAATTTGCTCCAAACACCTATGCTCCTTCAGGACCGAACAACAACTATTAATGCAGCGGACGCAGTAACCCTGGCGGATAAAAAACAGAACGCCCTCTCTAGTGCTGTTCAACCAAACAAACCGAGTCATCGTAAAATCCCTTTTTGTTGACTTTTAAGTCAGTTAAACCACTCGTTAGTTATGTCTATCGTAATGCAGTTATCGATATAGGCGTTTCGGAAGCTACCTGGTCTAGCTCTTCCTGATTGTCGATGGCACCCCAGCTGTTGGTGCTCACCATCGAACCGATGCGGGGAGTTGCAACAAAAACTCTTCTGAGGCCTGAGGATTCTCCAGGTCCTTGTACAGTCGGTGGTGAGGTACAAGGGCATCCACCGTACTCGTGGCCCCGACGAACTACCTGAAGGTAAGGATAGTTTCACCCTTGATCATTCGCTGTTTAAGTTTTATCAGGGCGCCTCTGAATCGACTTCCGTCTTCTGGCGCACGATCATGAGCGGATTCGTCTCTCAGATGATGCTTGGGTCTGAAGATTACTAGCTTCTTTTCGAGAGTGTAAGTCACGACTCTTAGTCGTCTAGCACCATGTTCACGTAGCCATTCAAGTCATTAAGCAACTTTGATACAAGAAGTTTGACGCAGATCACCTCCCGGGTATGGACACGCTTTCACGACAACGTTGTACTTCGTTTGCGTCCCGCTCCCTTCTTCTCTTTGTCTTTTTAATATCAGCTCCGTAATACTCGATAAACTTGTTCTCCTGGTAGCCAGTTGTATTTTCGTCCTTAGGACACTAGGCTATACAGCTTTTACCGTATTTCTGCTTTCAGTTGGTGCTGAATCAGACGAATCCTTGTCGATGATCAAGGTATCCTTTTAAGTCTCGTACTTCGCAGCCATAGACATCACTTCAGAATTTATGCCTTTGGTCAGATGACGTCGATAATAATCGCTCACATCTGGCTGGACTGCCAGTGGTCGGAATCCGCCTCAGAGTTGATATTCCTCCACTCGTTTTGTACGTCGCATCAGGGTTTTGTGGAAGCTGCCTAAACTACCGCCGGGCACCGTGTACCTGGTAAACGAGCTGGATCTCCAAAAAGCAGATGTCGCACGTAAAGTTCAGGTTCTCCACATGGCACATGATATGCCGGTTACAGAGGTAGTCCTTGACTCCTCAGCACTAAGTGTGCGTCCTTCTGTTGTAGATTTGGAACTGGAGGGCCTTGGATGTCTTGATCACCGTCGTCATAAGGTTGTACAGGGAGACGGTGTCCTTCGTTGAAGCGCAACCGCCCTCGAGGGGCAGAATAACACAGAGCCTCGAATCATCGTGTTTTGTGACGGAATAGCCTCTCCATGGATCTCTAAAGAAGCTTACTTCGATGTGCTTCTTATGAGTTCCATCCTACCCGAAACTACGTACTAAGGCCAAAATAGTTAATGCTGTATCTGTTCTGCACCGTATACGTGCATGGTTCACTTCCATCTAAATTGCACCAAACATGCAATGGGTAGTGAGTTCAACTGGGTGTGCACACGATTGGTGATCGAATTCGAAGCCCCTTGAAACTCGATGAGTATAGTATAACACCAGTATAACATGTCTTTGGGAAATTGTGACCCGCACGTTTAGAGCGACAAAACTAGTTTTGAAAATTACATGTGCTTTCCTTTCTGTCTATTAGTTAAATGGATAAATGGGCAAATAAATTTCACGTGTTATACGATTCAGAGTCATGGTTGCTTTGTATTAGGTGTCGATTCCCTTTGGTTATTTCCTTTCTTTCATAGTTAAAAATGTTAGGAACCGGGGAATTTATCCCCCTCCTTGGAAACCAGCTAAACCAGAACAGCTAGAATGAAGTCCTGTTCGTTTTCGGGCCTCGGTTTTCGGCGAAAAAAGTTTATGATTATTGTAACGTCCTTGAAATCGTCGCGCAGAGAAACTCACTGAAAGGTTTAGAGTAAGCTTTTAGGATCAGTCAGTCAGTTGCAAGCGATGTACCAGAGTGCAGTAGTTCCAGCTGCTACAGCTGCTCCGTTAATCGAGGGTAAGGAGACTAAGAGAACGACAACCACGCATTGGAGCTATTAGCCTAGCCGGTTGATCAAAGCTAACTGGTTCTGTCTGTCCAGTGCAACAGGCAGTAAGAGAGCTGCCTAGAGAAGGCGGTGGATTCGATGCAAGATCGCCATTAGCACCGTGGCGCAGCCACTTCTGTTGAAAGCAGTATACATTGGTTTGCCTCGTCCCGGAGATGTGAACTGTTCTAAGGTAAACCATGTGAACCTAAGCACGAGCGGGTGAAACACCCGTCCAGTAACGCACTGACGACGTCTCCTCGAATGGTGGTGACGAAACTTTTGCAAATTTGTTTCCAACCTCGGCGAACAGGCCAATCACTGACTAGTGACTGAAATCGCTTTCGCATTATTCCAGGCTTAGTAGTGACCTTTGAATAACTGAAACGAAAGTTGTGAATCGAAGGCGATAGCACGGATTAATGTGCGCAATTGAATACGTGACTGGGCGGTGCTCGCCACTTTCTCTAACAATTCATGTGTCCCGTCTCGGAGTCCCCATGCAGGGATAGAATAACAAGCATCAAATTGTGACTTCCATATTTCGCTCCCAAGCCATGTTTGACCTTCCCTGCTTCTACACCTTCTGGACTGTTGTGCGAAAAAGCCCTTCAAGCATGGCGATCCGCTGCTGTACGAAACGCGTGACTAAGCCAGCACAACCTATGGAGTGCCATCGCGTGTGCGAAGCGGATTTCCCCTCTATTCCAAGGATATGTTGTAGACCAACAACAGCCTCTCTGACTTTCCGCATCTGGATAGCAATATTCCTCTTATCTAATCCGCCGATGAGGAAATTCGTCGACTACCTCAACGGGCTGATTTGCAAGCATGAGATCTTGCAGCGTTACCCTACACTTAGCAAGTGCGAAGTACATACCAAACCGTGAGGCAGAATCATTTCGGTTATTTAATATTGCTTGCATTTTGACGAGGTCGGATCCAAGATGAATTGTATCGTCCCCGCACTCGATGTAACTGTAACTGTAACTCCCTAATCTGTGTACCGTTGACAGTTTTGTCACAAAGACTTCGTTATTCACAAGCTTGAAGCCGCAATAGAATGCTCACCCGCACTTCCTCCAGCATGTCTCGATTAATGAAACGCTTAGTGCCTAATACTGATGAGACCTTGCAATGTTTTTTTTCATTTGATAGGGAATCGTCCTCCTTTCACCGGAGCTAAAACCGCGAGCGTGCATTGAGTTCATGGCCGAAGTTCTAATTCTCCATCATCCAACCACCATTTGGGTGGGCTACCAGGCCATGGTACATGCTGGACCTGTACGTCAAACAGCGACGATTTTGGCGTTGAGTGGACAAGAAAGGTTGCGTACTGGAGATAAGGATTTGGTTCACTTTCGATTTATGAAGTATCCGGAATATCTCTATCCAGGTCTGCGACTGATATTTCGTGAAGGTAAAACAAAAGCAGTTGGTAAGTGCCCAACTATTTTCACTCTTAGGTATTCTAGCGCGCAATTTTTTTTACTTTGCTCAACAAGTTCCCATTTTTCTCCCCGCATGTAAGCCTTTTGTACATGCAGCGGTTCCTTTGAAGGAGGCCGATTCTTAGAGCAGATCCGAGTAGACTTTTTTCCCCAGGGAAGTCAGTTTGACCGACAGTTTGAACGAACTTTCATCCGCTTCGTCTTCAGGCAATAACAAGCTGAAACACCGAAGACAGTGATGTAGTGAAGTGGCCCCAGTGAAGCAAACAGTAACCCATCTCATCACGATTATCGCTTTTATCAGCTTAGAAAATTGCCGCAATTTTTTAACACAGAGCACTCTCTGAAACCTCTTCGCGGAATAGCATTCAACACCAGGACCATGGCAAAAGTATCAACTACAATGTGACCGAAATAAATTACCTTTGAACTCATGTTTCATGAAACAAATATCAAGACCTGTGCATCATTAAAGGGAGAATTCCAAGCGTCAACATAGTACATCAAAGGTCACTTAATGACGGTATGCAACAGATTGATTAAAAGTGCCTTATACCCAAATTCTTATGCCAAAGTTTTTCGGATCGCTTATTCAATTTTGTATATTTTCCAGAATAACATGCTCATCTATTGAATAGGGGAAAACCCATGGCATAAAGCGCAACTGGGCTTGTAACTCATCATCATCGACAGCATGACATCAGTGTTCAACACCGATGCTTCACTTCCGTACAACCATGATTTATTTGAAAGCCTTATTGTAAAGAAAAGAATAAAGATGGATGGGGAAGGGACTTGGTGCTAGCTTACTACAATCAATCCGTGGTGCCTACACCCCCAAACATTCACTCAGGCAATTTGGATAGAAACTGACAACAAGATCGCCACTGACATCGGTTGGTAGTCATATCTTGCAGCGTCTCCAACCAGGCGGAGTGTAGATCACGCGGTCCCAATCCTGGAAGGCGAGTAGCACCGACAGCACCCAAATGTTTCGTGATTTCTTTCATACGCTTCTGCCAGGTCAAGGGTTGGCCACCTCTCTGCTTCTGCCACTCGGAATTGGGCAGGGAAAACAGCACTTTCCTCGACGAACGATGGTTCGGCATACGCAATACATGAACTAACCAACGCAGCTTCTGGTGCTGGACACATTCGTCAATAGAAGTTCCCGTTGCACAACTGAAAACTGGCCTTCTAATTGTCTCGTTACGGATTCCCCGACACCAATTTATACGAGCTATGGTCCTGAGACAACGATTGTCAAACTCCTGAAGACGGCTCAGTTCCGTGTCACAGCCATACAACAAAACAGCCCGCACTGTAGCTTGATGCACACGCCCCTTGAGATTCAGGGATACACCATTCTGACACCATAGGTGCCTCAAATTAGCAAACGCGAACCGGGCCTTGCAGATTCGTGCATTTACCTCATTTGTCACACTACAATCAGAACTAATACAACTTCTAAGATACGTAAAACGCTCCACACCTTCCAGTACCTTTCCCTGGATTGTCAGTGGCGCATTCAGTGACTGCATGTCCACGAGCATGACCTTACACTTTTGGGTGCAAAGTGCATACCAAAGGACGGGATAACTTTGGTCAGTTCATCCAAAAACACTGCGCCTTCTCCTTTTCGAAGATGAGAACGATGTCGTCTGCATATTCCAGATCGACAAGGTCTTCGTCACAGACTATTTGAACACTGGGGTTTTGGAGACCTTCCAGCGTTCGCCTCATGATTTTGCCTATCACGAAGTTGAAAAGGAATGGGGAGAGTGGGCATCCCTGACGGACACCGCTTTGTGTACGGAAGCTTTTGGAGTTCGCCGTATACTCTCACACGTCCGGAAGTCTTGGAATACAAAGAGCTTATTATGTTCACGAACTTCCGGAGCATTCCTTGGTGGACAAGCCTGTCTAGAAGAACACACCGTTCAACCGAGTCGAATGCATCTTGGAAATCCAGGAATACTAGAATTGTGGGTCGCTTATACGTATGGCGTTGTTCTAGCACCTGAAGATTTGGTCAAGCTGATCCCCCTGTGGTTGTCACACTCACTGCACTATCCCAACCCCCGCCCCCTCCCCCTGAAAGCACCGGTATTTCACGAGGCAGCATATTTCCTCCGTGACTGGTAGTTTTGGTTAGTTGTTGCAAAAACAACCTTTTCAAAATTCCCGATTCTCTAGTCCTGTGGCTGTCCTCCAGGGGGTTTTGCCAAACATTTCATTTCGTTATCCCTCATATTCTTACAGCGTTTTCAGGATGTATCGTCTGAACTAGCAAACTAACCATACTGCCAGAGAGCGCATGTGGGTGGCTTCGGAGCATAAATTCGGACAGCTGTACTGGGTTTTGTGGTAACTTGGGGTATGCGGCAACAGTATGTACACCCACCACATAAGCTTCGCCGTCACGTGGGATCGTTTCTGCTTTCGTATCGGTAGGTTTAGATTCCTGCGTGAGTTCCTATGGTGAGATGTCTGAATTCGACTTACTTTTGATGACAATCGAGTACGGACTTCTGTCATTCAGAAAGCGTGGTCCGCAAACTGAACTGATCCCTGGAATCACACACTCTTTGTTAACCGATACTAGCCTGAGTTGCAAAACAGTGTTGCCGAGAAGTGACAGTTTAAAGAGATCAGAATCATGTACTGGAATCATGCACTCCACCTCCTTGTGAAGAGCTAGGTAGAATTTAACCATAATAATTTTCATACTAGCATGGACCCCATTTCTCCAAAAAGAGACACGACGAGCCGCATTTCCCAGACTGCTCCCATCAACCTTTGACAAGTCTTCATAGCAAGGAAATCATGCTTCTGGTTGACACTGAAATTCTGTCGTGTGCGCCAACTTGTCCGCGATGGATACTGATGAGCCCGTAGATGTTGTAGCAACGTGTGTGCTCTGTTTCGAACAAAACATGCTTACTGCCTGGACAATGTTTCCCCGAAAGCATTCCGAAGTGTACATCATGATGCGCAGTGGTCATTCAGCGGCGCCTCGTCCGCCGATGTGCTGTGGCAATGAGCGCTGACTGCAGTGCCCTTGAAGCACGGCGAACACTCAACGAAAAGCCGACGCGACAAAATCAATAGACAAGCCAACCAATCAAGTGAAAGGGAACACGGCCAGCTGCGGTAGCGACTTGGCCAATCGCAAATATGACGGTACATGCACGATTGACGGATCGGCGGACGAGCCAACTCAAGACATACACGATACGAACGCTGCTTTGGAGCAGGCTGGGGAGGCGATGCATGTCAATGTTTATATGGGGTCTCTTCTGTCAGAGTCGGCCGATGTGTCCACATGGGCAGTCCAACCGACTGTGATCAAGAGTGTGTCGGGCGCAGTTATCCTAACTCTTAGACTTCGCAGCTCATCGCTATCCCCGCTACAGGGATTTGTATGCTTCCCAAGTCAAGCAGGTGATATATCTAGCGGGTGAGATATTTCATCATCATCGACAGCATGACATCGGATGCTTCACTGCCGTAAACAACCCTCTGCATGCATCTTGAATTCCTGATTCTGATATACAACACAAATCAATGCCAAACGAGTTCCGTGTAAGAGCAAGAGCGACTTGTTGTCCTTCTGGCCTCAGAATGCGGACATTGAAGGCGGCCAGACAGACTGGATGTTGAGGCTTGAAGATTGCTATCGAGATGCCTGAGGATGTCGGCGCCATGTGACGAGCAGATGCTGCCCGCAATACCGACGCCAGCCGAACGTGGTTATCAGTCCTGAGTGCTGGGCCTATAAAAGGAGAGTTACTAATGGGGCGGGGAGAGGGGGAAGAAAAGTATATGAAAGAGAAAGAAGGTCGGCGTCAGCAGTAGCCCGAACCTTTATTAGCTGGGACAGAGGAAATTATTCTGATGGCTCTCCCAGAATAAAAAAACTAACTCATACAGTTGATGGAACTGGAAGATTGACACAAAAGCGTGGAAAATGAGAACTCACACTGGAGCATCCAGCATACCGATCATAACACTCTAAGGGGATACGGGTGAGAGATAGATCGATAGACAGATAGATAGATATTTAGATAAAAAGTATATAGATAAATATTGGTCACCGGCGCCGGTGATCTGAACCTGGGAATCAATGCCTCGGTAATGTTCTCAGGTCATGGAACCCCTTCTACTACCCTGTTTACCAGAATTGACACTCGTCCACTTAGCCCAGAAAACCGCAACCAACGCATCGCTTACCCGCCGGGTTAGCCTTAATGCATTTGAGAAATTTGTCTCAAATTTGTCTCGGAACTAGACGAACACAACTTTGTAGCAAACGCTAAACGTTGCCCGACAAAAAATTTGCCAGCTGTTTTCTACTATCTGTTTACCATTGTTTACTTTTCGGTTCCGAAACTGTGTGCATAGATTTGCTTATTGATTGTTCATCCTAAGCTATTCATTCTTCCGGTTCACTACCAAGAATGTTACCTGTTTTTGTTTGCACTGGCATTCATACCATTTGAAATGACCCTTCAAAATTATCTTGATCCTCTCGTCAATTGTTCCATTAGTTTGTTTTGAAGTAAGGTCTATTGTGGATAGTTTTCGTATCGCGCTGAGACCATCTGATGGCTCAGGTCACTCTTCCATGCTTTGCGATATGTTCTATGTCCTAGCACTTTGTGCTCTTTTCAGCACCTGTCAGGTTTCCTATTCTTGTGTTTAGGTACCGTCAAGGAAACTATTCCTCTGGCCGACGTTGCACCACAAAACCTTCGAAACCGAGCACTCAGGAAGTTAACCCCACAAATTCCGAGCAAAACTACTCCTCCTCCTCCTCGACCTCCTGTTGCACTGCCCCTGAGTGACATTCCTGGCGCCTGTGCAGGCGAGACTTCTGGCACCGTATATGATAGTGTTGATCAGAAATTGTTGGATCCACACAGACCAGCCTATTCCAAACAGCGGAAACACTATAAGTCCCATAAAGATACTACCTTAAAACACTCACATAATACCCCCCAAGATCCACCGTCATCCAACTGAGTTAAAAACGTTATTTGCTTTGATGCAATGTGAAGCTTTCCACACAGGATGTGGATCTTAGTTTTCTCATGGTTTTTTACACCACAGGCAGCGGGATCAGGTCACTACCAGGTACTACCCACTGGTTTTCCGGTGCATTTCGTGTCCCATTTGCACATCTTACCCGCAGATGATACTTTTTTCGCAGTCCCTTTTTGTACAGCACATATGTCCGTACACCACTTTCGTTGAGATTATTCACCGTGATGCCAACCATCCATTGAATCCAGCTGACCATTATCAGATATTTAGACAGTCGTTCGAAAGATGTTCGCGTATTCCATATATGCTGTTTTGTTTCCTAAGCTTGTTTACTACCCCACCCAGCTCTTACTCAGATACGTTTATATCTGCATGGGAGGATGTATGCACGTCAATTGCGTTGTACAAGTCTTTTACAATTAAATCATCTCGGTGTGGTGCGTTGCAGGGTACCGTAATTCTGACATATAAATTCACATTCCCCACGGTTTTTCTTTGACAACCATCTCTGCGAAACAATAATATCAAAAGTTGAAAAACTGGAGCTTTCCACAAGGCTTTAGTCTTTTCTAGTGCTTTCCTGTCCATAGACCTTCCAAACTGTTCCCCTGCTTTCCGTGATATCCAAATGACCCGCTTTCTTGGATGGTCCTTTTTTCAGTGTCCGCTCATGGTGTTCTAAGGCTGACAGCTCACTGTGATCTGTCCGCAGTTGTACCGTTTCATCGCCTCCTGAAAATATTGAATTGTTCTGCTGTCTTCGTAATTTTAATCCAGCTTTGATTTGTGGGAGCCTCACGCTGTTCCTGTGATATGCTTGTTCTGGACAGTTTTCTGAGAATTTTGTGTATACACATCGTGATGTCTTCAACGGGAGATATTTGTCTGCAAGTAATGTCGTTAAGCTTGACTTTAGTGCCCTCCATTCTGCTAAGGTTCTTGGTCTCAACGAAGGGTATTCGTTACGGCAGAATTGCTTTACCTCCAAAAGCTTAGGTAACTTTTGTTTTGAAAGCATGGTAGTTTTGTTTGCTTTCTGTTTCCACGATTCCCGCCTTATCAGGGTCACTTTTGCGTGCATATGTTGCGGGTCGGATACGGTAACCCATGGCAAATTGTCGTTGACTGTCCTCAGTTGCGAGAGCTCTTCGGATGCTATTTGAGAAAAAGCACCCCCATGCAGTGTCTTCCGGAGAACACACGGATACTTCGCTTCATCTCTCAGCGATATTGCTGCCTCACCCTCTTCTAATTGCGTGAGCAATTGCAGTCGTGCCAAGGCTATTAATTGTTGTAGATACCTTTCTTCGGTGGAACCAACTTCATGATTCACACTCAGTCCCTGTGCTAAAAGACCCCCGCGCCAATCTTCCCCCTCCAGCACGATTTTATCTAATGAAAAATTTGAATAGTCTATCTTTTTCAGCGGTGCTTTTTGACAAACATTTCCTTGTCTACCATGGATATGTCGTGAACCACGTTTCCATGACGCATGCTTTGAATCATTGCGACTAAACTTCACTAATAAGTTCTTGTATATATCTGTGTATTTCGGTCGGTCTGTTTCCAGCATATCTTCACTACTTTGGGGCCAACTCCATCTTTGAATGAGGTTTACTTCTAATGTGTCCTGTGCGTAGTTATACACTTCACTAGCTGCTGACTGATACAGCTCAATGATTTTTGATGGATTCGATCCATCCTCCGATACCAACACTGCCCGCCTTTTATTCGGAATGCGTTTTTGTGTCACATGGTGTATTCGTGAATTTCCTTCTTGATAACGAATTGTGAGGCGATCAAGTGGATTCTTTTTTAATAGTCGCCTGCTCAATTTCGTACACTTTTTATGTAAAATACCCAGGCGCAATAACGTAGGTCCCGATAATGGCATCGCTAGGAGCCTTACCATACCGGCTTTAGTGACTGATTTCACCGAATTCGGAATCTGATACAATCGACGCTGTCGATTGGAGCGCCTACTCACGTCACACTCTACCTGGGTCTCCAACTCTAACCGTATCTCTCGGTGCATCTCCTTCAGGTATTCTTCTCTGCTTAACTGGTTGTAAGACGATTCTGTTATGAAGTGGGGATATGTATATTCAAGCCGACATCCTGCGAATCGTCTCACCTGTGTCCTGTTGTTGGCTGGCCTGCAGGCTCTCGAAGAGATCCTGGAATCCACTCCTAAATCCAGATCATTTTTGCCTCTATTTAATGTTGAAATTCTCGTCCTGTCACAGGTATTCACTAGATCTGACACTGTT
Organism: Clonorchis sinensis; assembly: GCA_003604175.2. Taxonomy (NCBI): domain Eukaryota; kingdom Metazoa; phylum Platyhelminthes; class Trematoda; order Opisthorchiida; family Opisthorchiidae; genus Clonorchis; species Clonorchis sinensis. The sequence goes on from CM030372.1 coordinate 24,309,810, forward strand.
AGGTTATATGTATGATTGTTGCTCTTGTGTCTGTATGGTCTCCAATGAAGAGTCGGCAAATATACAGTTGTTATTGCATCTGGAGTAACACATCTAACTTCCGTTTCTGCCTCGCCGGACTTGCCTGCTAAGTGACCTAGGACAGTAGATTGTGACTGCTTTTGAAGTGTTTTTGTTGAAGCGCCGTTCTGGCATTTTTCTAGATACGATCCAAATAGATGAATAGGTCTAAAAGGGATACGCGCAGTGGTTGGTCGGCTATGTAGTGTTCCACCTTCTGGTGAGGAAGTTTCGAGTTCAATTGCATTCGAACCAAGCGGTTTCATCTGTTCAGGTTCAATGCACAGTGTCTTCTCCAACTTTCCGTTCATTTCGTCGACAGCTTTTTGGGTGCGGAAGCGTTCCAGTGAGTTATTGGAATTTGTCCTATTTTTTTTCGCATATATCAACTTCAGGAAGCGACCGAAAATTCCACAACCTTGCCATTCCATAGCTTTGAGTTTCTGTCTGCCTTGTTTACTGGGCTTTGTTAATTTAAATTGGTCATAAATCAATAAGATCTTCCTCTTGTAACAGGATGAGATTAACCGAGGGAGTTTCACATACGAAACACGTGTCGCTCTTCTGGAGTCGCCTCATTCAACATCACATTCGTGATTCATTCCCAGTAATAAACAGTACTCGTTTTCAACCCCAAGTACGACTTGTACTTTTTTCTTTAAAGTTTTACTTCGCCCCCCACCCAACAGAATTGCTGCGGTAAGGTTTTGTAACTATGGTCAGTGTTTTTCCAATTGTGGTACCATTTAGTTAGCATCAGGTCGATGCTAATTTGTACGGGATCGTAACTTTTATCAAGGTGCGATTCTATTCAGCTTTGCACTAGTAAGTGCACAGAACCACTTTGTCCAGCGGATCCTGTTTGAATGGATTGATTGGTTGTCAATGGATCGTGTCCGACGAACACGGCCAGAGACTAAGCGGATGATATGTAAATAGCTTCATTTTAACGCTAGAAGGTCGAAGTAGTTATTTTGGGAAGCTTTCATTTGGAAAATTATGTGAACTTTAGACGTAGTGGCTTAGTAAAGTCAATGGTTCACCTGTTCTGCTGCCCACTGGCCGAGGTACGAATCTAATGATGGTGTGACGAACTATTCTGGCACCACAGACTTTTTCATGAGTCCTATTTACGTCACGGGTTGGTTCGGCAGTTTCAGTAAATGCCAACACGTTTTTTAACTCAATTGATGTGCTGAACCCTGTTTGCGACGTGAGTCGTTGACGCACGCACACAAGGAACGTTGAGTAAACTACGTGGGCTGAGGTTACCTTCGCTCATCTCTCAGAGATTGGGTGAACGATATTTCATACAAGAATGAAATGACTTTGATGGCACTTTGGGAATTGAGCCTGTTGTACTTAAATGCTAAGATGGGGCTTGCTAATGGGTACCAGGTTTGCAATAAGACAAACCTTGTCAGCGTCAGTCGGTGGGACATGTTCTGGTGAGCCAGTATAAGAGTACAATAGGTCCTTCGTGTTTTCTATTTAGTGCAGCAAAATCTGCCGAAGAAACATGTTGGATGGAACCTCGAAGGAAATTTTACGGTTTTTTGGATGTCAGATATGGACCAAACATCAAACCGACCCAAACTCTCCAGGATACTATTGTGGGACATCCACAGCAATGTTGGATATATGGCCCAGACAGTTCAGCAAACTGCTGCACTGGCCGACCAATGTCGAGTGGACTACAGTGAGTAGATTGTCTCAATAAGAGCTAAAAACCGTTCACATACCTTTTCCCGACTATCGAAGAGATGCCACAGGCAGACGCAATTGAGGAATAACAAGGTAGCTGGAATGACAAGCTTGCAGCGGAAATGTTCAATTACATTGGTCCCTTCTTCATTTGATCAACATTATCTGGCAGGAAGAGGAAGTTCCGCCAGAATTTAGGGATGCTCTAATCTTGTCGGTCTAAAGAGAAAAGCAAGTAACAACTATGGGGATGTTAGTCTGCTGCGGTGCACGGATTGGCTCAGGGAACAGGTGCTACTCAACTGCGTGACATTTGGAGTGATCGAAGCACATTCACGAAGAACAACGTAAATTCCGTCTACGTCGCAGCACAACGAACCTGATATTTGCTGCACGACAGCTTCAAGAAAAATTTCTTAAAGATCGCCAGCCACCCCATGCCCTCCTATCAGAGTTCAAGAAGTTCTTATACTCCGTCGACTGAGAACTATTGTGGACAGTTATTTCGCAACACGGACGTCCGCCGAAATTCCTCTCCACAGGACTGCGGCCCGCATTCTCATGTTTGCGGATGACTATGTACTGTAAGCAAATATACATGATGAATTTCAAGGTCTAGCTGAGGAGTTTACGACTGCAGCTTCGCAGTTGGACCTGGATACCAACGTGAAGAAGACTTCCGTTCCGCCCCAACATGCTCCGGGTGAGCTCCCCAACACTTTTTCGCGCATCAAGGGTGGAACAGAGTTTGTGAATTACTGCACGAATTTCTGCTACTTCGGGAGCTTATTGTGTACTGATTTAATCGCCGACCGTAAGCTGATTCCATTTTGCTAGGGCTAGTGTAGTTTTTGTCTGAACAGGCCCCGAGGTCCTCCGACGGGGCGGTGTGATGGAACGGAGGCTATGATTACCCAGTGTTTGCTACATGTTTGTCGAATATACTGAAACAGGACTCCGGAGCAGCTTCTATAGTCACGTGAGTACAGAAAACGGACCCCTGGTGGAGAGAAGTTTCGGTATATGGATACTCTGGCCAAAAGTCTAAGGACTGCTGACGTGGATCTCGTGAACTGGGAAGTGGGAGCTCGAAACAAGATGGCAGTCGCCAACTTTGAGCCAGAAAGCTGAAGCGTTTAAGACGCAAGAATTGCTGGACCTGGATCTCGGACATACTGGATTTGCAGCGACTGTGATTGTGTCTGTGCTGACCGTATTGTATTGTCTGGCTACCAGCCGTCGGCGGAACGTCAATGGATAAGTTAATTTTCACAGATCCGTCTTAAATTTTTGGGGTCCTTCGGTAGCTCCTCCTCCTCTAGCTCCTCCACAACTGACTTTCTTTGACCCGCCGCACAGACCACAACTTACCAAAATGCCTTACTACACTGAGCAATCAGCTGTGCTAAGACCGTGATGGTACTGCAATTGACTTTCAATGGACATCATCGTGTAGATATATATAGTCTTAGTTCGGCTTATTGATAATACATCCTCCTAGTCGGCCCGAAGTGGACACCATTGGGTTCAACTTCCAGGCTATTCACATTTTTGTTGTCCACGCGCTACCCTAGTGTCATAGATAATATGAAGTCATGACGGTACTCTCGGTGAATTTCTGTGACCACTGTTGTATAGTCCAAGTGGTCAGTACTGGCTGGCCATATGTGTGTGTGTCTAATATCTGTCAAGAAGAGACTGGCCTTTACCATGGTATGACGGTTTGTGTACTTTGTACCCATTGAGCAATACTAGGGAGTTTCCGCGCGACACTCGCATTCTGTCACACCGGGTTGGTCAATGGTTAGATATCTGACGAACACAGTCTCCTGGTCCCCCAGGCTGGTGGTTGAAACTTTTGTGGCGACTTTTTCCGTAAACATGGCAATGTACTTGCATTTCTCGCCAAACGCCGCTACCTTGCAGTCAGGCTTTTGAGCCAAATGCTATGGTTGGAGAACTTAATCGTCCTCTTGTCCAGGTGTGAGCGCCCTAGTGCCTGGTGTGAGCCCAGGTACAACCATGAATGGCGCATGTACAAATAAACTCATGCCAAATCGGCCGTCGCGTGATGACATCAGCCGGTTCGCCTTTGTTGCTGCATACAGCAGGACGGACTACTGCTAGCTCCTCCCTTCTTTCACTTTCACATACTTTTTTTCGCTTTCTCCCCACCCCGATAATAACTCTCCTCTTGTAGCCTCAGCACTTAGGACTGATAACTCCGTTCGTCCTCCATCGGTTTTGCAAGCAAGCGTCGGCGCTCATCCGATGCCGACATCCTCAGGTATCTCCAAGTCAATCTTCAAGCCTCGACGCCCAGTGTGCTGTGTATCGGAAACAAGAATTCACGGTGCCAGCACAGTGGTTGAGCTAAACGCCCCATCAGTCTCCACTCGCTTCCGGCTACGCATCACTGGTGATCCAGTGGCTGCTGCGGCGAGATGTACAGGGGTTGGTATCGTCCTGAGACACCGGGCGGAAAGATCCTTACTTGATTGGATATCTGTTGATAGTCGTCTCTGTGCGGTTCGTCTGGCAACGTCTGTGAAGGAGTCTCACCAGCAAGAAGTTGATTGATGTCTGTTTATCGTATCCACTTATGTCCCAACTGACTATAGCTCTGACACCATCAAAGGCAACTTTTCTGACGCCCTGAATGCCCTGTGGCGGCGAGCTAAAAGCTCAGATATCTTGGTGGTTGCCGGAGATCTGAATGCACAAGTAGGTAGGCTTAGCGTGTCAGAAACTCAATTAGGAGGTCGACATTGATTGGACCCGGCACGTACGGACAATGGTGAACGAGGCAATTAGAAAGCGAGTTTTCGGTTGTACTCCGGGTTCTTCCATTAAAGAATGTCCAACACCAGAAGTTGCGTTGGTTAGGCCATGTATTGCGTATGCCGTACCATCGTTTGCCGGGGAGAGTGGTGTTCTCCGTAGCCAATTCAGAGTGGCAGAAGCAGAGAGGTGGACAACCCTTGACCTGACAGAGGGGATAACGAAACGTCTGAGTGCTGTCGGTGCTACTCGTCTTCCAGGATTGGGACCGTGTGATCCACACTAGTCGATATGGATTTGACTCGGCACGTACGGACAATGATGAACGATTGCTTCAGCTGCCTGCTGACCGCAGGTTCTTTTTATGCAGTACCAACTTCTGAGATAGCTGATATCGTCTGGTCACATGGTGTTCTGCAACAGTGTGCCGGCCACAAACTTAAATTGATCACAATACCATCAGTTACCGATGGCCTGGATCAATAACTGACTGGCGCTTGTTTCGGAACACATTCGTGGATCCCGACCACGCACTCGTCCGGAGTACGTTTTCCAGTGGCGCGTAACATGCGGACAAATCGCTTGGTACCTGATGGACTGGAAGATGCAGATATTAGACGAGCTTACCAGAATCGTCTTCTAGAATCTCTTCCAACTGCTCCACCATCAGATGTGAATTTAGACTGGGACGAGATTGCTACCTCTTTGCACAGTGCTCCCAGTTTTTCTTGCGGCATGGCGCTACCAAGCTCACTCAAGCACTGAATATCAGACCGAACGGTGGCACTGCTTACATCTCGGAGAAATATGCCAGCCGGTCCCGAACATGATATAATGCGACGAATTATCAGACTTCAAGTGAAGGTGAGCGTGAGAGCCTACCGTGGAGTCTGGTGGACACGGATAGCCAAGAAAACAGAGGATGTCCAAAAATCCTGGGATGCCAGAAGATGGTTTCAGTTTATCCGGCGACCGGTTCTCGGAGACCTCCTGTGAGAGAAACCATCAAGGATCGGAATGGAGTGGAGAAGAATAACGCCTGGTCCGGTGGGACGAATACTCTGAACACCGGTTATCGTTGCCAGCAGGTGTCACTTCTCTGGAGCCCACAGTTGACGTAGAACTCTGGACGGTGAACGTGGAACACTCTACGGCCTCGGAGGTTTCTGACTGCATATGTTCTCTCAAGCGCCACCGAGCTTCTGGTCCGGATGGCCTCCCACCCGCATTGTTCAAAGATGGGGTGAAGTCCTTAGTCAACGTTTGTTTGATCTGTTTGTCTGTATATGGGAAAAGGAGACTGTCCCAGACAACTGAGGGGAGGGGGCGGTGCTAGTGCCCATTTTCAAAAAGGAGCTTGCAGTGAGTGTGGTAACCATAGAGGGACTAGTTTGATCCCGGTTGTAACGAGACTGTGTGCGTCACTTGTGCTTCGTCGCCTTATGATAGCTCGTGAATCAGTGACTCGAAAGCAACAGGCAGGATACGTGCCTGGTAGAAGTTTCGTTGGCCAAATATTCACATCCCTTCAGGTGCTAGAACAACGCTATATGTACAAACGACCAACAATTTTAGTATTCCTGAATTTCCAAGGCGCATTGGATTCGGCTGGCCGGTCCGTTTTTCTTAACAGGTTTGCCTATCAAGGAATGCCTCGGAGGTTCGTGAACATAAGAAGTTCTTAGTATCCTCACACTTTAGGAAGTGTGAGTGTATACGGAGAGCTTTTTAAAAGCTTTCGTACACAAAGCGCTGTCCATCAGGGGTGTTCGGTCTCTCCATTTCTATTTAATCTCGTGATCGATGAAATTATGAGACGAACGCTGGAAGGTCTCCAAAACCCCGGTGTTCAAATAGCCCGTGACGAAAAACTTGTCGATCTGGAATATGCATACGACACCATTCTCACCTTCGAAGAGGAGAACACACAAGTGTTTTTGGAGGAGCTGACCAAATTCACCCCGTCCTTTGGTATGCACTTTGCACTCACAAAGTTTAAGATCATGCTCCTGGACATGCAGTTACTGAACACGCCATTTACAAAGGACGTGTGTATCAGGCTACAGTACGGGCTGTTTTGTTGTATGGCTATGAGACTTGGCCTGTTCGAGCAGCGGAACTGCGACGTCTTCAGGTGTTTGACATTCGTTGTCTCACAACCACAGCTCATGTGGGTTGGTGTCGGCGAATCCATAGCAAGACTATTAGAAGGCGAGTTCTCGGTTGTGCAACGAATGACGAATGTGTCAAGCACCAGAAGCTGCGTTGGTGAGGCCATATATGTGTATGCTGTTCTCCGTGGCTAATTCGGAATGGCAGAAATAGAGAGGTGGCCAACGCTTGAGCTGGCAGAAGGGCCTGGAAGAGATTACGAAAAGTTTGGATACTGTCGGTGCTACTCGCTTTTCAGGACGTAAACTGCGTGATTCTCACTGCTCCTGCTTGCAGACGCAGCGAGCTATGGCTGCTAATCGATGTCAGTGGCGTTCTTGTTGTCACTTTCTATCCAGATTGCCTGAATGAGTGTCTGGAGGTGTAGGCACCTCGGAATGATTGTAGTAAACTATGATTAGGTCTCTTCCATATCCACCTTTATTTTTTTTCACAGTAAGTCTCAAACAAATCATGGTTGTACGGCAGCGGAGCATCAGTATTGAACACTGACGTCATGATGTCGATGATGATGTGTCTTGGGTGTATTCTGAGTTGTGCAGGTTAACGAATGACTATTTGCATGCACTGTGGGCCCAACTGTTCGGTTGTACTCACATGAAATAGCAATTATTGACCACCACTTGGGCATGATGATGTCTCAATAACTGCTCAGTCCCTGTTCTTACTTTGGATAGGTCGCGTTTAGGCGAATGTACACGCTGCTCAGCGCAAATCGTATGTGGTTTTACCCATAAATGTAGCCCTCCCTATTCTTTCTAAAGATTTCACGTTACAACGCTATTCTGTGGCGACATTAACCCATCGATTATTTTTCTGTTACTTGGATTTAATCTAGAATTTATTTTTTAGTCATCTAACTTCGGTGATCTGTGAATATCTAGTTCCAGTTAAAATCATGTAATATCATACTGGTTGATCAGATTATTTGGAACACGATCATCCCGTAGTGTCCTCAGTGTTGTAGTAGTAATTATCTTTTACGTTTGCCCAGGTGAAACGGGTTGGATTGCAGGTGAGTTGAATAGGTATGACTGTGTTTGGAAAGTGTGTTGACTTACTTTGCCATCTTACGCAACATCGGATCTTGTATGAAAGTTGATGTGCTGTTACCCATAGGGCCTTGCGGGCTGAGTAATAACCGTCTAAATCCTATAAGGTCAGTCGTAAGTACATGAAGTAATAGACTAATCAGTACTTGGCGCAGTGAAGATGGAGTTTGAAGCAGTCCATAATTCCAGAGTTGTGTTTTTTGTAAGCAGATGGCACTGATAACTAGAAAAGTTCACGTTTTAATGAAACAACTGAAGAAAGCGAGTGGATTTCAAAACTCCAATTCAGAGTTTATCCTTCAACTGACGTAAGTTTATGCTGAAAGGTCGATTCTGTGCGATTCTTTCACGTGGGGAATCATCACCTTACGAGTCTCATGGAAGATTCGAACACATGAGATGCTTGGTAGGTGATCACTATAGTATTCCACCATGATTGGCCTATCTGCAGTGTGATTAACTTACACTTGGAAATAAATATATCACCACTCATTTTTCAATCACGCAGCTCTCACCACATGAACTGTTGTTGGCTGGCTCCTCGACAGACGACTTTTCAGGTCGGAGGCCCATGCGGCCTGTGTTTTTTATCCTAAGCCGATTATTTGCGACTTGTAAGTGGTGAGGCGACTTGGGAAATCCTACTCTTTGTGGAGTGGCTTCGCTTGTTGGATGCAATCTCAGTTGAGTCTAAATTAATTATCATTTTTGAGGAACAAGTCGTGACGAGCTTGAAAAGACCAATACCATTTTCTTCATATAATTTCCGGATACTGACGGGGCCGTTCGCTCAAACTCTCAGATATCCTTTTGAGTGGTTACATCCTACAAATCAGTAAATGTTTCTTAATTCTTGGGAAAGTCACATGGATGGGCGTTACTTTTAAAACGTATCTGAAGGAAAAGCCAAGTTCGGGTGCAAGGGTTTTTCCAGCGTACGCTTCGGTGGAAGTTAATTTTTCCGTGTACGTGAACTCTACTCCAATTGTTTTTTATCCCATCAACCCGTTCACCTTTCTATTTCACCCCTGATAAGTGCATGAGAAGTGTATCCAAACATCGATGGAGGAAAAAGAAATGGTCACGGATATGGTATAATGTCCTGACCCTAAAATCACTTGAAGACAAATGGCGCCACTTCAAAACAAGACTTTTTATGTGTAGTTTGTGTGCAAAGCCTCCAGGGTCGAACGGAAATTCATAAACCGGAGCCTACTTAATTCTAATATAATATGATGTAACATAGGATGATGTGGTATGATATAACGTAATGCAGTACGTCAGGTAGTACATAGTATGATATCACTTAATATAATGTAACATAACCATAATATGTCTAGTATTCTCCCAAATACACTCATTTGCATATCAGTTTGGTTTTCACGGAAGATTCAACTGAATCTCTCTTTTTTATGTAACAACATGTATGACAATACAGTGATACAATACAACAACACAACGATAGTATACTGAATGCAAGGCTAACATCCCTTAATATGGTGAACCATCCTGGAGCTATTTGTCGTGGTGAATGCGAACCCACCTTGTTTAATCCGGTACGTACTTTGGAAGCTTTGCTACGATAAAAAATTTGTATCGTCCATGTGAGTATGTGTTTTTTCCAGATCTGAGCAATTTCCCCACCAAATCATGGTTACTGAACATGACAGCTTCACCGACAGGAACTTAATAACTGATTGTTGCAATAAAACAAAGTGAAATATTTTCGTCGATTGTTTCTGAGTATTTTTGCTGCTGAAGTCCCAGTTTTCCTGACAGCTTGTTACACCATGAAGTTGACATTAAAAAATTAGGCCATGTTCTTTTCGGTGAGGTCTACATTCAGCATCACGAACACCTGAGCGCTTTTACTTGGAGCTCCAGCAGTCGACTAGAAGATGTACATTTCCATCTCAGCCAAATAGACAGTAACTTCCTTCATTATAATTGTGCCTAGGGCAAAATAACAAGTTTGTGAATACACCAGTTGTATTATTCATGTTGCTCCCTGTCGAAGAACTAAAGCGCCACAACTGTTTCAAAATGAGTTTTGCTAGGGACATGTGCAGTCGGTGAGGACCGTAGACAGAATGAGGAACCTAAGTTCTGACATTCTTGCCCACTTGTCTTCTTTTATTGTGTCGTGTGGACTCATCAGACATGCTTGAATTGTGGTGACAGAAAATTTCATCTATGTGTCACTGTAAATAAACAATTTGGTTGACCCTGGGTTGTTGCACTACCTAATTCACCAGCTGTAAGGATACAGAAGTCCTCCCTAACTAGCAATGTCCTTCTGGATCATTTATTTCATTGCCTATGGGGCGTTGTTATATTTTAAAAGGCCTTTACGTAACCACCCGCAGGTCAACTTTCTGAGGTGTTTTCTCCCATGTCGGACAAACTATTCAATAGTATTCTGGAAAAAAACAATAACCTCAGCTAGTTCGACCCAGAGAATCGAGCTCAACACATCCTTGTGAATATTAGCCAGCGTTCAACGACTGAGAAATGCTATGATTAGATTCCCCACCTGCAGTCAGTTAAATTGCTCTCTCGTCTTCCCACGACAGACCGTAATGTCGTCTTGTCCAAGCTATTCGTCAAAAGAGGTATATGGTCCGTTCACCGCTGACAGGCGCACGGTTCTGCGAGCATTTCGACACTTATGCTCGTTCAGTTTGATTCATTTACTTCACTGAAAGTCGTTTGCGGCCCTCTTACGCCAAAAAGCTTATCCTCCCAAATTATGGAACCTAAAACATAAAAAAGTATATCCATTGTATTCGTCGTTCAACCGTCCCGACCAAGGTTATTCTGCGAGTTTCCTTCGTATCTTCATGTTGAATTTTGCGGCTTGATGGTACGTAGTGTTGAGACCCCTAAACTATACTGTATTCAGCTGCTTTGTCGGGTGTGAAAATCATATTCATGCTTAAGCTGAGCTCGGTGGAATTTGACTGACTCTGAATTGCAGATTGCACCGGTATAGCCATGGGGATTCCGTTTACATTACCAAGTGATGGTATGACCATCTGTGGTACATGAATATTTTATCTACATATAATATTTTCCCGTTTACCCGTTTGTTTTGATGTTAATGGAACTTATAAACTGCAGCGAACGGAATGAATCTGTGCGTTTTCGATCGCTGGAATTCTTAAAAAATAACACCTTTACTAGTGTGCGTGTCCAGCTAAACTGGAGAGTACACTAGGGTGAGAACATGGGCCACTCCATACACTTGGTGCTACCTACCACAATGAACTCTGGATGTTCACACAAATCTGGAACGCTGTACCGTGTATCTACTGGATAGCTGAAGTATGAAAAGCCGAAAGAATGAGTAGGCTCTGAAATCTTGCCAAAAGGCAAACAAATAGGGGTACACTGGCTTCCAGAAGTGGCATATCATTCAACTGCAGTACCGCATTAATGCGGACAGTGTATAAGTCAATTCAGTCTGAAATCCTAAGCAAAAGTGATAGTAGTAGTAATTAGTAATTAAGTAAGTGAGTAAGTAATAGTAATTAAAGGATGGCACTTTAGTTTGTAACTTCGCCCGTACGGTGACCAAGGCCTCATATCTATCTTATTGTTAAGTGACCGACTGTGCTTCTGATGTTGAGTTGTCTAAAGGTTTTGTGGATGGAAAGGTTTCTTTTTCTCTTCAAAGCGCTTGGTACACAGCATGCAATGCATGTCTGTTTTTGCTCGCGACCAACCCTGGGGAAAACAGTAGAAAAACTCACCACGGTGTTTCCTCAGAGGTAAGGGTACACTGTCATCACTCCAGCCTTCACAAAAAGACAAACCTAACACCGTTTTGCATAGAAATCAGCACCTAGTCTAACACCCCAATCGTTTCAAGGATTAGCACAAAGAAACAAGTGCTGGTGCGATTAATACATGAGTATTCCATATAAGTGCGCGGCACATACTACCATCCGCATACGCATCCAGAAGTTCTTGGCACTGAAAGTTACTTTTTAAAAACTAAGCCTGTTCAGATTTCCATCCACTTGAAGGCAAACTTGCTGTTGACAACGTAGCTTCAGAATGCAGGATAGTATTCCCGTTAACTTTCGCAGATATTAGCAGGCGGATGCGCAGCCTTTTTATTAAAAGTAGTCAAAACTAATGCTCGGTTACTTTTCATTCACACCCTAATGGGTTGTTATTTTTGGATTCCATGAAGTTAGGTTGGGAACTCAACAAGTAGCCGCGTCAATCCATCAGGAACTAGCCTGAAGAGACAGAAGTTTTTCCACTCGGAGTAAGATACATTACCGAACAAGGACGAAGGAAAAAGGCAGTGCCACACTGAAATCACCCATGCAGTTTCCGCGATGCTGTCGTGAGATTTTGCAGGTCTTTACGCTCCATACAATGGTGGATGAAGATGTGCATGGTGGCAAAACGGCCGTGACAAGCTTTTTTATTTACTTTTGTATTCAAGGAACAGTTTTGTTTCCATCAATACCATGTTTCCACCTTATTCTAAAACCCTAGAGTTGTGGGTGATCAAGGTTTTCGCTCATTATAGTAAGTAACCAGATCACTTTCCCCAGTGGGGGGAATACGTGTTACTTGTGATGTGTTTCTCATGGCACCCTTCAGACATTTTTTGCCTATGAGTACTCTATACAAGTTGAATGGCTAAATTCGTTTACTCCAGAATGGTTGTTTCATGTTCGTGGATCTTTGTTAGGGCAGGGATGAATATGCATGGGGCTACTATGTAACGGGGAGAGATGGCTCAAGTGGTTAGAGCGCGAATTTACTGCCCGAAAGGTCCATGTTTCGAACCCGACCTCTGCCTCTCGACTTCCCCTGTCTAGGCTTGGGCAACCTGGCAGTATCCCAGCCGTCGTGCTTCCTTTGGGTGGCATGGTAGCTAGGCACAGTTACTATGTAACGAATAAAAATTCAGTTTACCAAAAGCAGATCGATAACCTTGAAACCACCGAACCTCCAACTTTGTTCGGTTCATTGTTAATTCAATGAATTTCGTTTCCCGCAACCATTGATTCATCAGCCTGATAAGCATGGTATTTCAAAGTACGCGTTTCAGTGGCCGCACCCAGTCCCCGTTTAGACATTTATGTGCTTCTCTACAATTAAGGTGTTCCTGTTCGTCTTTAAAGGTTGCCACCGTAAAATCACTAGCGGCAGTTAAATATATAGTGTTCAGCACCAGTCATATTGCTGGGAATAAAAAATGCTTAGACCGTCAACCTATTTTCAACCGACTGATACATAGTTACTCAAAACTGACATCGCAGTGTTATCCCAAGGTCCCACTCAGCATCCGACATCTTGTAGTTCTGTGATCCTAAGCCTTAGGAATCCCCCTTGAAGGGGTTTCAATGGTTTATGGGCATATTTGAAGGCGACAACTAATGGAATATTCCTTCTTAGCCATGTCTAGCTATTAATTCGTAGTTGTGGTATTATCTGTGTCCAAGGAAATCTGTAGTATAGCCTCGTCTGTTCAGAGCGTATGTGCCACCACATCAAGGTGCGTATCACGCAGCTCAAGACTTTCCATTTAAGTTCTACATGTTGCGAAAAACAAGTGTATTTTGTGTGAGAGTAGTCTAGTGTATACTTTTCCCTCCCAGTTGACAGGTCATGCATTCTTAATTGGTTCAACCTAATTCTGAAGTCGTGTGTAAGAGATACAGATGAAGCTAGTTGCGTCCTCATACTTTCACGCGGGGACCAAAAATAGGTAATCGTGCATAGTCCGTGGCGTGATCAAGCAACAGAGTATGATCTGATGGTTTGTGACAGGATACGAGTTATGACAGCCTGCTGCGTCCAGTGATGACTACACTGCACTGACAGTGGACGAGAATTTTTAATGGGTCTATAAGATACCATCGTGTGCGAGATGGTCGTTACACGGTCTTGTGCCCAGCGTCAGGATAAACCAGTTTGCTTAGTTCGTAGATTAATTATCATAGCATCTGCCGAAGACATGCAGACGAGTGGTGATAGACCTATTTGTTACATCAGCTTGCTGCGGGTGAACATCCGTATTGGGTATTCGAATAAAATGATGAGCTCCGTCGAAATCGACTCACCTTTGATCAGCATTAATGTGACGTAAGGGTTGTTTACGCTTATGTATTGTCTTGTGTGTGTATTTCAGACAAGTGACTTGAAGGGAAAACAGTCATGCTAATCTTCGTTAACGCCTACATCGTCATGCTGCGCTTGATAGCAATCTACCTGTCAAAAGAATTCCCCAAAAGTAACCCAAGAAGCCGTGTTTTGACACATGGTGAATGCGAAGTGGATATCGTCGAAAGCTGTTCTCCAAAGGGTCGGATTACTTTTTACCTACATGATAGAGTGTGCTCAGCATCGGTAAACTACTGATCATTATTCGATCCCAAATAACACGGGTCTTAATCCCTCACGTACACGTGTCATACAACCCTATTATAATTGAATACCATCAGCAACTACCAGACTATAGTTGTACAGCTTACTGCAGCTAAATTAGTGTTTCCGTAGCCAATGCAGTTTTGCCGTTTGTACTGCCGTCGTGCCTTTTACAATAAGAACGTGTACGCCAAAAATAAACATGCCATTTTAGGTATACCGAATTCCCAGAGCTTCGACGAACCTGGTAGAGACATCTTTGGCCATTGTTTGGCAATGTTCCGACATAATCTTTGCTTTAGAAATTTCTCCCCAGAAAGGCCAGCAAAAACAAAGTTCTGTCAGTCGATCCTTCTGAGGCACCTCGTCTCATCCACTCGTAGCTAAGACTCACAAAACTACCTGACAAGAGTTTTACTAATACTGCAAATCTCTCCGACTGGATTCAGCGCTGTGAAATATGGGATGTCTCCAGAATTGGACGCAAGAGAACACCAAATCCACAGGAGAATCAGAAACCAATAGATTCTGGAATTCTCACGGTCAGAGTTTGACGATATGATCCGGAGTACTAAGTGCACGTTTAATTACGTTGTATTTTCGAAGGCGATGTTGCGGAATAGTGATGGCCTTTGATCTACATACGCCTCCTACCTCTAATCTGTATTGCCTGAGCTGATTGAGTCGGCATTGGCTGAACGAAGATTAACGTGTGTTCAGCAAGTTAGAGGTCCTTCACATAATGCGCCTTGAGTTTGTATTTTACTTAACGAACAACTTCATGCAGTGTACAAACAGCAGCCTCCACGGTCAAATAATTTCAGCCTACTCGAATTCCATCTGAGAACCCTGTGGTGCACAGATATCATTTTTGGACAAACAACTAAATATAACAAATCGTTTGCATCCGAATCCGGCTTGCGGGTCATAACGGTTAAAGTACTGGACGCTTACGTACAGTAGAACAGCCACTGCAAGTGAATGTGCAGAGACCTTTTGCGAGTCATCAGCCGGTCTAAGCGTGATGGCATAACAGTGGGCTCCAGTACCATTTACTTGTGTATCATCGAGGTACCTACACCACCTGCAAATTATTTTAAATCGCAGCGTAATGTCACACCCCCTCCTTTACAGCACCATGAAAGCGTTACCGGGAGCCGCCCACTATCACATCATCAAGGATCTTTAACCTGTAGGTATTCCAGTAACTACGCTCAAGTATGTCATAGCTTGCATCGTGGAAAGTCACATACCTTTGCCTGACTGGACCCGGGTCTGTGGCTTTCTATAGAAATACTGCAGTGTGAATACGTCGCGGTTTCCTCTATATACCCACTCTGCAAGTCATTCACTGATTCATGATTCACTGTTTACTGTTGCGGCTAGCCTCTCACGTATCGGATCCATAGACGCTGGATAATCGAGGGCTGAATTTGCTGTTATTAACCCTTGGATTTCTTACTGCTTTACAAAGCTGCATGGACTTTTGGAATGCACTAGCCTGATTAGACATTTTCCATCATTGGGTGCATTTGGCGTTTTGTTCAAGAGCGTCGATTGGAAAAACGGGGCCACACTTCCGAGAAAATCAAACTTCGTAGAAAATGCTAAACGAAGAAGACCGCATATCTCAGTGCCATCCATTTGAAGCGTGCTGCTCTGCGCACACCTGCCACCGAATTTCTCTAAGTAGACATGTGATGGTGTCGGAATCGACATTCGGTGACTACCATAATTCGGACTACTTTGCTTAATGCTTCGCCCTGATTAACTATCCTGGTGAGGCTCACAAGCAGTGTGGGACACATGCATCACGCACCCCAAACTTTTGGTTCTTCCTGACTTATTTGCCAGTCATAGTCTATCGGCTTTGCATGCCGCTGGTTGTATGACTGTCCTTTACTTTTCCCGTCTGGTCTTATTCCCTGAAATGCGCTCTTGCTGTTTCATACGTTGCTTTTCGCAAAATGACAAATTGTATTATTTGCCATTCTTATTATTCCACTGTTTTGATGCAGATTTCAGAACGGATACCAACCTTCTAGTGCCATGCACCTCAGTACCGTGCCAGCGTTCTCCTATAACAACTAACCAACCGACTTGTCTCTGGGCTGAACCCATCAAGTTGGAATATAATGAGTTTCGGGTGGTCTTATCTCAGGTTATTTGTGCCCCGCTAAAATTAATTTCTGTAGTATACAAAATGCTTCCGAACAAGATTTAATCATCGATTTCAAAACCGGATGCTCTTCGGATATCGAAACCCAACAAAATGGTCTGCATATCTACCGTAACACTTGGGTGAAATATGACAACCCACAGATGGAACCTCTGAGGATTATTACTGATTTACTGGTTGTTTGACTGTTCGTAATCACGTAATTACAACGTAATCGTTGTAATCACTGCGTAAATGCCCTCATCCACTACCCTGTCAGGCAGTTAGGCTTGTTGCGCGCAGTCATTTAAATAAAACACACTCTACATACCACAACTTGTAAACGCAAATGATATTCCACATACCGAATAACGGTTAATTATTATGACTAGTGCGAATAAGGCACGTTAACGGCTGACATAGTAGTCCGTCTAAAATGGCTACATTTCGATTGAAAGCCTGAGTTGCTGGGTACGTCTCGTAGGAATCGGTTGGACGCTGGCTACAATGCGTCGGTGCATGTTATCAGAAGATCGCAATATGCGCCTATAGAAACTGATGGAATTAATTGTTTCTAAAGCATTTATCTCCGTGTGTAAACGGGTTTTGTACCACACTTCCGATCGCAGTCCTGCAGAACCACCCTCTGCACATCATTTTGTTGACTATCCTAAAATTTAATTTAGCCATTGTTGCTGTGTGAGCCAAGTGGTAATAAATGGCATCAGTGAATATAACCCTGGCTCTCACCCCCATAAATGTGTTGAATGCAATGGAAAAATAAGCTTTTTACTGAGAATATGTAATACATATGCATTCTCTGAAATCTTTTACTTACGCAAAAAGTTATAGGCATTTCGTTTTCAACTGGTCAATGCAGGTTTCGAAAGTGGAATTAAGTTCATCGGTGCACCCTATTAGCCCTTCAGGTGCCAAAATACGACTATGTGCAAAACGTTTCGAAAAGCTGAATGCTATGATTGTATCATAGGGCTTTATATCTTCCTTGTCCGTATCCTCTTCTTATCCCTCAAGGGAAACGTGTTTCTCTACGTGATGCACTGTCGCTCGACTTTATCATCCCATCCTGAAAAACGGGATAAAACCTGATTATTCTACTCGAGCTCACTTCACTTAAATGAAAGTCAATCCGTTCCATCTGCTGATGAAGTAGAATGTCGTCAGTCTCGACTTGAAGGACCAAATCACACCCTGGTTCGTCGGTTGGATAGCGTACACGCAATTTCAGGCTACTATATTAACCGGACAATGGGAAATTAACCCTGCACATGAAGCGAAGCGGCATTTTTAACGAATATGAGTTTTCGTCTTTTTTAATTAACATCTTTCTTTTATCTTTCAACAGCCGAATCCGGAACAAACACACTGGTTTCCTAGAACATTGTGAGTACTTGTGTACACAGGGGAGTTGTGTTAAGTTAACGTCCTTGAAGGTTGTTGGGGGTTCATGTTTGCCTATTACGGGAGATGTCAGTTTTCACCCTCCATATGTCCACAGAATAACAGGATTAGTCGAGCTTTGGACTTTATTCTTGTTGGCTGTCAACTGCCTGTCTTAAGTATATCGCGGTTTGACCGGCACCACACATCCTTTGGTCATAGTTGCCGAATATTACTGAGTAGTTTTCCGAAACTCCTTAGAATCTTCTTGCGGTAGTTCCCGTAGCTCTTCTTATATCTGGTAATAATGCCGGTAGGAATTCGGGTAGTGCCTTTCTTCCCGTAATCGGGACCACTATTTTTGCTTGAGATGTTATAGTGCCCACTGGGTGTGGATCAGGTAGCTGTTGATCTGTTCGCCGAGCTTGGCAGTTTGTTTGCAGGCGTTTCCTCACTAATTGGAGACGAATCAGTGCTTCCAACGTGATCGGTTCCTACCAAACCGCGCACCGATGGTGCCGCCTCGCTTGAGCACGAACAGGTCAACAACCACCCGATCTACAACCAGTTAACTCACTCGAGTTTCAAACAGTTCGATATGTTTTATTGCTCACTTTTAAAGTAATCTACACAAGTTGGTTCTACACAGCACTCTATGAGAGAGGCATCACCAGACCTTCTCCTCGCCTTTTAAAACTACAGGATAGCATGGTTGACCCTTTGATACCTTTGCTCGCCCTGTCATGGGGTTTGCTACGTGATGTACCACTTTCAATGCGCTACTGAAGCAGTTCCTTGTGAACTACATCGTTCTGAGTGGTTTTGCGTAGTGCGTTCAAAGAAGGAACCACAGAACCCTGAGCGGCCGCTGGGTGCGTGAACTCTTCCGGAACATCTGCCTTCTGCGTGACAGTCAAACGCTTCTTTATCCTATTGGGGTAACCCCATCCTCTCAGTAAGAATAGAAATTAAACACGAAACTGACCAGCATACCGAGTCGCAGTGGACTTGACTCTACTTAGTTTTATTTAATCTTCCCTCGACAGATCGGTCAGATCGATTAGTGACGCAGAGAAAACTGAATTGTATTCATCGTAGTCTTGTTGACCTTTGATCAGGCGAATGACCTCCGCTAGTCTCAACTGAGTTAACTTTGAATGCAACGATTGCGTAAGTGTCACTGAGGTGCATGTATCGATTGACTGCACATGTGCACTTTACTCAGCTGCAGCAGAGTAACGGACTACTCTTTTCTTTTTTGACTGGGATATGGCAACCGGTTCAGCCGGATGAGTGGCGCCATGTCACGCCGCCGATCAGCCACTCGCGGCCAAACGGTCAAGTATTCAACTACCGACCGAGGGGTTCGAAACTCTCTGAGTTTCATGAGATGTGCACTACTGATGAGTTCCAACAAGGATGAAGCAGCTGTACAGTGCTTTTCAGCTTTTCAGCATAGGTTGGCTTCACTGACAGGATAAAATTTCTATTGAAAAACAAAATACTTTCATGAAACTACTCACAAGGTTGCTGAAAACTGTTCAACAGCCCACGACCGGGGCTCATCAGGTAGGCGCAGTCCCCGAGTTTCCGTCAACCTTATGCTCCACTTGAACGCAAATTGGACTGATTTCAACAAATACACTCATCTGCAAATCAATTTGGTTTTCTCGTTAGTACGCTGCGGTATCCCGAATATCGTACCAACTGAAACATGAGGCGGCCTTTGTGCAGCACATTCAGTTGAAGAACACTATAAACGAGAGATTCGCTCGAGTCTCCCGTGAAAACCAAATTGATTTGCAACTGAGTGTATTTGTCGAAAATACTTTCAGGTTCATAACTGAGGCTATTTTGTAAATAGAACGCCCCACTCCAAAACTATTCTCCACCTTTACCACAGTCGTCACTGCATATGAAGACGGTTAACGATAGTGTGTGGCAGAATGCTTATCACAAGTACTGTGTTAGCAGGCCAGACAACTGTGATTTCTGAACCCCAAGTGGCATCCACTCTTACAATAGCCTCATTCAGCGCGAACGCAACTGATTAGTTTGTCCAATTCACCGGCACTGGTAGACCGATCTCTCGCGACTGCTTGCATCTCAGCATGTACGCCGCAGTCACGATCGTCCAAACTGCTGACTTAATTGCTTACTCAAACCCAACCGACAGGTTGCATACCTACACATGCGGAGACAGTTGAACTTGTGGTTACAAGAGTAATCACATGTGTACATTAATTATCTGATGGCGGAAATGTGGTTACCCGTGGGCATGATTTTAGCTGGTTAAAGCTTCAATATTTTCACGCCGTAGACGCGAACAGCAACTTGCCAACCGTTCGAGTGAAATTCAGGAGGAAATAGAATGCCTGCGTACAAGCCGTCGTCTGTACGAAGACTCAGTGCGCTGATTACATTACCGCTCTCAACAGACTGAGGTCAACTGTCGTGAAATCTGTTATCACATTGAACACAGCTGAGAAACTCTGGTCGACACCAGTAAAAATGTGCTCGGTCTAACCTTATCCAACAAAAAGGCACCGTCCGCTAAGTGGATTCGGACATTGCCGCACAGGTCGCAGTTTGTTTGTCATGAGTGTTTTCGTCACCGATTGTTTTTCAAAACTTTCCACGACTGTTGTTTGATTATCCCCTCAACTGTTAGATCATTTTTATGCTTTTAAAACCGAAAGGTCGGTTACTAGTAGAAGAAGGTTGGAACCAATTGAGAGGTTTTCGCTTCGAAAGTTTTGGTAAGTAATTGTCTCATTTGGCTCTTTTTCACACAAAAGTTTCCTCACGCTGAATGAATGGGTTCTCAGTTTGGTCAAGTTTCAAAGCATACCGAGAGACACTCAGCAAGATCTCTTTCTACTAACATATTAAATCTGTGTTAGTTGTCGGTTTAGACTTCATTTTCGTCGGTGTACGTGAACATGCCTTACGACCGACGTATTAAGGATTCAGAATAATGTTTTCTTTTTAGCGACTTCTATATTCCCGTAACCTCACAATTCCGTTTTCGTATCAATGCTCTTTAGACTGGTTTGAGTAGTTGATCCCGCTATCGGAGAGTGCCAGCAAAACTTTTAGCTGTTTAATTGACTTAGTTTACAGAGTGTGACATTTCTTTGGTACTTCTTCTGGTTTTTACTGTACTTTGCTAACGTAATTTTCGTTCGACTCTAACGTGTGATTGCCCACAGACATATATATATATATATATATATCCCTATATCCGTGGCGCACACTGACTTGAATACGAAATCCATCCAAAAGGAGTGAAGGAGTGACACCTGAACAACATTTCTGTAGAAATGAGCTCTGGGTTCTTACCGGGATATTACTGAACAGCCTGAAAAGCAAAATCTACACAAATACCTGTCATAGGCCTTAACAAACAAGTGTGGACGCCATTCGGCAGGACGTTTTGGGAAAAAATATGTCATTTACAAATGTGAACTCCGTGGCCCTACTGGGCTGTTTGCGATACCATGAAGGCGGTCATGGTGATGTGCTGACCGAATTAATCCAGGTAGAGCTGTTGGAAGGGGAAGACTATCCCAGATATGGTGGTCGGCAGACGTGGCGTGAATTCGTTTAAAAGTATCATAAAGACTAATAATAATAAATTGGATCGCAAATTTTTTCCAGTTTACATAACTTTTTAATATCTCAACTTGTTTAACGGCAAAAAGTGTGTTTTCACGCATGGACATCTCTAGATGTTAAAAATCGTTGCTAAAAAAGCCACCGCAAAAATAGTTAGTCAAAGGCTCGACAGCCGAAAGAAGACTGAACGGTCCTCCGCAGTTCATTTGTGATACCGTCTGTGGAAAATACCTGACACTTACTATTTGGATTCCAAAACTCCAAGTCCTCCCTACTATTTCCTCCACCTTGGACATACAATACGTAGTATTTCGTTGACGTTTGCCGCCTATCAAGTGAATGAGTCATTTTACCGCTTCGATTTTACATAAGCTCATTCTAATACACTGAATCCAAACTATTTTTTCTATGGTGTGGGTCCATTAACCACCGTTATTCAGCCCAATTGCTCGCCACTGAGTCGTTGGCTTTTGGTCACCTGTACTTCGCAATCTAGGTCAGACCGAGCACTGCCCGCCCTAAGACAAGCTTGGACTTTCATTTGATCATGAGCCAGGTCATCAATTTTGCTGAACATTTCTGCAACTGCAATTTGCAGTTAAATTTTACTCTCATCGGTACTTATTGCAGTACTACGGAAGAATTGCAGGTCATAATGTTCCAGGTCCTTAAAAGTCGCACTTTTGGTTGGCCCATAGAGTGTGAAACATAAAAACTTGAGTATTGTTATCCTTCGGGCAAGTACCCATTGGAAATTGATGCCAGCTTACCTCGCTTCCGCCTGGTTGAGTTTAGCAGCTAGACCAATGAGCACGCTTGTGTTGTACAAAACCGATCTTGCTGTGGCATGTGCATTTCCAGGTTGCGCAAGTCCATATTGTCGAGGTTGCATGGGGGATATCACTGTCTTCCGAATGGCTCACTCGTTTTTCTGCTTCCTCGCGCCTGTTTAGATAGCCTTTCTGTTGAGTGCCAGGTCATCCAATGATCCAATTTGAAAGCTACAATTTTTCAAACAGCGGGGTTTCGGGCGTCCTTATGAACTCCGTTCTTCATCCGGCGGTAGACGAGTTGTTTTGGGAAGTGAACTTCGCATAGTCGTTTCAAGTGTCCCGAGCAACGGGGCAACAAGTTATCTCACAGCTATTTAGTTGAATACTTGGTGTTTTGTGTTAAGCCCTGGAGGAAGTAGGTAAATGGTAAGCGTTTGGGAAATATCTCTGCTTATGCGCATGTGAGATTCCCCTGAAAAGAGGTCGCAATCGGCTTGTATAATTCCGCTTCAGGATGCGAGCAGTTTCAGTCGGCCCCAAACGGCGGATTATGGAACATGGATTCGCGCAACAGTGTTTTCACCAGGAGACAATTAAATGGCTGTCCAACCTTTATCGAATCGGCATACCGACTTCATAATGACAGAAATCCTGTGCGCAGGTAGTTGTTGGATGGAGGCGGAACAGGGCTGGGGCATCGATTTCGAAATCATTCCGGATAGGTGCACAGGCCCGCGATCAGGGATTACCTCCTGAAGTTATAAGCCTTGATGAGACTGACAAATTTGCCTGGATGGCAAGGCTTTCGTAGGACGATCCACTGTGCGTCCCTATTAACTGAGCCGAAAGTCTGTAAACGCCCGCAGGTGTACTAGATTTCACTCACTAGTAACTGATGTGTTCTTCGTTATTTTCCGTGGGATTAAATATTGTTTCAAGACATCAGTAATCACTGTCAAACGTGAAACTATTGTAAGTTATCTTTACGGCATGCAAACCATGGAAGAAAAATCATTACTTTAATGTCACGCATTGAAACGTTGACGAGTGAAATACTGACATTCTCACAGAGGCATTCGTATAAAAGCAGTTACATACGTAATCTCTTGTTGCTCTCGGACTCCGTAGAAATTACATACAATTATGGCAGGTACTCGCCAATTAATGCTCGTGAATTGTTTCACCTGACTTCTCCAGTTACACCACAAAAAATTTTATGATAACGTTAGGTCCTGGTTGTGTACAACAGTTAGTACATTAACTTACCCGCGCCTACCTTCGTGATAACGTGGACCTACTGTGGCTACCATGCGTCTTTAAGTGTCATTGCTACGTCTCAAACCCAACACTTGTTTGTAGGGCATAAGTCATGTTCAGCAAACCAAATCAACTCTAGTTCGCCCTGGCAACCTCATCTGAACTGCATTGAAACTAACTTTGAGAAGCTCCGACTATCATAACAGTCTGAGAAAAGCCGTGATCTTCTGGTGGCAAATTGCTGAAAAATAGTTGAGAGTTGGCGAAATGCATTCATTTGCGATTTAAATTGATGGTAACGTGAGAACCAGATGAATCCCAGTTGAATCTCGTTTGTGGTGTCAGCTGTTAAGCACAAGGGCCACCTCATTTTTCACTTGGTACGATATTCGAGATGTCGCAATATATTATCTTGAGGGACCACACTGATAGTAAAATTGCTGAAAACTCCGCGACTGGTTTTGCTCTTTTAAAGGCTGGAGTAGACTTCTACACGATTGACGCCAGGAACAGCGAAACGGGTCTTGAATTGTCTAGTAGCTCTCAGTAGCCTTCCGAGTAGTATGTTCCGTCAAGAATTGGAGGTTGTTGTGTCCGTTCGTCGTGCAAGTTCGTGCTCCTTGTCTCTCTTTTTGAACACATCAGTGTCTGGTTGTAGGATCAGGCCCAGACGACCCAGGATGCATATAACACTTAAACCACTTTCTAAAAGTATGCGGTGAAATCATTCTAACCCACGCTGTCACAAATCATATTCAGTGTCCTGTGCGGACGATCCAGAAAACTGGTGCATGTGCACACCTTTCGTTGTGAGCGCTATTGCAAGCATCATCGAAACGTCAGAAGCAGCAAAACGCACCAGATCTGTTTGCTCTCATGTAGACGAGCTATGGGGGTGGGGTTAATGTGTCTTTGTCTATGGGCGTCAACTCGCCTTGCAGATGTGCGAAGGCACAAACAAAAAATGGGTGGTGAGCGCACCACAACCAAGCATGTGCGCTCACTTATGCTTCGCCTACATCTGCCCCTCAACTCGTCCGTGCGTTTGTATTGTGGGCTTGTGTGCGCATGTCTTCTGGCGCAGTCACAATCTGCGAGCGTGGCGGTTTTGTAACTTGACACCTTCGCAGCTTACTGTGTGCCGAATGTCGGAATGGACCAGAACCCAAAAATCAATCGCCATTGCTCTCAATGAATTCCGAATTCTGGGTCAGGCAAAATGATGGTCGTAGTTCAGACTATATCATCCCTTCGGAAATCCACGTGTTTTGCTGGCAGCCAAATGGACTGTGATGTCCACCAGCGTCGACTTTATGGGTTTTAGCATGATGCATTAGCCGATAACCGCTTCCACACGCAGTATCGACATACAGCGTGCTCACGTCAGTTTATACACGTTGACCGTCGTCGGATGTTTGCCAAAAGGCTGGTAAGGAACTGCTGAAGACGAGTGCCGGTAGTGAAGTTGAAGACAGCCAGTTAGAGCACTGAGTGAGGCGAGTTAATTGCACTGCCGATCGTGGTCAAATGGCACAGTGTACAACACTTAACCAGAAGTCTACGAATTCAGATCTCCCAGTTTTTTTTTAGGTACGCATATCTGATGCACCCGAACAAGGATCAGACAGCTACACGGTACATTTAGGCTTTCTATCACACATTGATTTCACATTCAAAATGAAACGATGAAACTGCTCAGTATGTGAGAACTGCTACAAGACAAAGATGCAGAGACACCAGTTATATGCACCAGTCAGGACATCAACAAATCGACAATCCGCCTGAAGTGAGGTGTTGTGTCTTTCTCACAGCCCGCCTTCATTAGGCGCTCTCTATTTTTCTCACCACTGGCAAGTTGCACTTCCTCGCACCCGCGGACGCGTAACATTCAGAAACTTATCACGCTATGAGTGCGCGTATCCTGCCTGACGTAAGCGTGCACGTACTTCCTCTCCTCTCGCCATCTAAGTCGAAGGAACAATTAGCTACATCCCCCATTCACCTCAACAAACAACTCAGCTGACTGATGGCACGCTGTGTCAATTGCAGGCTGCTACCCGAACCGCAGATGCGTGACCTGAGTGATACCTGACTTCTGTTTGGTGAACCACATTTTTCCAACTAGAATGGACAGCAATTTCACTTAATACGGATGTTGCTCACCAAAACTGATAGTAAATATGTGCCTCATCTGTCCACCTGACATAAAAACGGGCCGGTGACTCGGAGAAGATGCGAACACATACATTTGGTCGTGTTCTCCTATGAGGCGATAGCCTAGCGACTCCCTGTCTTTATTTGAATGAAGTAAACAGTACAAAGTGAGGGGAATATTTATGGACGGATAGTGCAACACTGCCAGTTCCATTACATAAGATACGTTCAAAAGGTCGTTGCTTTCCTGCTTATACCTCAGCATTGGTGCAAGAACGTGCAACTTACCAGTGGTGAGAAAAATAGAAAGCACCTAATCTGAGTAAGCTCTGAACAACGTCAGAGCCACAGAGATGCTGTGGTCCTGGTTGGGTTTTCATTTTCAAAGGAGCCTCACTGACTCGGTCTGTAGCTTTGATACACACAGTATGGGTTACTATTTTAATTGAATTCGCTTCCCAAATTGCTGAGCTTCCCATGTTTTGATTCCATATTGTCGTGGTATGTGTATAAACGAGGTTGATAAAGGGTCCTGTCACCATCTGCGAGGTTTGGTGAGCATGCTTCGTTATCCTTACTTTTACCGTAAACATTTAGAGATCCATTGAGAAATCGACTGGTCCGTTCTGTTGATATAAGTCCCGCTGAAACTGTAGCCGAACTGATAGAAAGCATGTGAGGCAGGAACCCGTACAGCACGCTATCTCACAGATGCTTAGCTGAATAATCGGTTTCTATTTTGAGCCCCTGGTTCGTTCTGATGTAAAAAGCCATTAGAAACATTTATATTGAAACCAAAGTGAGATGCCGCTGAACCGAAAACCGCAGTCAGTAGCTGTAATTCCGATTCAGAATGTTAAAATAATGTGCTTTTATCCACAAACACCATCACACGACATTGATTTTGTACAGCAGCGTCTCAGTCAGGAAACTTTTCTAATCCATTAAGCAACCATTCAATCAGTATTAGATCCGTACACAACCTTTCACAATGACGAAATGTTTCCACAGAAGTGATTGTTATATACAGGCTGAACGGAACTGGGACACGCATAACTATAACGTATCACAAATATATCAATTTCGGAGTCAGGTGAAATGGTGGGGAAAGTCCACACTCGGGCCTTCTTCCCAGCGTGAAAAGCTTTGATGGAGTTTACAGATTTGTTCGGATAGCCAAGCTTTCGTAGCATGATCCTCAATGCTTCTCTGCTGTGTCGGTAGAATCGGTGAGGTCCACAACTAGTCCGTAGGGCGCGGATTTCCTCTTGAATGTGTCTAATGGTGAAATCTAAGTCAATCCTACATCTAGTGATTTGAAATCCATATGGTTCTTCAAGAACATTCTCTTTCAGAATACCAGCGACCAGGCGACTGAGCAGAATGCGTACCACAAATCTGATTTCTGTTCATCTTTTGTCAACTTGCCCTCCCTTTGTATGGATGGATTGTCGTTGTATCATTGAGCTCTTTTATGACGTCTTCCATCTCCAAAAAACGTGCATAGTAGTTTGGGTTGTTCTGCCATATCGACTCCCTGGACTTGAACAGTTCCGAAGACCAAATTTCCAGTTCTGCTGTTTCACTTTGTAGCTAGTTCGTGGCCGTCTATAGTTAGGTTACCTTAGGTAAGTCAACCAAGTAGATATTCATTGCATGTTAAAACAGGTGAGCTATGTAGCTCAAATCCACGTCGCCTGGCCGACTGTATGGTGTTGGAAAGTGGTGTTTCCGAGTGACTACAATTTGATTAGGCTTGTTAAGTTTCTCTCAGGTTTCTTTTCTTCTGTCGGATATGACACTGAACCCCGCGTCCATGGATTTCTGTCGGTCCGGAAGGATTATTTGTGATATCGGCGACTCACGTATATTTAGAACTATGCACGTCGTCCTATCCGTCACTCGTTTTTTGCCTTCCGCAGCTGTTTCAGGAACTTGGCTCCGGTGCTTCGAAGCTGTTTTCGGACCACTATGTCTACCGGATCTCGGATCGTTTTAACGAATGCTGAATTCTTTTGGATCAAAATGGACACTGACGAGTTATGCTCATTTAATTTCGTCCTCGTTCTTGCTTTAGTCCAGTTGTACCTACTACAGCTAGTCCAGTAGGTTTTAAGAGTCCGTGGGGTTTCCTTGGCTGGAAAATTTTGACAGGTGGGTCAGCCGATCGACACAAGCAAAACGCTTACTGGGTCGTCGTTCAAGGTTTTTCCTCTCAGCCTGCAATTTAACAATCTTGAAAACCTCTTTGGTTCCATGTTGGAGGACATGTTGCCCGCTTTCTGCTTTGTGATGTTAGACGGTCTGTAGTGTTATGTTGTGTGAATGGTCGAATCTTGAAGTCAAACAGTTGATATCCCGATGACGATGTATCTGGGCGTTATGTTTGGGTTCAAGAATAGAGGTCAGTGCACATGCTGTACAAGTCACCGTCTGCTCATGATGCTGGGTAAGGGCTCAACATCTTCCAAGTACCGTACTATGTTCTCATTTCAGCGAACTATCACCTCTCACTAGCCTTGAGGGCTGATTTACCTTTGTCCAAAACCTGGAGTGTCTCGGGTCAAGAAGGGCAAGGGTATCCAATACAAACAGGTTCGGAATTTTCCGTTGTATGAGACTTTTACTCTCGCTCTTCAGAAGCAGTGCAACTGGTCGTAGTCGAGATGGTCTGCTACAAAGTTCACCTTACTGGTCGCTGCCAGAAATTTGGACCTCAGTTGATGTGGGTCCTATGAGGAGAAGTGGTCACCATAAAAGCAGTGGTTACTGTAGAAGGGTTTGAATATCGTCTTATAAAGTCCACTTATAAAGTTCCACTCCTCATGGCCCCCCAAAAATCATGAGCGTAACCTCCACCACAAGGTTCGTCTTTGCGTTTTCTTCCCCACAGGTTGCCGGAGTTTTGAGTAAACAACTGGAGCACTGATCAAATTAGACTCTGCTCGACAGGGTACAGAAATTTGATACTCTTTAAGTGGGTAGCAAATGGGTAGGGGATGCGCGTGGCTAAAGCGTCGGATCAGCAAACTGGGATTGCTTGGGTTGCTTGCGTGTGGCTAAGTAGAGAAACTTGTTTGTTTTTCCTGTTTACCTCCCGGTTGATTAAAGAGCAGTTAGACCCTATTGACTAATGTGTGGCTGTAAACTGTGCGGCTTTGGACCGTTGGTTGAGTACATTTTCGTGTAAAGTGCACCCACCCTAGAACAATTACCATTTAGCCCACAGCCGCCCAGAAGAAACTAGATTCTATGAGTAGAACGTTTGTACTCAGGTTTCACTTACTATGAACAAATATTCGTGTTTATGAGTTCAAAAAATTCTCTTCCTGAGCGGGAACCTGGCAGATTAGCGCTTTTCCATGCCCTACATTTGATGTTAAAGCGTCATGTCTATTGCTTCATGTATAGGCTTCTAATTTCGCCACTAATGTTGCTCATTCCTAAAATTACTGATGGTAAAAACCTGTTGCAAGCCCCTTATTAACCAACTTGCCCAAATGCCACTTCAGTAAAGCAGGCAAATTCATTCATATTATGGAGGGAAGTTCAGTCCAAATCCATCGCGGATGCATATAATCATAGCCTCGGTCTCAGTAGAGCAGTAGTCCCTAACTATTTCGTTGGATACAGTGAGTTCTGAATGACGAAAAATATTCTCTCGATATGTACATGAAAATATATAGGCAAAATTAAATATTTGGCCAGCGTGGCTCTTCGGTAGTAGAAACGCCTACAGGACAGATCAAAATCGTTCTCTTGAGAGGTGATCCCCTCAAAATTTAATACGGAACTGACCGGTTTGACAGTTTGGGACTCACTCTACATTTCATTACTGATGTGTATGAAATTGCATCACCGTGGTCAACTCTACCCCTTGGTCTATCACGCCAAAATGGTCAAACAAGTATAAAAAATTTCACTTTTATTCACTGCCGTCTGCGGGCGCAATAACGCCCCAAAATATACTCAGTTCATCATCATAATCATCGTCAGCTGTAAGAACCGTGTAATTGCCGAACAGTGGTTGTAGCTGCCACAGTTTCGTTCGCCGATGATTTAGGGAGGTGAGGTAGGTAGCTGCGCATTGGAGGCGGGAGCTGATAAATTGGTGCGTAAATACACCACTTTCGATGGACTGTTAATTGGGGGGATTGGGAAGAGAGCTATGCATTGAAGGCAATAGTTTGGATACACGAGCGCCATTGAGGGTCGTTATCGGTTCTTGGAGCCAAAACACTTCAATACCTTACTTAAAGGTATGTTCAGTACTTCCGGTTTGGGCATCGTTGAACAGAGAGTTCCGCACTCTTTCGAGATCTCACCACCATTGCTGATAATGTCGATCGGATGCAGTCAACCCAGTTTTACCGAGTTTTAGATTTTTCACCACATCAGAGTACCATCCTTGTAAGCACCAATGCTACTTCCGTTTAAGCATCCTCCTCCAGTGATGGGAAAATTGTCTTCTTTTCTCCACGCAAAAAAGGTCTTTGAATAGAGATTTTGGCTACAACCAGTCGGTAGCTGTATATTCTGGTGCCATCAAGCCCAAAGCTCGTTAGACGAAGCTGTCTCCAATCACCTGCAGCCACTGCCACTAAACTCATTGGTGATGACTTTCAACATTAAGGCACCAGTGTTTTTGGGTTCTGTTCCGGCGTATGCGGCTCCTAGTAGCTGTGCCTAATCCCGGGTCAACTCTCGCACAGCACACACACTCAGTCGTCGCAGCAAAAGCACGAATTCACGAATTCACTCTGAATACTATTGACTGTGTGCAACAAATTCTATCTCAAAAGTACGGTTCATCGTTTGTAACATCTGCGCATTGGCTTTATGTCAGCTTTATATTTGTTTTATATTCAAGTTGTGCCCAAAAAACTCTCAGACTCGATCTTGGGTATCCTTTCTTTCCTTGGTTTTTTAACTCTGTTATTCTGACGGATATAGCTTCCATGTTGTATACGTAACCCATTTTGTGGTAACTCTAGCTCGTGGATAGGTACAGAAGCAGTAAGGAATATCGTATTTAATCTATCCATAAGGTTATGGTAGTGACATTTTCGCACATGACTGCTACTTACATCAGCACTACCGGGTCCTGATGGCTCCACAAAAATCTGTTCGCTAAACAAGTATCAGCAAATTTGATTTCCTCCCACTTTTGGCACTTCCCACTATTAAATATAAGTGATTTGGAAGTTTCTGTAATGCCTAATTGAAAATAAGCCAAAACAGTCTAAAAGCGTGGCGTTAAATCTTTCACATGGGAAGCTTATAATGGTACAGGCGGTCCAATATTTGAGGAGTTTCATAAGGACGTCTGAAGTTTTCCATTAGACTTAGTACTTTGCACTTGGCATTATCAGCTTATTTCTGAAATATGTTGCAGTCCCTCGTATCAGGACAGGAGATATTATGGTCGTTCGAGTCTTATTGTCTCTTTCCCATCACGAGGAAATTTGCGAAACGTTTTATTCATGGATTTCAGGAGAAGAAATACATATCGTGTTATTGAATCCTAAATAGTGGCTCAATCTGGTTGTTCTTGTTTAGGTTCCCCAAACAGGATTCGTAGAAACGCACTTAGCAGTAACATTCACGATAATCGAATGCTGCTGACGGTCCCTGCTGCACTGCACTTAAGGTTGGATTTGCCCTACTGCTGATCGTCCGTGCCTCTCGTTTTCAAATTATTGTCCGCGGGTTTTTCCGACGTTAAAAACCATCAAGGTGATCGACAGTATGAAAACTATGGCTTGAGTTTGTTCCCGTGTCTGTCCGCCTAGCTCCATATTACTATTGTTTTGATATTTCGTAAGAGGTTATGCAGGTCGTGAATAAACGAAAACCCTTGCTTGGACAGTTCCCACAAACGTAGTCATCAGTCCTAAGTGCTGGGGCTACAAGAGGAGAGCTATTAATGGGGTGGGGAGAGGGCGAAGAAAAGGTATGTGAAAGGGAAAGAAGGGAGGAGTTAGCTTTAGCATGTTTTCTCATACCCACCCTGCTGTATGCAGCGAGTTATGCGACCCGGCTGATGTCACCACGCGACAGCCGATGTGACATGAGTTTATTTGTATATGCGCAATTCATTGTTGAATCTGGGCTGAGATACTGCCAGGGCGCCCAGAACTAGACAGGAGGACGATTGGGGTCTTCAGCCAAAACCTTTGGCTCAAAAGCGTAACTGCAAGGCAGCGATGTTTAGCTGGAAATGGAAATGTATTACAATTTCTGCGGAACAAGTCGTCACATGTTCCAACCCACAACCTGGTGGACTAAGAGACTGTGTTTAACAGACCTCTATCCATTGACCAACCTGGCATGATCGAGTGTCGCGGGGACACCCTCAGTATAGCTCAATGAGTTGCTGAGGTGCGCAAACCGTCACACCGCGGTAAGGTCCAGTCTCTTCGTGTTGGGAGGACGACCAGGGTCATCGATCAAAGAGGTTTGTTCAGATGATTGAGAATAAGACAGCAGTACAAGTTTTTTAGAGATAGTAACCGACAATGGGAACGCAATGGACACCGATTAGCAGTCATGTTTTGCAGCGTCTCTAACTGGACACAAAGTGGATCACGCGGTCCGCATCCTGGAAGGCGAGTCGCCTTGATAGTACCCAGGCCTTTCGTCATCTCTTATACCCGTCTACCAGATCAAAGGTTGACCACTGCTCTGCTTTTGCCACTCTGAACTGAGCATGGATCACAGCATTCCATTCGTCTAATGAGGATACGGCATATGCAGTACATGGCTTCACCACCAGCTTTTGGTGCTGGATGCATTCTTCAATGGAGGTCCTCGTTGCACAACCGAACGCTTGCCTTCTAATTATCTCATTGCAACTTTGCCGACAGCAACTTTATGAGCTATGGTCCTTAGACAGGGGTGGCCGAAGAACTAAAGACGTCTCACTTCTGCTGCTCGAAGAGGCCACGTCTCACAGCCATACAGCAAAGTAGCCCGTACTGTATAGCTTGACATACACGTCCCATGAGGTTTAAGTATATGCCGCTTTGCTGCCATATGTGTCTCAAATTAGCAAGCGCGACGGGAACTTTGCACATTCGTGCACTGACCTCATCTGTCACACTACAATCGGAGTTAATACGACTTCCAAGATACATAAAACGCTCCATGACTTCGGGCGTCTCCTTGGATTGTAAGTAGCATGTTCAGTGATTGCATGTCCAGGAACATGAACTTACACTTTGTGGGTGCAAAACTCATACCAAAGGACGGGATGATTTTGGACAGTTCAACCAAAACACACATGCCTTCTCTTCGAACACGGGGATGATGTCGTCTGCATGTTGCAGATCGACAAGGCTTTCGTCAGCAGCTATTTGAACGCTAGGATTATGAAGTCCTATGGTTAATCTCATCACCTCGTTTACCACGAAATTGAATAGGATTGGAGAGAATGGGCATCATGTTCGGATATCACTGTGTGTACAAAGTTTTCTAGAGAGCTTCATGTGTATTCTCATGCCCAGAATTCTGAGAATACAAAGAACTTATTGTGTTCACGAACCTCCGAATCACTCTTTGCTGAGTAAGCGCGTTGAGAAAAACAGATTGGTCAATTGAGTCGAATGCGTCTTGGAAATCCAGGGATACTAAAATTGTGGGTCGTTTATACGTACTGGGTTGTTCTATCACATGTCGGATTGTGAAGATTTGGTTAACGCAACTCCTAGTAGGCTTGAATCTCGCTTGCTACTCTCGATTCATTGTGTCACGAGCCATCATAGGGCGACAACTTACGACTCCGAGAGTCTCGTTACCATTAAGAGCAATCTATTTCCTCCATGGTTATGGTACTTACTACCTGCCTCATTTTTTAGAACAGGTGCTCTCACTGATTTTCTTTTGTGGTCTGGGACAGTATCATTTTCCCATATGGGGGCAAAAACTAGACAATCACTGAACTTCACTCCATCCTTGAACAATGCGTGTCGGAGATCATCCGAGCTAAGAACCCGTCAGCGCTTGAGGTAGCATACGTAGGCAGAAACCTTTGAGGCCGCAGGGGACTCCAGGCTCAATTCTTAGATTTATGCCTTAGTTCCAGGATCCAACTGACTGGCAGCATTTGGCCACGGCTTAGCAGTCGCTTTCGTTTATTGAAGACGAGTGCGCCATTTTGTTGATTGATTATTATTTCCCAAGCAGTTCCCGGGGTCTGGTTACACAGATTAACTGAAATAATCTTCGGCCATTCCCGAATTTCTTAGTCTCTTTCATTTCTTTAGCTTTCCGTGTCCACCAGGCT
Source organism: Clonorchis sinensis (assembly GCA_003604175.2). NCBI lineage: Eukaryota > Metazoa > Platyhelminthes > Trematoda > Opisthorchiida > Opisthorchiidae > Clonorchis > Clonorchis sinensis. Next base: position 24,343,617 of record CM030372.1, read on the forward strand.
TCACTGTCAACATACGCGCTAAGCTTCACGCCTGATAAGTCATCGGACTGAATTACGTTTGCGACCTTCTGGGACGTCTTCTCAAGATTCAAGCAATATCACTTTTCCATTTGCTATTCAGTGTTTGGACGGAACTGGTAGCACCATGTCACAGGCTAAACCAGCACTGTGCAAAAGTATGGGGATCTCGATCCGGCACGAACTGACATCAGACGGTAGGGCAGTTGTACGAGAATGCAGAAGACTTTTCTGACGAATTTGTTCAATTTCGGTTCCGCCAGCCCCTCAGTGGCTAACCGATTTGTCCGCCCCTTATGTGACCCTGGAAAACGGAAAGAGGAGTGGCTCAGCACGAACGCATGCCCAGAATCCACACAAATGTGCAATGACGACCGGCAGTCAGCCTTACTTGATTGATCGAATTCAAGGCGGCCAAAATTAAGCTTGAAAACTCGTTTACGGCAGCTTTCATCAGTTTTTTCGAAGCTCCGAGAGCCCATAGTTGTATCCACAGAGGTTCATTTTCTGCGATTTCCTCTGTCAATTCCTATTCTTTGCGAGAAATCTGTGGAGTTGAAAATTTTCACGGAGAGTGTCATCATTAGAAGCTGGTTTGTTATAAGGGGACTCTAAGTCTTCATCTGATATTACCCTCTAAAAAAGACGACAATCTCCGCTATTATTGGTTACTGACTACTTTTCAGACTGAAAAAATAAGTGAATAATGGCCGCGGCGAAATTGTGGTCATCTAGTTGTGTTCGAGTGTTATCGTGTGGAGTCTATACTCAGTCGAACCAAGCGAAACCGATCTGGTTTGGTGTCACCAGAACCCAGACAAATGGCCATTTTTATTGAAGGCATCCCTAATACACAGTGTTATTTGCATGAACTAACTGCTATTGCAGCGACCAGTCGGTGCATGTTTCCGCCAAGGAAGACAAACATTTCACGACAAACTTTCGACTTCTGAATTTTTCACGCTCTTATTGGTGGCGTATTTAGTGACGGTTCGCTCGATACGCAGTTTCTGTCCGCCATCTTATTTAAATTTTACCTTAACAGTCGAAATGGTTTTATACTTGAGACTATGCAAAAGCATTTACCGGCCAGCGTAGCCAAACTCCTTTGTCAACCCCCCTCCAAAGATCGGGCTTAATTAACCGCCTTTTTCACTGCAGTTGTGCTAATCTTTCTGCCCCTATCAAGTACCGAATACTTTCATCTTATATTTCCTTGGATTTACAATTGATTGAGATGATTGACATCCACAGTAGGATCTCCTTCTATTTGACTTGATATGAACTGTTGGTAAATATCCTTCAGGAGGGCTTTTACATAACCCTGTAGTGATCCTCCACCGAATTCGTTCAAGAAGGACTCACAAAGTAACCATACTACTATGGTCTTTTAATATGTACCCCTTCCTCTCCTTATAACTTCACTTTCAAGAAAAATCGAGAGCGTTCAAAGAATTATATTCGGCTTAGTTATAACCTTGCAGACGAAGTAACAGTAATATTCCATATGCTTGTCAAACACTGACAACACAGTAAGCTTGAGTTTACATTTCAGTCCAAATGTAGTTTCCTGTCCCTCAAACCCTCCTCGTAACTGGGGTCCGCTTACTTTAGGTGTTTAGGCTTTCTAATCCAACTTTACCGGATCCGTTTCTTCTGTAAATCAAGTGCTTTTTGTTCATACTTGCTGTACTCGAAGTTACAGCTTAGCTACCAATCGGAGGTTGTGGGGTGTGGCGCCCTGTGAAACCTCCATGAAATGGACAACATTTGTCAATAAGCTGATGTTTTCAGGTCTAAACTCATTAAGTTGATAGCTGTAAGACAGTCGGGGAATTCTTTTCAATTCAAAACCTTTGATTTCGTAAGTGGTCGACTAAGCCACTGATAACAGCGAAGCGTATGGGATGGTTGCTTCTCTTAAGCGCATGAGCACCAGGAAGCCCTAATATAGTTCCTGCGTTGCTGTTTTAGACTTTGCGATGCTTCGCTGAAGGTCGTTCAAAACATCGACATCTCTCCAAGAAAGGAGTTCCTTCAACAGACATGATTTCTACTTTGTATCTTTTGTTCACCGGTAACTTCGGCAGGTAATGAAGGTATTTTGAACCTGAATTTCATCCTTATAATGAAGCCAGTGTGCGCCGGAAAGCTGAGAAAAATTATGCGATTGTTTTGTCGCGAGTCCTCGACAGAAGACATTGTGAGAATCACGAGGGAGATTCAAACTCGTAACTTTCCGGATGGGGTTTTCTGCAATTATCACTGCCTACTCAGCGATGGGATAACATTATGTTATAAATAAAGACGTATTCAGCAGAGTACGTTGTATTGTTGCTCCCTTAAACAATGCTCAACTATATGTAGGCGCATAGGACAGTTGAATTTAGTTCATTGTCCAACCTTTCCCATAGGAAACTCCAGCGTCCCCTTCGCGCCCCCTGGGCGCCAAAGAGGGCTAAATGAGTAAACGATTTGTGATCCGTTTCCCGTTCTAGACCTAAATCAGACTAGCTGTCATTCTCAGCTTATCTAATCGGTTAGCTGAAACACCGCTTCTTACATCTGATCTGGCACTTGCTACATTTCGAATTACCATAGCGCTCAACAAACCGCACATTGTTTGTTCAATTTCATCGAAAGCGTGATCTAAATCAACTGATGGTCTGAGTACCAGCTGGTCGGTGGTAGAAAAACACAACTACACACACGTTCGTTCGAATACCCCATTGTTCTTGTCGGTAAAGGATCATATTTCAACGTGTCCAGGTGAATGAATTTACGACCGGCACTGCATTGCAGTAGCGGAAATCAACTTGCGTGAGTGGCGGGAATATACGTTGCTACTTTGTGGAAATCTTCCGATGGGCGTAAATTTGGTTAAATGTCAAAACTTACTGGCTGTATTTCTGTTTTAATACAGGCGACTTTAGATCACCTAATACTTAAAGAAAAGAACTAACTGAAGAGGATCATCTACAGAATGGATTACGTTTTCCACTGTTAAGATAAAATATGAGCACAGTGAGAGAAGTGATTCTGCAGTCGGTGTTCACTGTCATTAACTCGAACTTTTACTTAAACCTTTACGAATTTTTCTGAGCATTACAAGCAGGTTGTGTTCTGTCAAGTGAATGGACAAACCTCACCGGTTGATGTTGGTCCACTCAAAATGTGATTACGACGATGCGGAGAACACGATTAGTTGCCACTGTATTGGACGTTAAGGATATTAACTTTCACTAAGGAGGTACATTAAGATTAGTTGAAAGTGGTTGCAGGATTTGTGGAACTCCCGTTCACTTCGTTCTCATTTGAACAGTCGTCCTCCTGTTCTGGCGCAAACGAGAGTGATGTGAACGTGAATTATACAATAAGATTGATTAACGAGATAAGAGACTTCGAAGCCGAAACCGAAGGTCGACTAGAACAACAGAAACTGAGTTTTCTAGTGATTAACTGCGTGAAATGACACAAATACTATGTTGGACAAACAGGACGAAAGCTATCTCCACGAATGAAAAAACAGTGCAGCAATCAGAAGGTGTGATTCAATCTACCTGGTTCCAATGCACAAATATCAGGAGTGAAGAATTCTCTACAAGCAAGGAATTTCTCAGGAGCATCGTATTTCGCCACAAAATTAGTCAGCGGCCACAGAGAAATTGATCCACTACAGGTAAGACCACCAACTTAATCGGACAGTGCAAAGGGAACCGACCATCAGACGAACAAGTCAAATGACAAGAATAGAAACCATGAAGCCGACAGGTCAAAGGTCACTTGGAATGAATTGGAGAGGTCGAACTCAAAGGTCTTCCGGAAGGGAGCTACCTAGCCATCCAACAAATGGGGTCGACTATCAGAACCACAGATCACGCCGTTCCCGATCTGGAATCAACTGGTATCGAATGCACTCTGTACGCACAGGTGTCGCACTACTCAAAGCCTATGCACTAACGCATCACGAAACATCTCCTCACATAGGTTGGTTACGAGACGTTTGCAACGAAATTGTCCGGGTCACTGAGCACAATAGCAGCTTTCTATGCAGTCCGAGCCGCCAGCATTTTTGTGACAACAATCTCTCCCTCAAAAAATTACCTACTTTCTCTGAATTACAATGTAGAAGTAACTGGTTTGAATCAAGTACTTTCAAACTGCTATCATAGGTTCTGCTCCATGATGATATAGGCTTGCCTCATCACTGTTTTCGGTGGAGCTATTTGTCTAAGCACTCATACAGTCGTTGTTTTGTGCAATAAACAAGAAATAGCTCCATACATTTAGCTATGGACTGACTACTCAGGTCAAATACTTGACACTGTCGAGTTCCTGTTAAAAACCTCCGTCCACTTCCATGATAGCAAATAAGTGTTTATATTTGATTTACGCGATTGTGTCACCATACCTCAATGACGAAGTTCGAAAATAAAAGTGGTACCACAGCGGACTGAACATACCGGACATGATTCGAGTACTCAGATCACTGGTTCAATGTGGTTGAAATTTGGAAATCAACGGTTGAACATCATAGGAGGGAAATTTGGTATGGAACAGGTCGATATCTCGCCTGCAAGGGGCGACACTAAAGGAACTATTACAAGTAACAAAACCCTACCCGGGGCCTCTAGGGCCAAACAGACTCGCTTCAAACATGACTCCCACTTCTAAACTGCACTGATATGTTTACTTTTCTGCAAGACTTCGATGGCTGTCTTTAAGGAAGTCTGCTATTTGCCGCCCGGTTGACATCCGTTGGCCTGTTCGGAAATTTGTCGGATTATTTGCGTCAGATACCGATATTACCAACACAGCTGACGGCCTACTCAGTCCCACGACAGCACACTAGAATACGTGGCTTTTGAAGAATTTTGGACTCAGTGCTGCCTCGAGCACCAATACATTTATTTCGATTTCACCACCTTGATTTTCCTGAATTGTTGATCCAGAAAATCCCTAAATTGTGCCTATTATCTCACCCATCTGGCAACGGAGGTAGTAAGAAGGTTACTCATCATGATTTGTACTGAGTCACGCAGTTAGCACCGTCAAGCTGGCTGTCATACTGTCAGTCGCTGCAGAACCATCTTCGCTACTATTTGCATGTGATCTTCCGTGAAAATGCCTTTCATTGAGGTCCTCCTTACATGATTATTTCTTTGATATCCGTAAGTCATCAACTTTGCGCGTAAACCACAAGTATGTCCACCCGGTACGTGGCTGTCGCTGGACATCAGCAACAGGGTTTTTTGTTTATCATTTTTCGCCTTCACTCTGCTCTCACCCTTCCCCATTCCCTAATTGCTGTGACCAAACACTGTAGGCTGATGAACTTGGAGCACTAGGCGATGAGTGAGGATAGTTTGTCACACATGCAACGGAAGCCATGGTTGCGTGATTTGCTTCGTCTAACTTGGGTAATGGGCAATCAGATAGGGAATAGGGATTTATGTATGCCGTCACCAACTGCGCCCTCGCAAAGTGTGGCAGAGCCCTAGGTTCGCCGTGTTAAAAAACAGCATAGCATTCAAAAACATTAAAAAGCCACCTTTATAGTAGAGAAGAGACAATAATAAATAGAATGGAGCAGGCAGATTGGCGTCACACAGGCAAGTCTCAATACTTTGTACTGTCAAAGCAGTGTCGTATCAAAGGAAACAAAGACAATTTGCCCGTAGTGTAAGGAAAGCTGGGGAGTAATAAAACGGGTTTTGTCCTCTGAGCAAAGTCAAGCTATATCTTGTCTAACTGCGAGCTAACCACACTACTGATCAGCCGCGCGTGGCCGAAAGGTTATGTGTTCAGACAACTAGGCGGGAGGCCGCAGGTGCCAGTCCCACACTCTCTTGAGTTTCGCGATGTGCTTACTGCTGCCGATTCCCAATAAGGATGAAACGGCTCTACAGTGCTTCTCGGTCAATCAGTATAGACTGTCTTCATTTACAGGGCTGTCTCCACTAGATTTCTCAACCCCCCCCCCAAACACACACTGCCAACAATGTTGTATAAGTAGCTAAGAGGAAGAAAACTCACCCAATGAGTGAAACCTCCACTTGAGAAGTCGTTGCTCGAGGAGCAAACGAATACGAGTGATTAGGTGGTGTGGATCTCGTGATTGAATGATGAGCGGCGCTATATCCTGTCTGAGTGCGAGTTAATCACACTGCTACTCAGTCGTTCGTGGCCAAATGTTTGTGCTCAGACTATTGGCCAGGAGGTGACGGGTTCGAAGCTCCTTGAAGTTTCATAAGATGCGCACTGCTGGTGATTCACAATAAGAATTGGATAACTGCACAATGCTCCTCTGCCTTTTAGAATAGATTGAATTCACTTCTAGGGCAAAATCCATATCAAATAATAGCATCTTCAAATATCAAGTCACATGTTAGGTATCATTTAGGCTGTAACATAATGTGACGATTTCGTAGCACACAGGCTTAAAGAACAACATAAACCAACGGTTCCTCTAAGTCTTCTGTTAACATCTTTTAAATGTGCAACTGAGTGAGTTACATAAAATACGTTTAGTTCTTTGTTCAGATACGAATAAGATTGATGAAAACTCGGAAACTAAGCCTACCTGCTAAACTTTAAAAAGCACAACTGGTAGGACGTTGTTGGAGAGTTTTTAACGACCTTCTGAGTAACATCCTATCCACAAAAGTACTTTGATATCCTTTCACGGTTAAAGATGGCCATAAACAGGTTTTTCAGTTGAGTATGCCGCCGACGCTTTCCTGAGTTTATCTCTGCATATGTGACAAATTTCGTAAAATAATGATTTAATTAAGACGTTCATCCAATTACCGTCGGTTTCTCAGACGAAGGTGAACACGGCTGGTTTCAAAGCTGTTCATACATTTTTTATTTGCTTTCAAAGTTATTCTCAACCTGCTTGATTTGGTTTGCGCCAATTATCACAGTGTGCAATGTACCGGGGTTATCCTCGAAGACAAACGCCGATTTAGTTCGCATTCTACTAAAGTAAGTGATACTATAAGCATTTTAGAAAATAGTTTTTGCATGAATACCCGTTATTCACCATACAATGCATCATTTTTATTCCAGTGATTCAGGCGACTGTTCGCACATTTCTGTACTATGGAATTACCTCTTCAGCACACCAAATCCCGCACCTGTTGTTCAAGTGACTTCCACTTGTTTACCGGGAGTGATCCAAATGCACCAGAATCTACCTCCAACTGCCAGTTGTCAGTGCTGCTTAGTCACTGTTACACGTCTCTCAGTTTCACACCACTTGTTTTTACGAAATTCATTTATAAACATCTCATCTAAAGAAGTGCATATGACACTATATTAAATATTGTATGCTTGTTTGTTAATCATAAAAATAAAGCTCATCTGAGTACATTCTCAACAGTAGAAGGTTGAGTCACTTTTTTGAGTTAACACGATAACGCTGGATCTTGAGGATACCCCATATAGCTTACAACGATCAGAACGGTTTTCAGTCTTGGGACATTAAACGGCTACTTAGATGCTACAGCTGTTGTTCGAGTAACTTTTCACGTTGAACTCATGCTGTCACAAGCTTGCGAACAGTAACATCTACTATGACACATGACACCATGTGTACCACTGCGCTACACACCGACGCTTGGCCGTATTATGCAGTTGCCTTCGTTTGTCGTCACGTATTCCATACAGCGGAGGGTGACGTGTAATGAGGTTGAAACTAATCATTACAATAAACTGTGAGAACCCCACAATCTATCACTTACCCGAATCAATCATAGCTAACCCCACTGATAAAGACTTATGGTCTATCACTTTTAATTCAGCAGTCTCTCATCTATTATGGGCCCAGCTCCAGCCGTCTTATCTGAGGCCTCTTTCAGACGAAAGTTGTGGCACTCATGCCCTTTTCAACGTAAAATGGCACTGCATGAAGCCGATTAGGCTACAAACTGCGCCAAAAAGCTACCATCTCCCTCGTCATGTTCTGTGTCAGATGGAAGCCACACACGTGGGGTCAGACCACGGCTCAGCGGCAGAGTGAAAGCCATGAACGGTGGACTTAGCCATCTTTCTAGTTAGGGATAGTCCAGGCAACAGTTGCAAACATGGAGATGCGGTCGAGTTACGTAGCCACTGTCGCCCCTGCCTCAGAGCCATTATTTTGAAGCCGTCGCATCTTGAATTTGTGGATATCGCAGGATCTTTCACCCCGAACTTCGCGCTCCTTAACAAGCAGTTTATCCACTAAACCGCTATGTGTGGGTGGTTTTCCCACATATGCCCTAAGACCGAAGGTTACAGAGCCATAATAGTTAGTGAATTTGTAATTTACCACATTTTGATATGCCAAAGCCGCCTTTGACTCATTTTGTACCAAGTGAATGATACTCCGTAGTGGTTGTAGCAATACAAGCAAGATTAATTTTGAAACCGAGAAAAGGAGTGAATAAGGTTAAACTCCAAACCAGTCTCACAACATTCCTTCACATTTTCTTCCCTTCACCCATAATTACGGACCTTTCATTCGACTGAAGATGTGGTGATAATTTGTGATTTACCCTGGGGGAATATTTCTTCAGGCTGGTTGCCTTCTTGATCGCTATCAACCTGGATGTTGCATAATGGTGTCCTTTGTTCACGAATGTTCATGAACAGTGCTCACCGTCCATGCTCTGTCTGTTTTGGCCATCCCCACCCCAAACAGCATTTTGCTAACCTGTCAGTCCTAATTTCGCCACACGTGACGTAGGGTCGTTTAATTGAGCAGCGTGTCAAAATTTCCCATCCACCCTATTACTCCGGCCGAGCTGAGCAAAGGCTTGGACGAAACAGGACCACCTGAAACCGTGTTGCTGGGATGACTTGAACTGCATTGCTCGCTTTGGTCAGATGAAGACATTATGTTGCTGGGGGGACAAACATACAGCGTGAAAAACTGTTGTGCTAAGTTTCGTTGGCGGCGGATTCGGCCGGTGGGCAACCCCACTATGACACGCCACCTAACAGATGACATGCATGATTTAGATTAACCGCCTCGGCGACAGTTACGTGTCCCAGACTGCTGTCCACAATCGTTTGTTCACATACATCTAAGTAAACTATTTACCTGAATCCGCACAAAAGTAATGGTGTTGTTGCACGCCGTATTTCCATGACCACAAACAGATACATTTGCAAGTATCAACACAAATTGCTTAACTGGCAGTAGGATAGTCATTAGACGAAATGTCCCCATAACTTGGACGAGACTGCTTTACACTACATGAATGTCGCATCGGGTAACTCCGCACTCAGGTACATGGTCATGCTATTTGATTCTGGAATTCACATTTACTAGGACCCTTTAATGAAACTGCTTTTTAGTGTTTCCTTCGGTGTTAAAGTCAAATGAAACTTAATGCAAGCTGTGAGAAATTTTCAGTGTGCAAACTTATAACAGTGTTAGAGAGAATGACGCAATGACAGAACGAATGGTATCTTCACCAGTGTTCACTTTAGGGGAATCGGTGTGATGTCAGACCAGTACCAATGGAGTCGGACTACCAGACAACGACCCGTGCAAGATGTCCCAGAATCACGGTAAGCGGGATTACTGGCGCTGTATGCGCCATACAGTATGCGGCGCATACAGTTTGTATGCTGAAGTAGACGTTTACCGGGCTACCAAATGTTTGAGGAAAAAGGATTTCAAAAAGAACTACTCGGGCAAGTTCCAATTAGCACTTTTGGCTTACCACAAAATCTAATAATTTCACTGCGATTTTACTGCAATGACAGATTTCTTCAAGGACCTGACAACAAGCAACGGGTGAAGTAATCGGGAACTGTAACTTGCCTGAAGAGAAGAAGAAAACGATCTATCGGACTGGATGGAAAAGATAGCGTTTTCAGTACAAAAGGGAAACAATTTTGAATTGTAACTGTGAAAAATCAGATTGCATATGATAAGCTAAACCAAGGCTACTTGAATTGGTCATTCCTAGTTAGTTGACAGCATGAGTTTTGGATTTCGAAATTCTGAACAATCAGGTTTAGAAGCCACTAAGAAAGTCTCTATAAGTGAGAACAAGAAGTGCTTGTAGATTGATCGGAGATAGGTAAGGTGTTCACGTGACGAAACCGTAGCAGTACTTTACCGAGTAATCTACTCAAGAGTGACAAGGGGGAAGGCCCAAAATACCAGCCTGATGGACACCGATGTTGGTGGGTAGTGGAGGAAAGTACGGCGTAACCACGTAATGCTCAGTTGTTGATTCGGAAGGATTTAGGTTTTTCGCGTAGCATGGGAGTTCGCAGAACTACACAGAAAACAAAAACTGGAGGAGGAACATGCGAAAAATAAACCTTTGTGGAGAAAAAACACGGACTGTGGAATTTTCTGAGGGGACCTGGGAATACCACAAACTACCTGGTTTTGCGGTTAATTTTTAATATGTTACATTTTGTCAGCTATGGACAGTGAAGAGAGTCCGTAATCTCCGTGTTTCTGAGTGAAGCACACCCAAGCTCATGGACTGACACCCACTAACGGCCACCCGGACCCCTGGTACCTATCACCAGCCCAACTCCCAATTTCAAGCTTTTTAACCGACCTACGCGGTCTATTTGCGCTATCCAGTAGTTGATAGTGATAATGCATGATCCATTATATCAGTGAGAATGCGGATCATTTTCTGCGCACGCTCATTTCCTTACCAATTTGGTTTTCAAGGTAGACTTATCTGAAACTCAGCTGAATTTCCAGTTTATGATATTCTTCAACTGAATGTACTGCACAAAGGCCACCTCATGTTTCAGGACGAAACCGGTCATGGGCTGTAGATGAGTTTTCAACAAACTTGTTGGTAGTTAGCTTATATCCCTGTTTCGCGGTAGTATTTTGATGGGTCTTACTCAGCTTCCCACTCTGAAGGAATCCCAGAATTCCGCTTGCTCTTTCTTCTCTTACGCACACAATCCCAAAATATTTCAAACGAGAATATGAAGAGTCTATATCTCATTCGGTAGATGAGTCGAGAACTATGAGGACTGCTGAACGGGTGTATCGAATTCTCTGTGAAGGGAAGAATGCTCAAACTTAAAGCGAATTATGCAAATGACGGAAAATAACATTTGACTTCCTCAAAAATGTTATCCGGACAAGACCAGTTTAGTGGATGCGGAAACACCAAAACAACCGTCGGGTTTAATTAGTGAATGGCCTAGATGAGAATCCTTGGGTTTGCCATACGCTCCATACGACAATCATTGCTGAGTGAAAAGAATGTGAGCGTAGTCAAAACCCCAAGGAGAAATAAGTTTGGGTTGTGAGTTTTTGGGGAGTTTTGTGAATGTACATCAAATAACGTAACAGCTGTCGACGTGGCTATCCTAAACCCGTTTATTATACTTAAGTGAAAAATCTATATATAAGTACTAGACCCATGGATTTTTCACTCTTGTAGAGCGGTCAAACTCTAACCTATTTCTGTTATTCGTGAAAGGTGTGTGCCATTATTTATCCGATAAACTGATATCTTGAGTAAGCCTTAGGGGTATTTCTTTGAATATTTTTCTAAACCCACGAAAAAGACTTCTGATGATGCTTAGATTTTGATCGGTTTCAATCATATCGTATCCACCATCAGGTAAGAAGTTGAGCTAGACAAATTTCAGTCTCCCTTTCAAATAATTTGCTTCATAGAAGGATGCTGCACTCGGTTTGCTGCCCGTCTATTGACCTGTGATGTTGACTGCGTTTAGACCACCGGAAGTGCTGAAATCGATATACCCACTTCATATCTGAGCTCTGCCTCCTAGTTCCGCATGTGCGCCCGAAATTGCAGTCACTCATGGGACCCTTCACATCCCATCAGATGTACTGCGTCTATGTTTACACTCCGCTAGGCTTGTTCTCCGATGAGGCATGATTTAATTCACTTTAAGACACACTATGGATCTGTGCCATAGTGAGCGGCATCTGGATTGCTGGTTCTTTATTGACTGACCATTCGTTTTTCTATTCAGCTGGCTTGCCACCAGAAAGACGGCTAGCTTTCTTTCAGCACTTCACTCGTCGCAATCTTCTACTCCTATGGTTACTGGCAGAAAGAGAGTAGGTGTCGATTGGACGTCAGCTGATTTCATCGTGTCTCGAGTAGCCTAATAAAAACTTCAAAACTCAGGTGGACGGTTTCTACGTCTCTTTAAGTGCAGTCTGGAATCTCGCATTGGGCTTGAACGAACCAACAGTACGTTTCGGCCAAACATCAGCTCATAGACCTACAGTGTAACTACCTCCATTTGGGCGTCAAACAGACGCGGATTTCGGGAGGTATTTTGGGATGAAGTGGGGTGAACTAAGTTGAGCAAGTATCCAGTGAAAAGTACTCAATACGCTAAAGAATGGGTTGGTAGGACACCGGAAAAGGCAACAAGACGAACAAATCCCCTACACGTGAAGCGTGGGTGATGGTCATGTAGAACGGAATGCGTTCGTCTGATGGGTGGAAATGGTCGATCGTCCAGCCACTCCGCTACTCGTGGAGGACACAATAAGCCCATATTCGCTTGACCACAAAGAGTATCTCACTTGACTGATTTCTGGAAGTGCACAAGGTGAACACAAATGAACTACCCTGGGAATTGAAGGTATCCAAGACACCTTGGCTTTTATACAGGCGCGAATTCACTGAAATGGCACGGCGCAGTGCCTATAATTCCGCTGGTATGAGAAAAAAATACTACAGAAGCATTTGATTAAAGTGAGGAGTGGGAACATTTGTGACGCTGGTTGATGTAAAAAGGAAGAAATTGGTTGTCTTTCTACTTCCCGAAATTTGTCGCTGGTGAAATCGACTAGTCCACTGGTTGGTACGATCCTCCGACTCGGCACTTTCGGGATATGGTGTTCGGGAACTATACGCGCACCTTTTAACCAACTTTATGGGCAGCATCAAAGTAAGCGCCTCGGGGTTGCACCTTTTAGAAGAGCGTTCGATTAGTAACCAAGGTGGCCCGCTTCGATCCCGTAAAGTTGTTCAGTATGTGCTGTACGCGCAGCCGTACGGGATTTCTTGGCAGACTAGTGTGCTACTGAATGCTCAGCTTATTGAAATGAACGGCAAACGGTGTGCGGCTAGTGTGCAACTTATCCTTTTGTAGTAGAATGATTCCGGTGTACAAAACCCGAACACCGCACTGTGCACGCTTCTGAGTAATCCGTACTTCAATAGGTTACCCTAAAGGCAAGCTCCTTTAATATGTGCACTGAAACACTGTTTCGCGCGCAAATTCTCACAGGTCAACAAGTCCATTGTAGCAAAGCTCGCGGAACCTCGACCGAGCCATGGTAAATGTTCCGTGGATCACGTGATGGCTGTGCACTTGAGCCCGACACTCTCGTCCACTGCGCTTGTTAGACGGACGAAAAGACATGTGACACGATCAATGAGTCTGGGATTGCCTCAAAACGAATCGACGCTGTGACGACCGTAGCTCGGAGCTCACATGACGCATGAAGTAGAAGAGGCTCTTGCGGCAGCATCTACTGTCCACTCTAAATGATTCATATGGCACTCAACCGACAGGTGCATATAGTGGTGAGGAATCGGAAATGCAGTCAAAATGCAGATGAGGCTGTTCAATATGTCTACCATAAGCGTACTGTCGGTGGCGGACAGAAAAGGTCGGGGAAATGCCGATATACTGGCGAAGAGGACAGTCAGACAACGCACTTCTATTGGCGACTCTCCTTCGAGTGAATTTTTCTTAGAACTGAATTTGAACTGTAGGCAGAACATATGCAAAATTGCTTAGAAGTGCAACACCTCGAGATCCGCAGCGCTTAAGATAACGGAGCACTGAAATCGAAGATTTTGTGGGCTGCTGGTCCAACATTTGAATCGAGATCATGCGGAGAAACGAAAGAATTTCCAAATTAAGCTTTCGGCAACGAGGCCAATCTATCTTGAAAGGCCCAGAAACACTGTACTGTTTTTTTGTACTTTCAGTACTCGTTTTTCATACCATAGAGATGTATTTTTCACCCTGATTGCCGAATTGCAGGTTATGCAAAACTTGACACTGGCCACAGACTTTAACGCACTTAACAAGAGGCTAAACCAATGGTTTAGGCTGATGCTGTTGACACAAATATCATCGCGTTGTTTTTGGGATAACATGAATGGTGACTGATGTCGTGAACATGTAATTTCTATCATTTGCAGCCTTATCATACAGGTACCTGATGTACCAGCAAGTAGTTCCAAATAATAGCTTGACTCAGTCAGTGGTGTTTGAATCCGAAGGATGACGTTTCGCTACACCACGCCCGGAATGTACCCGAATATCCGAGTGGAGGTCGGTGGGTCAGTCGAGGACAGCCGTTTGATTGCTGGACCTCACTATTTCTTTTGGGAATATTTGAAGCGGTGTCTTTAAAAGCATAAACCAATAAGTCACCAAGGCTTAGTCGAATAACGTGGACGAGTGTAAAAAGATAACCCAATTGACTCTGGATAGTGTGTTGAACAGTTGCTATGAGCGGATGGGCTTGCGCAAACAAAACATCGGTGGGCATTTCGAACATATGCTACACCGACATGAAAATTTTTGTGCATGGTGTTTTGTTATTCAAAACGAGTTTTAAAGTGAATCGGTTGGCAAAATTGTGCTTAGACGTCAAAATCATTCTGGAGGATGAAGCTTAATCTCGTAGAGCTGGAATCGTGTGATCAGTCAGTGCAGCAGTGGAACAATTTACTCTCCGATATTCAACGGCGTGCTTCATGCTAATCATACAGTGTCCGGGAAAATGCTACCGCGGTGCAAACAATCATCCGATGAAAACTTTTTCCTGAATACTGTTCTGCGAATTATTCATAACCAACACAATGAAAAAGAACCTTCCTCTAAAGTTAACCCAGAAATCTTTGGTGGGTTTTCCAGTTTATTTCGGTTCGTGTTTGATCCGAAAAATGAGTACCTAAACCAAAAGCGTTTACGCAATAAATTAAAAAGACCTATTATAATTTAAAAGGCTAATTTTAGATCATTACAACATTAAGGTCACTGAAAGGGGTTATGGAGCTCTGGCTTGGACTATCGAAAAACCACTCATTATCGATTGTTGAAGATTGTCAAATTGTGGGCGTATCTATATAAGCAAGACGGTCCCACAAGACTTGCGGAACGCCAGCGCTCCCATACTGTATCGGTCGTGAGTAGTCAGCGGCAATTTCAGACAAGTTTTCTCAAATTTCCAACAGTTAAATTTGGTCACTGCGGCATCCGTATCACATAGTTTGGTTTTGCTGGCTCCCAGCAGGTATTATTCATATGCTTCCCCTCCAGCTGTGGAACAGATAGAGCATTTCTCGTTTATGATGTTTTTATGCAACTGAATGTGCTGCCTGAACGGCCGCCTCATGTTTTACCTGTCACTATATTCGAGATATCGCGATGGATGTATACACGTAGTGCATTATTCATAAGGTTGATGAAAATTCTTCGACAGCCCACGACCGGTTTCGCCCTTCTTGGGGCTCATCAGGTAGGCGCAGTCCCCGAGTTTCCGTCAACCTTATGTTCTACTTGAACCCAAATTGCACGAAATTAGCCGGTTTCAGTTGCTTAAAACATCATAAAAGAGAGCTTCAGCTGGGTTCTAGGTGAGTCACTCGCAAAACCAAACTGATTTGCAAATCAGCGTATTTCGTTAAATAGAGCAAACGGGACAAGAAAGCAAGACTTGGCTGCACAACCATATTAGCCGAACTGCATTGCTTCAACGCGGCTGAATGTTGCTTGAGCGTCGGTCATGAGTGAGAAATATTTACTACGTGTTTAGCCTAGGCCCAACAACGCAAGATAACATGTACTTACCGGGGCGAATAGTGAAGTTGAAAAATAACATTACGTACGAGAGATTGAGCTGTACTCAGAGGAACTTCTTGTTTAAACCAAATTATGTTGCCAAGGGCAGTATTTGGCGAATTGCGTCCAACTTGGTTTGAAGGAGATCATGTGTTCGACTGGTTACCTAATGAGCCCGAAGAAAGATGAAACTGGTCGTGAGCTATCGAACAGTTTACATCAACCTCAAGTTCCGTCAAGACAATGTACTGCGGTGTCCCAATTATTGTTTTGAATGAAACATGCGGCAACCCTTTGTTCATCACATTCTGTTGAAGAATATCATAAGCGACAGTCTCAGTGGATTCAGCTGAGTCTCCCGTCAAAACCAGACCAGTTTGCAAATGAGTGCTTTTCACTTAGAACCCATACGGTTCACGAATCTGGAAAGTGTAAAGGGAAATTAAATTGGAAAATGAATGAGAGCCGGCTACCATAATTTATTCCACCTAACAGAATTCGGCATTGCCTTGTTATCCATTTACCTGTGTGTGGATTTTTGTATCCCCACTTCTGTGAGTTTGTCCCGAGCAATGTTTCTTAAGGTCGAATGAAATTTAGGCCCATGTTTAGGGTTCAGAAGGCGTGGTTTTCTGTAAGCAATTGTCCCTTATTTGCTTTGGCGTTTTTTAAGAAGAGAACAAGTAAGTGTCCCAGTTATTTGGGCTTAAATAAGCTTAGGCTGAAAACGCTGAGAATGTGGTTTGCGCCAGCTGATGACTCTTTTTTCATTAGTTTTCCATTCTTGTTGTTTTAACCGTATGTGATAGTTGGTACTACACAAGAATTGGGACAAAACTGGCGCACCGGGTTTGTGCCATTCGATTTTACCTGAGTATTTATTCTTGATTTCCAAATCCCCATCTAGAACCCGAGTATTCGGGTATTTGCACAATTCATGCTCAATAATTTAAATGGTCTGGGGGCGGTTACGATAACACTTCCAAGTCTTGAATCCTTGGATATTAATTAATGTGTTAAAAACACTGAATATGCACTGAACAGTTCGAGGTGTGGAGTGCAACGCGAGGGAAATTACCTAATGGTAACAGTAGTGTTTATCCCCATTTCTGTCAGAAAAGTTGTTCATTTAACTTTCAGTAAACTTGAGGCAAACCACGCTCACGATATACTTGTGTGCACCGAGATTCGAAGCGAGGCAAATGTGGTGAGTTAGGTCGTATCCAAACGGTGATCTAAAATAGTGATGTCGAACGCCAAGTGATTTTTCGATCCATCTGGCTAGTTCGTTGATTTTGTGATGGATAATGATCGGTAGAACTGTTGATTTGAGAAGCAGCTTTGCAATGGTTCATTCCCATTGCTCTCACTTCAGGAAATTCTGTCTCTCTTTGGCATTACAGGTCATCTTGTAACATCTCGTGCAGTAAAAGGTTTGATTTTGCGTGGTACAATGAACCCGTAACGCATATTTTTGTTGTGAATAAGACCGGTAATTCCATACATTGACTCATCGCTATAAAAGCTTTCCGATTTGATTGACCTTTCTATTCACCGATCTGCAGACTGAATTAAAAGATCATATCCGAAGATGCAGTAAAGCCGTGGGTAGCATGTATTTTCGCCTATTAGGCTTCCGATTAGTGGATGGCCCATTTTCTTGAGATGACCTGCGTTTCCTTAAGACATTCGTACGTATACAGCTGAAGCACTAGACGAACAGCGCTTTCGAATAATCATTTGAGTCTTCGCTACGAGGGAGACTAATAGCTACCCACAATAAAGACCGCTGACAAGACATCACGAATTCACGGTGACTAACTAACTTCGCGGTTTCTTAAACCAGTTATGGGACCGCAGCATGTTCTCCACAAACTAACTGGTCCCGAATATGTTCCAAGATAGATTTAAAGTACTAATATTCACAAATTCCATTCGACTCTGCCGAATATCATACACGTCCCCCGCTGGATTCCCACTGATTGGACTCTGTATCTTGGGAGCCATTTTCCAGTAAGTTATCGGTTTAATTACCCAAGAATAGGAAGGTGCTGAGGTCTACTAAGAGGACCTGGCTGCCCTTGTTACCACCAATGAAAACATGATCAGTATCCACTGGAGCTACTTCATCGATTTCGTAATATCCATGTAGCAAGCAATCCTAAAAAGTGCCTATTTTTATGCAAGCAACTTTAAATTTTCGGGCTATGTCGATGATGGTGATGGACACAGGCCTAGTCCTGCCTAGCTATCTAGAGTAAGTCGCTTATGTTCCACAGTATGGTATCTTAATTTTACTGAGGTAAAGCCTTCGACTAGCATTGTGGCAAAAATGTCGGTTAGTACATAGAGCACACAATGAACTGGGGTACATCATATGGACCAAGTACATGTTGTGGATACAGGTTAGTCGGTTCCAAATTCTGTTGTCTGTTGTCATTCTATGATTTTTTATCAAGGCTACTGAAACCTCAAGTTTATTTCACCCGGTGAGGCGTGTGGTAGATTTCACTACACCTGAACTATCAAGCTTTGTTTGCTTTTCCGTTTGAAGCATATTACTATTGTCATTATATTAAAGTTAAATACCATTTTCGTATTTAGTCCTGGGTTCAGCGTCCCCTTTAATTCCGATATACCTCGCCTAATCCATATATCGTGTCAGTTTTGAATGACTTTTGTTGGATAGTTGCGTGTCCTGGACGATAACTCCAGCAAGCATCCTGAGACTCAGCATTCCAGAGTAGAAGAAAGTGGCCTCTGGAGGCATTCCATGAGGACTTTTTAGCGAGAATTTTCGAGCCAAGAACTATTTTATTCCGCCTTCAGTAATAAATTGTCACTTTTGTTAAAGAGTATTTGTGGCAATGGTGATCTATTCCATACTCAGTTTCGCACAAACATGCATAGTTGGAGCCGAAATGACCAGTTCAGTTTAGCTGCATAAGTAAACTTTAGATGTCTGCCAGGTATCTGACAATAAGATTTTCTTTCTATGTTCCCAGGTCAGGAACACCAATTTATCGTTCTAGGTCCCCACGCTAAACATACTAGTCTCACAGGTAATTTTTTTCTATGCGTCCTGACTGATGACTGCAAAAGTAACGGCACATGGTGCGGTAATGCAACCCCCTGACTTAATCCTGGCACTCCAACACACTTGTAGTTATGATGATTACATGATCACCTCTCCAACTTGGGCCAGTGGGATGTCTTTTGGTCGTATTGTGGCAATTAAGCGGTTGCGACTCACTTCAGACTAATGGACTCCTTAATTCGTTAGCAACCATCTGTTACAAATTCAGTGACAGCTAGCTATGGTCACTATGGTGAACTGAGCAGGCCAGATTAGATTAAGGCATTTACGACCATTTGGCACCGTGTTTCAGAAGAAATTTTGATTGCGTGCAGCAAAATGTTTGCTCAAAGTGTGATAGCCAGAGGATCCGAGTCGTGGTTTAATTGATGCCCTGATCCACGGTTATTTGCATGCGGGACGCACAGTCTTTCCTGTGACTGTTTAAATTCCGGCAACGCTGCATTCGAATATTTGCAGAAAAGTAGACGACCATAACGTCTAAACTGCATGAGGTCTTAGATATATGTGCTTTAGTATTCAGCTCGGCATGTATGCATGTATGCTAAATGGTACATTCAGGAAAGTTGTTAGTTCGTCCAGGTGTATTACACTTGACACTATTCTTTGAATGCGGATGGCTTTTCTGTAAAGTTGAACTAATTTGTTGTTGAAAAATGAGTCCCTAGAGAGGGAGCCCTCATATGGGAGGACGATCAGCTCTGCTCCCGATTTCGTTCACTACCAACTATCCTCTCTAAAGATAGTGAGAGGCTTATCGGAAATCGGCTTACGCAGTTAGCTTACACTGCGGATGATCTTCGTCATCCAAACTGTCCAGACATGACTTGTTTGCCCTGAGTATGAAACAGACTCATCGTAACACTGACCTGATAGCCACGACGACTAGAGTACATGTGATAGGTTTCTTCAGGCACTTACCAGTGAAAGCAAAGGGCTACTCAATCTCACCTTTATTCAGGATGCCGAAGCCGATTACGAGAGATGGTGATTTCCACCCCGAACTCATTGCCTGGTGCTCTGTCAATAGCAAAGCTGGTTCTGTCAAAATCTGGTAGACCTTGATTTCACCGTCATTTGGATGCTACGATCCAGTAACAGCTAATTTCGTAATCGTTCCGTTTTCCGAACTGTGTTTGATCATACATGCTGTGCTATCTATCTATCTGAAAATGGGTTCTAATCAGCTGAAGGAGGTTTGGATATCATACAGCTGTTCTGGTGTGTTTTGGCATGTGTGTATATAGTGTGACAATTACAGTGAACTTGAATCCCACATCGAACATTAGCCTGCATAAAGGTGGATCACTTTGGCTGTCAGATGATAGTCGACTCCTTGGAAGTATAGCGTGGATTCAAATAAAATGCTGTCAATGAATATAAAGTGAATAAACCTTACTGAAGTTATGGCAGTTTAACGGAAAAAATGCTGTACTTTATGTACGAATGCTCACATCCAATTCATTGTTGGAGACGGGTTACAGGCTGAAAACCTCGAAAAGTGCATGTTGCTGCAGGTCATGGATGCGTTTGTAAAAATGTATCTGTGGACAGATTTTCTCACTGCTCTTGATCAAAAACTATTCAGTGACCGAGAGATATGTCCCTTACATAGGATACTTCTTGTTACAGGAAATGCATCCAAAGTGTTACATGCAGCGGACTTATTGCATTTATGGGCAAGCTTTTTGAAGATTACGACTCGGTTTTCGTGTTGTGTTAGACTACTTAGGACAGACCGTATATAACTTAGGCACGCGGGCTCATTAGGTATGACAGCAAACTAGAGTGAAACCAATAAAACCCGCTTTTCATTACCTAAATGGAGCAATCAATACAGTAAGATGTTTCCGATGGATGAAAGCAGACGTGTATCGTGTGAGCTCTGGCGAGTCCCAGCAGTTCGCTCATTCGCCGATATCTGTGACCAAGCATAGATTTGATTGCTGTGAGAGTGTTGGGTGTGGTGCTTCAGGTGTACGGAAGGTGATGGTAATGTGTGTGTGCACAAGGCTGTCGCTCAGCGATTGCGGGTGGAACGCTGGCGCGGAACGGCAACGAATCGGATTCACTGGAGTGATAGGGGGAGGCCGAATTGAAGTAGGCTAACCTGATTGGTTGAATAATTGACGCTTCAACTTGGTAACTAAACCGACTTCAGGCGGGTGTGAAGAAATTTGATCTAGCCACACACCAACAGTCGGAGCGACAACACAATTGTGAATTATGCGTAGGAATGTCTTCAGAAGTAAACCAATCAACCCAAAGCTCTGGAAGTACCTACCTACCTAGTCTTTGACTCCACAAAACACTCGTATATCGACTGCCTAGGCTATCTGTCGCATTTGGATAGACGGACAGAAGTCTAATCCGTTCCACCCACATTCAGCAAGGTTTGATGAAAATCGACTTCATTGTAGTTTAATTGAAAGCATCAAGACAGATTATGTTACATCGGTGGTAACCTTACACTCTGACAAACTACTGGTCGAGGACGATACTCGTGATCGTTCAAAGGATGTACGCATCGTTGCAGACTAGGCCGACATCGACCTTACTCGGTCACCTAGAAACCAGCACCGATAGTGGTTCTGATAGTGTGTTGGAGTATAGAACGCTACAACACCCTATTAGAAGTTTGGTCTACTGCTCATCACAGTATTCTGAACGGTCGACGGTGAGAATAGATGAATACTTTCGGCATCCAAGCGACCTACTAAGTTCACCAACCTGTTTGTACTCATCGATTTCCAGATTCCAAGAAAGCCTCAAGTCAAATGAGCCTGCTACGACCCCTGTGTTCAATGTTTTCACTTGCGCACCAACTTCTAACTGTTCAAGTGAAACTGTTACCGGTTCTCATGATAAACAGCATCCGTCTTGCAGTTTGTGCTTCACTGAACCACAAATCACATGCATATGTGAGGTTTTACAACAGCGAGGTGACATTACTCGGCTGGAATACTTCCTACAAACCTTACCACAGCTGGAGAGAGTACAGTTACTTGAAAGCGTTCTGGCTGCAAGAGCTACGGTAGCGTTTCACAAAGGGAACTACAGCGAACTGTACAACCTCTTAGAAAGTCATTCGTTTTCCATAGAGCACCACTCCCGACTTCAGTCACTGTGGTTACGTGCTCACTACGCAGAGGAAGAAAAAGCGAAGGGACGGGTATTGGGCGCAGTGGCAAAATATCGAATTCGGCGCAAATTTCCCCTTCCAAGAACGATTTGGGATGGAGAGGAAACAAGTTACTGTTTTAAAGAAAAATCCAGAACGTTGCTGCGTGAATGGTACAATCATAACCCGTACCCCTCACCTAGAGATAAACGCGAATTAGCTGAAACCACTGGACTGACCACTACTCAGGTGTCCAACTGGTTCAAGAACAGAAGACAGAGAGATCGGGCTATCGACTTCAATGGGTCTCGACAAGGGGAACACCGAACAGCAGGAATTATCGAGGGCAACGAAGAACAGTCTGTGTGGTAAGTACTTTGCAAGTTTTTGGTAAAATGTAATGTGTGATAAAAATTATGTTCATTGTGGGAACACCATTACGTAGTTCATCTCAGTCGGAAGTTATATTAGTTATATCCTGGCCGGCGGCTTAGCTGTCATACGCAGCCCACCTGTTGAGCCACCAAAAATTGGCAAATCAAACAACACTAATCAGTTCTAGTGAATAAGTAAGACGCTATTTCATCGGCGATTCATCGGCGATAAGCGTAAGTGCTTTACTCTTTCGTTTGTTGCAGCTTCATTGCAACTAACGGGACCAAACAGACAACAGAAAGTCAAATTTCAGATAGACTAAACCATTGGATTGGGCTCTAAAGACTTTTCGTGGTTAGCGGCTCTGACCGGATATGGCTGATGATCTTATTTTTGAAATCTTATTGATGTTTCCCTGAGATAAAAATACACATGGTGGCAGAAAGTTCTCACAAAAATTGCATGTTGGAATCTACTTGCAGTTTACTGTCAGGTAACTATTGTGCTGAGCCATTTTTCCAGAAAAGCTAGTGGAACAGAACCATATAATATAAGATGAATCCGGCAACTGGAAAGAAAATAATGAGACCGTTTGAAAGCCCAACAGCTCTAAAGAACTAAACTCAAATTCAGTGTTAGTTTTTCATGCACTCAGAGAACTACATATTTTCATCAGCTTTGTAAGCAACACTTCAAAGAAGTCTTCCAAATCGGACCAGAAATTCAATCGCTAGTCTCCTTAGAAGTTGGGGATTTCTTCTATTGACTTCCTGTATACACAGTCGTCCAACTATTTTGCTCTTAGGCCATCAGCATGGTATTATGTCCTCGAAAAGAGTCGCAATCTTGTTGCTGCATCGAAATTAAGAATACTATGGGGTGCGGGTTGATTTTTCCTCACACAAAAGTTTCCCGTGACTTCCGACATTTTAAAAATAAAAACAAGCAAGCAATTTTTCCAGTAGAGGAAAAATTCGCAGATCTTGTGGTTACCGCGAGCCATATTAGTGAAAGGGTTATTGGGTAGAAATTCGTTAGTTCACTCTAAAACAGAATATCAGTATGAATAATCAAGTCAGGGTTCCACTGAGTTCTCACTGTGTTGACTGACGGACTGAGGATTTCTCAAGAGGATTACTAATTTGGGTTTGTAACTACTAGTTATAAAATTTGAAGGTATGCCACATCTTCGCACTGCAGAGTCAGTGGCACGTGTGCCACGATGAGTTTTTTTCCTGCATATTACAGGGGCTCAACTGCTTTCTAGACATGCCATCAGAAGGAAGAATTCGTCAGAAGAAGGAATTCGTCTGTTAGGATTACATGGCATTTACGTTCAAGATTCGTATCTTGATTTATTCTGCAAAATAATATAACCCCAGCGGACTGGATGTTGTATTTAATTGGAAAGAAGCTAGAAACTCTAGATTCACCAATTCACTTCAGACTTGTTCATAATTGTTACCTAGTTTGCGTTCACCAATTGAGTTATCAATAAAGGTGAGTTAGCAAAGTTCCGGTGTTGTGTGAGGAGTCGGTAAAAACGATCTTCCAACGTCAGCTGATGTCACCTAACCACCTATAGGATCTTTATTTGAACCCATATTCACCATGTCATGCAGCTTGTGAACTTGCCCTTAAGGCGCTCTCTTCGTAATTTACTTTTTATTATGGCCACTTTACTAAACATTAGATTCATTCATTCATCCATTCATTCTCAGACAGCGGTAGGGAAAAACAAACGACTACAGCTTCCCGCCCTACGAAAAATCTATTTCATCCACATTGTATACCGAAAATCATTTGTACAACCTGACTTCACTTATAAGCTTTTATAACGACAGTGTTCTTAACTCGTTTTTCAACTATAATCTCAAATCAAACATGAGTGCCACTGAGAGAAATGTTGGTAGCTCAGGTTGACGTCGCTGCTCAGTTCACTGAGCGTAGCAGTTTGGTTGTAAATATTTCGTCACCAGAGTTGATATCATCGGTGTGTAGTGAGTTGGCGGTGCATCGTAGTGCGTCGGTGTGTAGGTGATCAGTAGTGCCATTGAAAATTTTCTCAGTATTAGGTAGAACTTGATATCCCCGTCGTTTTCGCGGTACATTTTACTGTGCTCCAAGCGTCATCCAAATGACAACATGGCCAATCCCCATAATAGAGTCCGGTTCTCCTCAAAGCCCGTCCTCGGTTAGAGAGTTTTGGTCATCATTCCTGAGATGTTTTCAAAGTCCCAGTAGCGGACGCTCCGCAGTCCGTTCGTGGCAGTTTAAAGTGATTTAACCAACTTTTCCAGGCAAAATGATGCTTATTCCAGTCGGAACGCATGGTTTACTCTCGCGTTAGACGTCAGGCATGCAAAGAAATGAATGGTCTCAGAGACTTAAAAATGGCTGGCTGAAGGGCTGTGATTTTTGCCGTGAAACGTCTAGCCTCTCTGTAGTCTGTTTGGATATATTACAAGGCGACGACAGAAATTCTCCCATTTATAAGTCTTCGCTGAAAGTTTAACTGGCTTCAAAGTGCCATAATGGAGAAACACATAACCGAACAGCTAGACGCTGCGGAATGTAAAATTCTGCTCACAGGCCACCCAAGATGAATTTATTTGTGCGTGTCTCTTCTTGGGTGCATGCACTCGAGCTCGTCTGAGCATGCCTGAAATTCAGCATTTGTTTGCTCTTCTAAATGTTCTTTTTAAATGACTGAGTGCGTGAATCGTACCTGCCTCAGTTGTCAAGATTGATAGACACTAGATCATGTAGGGTACTAGTTTTACTGACCAAAATAAAGCATATCGAATGTCGAATGACACGTTCTTTCAACGTCTGGATAGACGGACAGTGAAGAAGATTCGATATGAATAAAGAAATGAAAGGGACAGGACTGGTTCCAGGAAACTGATAAAATATGGAAATTCACCCCAACCTGTATTTGAGCACGTCAGGCACGTGCGTGTCAAGCTGGATGTGGGTAAGTTGAGTTTGTGCGCCCAGTTTCGTGGACAACTTTTGTCATTAGTGTACTATTGCAAGCCATCTTTGTTAAGCCCCATCCCCTAATTTGGGTGGCTTACAGAAGGCTGGATCAACGCAACCAGAAGTATCTCCTATCAACATGTCCGGTGCTTTAACGAGCGTTAGTAATGCTTGCGCTTCCTGCTCCTCTTCAAAAATGAGGACAATGTCCGCGCATTCTAAGTCGGCAAGGCTTTCGCTCGGACAGATCTGAACACCGATGTTTTGAAAATCTTCCAATGTTCTCCTCATTACGTCGTCAATAACGAAAGTGGACAAAAATGATGAGAGAGTAGACATCCGTATAGGAAACCAGTGCATCTTGTTACCTCTGGAATTACTCCACAAGCCGTTTTGTTCACTCTGACCCCAAGAAAGACGGCTGGACGGCTTTGATGATTATCGTGGAATCGGTCTGGTAGATTTTGCTGCCAAAAGTTTCACGTTCTTTCGGCTATAAGATCCTTTCAGAACGTGAGGTTTCTGTCCCGTAGAAGACTGAACCGAATTTCTTTTTGCAACATATGAAATGCATAGGCAGCAGACGTCTTCCATTTTTTATGATCTCACCAACGTGGTGAGAATTCAATCCAACCGTGATTTTTGATAGTTTTTCTGAAAAACCTAACCATAGGCTTTTTTGTGTTATCTAATCGGTACTTGTTTACTAGCGTGATGTGGATCTTACCATTCTGGATCCAGTTATGATTCGACCAACAGGAGTACTCGGCCATTAATTATCTGTGGGGAGGTTCTTGGGCTTGAATCTCTAATGTTGCTCGTAAGGTACGCCCTGCTGGTGGATTCTTGCAGAAATAAAACAAACGCCTATTGCTTCTTGACCTCTTAACATGTACTGACTTTGCCATGTATTGTGAAATCCAGAACCATACCTTTCTAGGTATCCGGCGACTCTGAAAGAACAAACATTCGAATTCCTCCAAGGATTCGTATGTAGTTGCACAGAGGTTGGAACAGCTAAAAATCATGCGCACGAACGCTAGTTGATGGGGTTCAGGAAGAGCCACTTTCAGCAAAGAGCAACGCATAGAACCCGCCACTTCTATCTGTGTCCCTCGAAGTGTATATCAATAGTAATTTTTCCTGCGGACAAAACCGTTGCGATCAATCTATTTAGGTGACTTCACCAGTGGACACATAAACCTAACCACACTCGTTCAGTTGTAACAACAGACATTTTACTGTGGTAAATACCTTTAGGTAAACACTTGGAAAAGCACAGGAGGATTCCTTCCAAGTCCGAAGTTCCCTGGTATCATTTTCCAATATGCGGGAAGAGGGGGACGGAAGCTAATGTGAAAACACCATAAAATAATCATAGTTCGTTGACTTTTACTGTCCATCCCTCATATCTAATACTATTTCATCCTCAATGTGCACAATCTCAGGAAGTTCACTCGGTAAGTGGTTTCGACCTCAGCTGAGGTAAGGTATGAATTGGATACTTTGCATTCAGAATACGCATATGTCTAGCCTCAAAGCGCTATTCGGAAAGGATGCTTGCCATAGTGACAAGTGGAAGAAAGAGATACTGTGATCTAGCTTGAAGAGGTCGTATGATTATATAACTAGAATACAGAAGCAGCACTACCTGCAACGTTGTTGGGAACTCTTCGACAGCCCACTATCGCTTTCCGCCCATCATGGAGCTCGTCAGGGAATGTTAGAATTTGCGTCAACCACGTAAACACAAAACTGCATGCAAATAAAGTTGTATGCCTTCAAACAAACTCCCCTAACTAACAGGAGTCTCAACTGAATTTCAGCTTGTAATAACCGTCCTAAGCCATGTAAGTAGCGTGACGAAAACAAAGATACTGCCCTAAATGAAACACAAGCCGGCCTATGTGCAAAATATTCAATTGAAGATTACCATAAACGAGATATTCAGCAGAGTCTTCCGTTAACATCCTACGTTGTAAAAATGATCGTATAAATCAAAATTTTTCATCCGACAAATACATCCATCAGTGGAAGCTAAGGCAACCGGACATGTGTTACACTAACGAGTTTTCGCCTGCCGGGAAGAGTGTTGTTTTCCGTACCTAATCTAGAGTGGTGTCAACCTAGAAGTGGACAGAATTTGACGAGGCGGAAGGGGATGCTAGGTGTTACGAAACTTCTGGGTGCTGTTGG
Source organism: Clonorchis sinensis (assembly GCA_003604175.2). NCBI lineage: Eukaryota > Metazoa > Platyhelminthes > Trematoda > Opisthorchiida > Opisthorchiidae > Clonorchis > Clonorchis sinensis. Next base: position 24,371,243 of record CM030372.1, read on the forward strand.
TGTTGTTCGCCATTCGGGATGGGGTCCACGTGCCCTCCCTGTGCTCGGCTGGAGACATTGAACAACATAGAAACTAACCGATGTCAGTAGCGTTCAAGCTGTCAGTTTCTATCCGGATTGTCCAACAGAATGTTGGAGATGTAGGTGCCTCGGATGTTTGTAGTAGGCTAGCCCTGGTACCCCCTCCATTCCCCATATCCTTCTTCTTTCGGTTCTAAGGTTTTATTCAAATAAATTGACATGGTTGTGCTGTAGTGAAACACCGGTGCTCTGTTGCAGTGTTTATAATGATGATGATAATGAAGGTGCGGGATTTGACTGACCTCAGCATGGATCCGGGGCCCTTCTGCTCTTTATTTGTTTGGCTTTCGCGGCGACCTCTTCACAGTTTATATCATATGGTGTCGGGGCTTGGCTTGTGTCGAGGCTCGAGTGTTTGGTCGACGGATGGTTCAACTGTTGTTTACATTGCTCGGCTAATCTGTTCATGTTCTTGTTATCAGTGTTCAGTGATCCTCCATTTGCTCAACGTGAGAAATACCATCAAGGTCGAATTTTTTCCGAAGCCACGCCTATAAGACAAAATCACTTGTGCTCCAAGTGGCTCCCATTTCTAATGACATATCCAAACGATATGAGTTGTAATCTCTTCTGGCTGATTGAGTGGTCTTTCACCTGAGCATGCGAAAGTCAACTGGTTTTTTGGGCTACCGCTGACTTTTTGGATAAGGAACCTGCTTCGTCAGACACCTACTTTTAGCTTGTCCACAGCGACTTGTTATATAGACGTTTTCAAAGCTATCTAGTGGTCCTTTGCCTGAATCAACCAGTTAGCTAAAAGTTAGAGCTGTTGGCGCCCACTCTGGTGGTCATTGTGTAAGAAAGTGTCTGTTGGTTCCCAGGGAGGCTGGGTGGCACTGTTATTGCGCAATAGAGGACACTTTTTTCGCCTAGGAGAAAAATGGAATTTAGCGCTGGCTCATACAGGCCTTCATAATAAGCAACTCTATAGATCTGTAGTTTTCATTTGGTGGAGTCAATCATGCGCGCTCCAGCATAGTCTGTCTTGGAGACCATGTGACCGTCATTCAAACACTACGTCAACAAGCCTTTTTTGGATGTTGAAAACTGGTGGTCATAACAACGATCTCATTAGGAGAGACAAAGTTTATCAGCCTCTTACCGTTTTCAAAGCGTCGACGGATTGAAAACCGGCCGAGTATAGGACGTGTTTTGTCGTCTCGTTCGCCAACTCGGGGGTTCCAGTCACCCGCTACTGTCGAGAAATCTCATCCTGAAGTCTTGTTCGCCACCTGCTGAAATTGTTCACAGACTTCCTTTGGGGTTATTCACTCTCATGTCTCTACCTGTTCATGTCAACACGTTAGATATTCATATCAAGATGTCTTGATACATTTCCTGAGATGAAGTAACAGGATTCTTATTGTGTCACGAGACCCTATACTAACTCAGACTGTCTCTGACAACAAATCCGACGCGTTGCGCACAGCTCACGACTTTACCTATATTTAGAGTTGTTTAGGTAATTTAAGCTTCCTGGGCATTCTATCATAGTATCTTGTACAAATTGCCATGGAACCTTACTACGGAAATTTGGCATCTCTCCGATTCAGCTAAGGGCAGCTAATCAGCTGATCATTTAACACAATATACCGGACAAAGTGCCATCAGAACCACCCTACCTTTTCAATTTCACTGCATCCCTAAAATGGGATATGGAATCTTGCACGAAAGTCGTCATGCTGAATACACACTCGGTGGGGCTACGGACATAGTCAATTGGATTTATCACCATTCGTATGCACTTCTGTGTAATGCTATCAGAACCACTCCGTGCGAATGACTGGAAGAGCTGACAGTTTACTGAATACTTAATTCCCATACAGTAATCCAAAGTATGGTACTCACACACTTAATGTCGCTAACCTGTGTGACTATCATCAATTACAATGTCAAGCCCTACTCTTGAGCATTGCCTGGGCAGCAAGCGCAGTAGAGACGAGGATGGCGATCATTGGAATGACAAACCACACGGGTTAGCCATAGTCAACTACTGGCTCACAAATAGGCGACTACAGCATTGCTGAGAAAGTAAACAGACAAACGAAAGTAATTCATAGCTTTCTGCCCAGTAAAGTTGCATGCATAGTGGTCCTCTAAACAAAACCTTTTCACAGTTAATGGTCTTAGTTGGGAGATACCGGTCTCTTCCTCGATTGTAGGAACAGATAAATCATGTAACTCGAGTTTCGGTAATAGTACGATATGTTGAAACAATATTGCAATTCTCCTTTACAACATACGTACTGTAACAATTATTCCCTTAGAACGACCATCCTTCTCGTCCTCACAAAACGTAAGAAGCTATCGCCTAACAAATACTGTCTAGAATTTAACTACAGACTCCCGTTCGGACCCGAACTCGTGCACAAGCTCATTGTATTTGACCCTGCAATCGGCGTTCTGTACAATGATGGACAAACCCAATGTAGCGGTTTTTAAAGCTACGTCAGTTAAGTTTAAATATATTTAGTGAATATGATTTTTATAACTTACAGTTAATTATACCAAATGTTTGGCACCAAAGTGCACGGTGTGGCTTGTGAGCGTGTTTACGTGGAAAACTTTAGCCCAGTAGAGAGCACATTCGGCCGATCTTATGAGGTTACCTGGGGCGGCGATAAGCCTTTAGAAAAGAGTACTCCTGATCCATCTTTCCAGGTGTTCTTTCTCTAGGAACTACCTGCACACATCAAATATTATTTCCTTATGTTACATCTGCTATATTGCATATATATGGCGTTTGACAGTTAAATACCAGTACGTATTACTGGTGTACTACCACCACTATTATTATCGCTTAGTTCTGAAGAGTATGGTCACAAACATAAAAAGTAAATCCGAACGAAAACTGTGGAAAGGTATCCAGGAGAATATCAGATAAAGTGAGGGGAGCGTCCAATTAGAAGGCGTGCCAAAAGTTGTTCCAGTCGGACAAGATGGTCCACAATATGTGTAAGAGTATTTGGTATGGAAACGCACGTGTAAAGACCAGCAATTGAAGAAAGGATAAACAATGCAAACAATGCTCTAAAAGCGCTAGCACAATCAAGACTCCCAGGTCAGGCACAATGTATCAATCATACTGGGTTAGATGTGAAAGTCATTGGCAAGCATGAACATTCAGTGCCATGTGTCACGCATAAAAGTACGTAGAGAGCCCAAAATGGTGAACAAACGCAAGTTAACAGCTGTAACCTTAGGAAGTCCCAGTCCAATAAGAGGCTTCACGGACCGGGAAAAGCAGATCCCTCGATATGAAATGACCATTGGTTGGTGATAGACATAAAAACTGATTACACCTAGGGCTGAGATGTTGCGAGGGAACAATCATCAGCATCATACTGCTGCTTCTTTTCACTCCATACGAGCACTCCGCGCTCATCTCAGACTATCATAGTTGCTTGGCACTGCCAAACAGCAACCAGGTTAGACTTGATGAAAGAAGTTGATGTAAGTGCTCTCACCTCCTCGAATACGGTGTATCCCAGGTGTGGGAACGTTTCGCGAGTTTTCTTGCAACCCCATCATAACGAACACATCTAGCAGGACTGCAGAATATGCAACAAACTCTCCGGATGATCACAGTTTCTACGATAGAAGACCGTCTGGCCACCACGACCACGCTGGGCACTTGTAATTCTCGTCCTAAGCATGTTGCACCGGAGCTGGATACCGCGGATAAATATTCGAGGAAACACATTCTGGAAACACAAGTCATCGATTCGAAAGAGACGAAGCGACCAACTCTCGCAAACCGCGGCCTTCTACGTTGTAGTGCAGACTGCCACCCCAAGCACTAACCAGCAATTACTTGATGATTACCTTGGACTCGGATCGGAAGGTTGAGATCCCGAACAACCTTGCCAAATGTGGAATCATTCATAACATTGCCTAGTACTCTGCACTAAGTGGGCAGAAGCTTTTCCATACGTGCTCTCCACTGCTTCGGTATGGTTGCACTCAGACTTCGGATATCAAGTCGCCAAGATGTTTACAGACATGGATGTAGCTGATAGGGGTGTCCTTTGGTAGACATAGCTGGCCAAGAATAGATTGCTTGTTGTAATTATCCAACCTTTTTACCGTGTTCAGGTGAGCCTGGCCGAGAACGAGCGAATATTTCAGTCTTGGTATCAGGTAGTTCCCTGTGATTTCTATTCTTTGGTGCGGATTCAATGGAACACGCTTCACCTCATCAAGCAATGTGAGCAGCTGCAAAGACCTTTCCACATGAAAGTAAGCCCAGGTATGTCACGGCATCTATCGAATACAGAGGATTGATGAACACCTCAGTGAAGCAAAACTGCTCGACTGAGACCTCGGTCGGCTGATGCTTTCTGTCCCCAAAAATCAAAATTGAATCAACTTTCGGGCGTTGAGCGTCATACAAGCTCTTCCCAACTCCACGGATTCAAGCTTTTATTTAAGGCGAGCCCGATTTTCTGCACACGACTCAGTCATCAGCAAACGCGAAAACATCCACAACTTTGTCATCATCATCATCATCATCACAATCATCGAGACCCTGACATCAGTGTTCAACACCGATGCTTCGCTACCGTAAAACCATGATTTATTTGAAAGCCTTATTGTGTATAAAAGAATAAGGGTGGATGGGTAAGGGACTAAATGCCAGCTTACTACAATCATTCCGAGGTGCCTACACCTCCAGACACTCATTCAGGCAATCCGGATAGAAACTGACAACAAGAACGCCATTGAAATCGATTAGCAGCCATATCTTACAGCGTCTCCAACCAGTCGCAGTGAGGACACCGCGGTTCCCATCCTGGAAAGCGAGTAGCACCAACAACACCCAAACGTTTCGTTATCTCTTCCATACCCCTCTGCCAGCTCAAGGGTTGGCCACCTCTCTGTTTTCGCCGCTCTGAACTGATCATGGAGAACAGGATACTCTTCGGCAAACGATGGGTAGGCATATGCAACACATGTCCCAACCAACGCAGCTTCTGCTGCTGAACACTCTTCAATGGAAGTCCCCGTTGCACAACCGAGAACTCACCTTCTAATCGTCTTTTCACAGATTCGCCGACACAAACCCACCGGAGCTATGGTTCTGAGACAGAGAGTGTCGAACACCTGAAGACGTCTCAGTTCCGCTGCTCGAACAGGTCAAGTCTCGTAGTCATACAACAAAACAGCCGTATTGTAGCTTGATACACGTCACTTGAGATTCAGGGATACACCACTGTGACACCATAGGTGTCCCAAATTAGCAGACGCGATCCGAGCCTTGGAGATTCGTGAATTGACCTCATCTTTGACACCACAATCAGAACTAATACGTAAAACGCTCCACAACTTCCAGTGCCTCTCCCTGAATTGTAAGTGACGTGCTCAGTGACTACATGCCCACGAGCATGACCTTACGCTCTGTGGGTGCAAAGTGCATCCAAAAACACTTGCATCTTCCCCTCCTCTTCGAAGACTGCATATTCCAGACCGACAAGGTTTTCGTCACAGGCTATTTGAACACCGGGGTTTTGGATACCCTCCAGCGTTCGTCTCATGACTTTATCGATCATGAAGTTAAATGGGAATGGAAAGAGTGCACATGCCTGACGAACACCGCTTTGTGTACGGAAGCCTTTGAAGAGCCCGCCGTAAACCCTCACACGTCCAGAATTTTGAGAATACAAAAAGCTTATTAGGTTTGCGAAATGCCGGAGCATTCCTTGGTGGGCAAGCGTGTCAAGAAGAACAGGCCGGTCAACCGAGTCGAATGCGCCTTGGGAACGCAGAAATACTAGAATTGTGGATCGCTTATACGTATGGCATTGTTCTAGCACCTGACGCAATGTAGCGATTCGGTCAACGCAACCCGGGGGATGAGATAGCCCAGTGGTTGGAGGGGAAGGTCCGTGGTTTGAACCAGACATCTGCCTCTCGACTTCCCCTGTCTAGAATTGGCCAACCTGCCAGTATCCCAGCTCTCGTGCTTCCTTCTGGTGGTATGGAAGTTGGGCGCCGAAGGGGTGCTACGACTGAATAACGCAACCCCTACCAGGTCGGAATCTTGCTTTCTGCTCTCGAGTCAGTGTTTCACGAGACACCGTAAAGCAACGAAGCACAAGTGACGGCAGCAGTCTCGTTACGACCGGGGTGAGGCTGATTTCCATGTGGTTACCACACTCGCTGCAAGCCCCTTTTTAGAAAATGGGCACTATCACCGACTTTCCCCGGTTGTGTGGGACAGTCCCCTTTTCCCAAGTGCAAGCAAACAGACCAGACAAGCGCTGACTGAGGACTTCACCTCTCCATCTTTGAACAATGCGGGTGGGAGGTCATCCAGACCAGAGGCCCGGAGGCACTTGAGAGAACATATGCAGTCGTGAACCTCCGAGACCATAGGTGCTTTCACGTTCACCATTCAGGGTTCCACCTCAACTGTAGGTTCCAGATGAGTGGCAGCTGGTGGCCACGATAATTGCTGTTCGGAGCATTCGGCCACCAGTCGAGGCGCTCTTCTTTATTCAAGTTGGTCACTGCTTTCCAATTCTTGATGGTTCCGCTCACAGGTGGTTTCTGGGGACCGGTCGCACAGATCAACTGAAATAATCTTCGGGCATTACCGGCTTTCTAAGCCTCTTCCGTTTCCTTGGCCTTCTGTGTCCACCAGACTTCACGGTCGGCTCGCACGCTCACTTTCACTTGACGTCTGATGATTCGTCGCATCAAGTCATGTTCGGGACCGGCTGGCGTAGTTCTCCGAGATTTAATCAGTGCCACCGTTCGGTCTGATATCCAGTGCTTGAGTGCGCCTGGTGGCGTCGTGCCACAGGCAAAATTCCCAACACTATGCAAACAGGTGGCAATCTCGTCCCAGTATGCGTTCACATCTGATGGTGGAGCATTTGGAAGAGACTCTAAAAAAGGGGATTATGGTAAGTTCTTCTAGTATCCACATCTGCCAGTCCCTCAGGTGCCAAGCGATTTGTCCGCACGTTACGCCTGCCCACTTGTGCAACCACCACAATATCCGAGCTTTTAGCTCGCCGCAACAGGGCATTCATAGCATTAGAAAAGTTGGCTTTGATGGTGTCAGAGCTATAGTCAGTTGGGACATAAGTGGACAGTGGATAAACAGACATCGATCAACTTCCCGCTTGTGAGACTCTTTCACAGTTGTTGTCAGACGAACCGCACAGAGGCGACTATCAACAGGTAGCCAGTCAAGTAAGAAGCCTTCCGCCCGGTGTCTTAGTACGATACCAACCCCACACAGCCAGCCATAGCAGCCTCTGGATCACCAGTGGTGTGTAGCCAGAAGCGAGTGAAGACTGATGAGGCGGTTAGCTTAACTACTGTTTGTTGTTTCTGAGACACGGTACACATCAATGCCAAAGGAGTGCAATGTGAGAGCAAGAGTAGCTTGTTTTCCTGCTCGCTTCAGTGTGCAGTCATGGAATGCGGCCAGGTAGACTGGGCGTCGACGTTTGCAGGGCGATTTCGAGATACCCAAAGATGTCGGTGCTATGTGATGTGCAGATGTTGGTCCAGTTTCTTCGTGACGATATGGTGTCATGGAACTGGTATCCTATTTGCGACATCGACAATCCCAGAAGTTCTTCCATTTCCACGATGAAAGTGGATCTCGCCGCCTCATATCCCTGTGGCAGTGAACATCGGAATTGAGGGACAACATTGCAGCATTCCCATAGGACCGCGCGGTGTATCGAACTAGGGATGACGGTGCTCCAAACACCATGGTATACTTGACAATTTTGTCATGCCAAACCGGGTCAAACGTTTTCGAGATATCAACAAACGCCAAGCTGGGTTTAGAAGCAGTCGCTGAAGAGTGACGAAACAGGACGTGTAACAGCAGTGTAGCTCCCGAACAACCGTCTCGGTGTAGAACTGCAAAATGGAGTAAGGGTAGTTGCAACCTGTTTTCAGCGATCAGTAAGCACCTTATGAATACATCGAACAAGAATGAATGCACGGAGACGGGTTTTAGTTGGTCCGATGAAGTCGGATTCGGAACCTTTGAAACTAGGGTGATACGAGCACGACACAGGTGCGAAGGACAACCCCAGGATAGTAATATCAAGTTGAAATACCCAGCAAAAGTATTGCCATTGAACCGGCGAGGCATCCTGTGCGCGAGCTTGTCCAGGCTTGGGGACGAATTGCTCATTCAACGGATCTTACGACCGACTTTCTCACCAGTAACTGGTTCGATCGAACTCTAGTCGGATGGTAGCACTGCGCGACTTGGCCGGCTATCTACATATTTTGCAGCAGAGAGTACCCATTTTCAATGCTGCTTGGCATCCAGAGGTAGACCGCTGTTATTTTAATATAGATCCTTCCACGACTCACCGAGCGCAGCAGACTCTGCAACTTTCCATCTTTGGTGATATAGTGTCTGGTTTGCAACCTAGTTGGCTCGGTGGATATGCTTTCGGTTGGTCGGTACACGATGGGCTGGCTGAGACGGCATTGAGAGACAGGATTCCACGTGCGTAGAAATGTCTGGGGGTCCGGAAGTGACACGACTTGTTCCGGTGTCATGATGTCAGAATGCAACCCTCTGACAAACGTCAGAAAGTCAATACTAGCGAGCGAACTGTCACATTGGGATTCAAAGAGTGACACGACCAAATCCATGATTTATTTGAACCAGAAGCTTTTGTCTTCAGGTTCTGACGAATAGACAGCTGTTTAACCGATGATTTGGTCAGATCCGCTGGATGATGATTCGGCCATTTGTGCTTGCCAGTCAAGCACATGTAACCTGCTTTTGATGTTGATAGTCGATCGACCAGGTAAATATTGCCTCAATCTCACGAACAGCGAGGTTTGCTTGTCGCAAACTGTTGACCAGGCGCAAGAGTGATTGTGACTCTTGTTGGAACCAACGGATACCAGGATTCTTCACTCGGTCATTGTGCTGAGTGGGGTGTGCATGCCGGCGGCGTTGACTCAGGTCAGTCTTAGTAGGAAAAAGGCGGAAACAATCAGCGCAGGCCATTTAGGCGACCACGGTTTTGCCAACACTTTTATAGACGTGAACTCGACGGTGGGCTACTAAGCCAGCTTTTGATTTGCAGTAATTGCCACATTCCTCACATGTGAGCCCCGCGATTCTCTCCTGTGTACTGGTTGGAACTAGTGCGGAGGCATCAGATGATTCCTGTTGTACATTGTCAAAAGTAACCAAAAATTGTGGTTAGCCCTTTCTGGAGTTGCTAAACTCTTATCTTACGTAGACTGATTTCCGGGTTACCCAGTTGGCACCACGAGGTAGTTCACCTCGCTACTACTTGTTCAGCCACCACAACCTTTCGGTGCATAGCTGCATTTCCACCCGAAAAAGACATGGGGGCCAAGACACTGCCAGGTTGCCCAAGACTAGACAGCAGCAGTCGAGATACCGGGGTTGGTTTATTGCGCATATTTGCACCTTAATCACTGAGCTATATCGACCTCGTGACTGGTGTGTTGCTTTCAGTGGTGGTGATTGGTTGTAACTAACTGCAAACCCCGGTTCTGGGACGTTAGTGACGGAAAAAGGCTTACCCAACAGGAACGCAACAGCTTTATGGCGAACAAGCAAGTGCAAAATTACGGGCAGCATCGCGGTATTTAAGGTGCACTTTTAAGCTTGTATCAAGGCTATCCGGTCGATGTTGAGTGATTGACTGTAATCGCTTCCAGGGCACGACTGAAGACTCGGGCGTTTCCAACTGTCACTGATTGGCTGCTTGAACATACATCATCCAGTCAGTGTCTTCTCTGGCTCGGAGGCCTTTCTGAAGCGATTTTCGTGAGGTCAGCGGTATCCCGTACGCTTCGAACGCTCCTGGGTTTGTTTTCAGGAAACTGACCTTCCTGAGACTTTCGATAAGTCATCTGTTATTGAACGGACCTACTTCATCGAACAGCTCAAAAAGTCTTATCTGCAAGGTGGTCTTTACAGACAGGAGAATTTGTAGCAGTTGTGTACCATACGGATGAAACCATGTTAAGGGTAACAGTCACTTGGGGAGCATAATGTTGTTTTATCATTGTCAAGGTGGGAAAATACATAAAAGCTTTGTGTGCGAATTTAAAATCCTGATCTTCGGTGAGACAGTAGGTCGTGTCAAGGGAACGGTTGGTTTGTCCTTTGTTAGGAAGCAAAAGCTACCAGTTTCAAAGCTAAGCTTACGGAACTGGACTGAAGTGGCCCTAATAAGAAGGGATTGGTGTTTGTTTAGTATCGTGGGTATTCATAATCAGCTGGCAGCTAGTTTCATTTCGCATTCTTCACAATTTACGAATACCCTCAACTCAGCCATTTTTCATCCTAGAGGATTGACCAAATATCTCCTTAGGGTCTGAGGACAACATTCTTGACCAGCTTAGATGTTCTATTTGAGTGCATTAAAAATGGCTGTTTAAGAGCATTTAAAATGGTCTCTTTATCATGTTTTGAAGAAAGCACTTGAATTGCACTCGGCTTACTAAGAGGACGACGAGTTGGAAATGCCAGGGTTTTATTATACGGGAGCCTCCTTGAGGTGAACAAATTTCCATTTTAACTGAGCACGCCTTACCTTATTTTGTCAGATTTGCGTTGGTGTCGACTTATCTGTTTACTCTTCCAAAACAAAGTAAATTTAGTGTCTTCCTACATAATTGATTGCGATGGGCTTTCTAAAAGGGGTTCCAAATGAGAGTGTCCCCACTGAGAGAATTTTTTTCGAAAGGCATTTTACTGGTTATTTGTGTATCAACCGTATCGCCAGTATCAGCGGCATCCAAGCAAAGTATTATTGGGGCCTGTCCGATGAGATTAAAATTCACCAGCACCGATTCAATAGAGATACACAGGTGTAACCTAGCTGAAGAACTGCTTACAGCGTTTATGCTCTCGGGTATAAATATTTCGAGTAAGTACCTTAAGAGGATTCCAAAATGTGAATTTTCGTTGGAACTTGGCTAGGTAATGAATGAACCATGGACTGTGTACCTGCTGAGTCAACAGACTTAATGAGAGTGGGATAAATTTCTTCACTGTATTTGAAGTGAATGCTCCAGATGTACAATAATCTTGCAAAAACCTGATCGGTACACACTGGCACAATATGGTACACCCGCATATTTATTTTTATGGATTTTCATAGATTTATTTTCTAGATCACAACGAAGTGTTTCTCAACACACAGCACGGAAACCAAAAATGAACCGCATCACGTTTGGAAACGGTTTAGTACAATCCGTTCTTAGGTAGAGCACGCACCTCGACCCCACCAGATGCATAATTGCTTTTGAATGGTCTGACGACCTGGAATTACGTAAGCACTCAAAATGATTGATATTGTTCTCTTCAGCCTAGTATATCCGTCCATTTCAAGCATCCAAAACAAGGCGAACCAACATGATATTCGACCGCTGAGAATGAAATAACGTAAAGGAAGTCGTGAATAGGCACACCAAATGTGCAATCACAGATATGCAAGGGCCAGAAAACCACTGCTGATTATTATGAATTCCATTCGAAAATTTGAGCGGCCACTGTAATGGTGTCACATGAATAAATTATTGTTCGCTATCAAAGTGCACCGACGGCCTTACGTGACACCCCGTTGGCGTCGCGCTCGCAAAACTGAACACTCCGATCATAATCTTCACCTTCCGATTTCGATCCGGGTATGTTTGTTCCAACTTCATCATTTCCTGCTGTTATCTTCAACCAGAAGACATACCTCGGATTGAACATAGGCGCTTGAGGTTACCTTTGGTCCTGAATTATAAATCTGTTAGCGAAAAAATGATGGTCCATGATGGATTACACAGAACTTTTAGTAACTGCATCCTGTTACAACGGATGCTATAGCCCACTGTATTATTGCTGTCCTGAAGCTTGTCATTTGACTGCTGCTAGCCTTGTCTGAGATTTTGAAGAGACACTGTAATGAGACGAAATCAGTCTATTCTAATGGGCTTTATGGTTTTGCCTGTAGCACTAGTAGCTAAGAAGCATGCTTTCAACGTTGACTTGCTCTTTTATTTACTCCCCCCTGACTACAGCCGGCATGAATGGGGACTTTAACTGACCATCTGATAATAATGAGAGCTTCGTCGGTCCAGTGGGACTACTGGTCATAACATGAGATTGTCTGTAAGTGCAATTCATGGTTGTATGTGGGATAGGATACTGCAAGGGTGCCCTGGCCTAGACAAGAGGACGATTGGGATTCTCAACCAGACCTTTCGGCTCAAAATCCTTACCTGAAAGCAGTAGTGTTTGGTCTAAAATCATCAGAGCAGTCTAACACTGTATGGAACAAGTCACCATGCTTGTCCCAACACTCAACTTGGAGGACCGGAAGACTGCGTTAGTTAGAGCTCTAACCACTGATCAACCTGGTATAAGAAGCTTTGTGAGTGTCAGCTACACCCTCCTCAGTGTATCTCAATGGATTATGCAGGTGCACAAACAGCCACACCTCGGTAAGTTCCAGCCTCTTCATGACAGACGGGTCGTAACAGATGTTGACCACAAAGTCAGAAGTAGGCGGACCGAGTGTAAGGAGGGAACAGAGCTGTTGAATTGGGGGCACCCAACGAACCAACCAGATGCAAGGAAATGAGAACAAATGGGTTGACTAATCAGATTACGTGAAAGCGACCAACCAATAGCGCTAGAGTTATCGGGTACTGCTTCGAAAATATATAAGCACGGGCAGAACAGGAGGGATTTGCCCACCCAAACCGGGATTAAAGAAAACGGAAAGATTGGAAGAAGGATCTGTTTCTCTGAATTGGATTTAGTTTCGGTGTGCAACACTGCTACTTACACCACATTAGGGGTCATGGGTGTAGGAGCTAAGTTTGTCTCTAGCATGGACCACGGGGGTAAAATCAAAGGTGCAGTGGCAACTGCTGACTTAAATTTGAGATCACTTCTTCGCTCTCATCTGTCCTCATAGTGGATAATGCGAAGACTGATATGCCCAAGAGTTTGGTACTGACCCGTCAGCACTAAATTTCCCATAAGTAGCACACAAGATTCTGTGGTGTCCCTATAGTAGTGAGCAAATAGTCACATCCTAATAAAGTGGTCAGTCAATACAGAGACAAACTGGAATAGCAAGCGGGCTAAGTGCGCACAAGGAAACCTTGTGCCGACTGACTGTAGCTGCCTCGGTGAACTTCAGAGAGAGTGAGTTAAGATGACTGGGCACACTGGAGGGCAAAAAGTAACTCTCCTATCCAAATCAGATTTTTGAAAAAATGGAATGCCAAAATGTTCACCTCAGAGTGCATAAGGCTTTGCTTGACTTGACTTTACTCGAGTCGATTGATTGAGAATCTCCTCTTGGGGTCACTGACTTGAAGGCATATGACCACGAACCAATCCCCTTAGTGTTTGCAAGCATCGGCGGTAATGGTATACCAGTTATCCTATGGTTCGATTCACGCTGCTATCGCCATTTTTTGGTATACATTAAGAAATATTAGCATTAAATGAGAAGGTGAGTCGACCGAAGAAGGAAAAATCAACGGAACACAGTGCGTATCCATCGACAAACAAAGGTTATCTGAGAGGAAATCACGACAAATTTGAGAGCCTGTCAATGGAAGTCATTCAAATCTACTTCATAGAGCGTGAAAAGTGCTGCTGCGGCTATCCACTTTTTATTTCCTTCATTCACATCCAAGAACATTTTTAATACATATCAGTCATCACTAGATACAAGGACCTATAAAACATTGTGTTGCGCGCTGGAAAGACGCAAAACGATGTTAAGGCCGATTAAAACCAACTGCAAGGGTAAGCCTATTTCAGGGCACGCGATCGGTTTTAGTATTTATCACCAAGTGTAATATTTTTACACTACCTTTTAAATCATGCAGATTTTTTTCGAATTCCACCACCCGTTTCCCGTTCTCCTAATTCGTGTCATTCAGGAGCCGGTTTCAGCTGAGTTTAAACCATGTAAACATGTCCCGTACGCTTTCAGCTAGACGCATATCCGTACTTGTGTGCATATGATGTCAAAAAATCCGAGAGAGGCCATGGTCTGGTTGATCAGGCGGTCCGGATAGGGGTTTCATCATGTTTAACAACATTTCCTGGTCTTCGCGGAGAATGGATACGGATCGACCATGGCTTTCAGTTCGGTTTAACTAAATGAAGTTTATCTGTCCGAGAAGTGGCATTCCTCCATTTTCGACTGCCTTCAGCTTCCTATACTTTTCCTATATCATATCAATACCAGATCAAACCACTTGTACGGTTTGAGGCATACTTTTGCTACCAATGAGAACCAACTTCGTCCATTTCGCAAACCTAACTCTTAATTTTATATGCGAAAACTCAGTAAAAAAAGATTCCTTATGTTCTCCACGTTTCGACAGCGAGAGACCTCGAAACATTGGATGGGCATACCTAAGCTTCGAATGCACTTCTAAGTACGTGCTACTTAGTTGTTGACTATTTTCAGTAACCTTCGCTTGGCAGTGTGGTACCCAATGAACAAGACTGTCCATAAATTTTTCGATCAATCAAATTACATTGTAGCGCACGCAGTATTTATCCCGGCATCCACCAACGAGGATTCGCATACTGTCCTTCGATAAACTCAAATGAACTATCGTTCCGCTCATATCCACAGCATAATAATCATTGAATGTTAGTCACAATCGAGAACACTAATCGTGGCCTTGGAGCATAATTGGTTGAAGTGTGAGCATCGCGCAGGTCACCTGTAGCTAGGTGATAGTTATTGATTTGATTGGTGAGGCGGCCTTATTAAAGCTTTGCACTTTTTCAGTATGCAACTTGGTGTTTTGAGTTTTGTGCGTAATGAATAAAAAGAGCACAAACTGAGCGAACAACTGCATTGAACGACGTTTGTTAAAATTCGAATGTTCTAAGCGAAGTGGAGAAAGGCCACCATAGTTTCGCCCGCTTCATTCGTATATTTCCGGACGGAAAATATGCTCAAGTTGTGGAAAAGCGGTGTATCAGTGCAATCTTCGTGCTATACTGCTTGACCATCACATTTCTGCACATGACTATTCTGTGGTGCAACTTGGTGGAGGTGTTTGCTCACAGTTCACATGACAGGAGGATAAGCATCCCGCTGAATCAGGAGTCTGACGTTTTTTTGGAGGGGAGGTGCGAGAAAAAAAGGGGATGGGCACAGGAACCACCGAAATGAAATGGATGATCGGAATGATCGAAATGGAGGTGGGGTAGGGATAGTTTTTGTTTCTATATCACTATCGTTTGAACAGTCCTCATTCCGTCTTGGAGTGCTTATTTCAGTTATCCCACACCAAAAAGAGAACAAATGGACTCGAGCTTATCAGAACTTCTTATCACTGATCAAGCCAGGAAGTCTACGACGCGAAATAATCAGGTTACCACTATTCAAACACAACATATTGTGCATGTGTGGATTAAGTTCGAACGAGAAAATTTTTTTATTTTTGAGCGAATGAGTGATCAATAAGGCAATTAATTAACTCTCCTGGTTGCGTAATTCGGCTGAACGGCTTGTAGTAGCATGCCAGCCAAGCCCTCTAAAACTCATCGATGATGTCGGACCGTCCTGATTTTCCTGATGCATTCACGTGACAATACCATGTCCTAAAAACATCGAATCACCCACACTCTGCAGCTGACCTCACGACATCAAAATTGTTGGTAGTTCGAGACTCAACTGAATCTCTCTCGTTCATGATATTCTTCAAGCAAATGGGTTCCACCAGTGCGATTTACAAATCAGTGCATCTCGCAGATTGCGTACGTGAGTTCGATTAGAACATCATATTGATGGAAACTCAGAGACTACGCCTACCAGATGAATCCCAAGGAGAATGAAACTGGTAGTGGACCGTCGAATAATTTTCAGCGATCTTATGAGTAGCACGTAGTGTCAAGAATGAAATTGTTGCCTTTCACCATGAACCATTGTAGGCCGTTTAGAATCACTTCGTGGCCTCATATTTGCCTAAAAATCATGCACATAATGGTATTCACCAGTGAAGATATCACATTATTCAGCAAATCGACTCCAAGTAGATTCTACACGATGTCTGTGTTCGTTTCGTTCGATATTCAACGTCTCGCTTTGAAAGTTGGTTGCGGATGTCACCCCCAATTCTTTCACTACAACGGCAGTGACGCCGCAGCTTTTCAAGTTAGTTTTAGTAGTCGTTTACATCGTCAGTCTTGGAAAAGTCGCTCACAGAATAACGCCCATGTTTTGGAGGATGTCGTTAATTGCAAGTGAAAAACGGATATCCCGGACTTAAGCGTTGGCTGATTAGACTCAACAGGGAATAAAACCGGCCTGAGATTTGTCCCATTCTTACTTAGGAATTTCAAGTCCTCATTAATTGTCCGGGACCATGGTAGCCTATTTATTGCCCGGGGGCTGAGACACTTATGGAGAAACATGTTGGCTGAGCGTATTGCGGATAGGTGTCGACGCCAGCAAATAATTGATGAACAAGTTTATACAGGTTGATACTCATAAACATGTTTAACTATCGTGTCATTATCAACGGAGGTACACAAGCTTTTAAATCGTTAATTTTGTTCTCAACGACAAACCTATACTATTCTGAAAGTGATTTTTCATTTGTTTCAGTTATGAGGACGTTGGAGTTGATTCAGATATGGATTTTGATGCGACAACACTGTGCAATTCTCAGCAGCCTCCGGTCGTTGTGGATGCACGAAGAAGTACGAAACCGTATCCGAACTCTCACAGCAGCACCGACATGATACCATCGGCAGAAGAAAAAACAATACAATTCTCTCAAATCCCCTACAACCTAATCCGAGCGAATTTAGGAGCGCAGGATCAGTATTCCCCACAAGTGGTAATGAACGCAACAACATCCACATTGTCGCAAGCGACCGATGCTTTACATTCCTTTGAGCACTATCTGAAATTACAAGACTGGCATAACTACGGATTAGAATTACAAAAGCGATTTAGACAAGGATATCCGGATCTCAGAGAGACGGTCGTAGTCGATCGAAATTCTTCCAGGTCGAGCTCTGATTATTCTGCATGCTTTCATGCTGGTGACTCGGTCAGCCATTCAACACTCGGATATCAGCTCTCGCTGAACAAGCGTGATTACAGCAGATCATGCATATTTGAACCAGAAACTAGTAATTCTCGACCTGCGGTGCATATCCAAAACCTCAATCTACCTGCATATAATAGAAACACATTTGTGTCTGTACCGCAAACCGAAATGTCTGAATTGTCAGGATGCACGTTGCCCGATAATCGTGTATCTGAAACAAAAACACTCAGGAGGGGTGCCCCCAATCGAACACAGTATGAACCGGAAAAAACAACTGGCTCGGAAAACTTCCCACGTGTCGGAAGTTTAGCGAGGTTGGAAACGAGAAACAATTCATCTACCGGTGAGAGTTCCTGCGGGGAAAGCTTTACTGAACCGGAAAACGAGTTAGCAATGTTCAATACGCCATCTTTACAGGATGAATGCACTACTGAAAGCGGCAATGCATCTCACAGTGACATGGAGCGTAGCTGCCCAACAGCTGCTGAGCATTATGCCCTTCAATATAAGGACACAACAGATCAGGCTTATTCTGATTACGGGTCCACCTTTCCCAGAACGTCGGCGTTGCAAGTCACCACCATGCTCGATCACAACACTCGTCTTCAAGCAGATATTCAGTTGGATATAATCGACAATGAGCGCATATCTTACGATGGAGACCCGGTTGCAGAGGCAAACAGGAGTCCATGGATAAAAGGTGAAGAGCACAATGTACTGCCCATCACGTTTCCCCACATGACTTAATTTAGCTGCATTGAAACAAGCAATGCATGAAGATGTTTCTTATAAGGAAATGATACACTACACTGCACAACTAGCAAATCTAAGAGGATATACGATAGTTTAAACTTCAGATGTACAATAGTTTTTTATACAGTACGGATTGCTGACAACATTTCTCGTTCTTTTGCAATGGTATGAAGCACTGCTTGTCGTCCGGGTTTGAAGGACCGCGCTTTTGCACTCAGGAAATCATTTTGTTTTGAATAAGGTATGGTTCCATTTCTGAGTTGCCGGAAGTGATGGGGGTTGAAACAAGCGTATGAAAACATCAGAACAGAGTGACAAAGTTAGGAACGCAACTTCACGCACTGAATAAATAAATGCCCCAGTTTACTTAGCAAGCTTCCCACTTCTAACATGAGCTGGCTACAAGCTCTGTCAGCGTAGGGATCAAAAGTTAACAATACTTGGCACAGTCCCAGTGACCACATAGTGGATTCACAGATGCTACATTTCAAACTTGGTGACCTGGATGTTACCTTTTCTTACAAAACAGCGCTTTGTGTGAGGGACGCCAAGAACTCAGGCCAATTAAAAAGGTTGGTGGGCGGTTACATAAGTTAAAACTCATGAATAGTCAGGCCCAGTTTGTTAGGTCGATCATCGGTTGTGGCAGCCCCCTGGCATCCAGCATGCCAGAAAACAAGTGAGAATGGCTTCGACAAGTACACATATATGCATATCAATTTGGTTTTCAGGGGAGACTCAGCTGAATCTTTCGTTTTTGATATTCTTCAACTGAATGTGCTGCACAAAGGCCGCCTCATGTTTCAGTTGGTACGATATTCGAGATATCGCAGTATGCTTTCACAAAGGAAACTACTCACAAGGATGCTGAAAACTCTTCGAAGGATGAGTGCATCTCTCGAAACCTGTCGAATTTGGGCTCAAGTAGAATATAAGGTTGGCGGAAACTCGGGGACTGCGTCTACCTGAGCAACCACTGAAAGGAGGAACGTCCATCGCTGCGAAGCTGTTTATTAGCAAACACTAACACAACACTAAAAGTCATTGGATGCTAAAGTAAACATCGCATCTGCAGAGTTTTTGAAAAGTAATCATTCTCAAACGTCCTCTTGAACTTTCTTGGACGTTCATTGAATATTAAACAACAGCAAAGGAACACTGCAGAGCGATTCCATAATTTCGACAGTAACCTTCACCTTCCATCGGATGCGGGGGCAGAGTTGGCCATCAGACTATACACTTCTTACGTGCTCCGTCAGTAGTATACACCGTTACAACACAACCGGTTTAATTCTGTCCAGTAAACAGTACTGATGAGAGTTGAGAGCACTAATCTCACTAGTGAGGTGATAATTGACAACCCAATTGGCGTTAGCCGGAATGGATTTACCCAGGCCTGCCTGAAGGAACTGTGCAGTCGTCGCGAGACGTTTGGGTTTGTTCAGTTTAATCGGTAACACATGTTCCTTAAGGGTTATGCCCCTTTTTACCAACGCACCTACACTGTGAAAAATTGACTATTCTTCTGGTTCTATCAATAAACAAATGTTATCTCGCCAATGCCATTTATAGATTAACAAGTTGCCTTCATCATGCAGCATCAACACAGTCCTTCAGTAATGGTGTTGTCTAATTATAGGAAGTTTGGACAGCAACAGGATCACAAATGGCTCTTTTCTGGCCACCATTTTTGTGGATGAGATTCAACAAATGCTGAGCCACGTGATCAACACGGTGCTGATGAGATCCAAAATAGTTCGTCCGAACTATTGCAGATACGGCTAGCTGACCCCGAAGGCTAAATGATATTATCAGTTTAAATGAATCAAGACAAATTGACAAATGATTGGTTCACTTTTGCAGAATTATAAGACAAACATTGTAATAGCGACCTCTTAATGCAAAAAATTGGACACTAATGATACCAAGGCTTTTCCCATTTGTATCTGCCTCAACCTGGAAGCTAGGTATTCGCGAAAACATAAGGATCAGAACATGCGTCAAAAATTCAGATGAACCGCAACCGATCGGTTACAGTGGGGATTACTTGTAATTTCTAGATTTTAGGCAGTCGTGAGGTAAACCGAACTTAATGGCTGCACTCCGTATAAAACACGTTTAGGATAGCCATGGCACAAGATCGACGTCAACAATAGTGGCAGTGCCATCATCACAGCCTGACAAAACGAAAAAGTATTGCCGCAAATAATCATCATTGAGAGCCTGACATCAGTGTTCAACACCGATGCTTCGCTACCGTAAAACCATGGTCTATTTCAAAGCCTTATTGTGTATAAAAGAATAAGGGTGGATGGGTAAGGGACTAAATGCCAGCTTACTACAATCATTCCGAGGTGCCTACACCCCCAGACACTCATTCAGGCAATCCGGATAGAAACTGACAACAAGAACGCCATTGAAATCGATTAGCAGCCATATCTTACAGCGTCTCCAACCAGTCGCAGTGAGGACACCGCGGTTCCCATCCTGGAAAGCGAGTAGCACCAACAACACCCAAACGTTTCGTTATCTCTTCCATACCCCTCTGCCAGCTCAAGGGTTGGCCACCTCTCTGTTTTCGCCGCTCTGAACTGATCATGGAGAACAGGATACTCTTCGGCAAACGATGGGTGGGCATATGCAACACATGTCCCAACCAACGCAGCTTCTGCTGCTGAACACTCTTCAATGGAAGTCCCCGTTGCACAACCGAGAACTCACCTTCTAATCGTCTTTTCACAGATTCGCCGACACAAACCCACCGGAGCTATGGTTCTGAGACAGAGAGTGTCGAACACCTGAAGACGTCTCAGTTCCGCTGCTCGAACAGGTCAAGTCTCGTAGTCATACAACAAAACAGCCGTATTGTAGCTTGATACACGTCACTTGAGATTCAGGGATACACCACTGTGACACCATAGGTGTCCCAAATTAGCAGACGCGATCCGAGCCTTGGAGATTCGTGAATTGACCTCATCTTTGACACCACAATCAGAACTAATACGTAAAACGCTCCACAACTTCCAGTGCCTCTCCCTGAATTGTAAGTGACGTGCTCAGTGACTACATGCCCACGAGCATGACCTTACGCTCTGTGGGTGCAAAGTGCATCCAAAAACACTTGCATCTTCCCCTCCTCTTCGAAGACTAGAACGATGTCGTCTGCATATTCCAGACCGACAAGGTTTTCGTCACAGGCTATTTGAACACCGGGGTTTTGGATACCCTCCAGCGTTCGTCTCATGACTTTATCGATCATGAAGTTAAATGGAATGGAAAGAGTGCACATGCCTGACGAACACCGCTTTGTGTACGGAAGCCTTTGAAGAGCCCGCCGTAAACCCTCACACGTCCAGAATTTTGAGAATACAAAAGCTTATTAGGTTTGCGAAATGCCGGAGCATTCCTTGGTGGGCAAGCGTGTCAAGAAGAACAGGCCGGTCAACCGAGTCGAATGCGCCTTGGGAACGCAGAAATACTAGAATTGTGGATCGCTTATACGTATGGCATTGTTCTAGCACCTGACGCAATGTAGCGATTCGGTCAACGCAACCCGGGGATGAGATAGCCCAGTGGTTGGAGGGGAAGGTCCGTGGTTTGAACCAGACATCTGCCTCTCGACTTCCCTGTCTAGAATTGGCCAACCTGCCAGTATCCCAGCTCTCGTGCTTCCTTCTGGTGGTATGGAAGTTGGGCGCCGAAGGGGTGCTACGACTGAATAACGCAACCCCTACCAGGTCGGAATCTTGCTTTCTGCTCTCGAGTCAGTGTTTCACGAGACACCGTAAAGCAACGAAGCACAAGTGACGGCAGCAGTCTCGTTACGACCGGGGTGAGGCTGATTTCCATGTGGTTACCACACTCGCTGCAAGCCCCTTTTTAGAAAATGGGCACTATCACCGACTTTCCCCGGTTGTGTGGGACAGTCCCCTTTTCCCAAGTGCAAGCAAACAGACCAGACAAGCGCTGACTGAGGACTTCACCTCTCCATCTTTGAACAATGCGGGTGGGAGGTCATCCAGACCAGAGGCCCGGAGGCACTTGAGAGAACATATGCAGTCGTGAACCTCCGAGACCATAGGTGCTTTCACGTTCACCATTCAGGGTTCCACCTCAACTGTAGGTTCCAGATGAGTGGCAGCTGGTGGCCACGATAATTGCTGTTCGGAGCATTCGGCCACCAGTCGAGGCGCTCTTCTTTATTCAAGTTGGTCACTGCTTTCCAATTCTTGATGGTTCCGCTCACAGGTGGTTTCTGGGGACCGGTCGCACAGATCAACTGAAATAATCTTCGGGCATTACCGGCTTTCTAAGCCTCTTCCGTTTCCTTGGCCTTCTGTGTCCACCAGACTTCACGGTCGGCTCGCACGCTCACTTTCACTTGACGTCTGATGATTCGTCCGCACTAAGTTATGTTCCGGGCCGGCTGGGATATTTCTCCGAGATTTAATCAGTGCCACCGTTCGGTCTGATATCCAGTGCTTGAGTGCGCCTGGTGGCGTCGTGCCACAGGCAAAATTCCCAACACTATGCAAACAGGTGGCAATCTCGTCCCAGTATGCGTTCACATCTGATGGTGGAGCATTTGGAAGAGACTCTAAAAGAGGATTATGGTAAGTTCTTCTAGTATCCACATCTGCCAGTCCCTCAGGTGCCAAGCGATTTGTCCGCACGTTACGCCTGCCCACTTGTGCAACCACCACAATATCCGAGCTTTTAGCTCGCCGCAACAGGGCATTCATAGCATTAGAAAAGTTGGCTTTGATGGTGTCAGAGCTATAGTCAGTTGGGACATAAGTGGACAGTGGATAAACAGACATCGATCAACTTCCCGCTTGTGAGACTCTTTCACAGTTGTTGTCAGACGAACCGCACAGAGGCGACTATCAACAGGTAGCCAGTCAAGTAAGAAGCCTTCCGCCCGGTGTCTTAGTACGATACCAACCCCACACAGCCAGCCATAGCAGCCTCTGGATCACCAGTGGTGTGTAGCCAGAAGCGAGTGAAGACTGATGAGGCGGTTAGCTTAACTACTGTTTGTTGTTTCTGAGACACAGCACACATAAATGTCAAGCGACTGCTTACAAAAGCGACAGAACGATCGTAGGCATGAGTCCTATGTGCTGGGGCTACAAGGAGAGAGTTATTATTGCGGTGGGTAGAGGGGTTAGGAAAAGAATGTGAAAGAAGGGAGGAGTCAGCAGTGGCATGTTTTCGCTTACCCACCCTGGTGTATGCAAGGAGTAAGGCGACCCAGCTGATGGCATCACGCGACGACTGATGTTGCATGAGTTTAAATGCATGTCATTAATGGTTGTACGTGGGTTGGGATACTGCCAGGGCATCCAGAACTAGACAGGAGGACGGTTTGGGTCCTCAACCAAAGTCTTTGGCTCAACTGCCTGACCACAATGCAGCGACGTTAGGCGGAAATGCGAGCTAATACAACTACCGAGGTATGTAAAATTCTCCACAACCTCCAGTGATGCTCCTTGAAATGTAAGGGGTGTATTCAGAGACTGCAGGTCCTGGAGCATGACTTTGCACTTTGCATGTGCGAGGCGCACGCATATGACGGTGGTCAGTCTATCCGACAGGGATTGTGCTTCGCTTTGGTCTTCAAAGATGAGGGCGATTTCGTCTGTGCATTCCAGTTCGACAAGGCTTTCACCAGCAGCAAATTGAACATCGGGGTTTTGATGACGTTTCAGTGTTCGCCTCATTATTTCACCAATGACAAATCTGAACAAGAACGGAGGGAGCGGACATTCGTGTCGGTCACCACTTTCTGTAGGAAAGATTTTGGAGAGCTCACCATACACTCACACGCACTGAAGCATGTGAATATAGGGATCGGATTATGCTCGCAAACTTCTGGGGTGAGCAAGTGTAGTTAGCTATTTAACAGCACTGACCGATCGACAGAATCAAACGCACCGTTGAAGTCAAGGAACACCAAGATTGTGGGTCGTCCGTTACATATGGCGTTGCTCTAACACCTGACGGAGTGTGGAGATGTGGTCAACGCAGCCCCGACCACGTCGAAATCATGCTTGATTCTCACGAGTCAAGGTTCCGGATGCCACCGTAAGACGACGAAATATCAGCGACGCGAGAAGCTTTGTCACAACTTGAGTCAAACTAACACCTCTGTGGTTACTACATTTACTGGGCACTACTATCGATTCACCCCAGTTGTCTGGGGCGGTCTTTTTCTCTCAGACAGACAGGCCATGGCTGGGAATCCCACCCCATCCTTGAAAAGAGCAGGTGGAAGGTCGTCAGGACCAGCAGCACGATGACGCTTGAGTAGAGAAATACACTCGGACACTTCTGAGACTGAAGGTAGCTCAATTTTCACGGTCCACCTTTCTGTCGAAGGCCAGGATGCTGGATTGGAGGTAAAAGGTGGCCAGCTGAATTGCTGTTCGAAGTACTGTGCCCAGCGCTCCAAACGTTCCGCTCTGCTGAATATCAGGGAACCATTTTGGTCCCTGATTATTTCGCTGACAAGAGGTTTGCGAGGACCAGTCGGACGAATCAAATGGAACAGCTTACAGACGTTTCCAGCATTCTTTGCATTTTCCATTTCTTCGGCCTTTCGGGTCCACCAAACTTCTCGGTCTGCACGGATACTGAGTTCCGCCTAGCGTCGGATGATGTGTCGGGTGGAGTTCTGATTGCGGCCAGGAAGGATCTGTTAAGCGGTGATCGACCCTCGTCACCAATAACTGACGTCGATGTGGTCTATTTGGGTTCGTCGCTGGTTTGTTGGTGGGCACCACGTTGTCAAGCGATTTCCGCTGTTCCGGAAATTTGTACTGCAAAGGAGCAGTCTGTGATCGGCACACATCTGAAGTAAGCGGTCTCCGTTGTCCGTGCGTCTCGTGTCCAAACCAAGACGGCCACCCAATCGGGCCTCAGCAGCGCTTAGTCTACCTACCTGGGCGTTCATATCACCAGCAACCACAACGATATCTGAGGTTTTAACCTGCTGTAGAAGGGCACCTAGAGCGTCATAGAAACTGTCCTTGGCAGATTCAGAGCTACAGTCAATTGGGGCGTACGCAGACACAATAAACAGTATGCAATGGACCTCACTTCCTCTAGATTCTCTCACAGATGTTGCCAAACGAATCGCACAGAGGCGACTATCAACGGGTATCCAATCCAGTAGAGGCGCTTCCGCCCGGTCGCTTAATACAATACCCACATCAGTATATCCAGCTGCGGTGGCCTCTGCATCACCAGAGGTGCGCAGCATAAACCTGGAAGAGAGCGAGGAGGCAGTCAGTTCGGTGACAGAACTTGCGTCCCGCGTCCTTGTTTCTGACAGACAACATACATCAATATAGAGGGAATCCAGCGTACGAGCAAGAGCCGCCTGTTGACCTGCTTGCTTCAATGAAAAGCGGCTAAGCAAACAGGTTTTCGGGGTTTAAAAACAGACTTCGAAGTGTTTAGGGTTGTTGAACTCGGACGCACAGAAGCTGCAGCTGAGTGTGATGCGGGTCGAGCAAAACGGTCAATCCTAGTGCTGGGACCTGCGGAGAGAGTATACAAATTCAGTTGGGGTAGGGCGGAAGAGGGAAAACGTGAGTGTGAGAAGGGAGATGAGAGATGATGAAGAGTTTGTTTTTCGGACGATCTGCTTTCCATGATCGGGTCCCCGTGACCCCTAGGTGCGCTTGGTTGGAGACACCTAATCGATAGTAGTGGAGTTCCTGGTGACAGTTTGTTACCATATTGTCTGAGAGTTTGGAAAGGTAGGCACCAAAGTCAATTCACCATCCAACATGTTCTCACTTTGGGCCTGTATCAGTGTCAAAACTGATGTTGCAGTCTTTGATGGTGATGGTCCCAATCCACATGGTGTTACATGTTGAGAGGTCCAGCTTATCCAAGCAAACGACGGTGGACAAAAATATCACGGATGTGAATGTACTGTAAACACCGGTTTCACAGCAAGTGTGCTACGAAATCTGCTTTGAAAGTACGGCCTGGAACTACATCTGCGTAAACGACCGGGATAATCCCAAGGTATCTCGATCAAACGGCTAAGGGTTCACAACAGATTTCTCGGATTGTGAGTGAACAGTCAGGAAGCCTCCCTTTAACGTATAGATAAGATATTTCTTTAGCACCTCCAAGTGGTCGCAAGAGGTTTGCAAATCACAGACTGATGTAGCTGTGACAGATAACTTAATAGCCAAAGGCACGGACTGGCCAACATTCACAGCTTGGTTTCGAGCTGAAAGTAGTAATTTATTGTACCAAACTTAGTGTTCTTAGATTGACCGCATTCCCCCCAATTTTATATAGTTCCAACATTTTTCTTGCAATTCCCTGAAATAAAAACTTGTGTACACACTCATTTAATGATTATTTTCAGCAGTGACTTCAAAAAACAACTCAAAGCAAATGTGTCGCTGTGAGAGTTGACCGGACTTAGCCGTATTAGATGAGAAATTTTGCCGTTGGTCTTATGTTACAAGCAGCTATGAAGCATGGGAACGAGAATGAGGAACCAAAGGGGTGGATGTGAACAACGTGAGATTAATCACTTCAGCAAGTGTCCCACTGACTTGCCCACAGATAATTAGCAACAACCGATATGATATGATATGATTTTGTCGACTTATGTCATGGGGATGCAATTTCCAGAGCGCCAAAGCATACCCGAGGGGACGAATAAGGCTCGTAGCCAATGTCTTTGGCTCGTAAGCCTGACCAAAAAACAGTGGTGGCTGGCGTCTGGTTTGTAGTTATCAAGTTATCAAGATTATCTCAATCCCAGAACCGCAGAGTCAGGAGACTGAATTTAGCCTATCTCTCTTCTCTCCCACATGGTGAGAGAGACCGTTGATAATGCATGGGCATCCTACAGTACGGCTCAGCGGGTGGATAATGCACACAAGCCGTCGCACCATAATAAAACTTCATCTCGACGAACATTCAAGAACACTTTGGAACCTCCCACGTGAACAGCTCTTTTCAGTTCAGATGGAACCATTCAACAACCAATGTCTTGAAAATAATTTCATAGAGCTGTAACGCTTTTCCATAAGAGATGGGCGAGAAACTTACACTATGATTGCCAATTTATTTGACTCAGATACCGAGATGCTAGCCCCTACCTTCCTATGGGTGAAGTAAGGAATGAAGGTGACTAAATTACTAGCATGATCCAGATTGACCGTACTGCCGATCACCTAGCCTAAGTTGAATGCTAGAGTTCGAGTTCCTATCCAGGTTAAGAAATTGATTTCCTTAGAAATTCATGAGATGCGCATTACTGATGATCCTAAAAAACACAATATGGCTTGACATTTCAGGATAAGGATGAAAATAAGGTCCGAAAGCCGGAAACGTTCTTTCTAGTAATGAGAAAAAAGGACCACAGTCGTATGCATACCGTTGACTTTCAAAAGCTAAGTCCTCATTAGTTGGTAGTTCAAAAACCCATTCACAGTTTGGAATGAAATAATCACCTAAAGTGCGCGCTGGTGGTGAGGCGACTAAAGCTGTCACGCTGCGACCGGAGACATGAACAAATGAGAACGTGGTACTGGTTAGTGTGCGAGAACAACTACAGTGAATTGCAAAGTGTATTTTGAGGACCAAGAGAAAACGCACGAACCCATGATTGTTTCACCGTAAAAACCAGTGGGGAAATGGGACGGCAGCTAAAAAATCTGAATAATAGAGTAAATAAGTGGAAAAAGAGTGTATGCGTAACTGGTTGATCTGGTGCGCACGAAAAATGAAAATGGCGAAACTGCACCAGCACTGCCTCCCGTGGTTTGAGTGCGGTCCAATATAAATGCAAAATACTCTCAAGGAAGAACAGAACATGTGTGAGCAAGCGACAGTACTGACAAAGCCCCATACAGGACTGCGATTAGCTGTGAACAACTAACGTGTTCAAAACATAGAAAACATCCGAATTAGGGTACAAAAGAGTTAACCTTGCAAATAAGAACCGAGTAGCTAGATGCAGTCACCATTCGCAACACCGGTCTTGATTGCTGAGTTATCCAATGGAGGAACATCGCTTCGAATGCGTTTAGAAGTGATAGTATTAAATTCACCCATTGTGGTAACTGCTTCCTCCGAGTGAACCTTTTCAGCAGCTGCCGCTCTCTTCCGAGCATTTGCTAAGTTGCAAGAACTCTCTAACGAGCGTTTAGCAAGGCCCTCCAGGTTATCAAAACGTACGATGATGCAAGTCATATTGTCACAACCGGTTCCATCACCATCGGTGTTGGGGGCCAAACAATGGTCGAAAATCTAGTGGAAGCAAAGAAGACAATGTTGGACCAAAGTAAAAACAGCTTCAACAACACCATACGTTGACGTTCAACCCTCTTTAAGACCACCATATGAGAGTTTAAAATAATAGGTATTCTGAAAACCATGATTATCTCCTTTTAGAAGAGCTTGGTAAACATTCGGTGGTCTTATAGCTGTGCAACGTTTTTACTTTTGATACGAAAGCTTCGTCAGGCCAAGTGAGCAGGTTACTAAGTCGGTCGAGTTTTACGGCAGACGGATCTCTCCCAATTGACACACTAGATCACTGTTGAATATCAGTTAAAAGGTCTTGTTGGCTAGTGTGATTACCTGTATCTTCCACTTGATGGGTTGGAGGAATTTCAAATCATTTTGGTCGGGTTTGGATCTTTGATCTTCGGTTCAAGACGCTTCACTTGGGTAAATTTTTGTTGGCCTGTGTGGGTTTGTGAGTGCTACAACAATTTACTTGGAAGGGGGGAGGGGAGGTTAGGTGGAATTTTCGGCTGGTTCGGTTCAGACACTTCAGATCTAAGCTACTTCTGCTGATAGCCGCTAATAACACTCAACTGATCTGGAACCGTACTCCGCAAGCTTGCCAGTTCTACGCCTTCTATCCTATTTACACCGGAATATTTGGCGACTCATACAGCCTAAGCAATCAGTCACTGTGGCGTGAACCGTATTCCCCGCTTCGAAACTTAAACATCTAAATCTGTTTTTTTCTTGTCCAACGCATGTTCCGCCATTGCTGAATCTTTCAGTGATACTTGATATTCACCTTTGTTTCTCAGTGGCCTATTTATGTTTCTCTTGCGCTTGACGGTCCTGGTGTGAAGGCCTCCGGCCGTCTATCTTATATAAATCTTAGTGCAGTCGTTGCATTAAATTTTGTAGACACGGTCCTTGGTTCGGTTCACCGGGAGGCGATCCTTCGATTGCATCAGTGCAGAACATAATGACCCTCTGGAATGCTATTCTTATGTTAGCCGTGTTTAGAATCCTTCAAATGACTTCGAATGTCTCCGGTTTATATGGAATAAGAGCGGTCCCAATCCATTCCCTGTTAAGTTTCGCCGCAGGTACACATACCCTTCCTAAGTGGCGCGTAATCAAACCAGCTGGATATCCACTATTCCGAAGTCTGTTCCTTACTTCAATTTGGGCCGGTATCCTATCAACTTCTGTGCACAGGGCTCTTACTCGGCTAAGCGTTGATGAGGCAATACTGGCGAATGTTGACTTTGGATGGGCAGACGAGTAGTTCAAAATCGCCCCAGTGTCAGTTGGCTTCTCATACACTGTTTTTAGTTTTTCCCCGACTTTATGGGTCATATAGTCTAAGGAGGGTAGTGTATCCGAAGCTGACTCTATCTTCGTACTGAATATGTTGTGTGGATTCAGGTCTTTCGGATAGTTGTAAAACTCACTGACCTTGTCTCGTTTAATCACGATGAATGTCATCTACAGAACGCCAAAATATCTTGGGAATCCGGCTAAGGCATTCTGTTAGAAATCTCTCATTAAAATGTTTGCCAAAACCGGGGATAGTGGAGATTCCATCGATAGACCTCGTTCTTGAGTGTAAACCACGGAGTAAAAACAAAGTGAGTGAAATTCAGGCAAACTTTTACGCCTACCACTATTTCATCTACCGTAAGCTGTGTCCGTTCTGAAAGGTGGTGCCTGCTAGTAGCAATTGATCGGATATTTCTAAGGAGTCCTTTTTTGAAACATTTGCATATAACGAGTCGACATCGAAACTTACGAGAATGTAATATGGCCCCAGAGTGCCAATGAAAACATTAAGTGTACGATGGCGTACAGTGGGGAGGGGGAGAGGACAAAACAATGTACGCACAACAATCATGAAACTAAACGGATAAAGCGAGGGGGTTCAAATTTATTTCGAGCACTGTATCCCTGAAAACAACGAAGACACACAAGATTTTGGCCTGCTGTAAAAGCTCACTTAGGCTAGCATACATTTGTTCGTCAAAAGCTTCTGCAGGCATCTAAGGACGAACTACATAGCAGTGACTATAGACAACCCTCCAGTTACGTGGAGATACTTGCGCCGTATGACAAATGAATAATGACTGCGACAAAGCCTGCGGCATCCTCTCCTGACCACCAGCAGAGAGGTGAGATCGATGGGCCAGACAGGTCAATGATTGTATTCGGAATTTTGGTGTAATTCATGGGTACATGAGGGTTGCGGTGCGGCCAGTACGTCGAAAATCCTCAAACCAAGCTGTTGGCTAAAAAGCCTCACTGTAAGACAGCCGCAGGTGACAAAAAATAATGTAAGAGTAGCACAACTAAGGTGAAAAGTGAAACGGTTGTTAGACTAGGAAGAATTTCTCTTCTACGATTTTATCGTTTAATGCGCATCAAGCTGTCGTACAAGTTTATGGATGTAGTGCACCCTCAAATAAATTACTCACTTATGTATTACTTGGGGAATGGGAAAGCTTGAGATACAAGTACTACACCTTTCTAAAGAACCTTAAACAGGGGAAAATCGAAAGCTGAGCGTTCTTTCTTTAATATTACAGCTGAAGAACAGGAGGACGGCCAGATTCGCTTGTTTTTCGAGGTCGTAAGGACTCTTGGAACAGGCTGCCACATGTTTCCACTTCTAACGTGATGTAAGAGACCTTTCGGGTGTAACGCGGGTATCCCAGCATAAATCAACATGGCATGGATGGTGATAATAAGGAGGCACAGAAATAGTACACCGTGGAAAAAGTCAACCCCTCGCGGAGTTTGGGTTAAGTGCACTGATCCAATGAGCAAACTTAATGTCGGCGTGGTCTTTGGGTTCCCGCTATAGAGTGCGCAATTGGTGCCAAAGGAGGGACAATCGCCGACCGAAAAATCGGGATTGTTTTTGGCTCATAGGTGAATGTTCTTAATGGGACGCAACTTACAGCTCCTCGAACGGACAAGACAAGTCTTCTTTTCGAAGGCAGAAGCTCCAATAGAGCTCCACCCATTTCGGCCGAGAGTGCCTTTGGAAGGGTGACTAAAGTAATGGATGAGCTCCTGATGGAGCCCGTGCACGGTATTCGGCCTTCATATGTGGATTAACACGTCATTGAAACGGTTTTCGTAGGGAGAGGGCACACCTTCTGAACCAAGCGAACTCTTTAACACAGTTGTGTAGTCAGCTGTCTAGCTTGAGCAATAACGATATTGAGGTTGCACCTACGTGTCACATAAGCTTTCGTTACACATGGGGTAGAACAATGTGATATAAAAGGCGAACATCAAAAAGCAAAACCGGTTAGAAAACAAGCATATATGCCTACCTCTTCACATATTTTTGACAATGTTATTGCATCAGATTCACGATCAGAAGTAGGCGTCAATACTTCATCTCCTTTGGTATCCAACTTTGGTTGTAGGCGCTCGCGCACAAAATCAACGACCTCTTGGCTGGTCATGGAATTCCAGACGCCATCACATGCGATGACAAGGAATTGATCGGAACCAGGAATAAGGTCAAACTGTGTGACGTCCGGAGATGGCGTAATCATTTGGGCGGCCAATGGAAGTCCTTGTACTTGCTAATACGAAAAATAATGATGGAAATGTACCAGAATATTTGTAGCTTGGGCGCGTTCATTCATGGGTGATCCGGCGGCCGTCGATCTGTTCAGATCAACCACCAAGGTCAATTATACTAGAGAGAGTATAGTAGGTTGTATGCGTCACGACGTAAACATAGGACTAATGCTTCAGCTTCATAATGGCTAGTTTCTTTAGGGTTCACAAAGGACAAACGAAAGGTAGATCACAAACAGTTGGCCAGTTTATAGACGTAAGGTTGCTGAAAGTCCTTCGGCAGCCTACGACCTATTTCATCCTTCTTGGAGCTCATCAGGTAGGCGCAGTCCCCGAGTTTCCCAGAGCGATTCAGCTGGGTTCCAGATGAGTCTCCCACAAAACCAAATTTGTTTGTAAATGAGTGCATTTCGCTAAGTTGACCAGTTTATTGCGCGTTGAAGATGGGATCCAGCTATGAAACGTAACTTAGCGTGGCATCCATCGGCCGATGCATCTAAAACATGACTTCCTTTTCGCGAACGTACTCGGACGTTAAGTTATCGGACTATTAGTTCAGAGACTATGGTTGTAGAACTGAAGCGTCGTGAAGCAACTAATAGTAATCCACCATCAAAACCTTAGATGGAGTGATTAATCTGGCAATCTATCCTATAAGAAATTAGTTGCAACCGTGGTTTAGAGGGTGCAATATGCAGTAAAGGAAAGTCCTACGAGAACAGCGGCTTGATCAAGAAACCCACAAAAAGCAAGTAGACACAGCTAAGCGATAGGCAGCAGAGGTAAAGCTAACTGAGGAATCGGACGCAGGTTAAATGTGGCCTTCAGCTGAACGAGTAGACCCAGATGTAAGCGAAAACAGTGGTGAAGGATACAGACGAAAGAACAAGTGATGTGACTACATTAGCGTATCAAGTCACAGAAACCAAAGTACCTCCTTTATCGTCGTTTTGAAGAGCAAGGTCAAAAATAAGATGCAAGCAACGGAAGTGGGAGAATGTGCAGGAAAACATAAGTGGGAAAAAAACGTTCCGGATGAATTCGTGCTAGTCAGTCAAATAAAGTGACCTCTGAGACGTGCAGATCAGTCTGACTTTGAAACACATGGATAGAGACTAGCAACTGAGTAAAAGACAGTCAATGTTCGATGTTCTTTGAGGTGCAGTGGGCGCTAGTGCAGTCAAGACTCGCACACCAGGTACAGAGTGTTCGTCATACAAGGCCAAGTTTGAAAGTCATTGGCAAGAAAGAACATTCGGTGCAATGCACCGCGCACAAAAGCGTCGTACTACTGCACTATTCTTCTTCAGAAAATGAAACCCGTTTATCAGTGGTGTGTGACTGAAAGTGAGTCGCAAGTTTCCACGGGGAATGTATGCACATCTGGTTGTTTACTTTATTGAAGGCCTCCTGTGTCATGAGATTTGTACTCTAATTGCAGGCCTTGAAACATTCCAGTGCATGCCCAGCGTATAAATCAATCAGTCGCTCCAATCAACCTAATTCCGCGCCTTCTCGTTGTGCCGCATAACTGGATAGTTATGATTTAAGGCCGTACCACGTCTAGATACGAAACCGGTGTTTTAAAGCAAATACAACCGCCTGCATTGTTCAGCGCGAAAGCTGTATGACTCGGTCTACTGCGCAAGTGCTGAAGTGAACCGGTGGGCACTCAGTGTATTAGCTATACGTACCATTGACGGTAAGTGGATGGCCACGCATGCTTCAGTGAATCAGTACTCACTTCGTCGAAATCCTTTCCACCTTGAAGGATCAATCATTGGGGAGAGGGGCTAGAGAATTCATTTATGCCCAATTTGAATGCAAGCTGACAGCTCATAAGCGCTTATAAGCTGCATTGCGGCCACATATTACCAGTCAAGATTGCTTGAGCGCTCCCCAGATTATTGCGCCTACAATGTAGCATACCGCATGATGTTCTCGTTTCTTTCGGTGATTACACTTTAAACTGCCTTTGCCAAGCGAAGTGTGGTCAACCCATAAAACCTATCACGATTTCGCGACTTCTCACTTTTTCACAAATGATGGAAGATTTAAGAAAGGTAGTAGATATTTTCTCGATGGGCTCATACAGGTTGTTAGTTTACCCGAAAACCCAACAGTGTCGATGCAAGTCAAAATTTGTCGAGGTGAAGAGTCGGAACGCCAAAAGCCGTTGGGATTTTCAACCGGCTCATATAATTGCGTACGACACAGTTGGGGTAAAGGTTCGCTATCTCAAAGACAAGACAGCTTGTTGAGAGGTACAACATCTGCGCGGAGTTTTGCAAGAACTTAGCCCAATTTACTAAAAGATATGAAACGATATCTATGACATCTATTAGTTCATAATCAGTTAGGGTGCTCCCTCCACATGTGAATGACGCCCAAGAACTACAGGTTTAGATTTGCCGGAAGACGATCTACACGGGAGAACTGTACCCTATGGTATATCGTGAAAAGTACTGTTGGTAAACGAGAAGCCATACACTCACCTTATAACTGTGGTCTCCAAGAGCTCTGCTGAGATTCAAACCCCCGTTCACCCGACCATCGCGGGTGACTGTGCCACCAGCAGCTGTGATTCTAGATTTTTCGTCTTCATCTTCCGGCTTGTGATCCACTGATAAGTCTACGGCAACAGTACCACGACAGAGAACAGCACGCGAGTCACCGGCATTAGCAACAAACAGCTTCACTATACCGTTATACGGGAGTAACAAAGCGACACAGGCAGTTGTTCCACTATCCACACCAGGTTCGCTATCATCTTGATCCTTTAGCGCACTGGGAACGCCCAAACGAAGACCTCTGCATGCTTCATCCTCGTCTTCATCTTCATCTTCATCATCATCATCAGTATCCTCACTGTCTTCAGTGCTACTCGCGTCTTCGTCAGCCTCCCCAGTCAGCTCCACATCCTCGTCTTCACTGTCATCATCCTCGTCCTCATCTGTGCCACCATTCTTATTGGCTGAAGGAACGAACTCTGTCATTTGGATGGTTTCGATGACCAAGGTGCAAAGTTACAAGAGCAAAACGACTAACTCATTCCATCCACAGATAAACGTGAAAGAACTGTCACACTTAACCCACCCATTCAGCCAACCACCAAAATGAAAGCCAAAAGAGCCCAACTGTAATTATTTAGGCGTCATATTAAGCAAGCCTTTGTGGTCCAAGAGCCCAACTGTAATTATTTAGGCGTCAAATTAAGCAAGCCTTTGTGGTCCATGTGTTACCGACTGTGTAATTGACGACAAAGCCGTAGCAGGCATGCCTAATGGATTCCGTCCTTTGGATAAATATTCAAGAACCATCAACATGTTCCCGCCTCGCTCTGCTGGCTTCCGCAGTTTTGCCTGGGGATGCGTAATCACTCACGTAGATGAGAACAAAAAATATGACTATTTTTGGCAAAAAATTTCATAGTGGGGGAATGCTTCCCACAGACCAGTGTTCGTTGAGTTCTGAGAGATTTTCTGCTAACTGGGAGGATATTCTATTATGTTCTTGGCTCACTACATTATTCATCATATATATATATATATATAGTGCAAAAACCACTTTCGTTATGGATACTTCCACATGCTCAAACTTTTATACTCAAGTGATCTGTTACCGAGCGTGAAAGTCCTACTTATTGAGGCTCCGTGCAACTGCTTGGTTAGCTGCTGAAATCAGTCTGTAGTCATTGTCATGGTCACTAAATATCTACTATAGACGGTGAGCTGGTGGCCACGTTTGTCTAACTGAACAAGTGTTCCTGGGCGGAAAATTGGAAGGGAAAGTTTTTGGAAAAGAAACAGAGTCAGTCAAGATGTATCATGTGTTTCCATGACGGAGCTTGCCAGGACATCCGGAGTCAGCTCATGCTGTTTCTCGGACGATTCATGAATACAGTTTGGATGCTTGGCAAAGCAGATGGGTATATTTCCACTTTACACAGCACCTATCACGTACCTTATTAAGATATGACCTAAAATGGAAGAAGTGCAGTTTTTGGACACCACCAGAAAGCTCACCGTAATCTGGGTTGGAACGATTGATCGGCGTTTACGGCTGACATGGTTGATGTTCTCCAGTGTCCATAAATAAAGTATACATTGTCTGGCGAGTAATGGCCGAGATGTTTCAACGAAAAAGTCAGATGAAGAAAACGACCAGATGAATGTTCGAATGCTTGTAGGAACGTGCAACCCACTTCCAAGTGTATAAGAGTGGTAAATAGTTCATGCGTATTTTTTAGAAAACAGCGAAGTTTAGAACAAGTGTTGTGTTCCTCATTCTTTGGAAACATCGCGTGGCCCTTCTGACACTAGAACTGCCTCCTAGGTCTAACGCATTCTCATTTGGACTTCAAGCCGTCTTATTGCGCATATTAGCAAGACCCTAAATTACAAATCCGAATTCGACTAATGAACTCACTAACATACCAACTTGGTTTTCACGGGAGACTCATCTGAATTCCAGCTGAACCTCTTGTTTATGTTCTTCATCAAATAAATGTGCTGCAACAGGCCACCTCATTTTTCATTGATATGATTTTCGAGATATGTTAATACATTGTACAGACAAAACACTACTCTGAAGACTGCCGCAAACTTGCCGACAATACACGATTGGTTTCGACCATGTTGGAGGCTCATCAGGTAGGCGCAGTCTCCGAGTTTCCGTCAAAATGATGTTCTACTTGGACCCAAATTCGATAAAATACATTCGTTTGCATACCAATTTGGTTTTCACTGGAGACTCAACTGGATCGCACCGGAGTCGTTCGTTTACGATGTCCCTTGAAGCGACCTCCGTGAAACACATTTAGTTGAAGAATATCACAAACGAGAGATTCAGCTGGATTTCAGGTGAGTCGCCCGTGAAAACCGAATTGACATACAAAAGAGTAATTTGTCGAATCGCGTACAATTGGGGTTCAAGTAGAGGATAAGGTTGATGGATAATCTAGGAATGTGCCTACCTGATGAGCCTCAACAAGGGCGAAACCGGTAGGTGGGCTGCCGAAGAGTTTTCAGTGACCTCATGAGTACTCTGTCATGTCTATACATCCGAATACATATACTACTGTTATCGATACAAGTAGCTGAAGGGGATATTACAACAGGACAACACAATCGCTCGCACCTCGCATCTTGTGAGATATGGGCAGAACTTGAGACCTTCAAAGCCACCATCCTCTCTCGGTTGGTCGTCCGTATAGGGAAGAATACTGATTAGATATTAAGAGCAATAACTCCACTGCCCCTGTAAGTGAGAGGTACTTCGAGAGGACTGTGAGTGTATTACACGGCTGGATAATATTCAGAACGGACGTACTGAGCACCACTGGTTGAAACACTGGACGCCTGCACCCTACTGGTACACAAATAGCCATGCGAAGCCGGATGTGATGTTACGTGCAAGTTACCTGTGATGGCGTGGACCTGACAGAACAACACTGGTGAACTGGGGCTATCACTTGAGAGCTACTGCCCGGCTCAAGCATGATGATACGAGTACCAGCGATGTTGGCGTAATCGGAGAAGCCCTTTTAATATTGCCTTACTCTCAAATAAGCTACCGTAACAACGCTCTTTTTATAACGGAGAGTGAGGATACGGGTGTGATGAACCTTAAATTCAGAGGACCATTCGTCAGATGATTATGTAGCACTATGTATGATTATGATTATGTAGCACTGTTGAAACGGGTTTTGTTCTTCTTGACACATCCTTGTGGTTGCTTGTAGGCAGACGACTCCAACCATGGGCTACCAGCGGCAAACCTATGGGTTGGGCAGACGCCAGTGTAAGCTGTCTGTCTAGAGGATGCCAACCGTTGTGCTGAAGGAAGTTGGATGAATAGCGACATTATCTTACGGCATTAGATTCGCACAGAAGTTGATTAGAACATGGAGTAAACTACCTTGAGCGTGCTCTCTGGTCCCTTGATGGTGGTCTAGAGCGGATGGGCTCGTGACCAAACAACTTGATTTTGATTAGGCGTATGCATCCGTCTGAACATTGGTAGATGTAGTACCTTAAAAACGCTCACGCCAATACAGAGTCGTTCAAAAGGCTCTCGGTTCAAATATGGGATTTTCCCACTAACTAAAATCAGGATTAGTTGCCTGTAAATTGTCTTAATAACAAAATTCTGGCCATCGAGTTCTGACTTCAGTCTTTAGTTAACCGTTATCTCGAAATGTGACTTTCAGCTGCTCGTCATCGTTAACTTACCCATGCGAGTCGGTTGCGCATTAAGGGAGACTCAATCTGATAAGTCTTAACGAACCTCGGTTTTAGAGAGATTGCTTGCCTCCTCATGTGAATCTACACGCCTAGCCCACCGTAAGTTCACTTCGGACTAGTTTACATTGCGTAGCTGCGAACGATTTCGGTCAGTGGTCCATAGAGCACACCAGCTTATGTGATCACTAGATTTTACTCGAGTAAACTATTGAGCGGCTGAGATATCATTTTTGAATAAAATTGTCCAACATGGTCTACCTACTCAAGCACTTCCCTTAGGAATGTAATGTACTTAACCATTTAAGCCCGCACACCACACCCATCACCTATAGATGCAAAATGTTTTTCAACAAAATGAGTAATGTGAGATCAGAGGAAAAGAAGTCTTGTAATAGTAAAGTCACCAGGCAAGGTTTGGTTAGTCCTAAAAATCAACACCTCTAAATATGTCTTACAGGTGTAGCAATTATCGGATCCACCACGAGAATCCTGAGGAGAGTCAGAAATAGGACTTGGCTGCGTTCACGCAGTCAAGCTGTACGAAAAATTCATCGCGTAAGCTAAGCTAAGTAATCACTTTAAGCAGACAACATACTCTGATAAAGCTTAGCTGCATGGTTGGTGTAAATGAGTTCTAGCAAGACAAGGAAAGATTTCAGCACTTGCTCAACGCAAAATGCGACGGTGACTCTATCACAGAGTGAAGGGAAATTTCATCGGCTTACCTTTTGCCTCACTGTGGAAAAATGAAATATGCGAAAATCAGCTGGAGCGACTAAGTAGGTCGACTAAGTAAGTCGATATGTAACATAAAGAAGTTTTGGATTTACTCATCTGATCAAGCTTGTATACGATTAGAATACCGCGAGTTGTGTGGAATTGCAAAATCATCGTTGAAAGTAGTACACAAACAGTAAACACGGGTGCTTAAATGCCAAACAGCCAAGAAGGAATTGGCAGAGTGTGGGAAGCAAAGTGAAAGGCGGCGAAAGACAATCAAGAACAGGGTGGAAATTTATTCACACCACGTCGTTTCGAATGTTTTTGCTCCCGCACTGATAAGATTATTCTAACCAGTCTGCATCAAAGTGGACGAGTTTCGTTCTTATGGGAGCTCACCAGCAGTGTACGTTCGAAGTTGGACACGCAAGGCGAGCGTTCTGTAGATTCTCCATCAGCGGTAGCACGCTCGCCTCGCATATCAGACTATCGTGTTTCAAATCCTGACACGGCCAATTGCACTGCTGATGATCTTTAATGGAAATTGGTTACAATTATTACTCAATTTAGTGAGGACTAGCAATAATTATGACGTCGAAAGAGGACGGGGATTGTGCAAGGCGAGACTAGTGCGAATGCATATCATACGAGTTCGGAAACAACTAACAAGATGCATATGTCTTCGACCAGCACTGAAACCGATGGATCTGACCATCATATAAGTGGCCTCTTTTGCGAACCTCACTCAGCACTAGCCCAACAAGCGATAGAACTTTAGACGGGCAGTCTGGTAGGCGGAATGCTGCGTCGGAGCCACTTTACCACTCGCAGTTGTGCGCTGTTACGATCAAGAGGCCTAACCCGCAAGTGATTGGTGAGAGTATCGGTCAGCTTGTCGATCCACCATCGAGGCAAGCTCCGACTGGCCGAAAGCAACAACAACAACCTATCACGGCTCAGTGTCCGTTGGATGCCGGTTGTCAGTGGCGCGTCCGAATTCCAGGTTTTGGGAGTTTGATACACTTATGCACCTCCAGGTGTTTCTTTGCTGGAAATACCAGCTTGGGAGAATCAGATCGAGAACAAAGCCGAGGCATTACCGTTATTGCACAGTTCGTCCACTGCGGCGTAGTTAAGTTGTCAGGTAGACCACTGAGTGATGATTATTAGAAAAGGGAGCACAATTCGCAACGTGCAGAAGACAATAAGAGCGGAGGAAATAGCCCCTTGTGTTGAATTAGCGTTTCTAAAGCTAGTTGCCTTCAGCGGAAGCTGAAAAGCTATGGGTACAAGTGGTCATGTTCCTAGACTCCCAACAACCAGGAGCTCCGAATACAAAACCATCGGAACACACTGAAACAGGTGGATAGTATTGTCATTACGAAGGCAGATAAGGGTAAGGCACAGTGGATCTGAGTGAGAGTGACTACCTACGAAAGGTCAAGTAACACTTAACCGACGGACCTTACCGAAAAGTTAACAATGGCACTGTTAAGTCAATAATGAACAAGAATGGGGTTGAAGTAAACTATTTAGGACAAGGTAAGTGGTATCGGCTGTACCCAAAGAATACAACTCAAATGTAACCCCACAATCCACGGAGTACATGTTCCAGTAAGATTTAGAGCAGATGGTAAAGGTTTTTCCCCAAAGGAGCTAGCTAGATTTATAGCTGGCTAATCAAAAACAAGTACGGGAAGATCGACTAACTACATCAGGAATTCGCACGAATTTACCTAACAAGATCCAGGGTTCCCTCTGGAGACAGATAAATTCTCGTGAGCTTTGATGTCATCGCAATCAAAACAAGCATTCAGAAGGCGGATACTTTGGAAGGAGGACACGATACTTCAACAACACAAGTGTTTGAACCTTAGTCATTTTGTTTTTTATCCAGTTTTTTTACTCGCAAGAAAAGTGACTAGCAACGGGGTCGCCACTATTCCCGACTTCGGCTAATATTTGTATAGAGAGATACAAACAGAAGTTCGAATATGACTGTTCGCCGTTTTTTAGCGTTATTCTGAAAACACCTTTGTTGTGATCAGACGTGATGAAGTCAAACACTTCTACGAGTATCTCAATATTTTGAATCTCCACATCAAGTTTAACATTGCGAAAAAGTCCACTTCGGACACTACCTTAGCAGAAACCAACAGAAGTACGGGCCGTCCTAAAATACTCACCAGTAAATCCAAAGTCCATGCACGCTACTATTGTCTCATCACTACTTAGTCGAGTCAGAGCGCTGTGCACAGAAGAGATCGACCGAACAGCAGTTCATGTCGAACTTACAAACAAACCTCAAGAAAGTGGGTACCTAGTGAATTTGATTAGGTAATAGGAAAAGATATCAATATCTAACAAGGAATGGACTGGTCCATCGGTCGTTTCATTTAAAGCAGGAACATCTGAGGTCATTCGAGGGGCGATGAACAAAGCCAGCATTTGAGCGGCATTCCAGAAAGAAAGACGTTACTCTCAGTTTTGGTGCAATCGAATGATCATCTTCCGCTTGAAAGGACTAGATGATGTATAAAATCAAATGCAACGACTGCATCAAGGTCTGGATAAGACAAACAGAGACCTACACTCCAGAATGGATGAGCAGAAAAGTACAGTAACCAAACCACTCAGAAAGACGAGGACGGGGACAATGCCAGGAGCAGCCGAGATGCTGAGGTTGGGTTCGAACCAAGCACTTTCCGGTCCGTAACCTGGCGCCTTCAGCATCATCATCTGTAAGAACCGCGTACTTACCATACAGTGGTTCAAGCTGCCACAGTTTCGTTTAACGATGGTTTGGGGAAATAGGTTAGGTAACTGCGCACTGGAAGCGGTAACCGACACAATTGGAATGTGAACACAGTGTTGTCTGTACTTTTAATTGGACAGATTAGTATGGGAGCTATGCATTGAAGGAAATAGCCTGGATGCACGAGCGCCACTGAGGGCGCGACTGCGCCATGTCTGACAATGTCTCTGAGAGTTCATGAGTCCTAACCGCCTACACCAGCCTTCCCCAGTTCTTGAGCTTTCTGGTTCCACCAAGCCTCAAGGTATATAAAAGCCTCCACTCGAACTGATGTCTAACAGATCGTCTAATCGAATTATGTTGAACTCGGAAGACTGTATCTTGAACCCAGGAGTGACAGTGACCTTCCTTGGATCCAGTGGTTACTGCATGAGCTTGGAAACACTAGGTGTAGAGTTTCTTGCAAGCCACGTTTAGGTCCTTTTGAGGAAGCGGGAAACCGAAATAGGGCAGCTATGCTAATCACCTTCAACAAGTTTCAATAGCTCAACAATATCAAACTGATCTGTTTGCAAAGTTGCTGAAAACGCAGTCACGCTGATGGGGAAGATTGGCAGGAGTAATGGGAGAGTGAAGATCAGAACATTAATCAGTACGGTCGGAATGTCATGAAAAACCAAGAGGACAGACATCAGAACCGTCTCGACAACAGAGTTAGTGTACGGGATCCGAAAATTCACAACAATGATCGCTTCATACAACTGTGCACTGATCACCATCCACTAGTTGCAACCTTAAACTTCTAGCACAGGTGTGAGCAAGGCGTTACCTACGCTGTCCCAGCCACTCAAGACGATCACAAAGCAATTAGTTACAGCTAACGATTTTTTGTTCAAGACTTGCTACTTCTGGAACAAGCGTAGGGAATCAGACCATACTCCGGTTGGCGCCCCTGTTGTACCTCGTTTCCCCACGACAAAGGGGGAAAACGTTCACCAGCAACATATCCAGTGCCTGTAAGATGTGGTAGTCAAAGCCTACGGATAGCAGCTGTTTGGACAACTAACGAACGCAATTTAAGCTGGATCTCACAACGAACTTTGTGCCTGACCGAGGCATTGAAGGCGACACCGACGGACCGATAGTGATGCCCGACGGGATCACTGAAACGAATTTCGACTCATTGCTTCAAGGCTGATCGAACCGATGACTAAGGAAAGCCTAAAAAAATGGGAAAGGCAGCGATAAGTGGATATAACCTAACTTCCCCCAACAGATACACAACACCAGACCAAGATAAACCGCCGATTAGTCAAGTCGTTACGGAAGGAGACGGCGCCAAAGTCTCTCCCAAGTCACGCAGCCTGCTTCGATGGATGGAACAATCCGATAAACAATTTAGCTGGCCTGAGGTGCCCAGCATGACGATTAACGCACAATCAATCTCACAGGGTGGCGTGAACTGTTTGAATTCAACAGATGAGGCCAAAATGGGAACTTCTGGAGAGAGGAGAGCATATTGTGCTGACTACCTACTGTCCACCTTACTTAAGGATGGAGGAGGCGTTCTTAGTCAGATAACACCTATGACGAGCATTTTGAACGCGAAAGAACTGCCACGAGAATGTCAGTTACTTGCCTACCGTTATTCCTGCTCTCAAAAAGACGTTTGAGCTAAATGCAAGAATCATCGGTGTATCAGTTTAGTCTCCACAGCTCCTATGTTGCCTCGGAGTATCATCGTATTTAAGCGTAATAGCAATGGGAAGCAGTTGTGAAAAACAAGCAGGGTTATTTCTGGGTCGTAGATGCAGCCCTATCTTGCGACAAATTCTCAAACACAACAGCACATATAGAAGGCCAATAACCGTTGTCTTTCTGGATCCAAAAGCACATTTGGCCTCAGTCGATCGTGCTGCTTCGTGAAAGCGTCCTTCTTCAAAGGTGTTTAGAACATTATCACAATTCTCCACTCCTATTATTCCAGTAACCATGAGCGAGGGGAAGTTTACGGCTAGTATTATCCCGAGTTCATCAACAAAAGTTGTGTATGCCAAGGCTGTCCCTTGTCACATTTCCATCCTACGTAGATTATTGGAGACAAGGTCTCTGGGAATTCTACGTCCTGGAGTGGATTCTTCCTGCTGAAGAACTC
The DNA here is from genome assembly GCA_003604175.2 of Clonorchis sinensis. Lineage (NCBI taxonomy): Eukaryota > Metazoa > Platyhelminthes > Trematoda > Opisthorchiida > Opisthorchiidae > Clonorchis > Clonorchis sinensis. The sequence goes on from CM030372.1 coordinate 24,414,888, forward strand.
AGAAAACTGGAGTGTGCCAAGGATATCGCGACACTCAGCTCAGATTCGGTCCGGATATAAAATGCATCAAATAACACATACAATACCGCCATGCGGTTTGATATGCTCCTTGCACCTTCAAATTGCAAAGTTCCATTACAACAGTCAAAGTCAGCCAAGGCATCAAAGCTTCCAGAGATAGTAGGGAGTTGCCTCACGCCGGATGACAACTGGGGTCGCTGGGGTCCGTTATATCTTCCTTCAACTTCGGGATGTCTAAGGTCAATGTGGATGAGAGGCCGGGTTGTAAAATGATAGTGCGTCCCGTGTTGCTTTACGGTTTTGAGGTCTGCGCCGAACACAAAGGAAGATTGCTCAGTTTAGACCATCGGTGCCCTCGAAGCACTGCACATTTATCATGAGAACATCTGATTAGCAATGTCGACGTGCGACGAATAGTTTTTGGCGACAAGTCAGCACCTGTCTAGTTAATGAATTAATTTGGCCGAGGCAACCGTGCTGGCTCGGTTACGTGTACTGTATGCCAGCTGATGGATTGTCTCATGGAACTCCGTTCGATGGAATAAGTCCATAGTATAAGATACCACAAGATAGGCAACACATGGCATGGAGAAGGGGAATAAAAAGCACAACAGCAGCTGTGCTGGCGCATGACAGACACTAACAGATTACTGAGGATAGATTGCTTGCGCTTGGTCATCCTCATGTATGCAGCGAACTAGACTAACCGGCACGATGGCCGATGTGGCTGTGGGCCAAAATACTGGTTTTGACACATCCGAGCCAACTATTGGTTGAGTCTGACCACTATAGAACAGTTTCACCATGCGTAATATCGCTCTACAATGACCAACGAACACGCATGCACACGTACCTTGAACAGAAGTTCAAGGCCAGACGATCCTCGGTTCAAAGAAAATGGCAACATGTGATTCCCTCTTCACGTCAACCGGATGACCACTAAATTGGGAAATAAACCGATGAGACTTGGCGCGGTGGGGAAGTTGTTTCAGCAACGTGTGAATAAGAATAATTGTTGTTCCAGAAGGGTTACGTGTGGATTCTTCTATTCAATGGAAAACGAAGACGGCAAATATTATTATTGTGAGGCCAGGACTAACGAAATCCGCAGTAACATAAGCGAGGAGCATCAATTTGACGCTTGAATTGTTCATTACATCATCCCTATTGAATATCATGTTGCCTGAAAACATCACAAACGGGAGATTCAGCTGGGTTCCAGGTGAGTCTCTCGCAAAAACCAAATTGATATGCAAATGAGTGTATTTCTCGAAGAATAATTGTTGTTCCAGAAGGGTTACGTGTGGATTCTTCTATTCAATGGAAAACGAAGACGGCAAATATTATTATTGTGAGGCCAGGACTAACGAAATCCGCAGTAACATAAGCGAGGAGCATCAATTTGACGCTTGAATTGTTCATTACATCATCCCTATTGAATATCATAGTTGGTACGTTAGATTTGGAAGCAATACACTTTATTGGATGACAGTAAAATGTGACCCGTTCAGACATCAGAGAAATGATGATTCTTAAGGAAGTATCAATTCACTTCAATTTATTAGCTATGAACCATGTACCATGGGCACATTGATTCCAACTGCTACAATTTCGATCACCGGGAAGTGGTAGACTGTGAGACATACAGCCAAGCACTGGAGGCGATACTTTGACACAAAAGCGCCACAGACCGTACCATTGAGCCATTTCTGCCAGTGTCATTAACTATCGGTGAGTTGGGTCCCGGGGTCCTCATCCAGGGAGGCAGCAGGTGTCGACCCGACTGAGTTTACCGGTTAGAGTTTTCATAATTCGTTGCCAGGTCATTCACTGTTCACCTCTCGGTCGGTTCCACTCATCACATGGCTGGGATAAAAGGGCTCTGCGAAGCAGACGGTCCTCTGGCATGCGGAGTACATATCCTGACAGGCGTAACCTATGAAGCGTGAGAGTTCGTTTTTCCCCTAGGACTATCTAGCGTACCTCAGCATTACTAATCCTATGTTCGCACCAGACCCGACCAATGCTTCCGAGACACCAAAGATCAAACACTGACATCTTTCGTATGTTCTCTGAGCGTAAAGGCCACATTTCTCATCCATGAAGCAGTATGGATCGCACAGGCGCAGCGTCAACTCCGCCCTTGACGTCACATTGGTGTTATAGGTGTGGGAGGTCGGAAAAAACTGCCCTGGCCTTCCCGATTCTAGAAGTGATCTCATCTCCAGGCAGTCCACCGCAAATTATACAACTGCCCAAGTAAACACAAATGCCCAAGTAAACAAACTTATCTACCACGTCAACTGGCTCGTCGGCAAGGATGAGGTTTGGGTTTGATCCCACCAGGTCTTGTAGCAACACTTTACACTCCGCAGGCGCAATGGGCGCTCGAAACCGGGTGAGAGAATTAGTTAGGTTGTTTAAAATGGTTTACATCTTTGAAGGACATGAAACAAAGAGAGCAATATCGGCTGCATACTCAGTGACTCTGACAGAACGTCCCGGGAACATTTCGACCCCCAAGGTTTCAGAGACAGGCAGAGAAAATTCAAGCAGCACAGCTACAACAAAAATGAAGGTTAAAGGCGCGAGAGAGAGAGCGACAGTCTTGCCTTACACCACTAGACGCGGTGAACTCAGGTGAGAGCTTGCCGCGTACTCGTACCCAACCACAGGAGTTCGAATACAGTGTCCTCATGAGGGATATAAATTCGGAAGAGAAACCCTGGATCGCTAGAAACCGACAAAGCTTCTGATTGAGAGTCAAAGACAGCTCTCAGGTTCAGAAAAAACGACCAACGTGGGACGTTCGAAAGAGTGGTACTGTTCAAGAACTTGTCTCAGGGTAAGAATATGGTCGATGCATCCCCGAGCAGGGCGAAACCAAGGCCCTTCTGTCAGTAACAAGATCTGCTGAGGTCGACTATATCAAGTGGTCGAGTCGGATGGCTTGGACACAGTTCTGAAAGCTGAGGGCAAAGATTCATAGTGTCATCCAGGAAGCCGTACAAAATTAAAAACACCCAAACTATTCGTAATCTCTTTCATGTCCTTCTGCTAAGTCACAAGTTATCCACCTCGTCGTTTGAGCCATTTTCAAGGAGGAAGAGAGAACACCGCACCATCCTAAACTCGGCTCCTGACAGACAAGCTGATGTCACACTTACACCACAAGTGATGCTAGTTCACGAAAGCTGCTCTGGCCTTCCCAATGCGGATGGAAATATCATCTTTCGCGAGACCACCGGGACTGATACAGCTGCCCAGGTAGACAAATTTGTCTACTACCTCAATCGCCTCATCCGAAAGCATGAGGTTAGGGTTTGGAGCCCACCCAGTCTTGCTGCAGCACCTCACACTTTGCAGGTGTGAAGCTCATGCCAAACCGTGAGGCCAAATTATTTAGATTGCTTAATAATGTTTGCATTACGACGGCATCAGACCCAAGAAGAGCTAAGTCTTCTGTGAGTGGACGCCCGGAGAGCACTTCGACCCCACAGACATTAGAGACTGATAGTGAGTATTACATGCTCGTATCAATGACGAATTTGAAGAGAAAAGGCACGAGGGAACAGCACTGCTTGACACTACTTGATGTGGTGAACTCAGGCGAGGGTTTCCTATAGACATTCACACGTCTGATGGAGTTGGCGTACAGCGCCTTGAGGAGGGTCAAGAACTTATGGGCAACATTTTTGCTCCACGGACACCGCCTGACGGTCCACAGAGTCAAAGGCATCCTTCCAGTCAAGAAACACAATCGTCGTTGGTTGCTGGAAGCAGTGTCGCTGTTCCAGAATCTGTCGGAGGGTGAAGATGTGATCGATGCATCCTCTTGCAGGACGGAACCCAGCTTGGTTTTTGCGGATCTGTCTCGGTCTGTGTTCAATCAACCTTCAAATGATTGATACATTCAAATAAATACATAAAGAAATAAGTAATTGGACACATGAATACAAAGGCACACATACGTACATACATACCTTCGAAAACAATCTGATTGAAGTTTGTACCTTTGATAACAAACCGCATAATTTAAAATAGTTGGAGGTCCGTCGTTCAGCACGTTAATTAGAACAGAAGAATGAGTCTTCAAGTATCTCTCATGCGTAACTTACAAGGACGACTCGTTTTTCTATCAGTGTCTCTGATGAGAAAGCCCGATTTCCTCGGGACTAGGCAGAGAAACATGCAGAGTGTGAAAATCGCAGAGGAATTAGCATAACCCCCGTTGTAACCAGACTGCGCCGCTTATTCTACGTCGTCCTACGAAGTTGTGTGAAGAGGGGATCCGAGAACATTAAGCAAGCCTCCGGCCGGGAGGAAACTCTGTGGACCACATCTTCACATTCCGTCAAGTGTTGGTGCCCTACAATCTTGGTGTTTCTTGACTTCAAGAATGCGTTCGATTCTGTCGACCAGTTAGTTCCCTTCAACATGCAGTGGTGTCAGACAAGGATGCCCACTGCCCACTTTTGTTTAATTTACTAATTGATGTTGTATTGGGGTGAGCACTGGCTGGTCTGCTGGTCAGACCTCTCCGAGCAGGAAGCTTGTCGACCTGGAATTTACTGACAGCATTGTTCTCGTTTCTGAAGGAGAGCAGGAAGCGCATGTATTACTAGAAAAAGCGACCAAAGTCATTCACTCCTTCGCTATATCCTTCGCGCCCACAAATCGCAAAGACATGCTGAGAGGTGTATAGTCTAGTATAGTATAGTACACTGTGGTCTGTACTCTTGTGCGACTGTGAGACTCGGGCAATTTGGGTGGAGGAGGTGAGACATCTCTAGGTCTTTGATCACCGATGTCCCAGAAGTAGAGTGGGAATCGGCCGGGACCAGCGGATTCGTAATGTGGTGAAGAAACGGGCTTCGGTGAAACAGACGGTACTCCACCCAAGAAACGCATCGAACACTGGGAGCTAAGGTGGACAGGTCATTTGTTATATCATCATCATCATCATCATCATCACCATCATCGACAGCATGATATGAGTGTTTAACAACAATGCATCGCTGACGTACACCGTGATTTATTTGAAAGCCTTATTGTGAATAGAAGAATAAGGGTGGATGGGGAAGAGACTTAGTGCTAGCTTACTACAATCATTCTGAGGTGCCTACACTTCCAGACACTCATTCAGACAATCTGGATAGAAACTGACAACAAGAACACAATTGACATCGATTAGCAGCCATATCTTGCAGCGTCTCCAACCAGTCGCAGTGAGGATACCGCGGTCTCCATCCTGGAAGGCGAGTAGCACCAATAGCACCCAAACTTTTCATAATCTCCTTCACACCCCTCTTCCAAGTCAAGGGTTGGTCACCTTTCTGCTTCCGCCACTCTGAGTTGGGCATAGAAAACAGCACTCTCTTCGGCAAACGATGGTTCGGCGTACGCAACACATGTCCCAACCAGCGCAGCTTCTGGTGTTGGACACATTCTTAAAAGGAAGTACCCGTTGAACAACCGAAAACCCGCTTTCTAATTACCTCATTACGGATTCGCCGACACCGACCGACCGGAGCTATGGCTCTGAGACAACGATTGCCGAACACCTGAAGACGTCTCATTTCCGCTGCTCGAACAGGCCAAGTCTCACAGTGACACAACAAAACAGCCCGTACTGTAGCCTGATATACACGTCCCATGAGATCCAGGGATATACCGCTTTGACGCCATAGGTGTCACAAATTAGCAGACGTGACCCGAACCATGTAGATTCGTGCGTTGACCTTATTTCACACCAAAATCAGAACTAATACGACTCCACAACTTCGGAGAGCGTATTGTATACTCACACACGTGCGGAAGTCTGAGAATGCGAAGAGTTCATTATGTTCACGAAATTCCGGGGCATCCCTTGGTGGGCAAGCGTGTCAAGAAGAACAGACCGGTCAACCGAGTCGAATGCGCCTTAGAAATCCAGGAATACTAGAATCGTGGGTCGCTTATATGTACGGTGTTGTTCTAGCACCTGACGGAATGTGAAGATGTGGTCAACGCAACGCCTACCATGCCGGAACCACGATTGCTGCTCTCGAGTCAGTGTTTCGCGAACCACTGTAATGGGAAGAGGCACAAGTGATGGTAACAGTGTCGTTACAACTGGGGTCAAGTTGGTCCCCCTGTGGTTATCACACTCTCTGCGAGCCCATTTTTTGAAAATGGGCACTATAAACGAATCCCCCCAGTTGTCTGGGAGAGACTCATTTTCCCAAATGCAAGCAAACAGATCAGACAAGTGCTGACTGAGGACTTCACCTCTCCATCATTGAACAATGCGGTTGGGAGGTTATCTGGACCAGAAGCTCGGTGCTTGGGAGAACACATGCATTCATAAACCTCCGAGGGCGCAGGTGGTTCCACGTTTATCGTTCAGTGTTCTACGTCAACCGTGGGCTCCAGATGAGTGACAGCTGGTGGCCACGATAACTGTTGTGGGGAGTAGTCGGACACCGGTCCTTTTTTCTTCCTTATACTTTATTCTTCTTTACTCAAGATGGTCACTCCATTCCGACCCTCGGTGGTTTCGCTCACAGGTGGTTTCTGGGGGCTGGTCGCACGGCTCACTTGAAGCAATCTTCGGACATTCCTGGATTAATGGGCCTCTTCCATTTCTTTTGCATTCCAAGCCCGCCAGAATTCACGGTTAGTACGCACTTTCACTTGATGCCGGATGGTTTCTCGGGTCATGTCCTGTTCGGGAAGGGCAGAAACATTTCTTCGGGACTTAAGCAGTGCCACTGTTTGGTCTGATATCCAGTGCTTGAGTGCGCCTGGTGGTGCCGTGCTGCATACAAAAGTTCCAGCACTTGCAAAGAGATGGCGATCTTGTCACAGTATGAATTCACAACTGATAGTGTAGCATTTGGAAGAGATTGTAGGAGACAATGCTGATAAATCCGTCTAACATCCGGATCTGTCAGTCTGTCAGGTGCCAAGCGGTTTGTCCGCACCTTACGTGGCCCTGGAAACCGTGGGGATAAGCGACTCCGGACGAGTGCGTGGTTGGAATTCAGTAATGTATTCCAAAACGAGCGGCAGTCAGTTATTGATCCGCGACATCGATAACTGATAGCAATGTGATCGATTTGAGTTTGCGGCCGACATGCCTTTGGATGACACCTTGTGACCAGACGACTTCGGCTACTTCGGAAGTTAGTACTGCATAAAACAGCTTGTGATCAGCACACAGCTGAAGCGATGGTACACCATTAGCCGTACGTACCAAGTTCAATCCATGTTGACCTCCTAATTGAGTCTCAGACACACTAAGCCTGCCCACTTGTGCATTCAGATTTCCGGCAACCACAACGATGTCTGAGCTTTTAGCTCACCGCAACAGGGCATTCAGGGCGTTATGGAAGTTGCCTTTGATGGTGTCAGAGCTATAGTCAGTTGGGACATAAGTGGACACGATAAACAAACATTGATCAACTTCCCGCTTGTGAGACTCCTTCACAGATATTGCCAGACGAACCGCACAGAGGTGACTATCATCTATTATCCAGTCCAGCAAGGATCTTTCTGCTCGGTGACTTTCTACGATACCAACCTCTGCACACCCTGTCTCAGCAGCCTCCGGATCACCAGAGGTTCGTAGCCGGAAGGGAATGGAGAGTGATGGGGCTGTTAGCTCAACCTCTGTGCTTGCATCTTGAATTATTGTTTCTGAAACACAGCACACATCAATGCCAAGCGAGTGCAGTGTGAGAGCAAGGGCAGCTTGTTGTCCTGCTTACTTTCGAGTGCGGATATTGAAGGTGGTCAGATAGAATGGACGTCGTGGCTTGAAGGTTGATTTCGAGATACCTGAATATGTTGGCGCCATGTGACGAGATATTGCACGCAAAACCGACGAAGGACGAAGTTATCATTTCTAAGTGCAGAGGCTACAAGGGGAGAGTTATTACTGGGGTGGGGAGAGGGGGAAGAAAAAGTATTTGAAAGAGAAAGAAAGGAGGCGTCAGCAGTAACCTGTTTTCACTTACCCACCCTGCTGTATGCCGCGAGTAAGGCGACCCAGCTGATGGCACCACTCGACGACCGATGTTGCATGAATTTATTTGCATATGTGCCACTCATGGTTGTACGTGGGCTGGGATACTGCCAGATAGGAACTAGACAGGAACTAGACAGACGGTTAGGGTCCTCAACCATAGCCTTTGGCTCAAAAGCGTAACCGCAAGCACACAACTGGAGGAGTCGCTCTCCGTTGTCCGTGCGGGGAGCATCGACTTTGAATCGACCGTCCAAATGTGACTCCGAGGAGCTCAAACGACCGACTTGGGTATTCATATCTCCCGCAAGAATCACAATGTCAGTGCGTCTTGCTCGACGAATAAGCCCGGATAGCTCTCGATAGAAAGTATCCTTCTCAGCGTCAGAACTGCAATTCGTTGGGGCATAAGCCGACACTACAAATAGGCACCGGTTTTTACATCGAGAAGCACTGAGCTTGATTGAGCTGGACAACCGGAAGGCGCAAAGACGACTTCTCACTGGGTTCCTATGTAGAAAGGATCTCGTGGATTTAGCAAGGTGTTATTTTGTTTATTGTTAATAGGCAGCGGAGTGCACTAAGCCCATCAGTAAGATAACTGATAGTCGAATGACCCAGCAAAGTTTGCTTATGTGTTGGGAAGCGGTTGGGGAGGGACATCGGTGGACACAGATGCGTGCGGTTGCGCAGACCGAGGAAAAGGGTCTTTTCGAGTCTTTGACTCAAAAGTCGGCTACGTGAGGCAGAGGGCTGTAGGGTTTTCTTTGGGAACCCTTCCCGAAGCCGATGACTCAATAGCCTGACCTGCTCGGCCGCAGGGAGTTGGCCTAACCCAAGGAGGAGGAGATAGCTGTCTGACTCCTAATGCGGCTGCGCACAGCAGGCACCTTTTGAACAGCGCCAGCGGTCACGATCAACCGTTGGGTGATCGGAGTATGCGATTTTTAGGATACACCTTTTCCAACCTCCTCGGAGGAAGGCAGCATCGCTGCTTCCATAAACGTGGACATGCTGGTCACTTGAAGGAGACACCTTGCTGACTTTACACTCCTATCGCGAAGGATAGTATGACTTAACCTATAGACCGCCCCGAAACATTGATTTCTCGGAGTACTGGGGGACTCGCTTTCCTTTGTGGGTGGTCCAATGACTCGTGTCCAAAACAGCCAACTACGAGATGCACTACGGGGAATCAGCACCACAGTGGTTGCTCTGGATTTCTTAGCCTATGCTACAAACATCTCAAAGGATTGTGAACGCAACCGCTCCGTGAAAGTCCAGTGGTGAGGTTGGTTAAGGATATAGACCGCTAGCTAGCTCTAGTAAAAACACTTCCATATTTGGTTTGGACCAATTAGGATAATTTCATCAGGACAGCAGGATTGCACAAACGAGAGTGGTGTGAATACAAACTCGGCAAATCCCGCAACCACCATCAACAGATCCAACTTGACCATGCTCTGACATAAACGAAGAATTGTATTTTCAAACTGGTTTTCTTCGATTATTCGGATAAGTAAGGCGTGGAAAAATATTGACATTTCAGGCTAATGTCATCCAATTCAGAACTCTGACTGTGCATTCCACCGCCATACATGACAACGAAGCGTAAGTTGGTCCTCATATTATTGGGTTATTTTCGGCTACAGACGGCATAGCAAGCGATCAGTGTATCAAAATCTGTTTATCAGGGAATTTAATTTCATTACTTTGGCCTGTATGCTATACTTGTTTTAAATGACAAATCAGAGCAATCAAATGAAATGCAAGTAAAACGGCAAATGGCAGCTAGGAACAGACTGTGTAAATTAAGGAGATTCCACGAAAAACTGGACATTTTCGTCCCTAGCAATATCTCACCTTTATTACTCATGAAGCGAAAATTGTATCTCGGAAAAAATCCAATGGAGAACAAGAAATACAAACAAACAACATAGTTCCCATGAAAGTACATAGTTGACTTAATAGGCATTCGGATACCACATAAAACTATAGGGTTGGTTGACATCTCTCCGGATACAGACCTCCCCACCAAAAGACAACCACTTTGTTCCTATCGCGTTATGCAAATAAATGGGGCAAAAGTCTGAGACAGCAAAAAATATAGTCCAACACATCATGTGGTGGATTTTGTGACTAAAAATGGCTTCAAACCTCAATCTACCAAAATATGGGAAAGGTACAGAACCATTTACACCATTCTCAAAAGCTCTAAAGTTACACCAAATAAAAGACACATGAAGTACCGTGGAGCGACCACGGGAGAAAAAAAGGAAGCTCACTTCAGGCCATTTTCCAATGCTTCAATTGATCCGTGTTTCTCATTGTGGTTTCTGTCACCTGGCGTGAAAGTACCGCGATCGCGGCTATCAAAACCATCAACCGAATTCACGGCACTTCCGGGAGTCTGACTGTTGCTGCATTCGCCAGCCTTGACCTTTCTACGACGAACCAGTAAATCCTATGGTAGGGTAGAATAAAGGTATGAACGACCGATAGTAACACAAGTGCTGAGCGGGTTCCTCACTGCCGTAAACAAAATCCCTTAGCAGTAGGGATAAAATGGAAGAAACAGGTCTAATGCTGTCCCATCACAAGCATTTGAGATGTCTACATTTACAGAAGTACAAACAACTTGGATAAAAAATGACAATCATTGGCGTCCGTTCGCAGCCACATCTTATAGCGTCCCCGTCGAGCACATGAAGGGCTAAGAAACTCCCATTCTGGGAGGCAGACCAAATAGACGGTACATGTTCCATGAAACCATCACCACCCATAGAAATGAATGGTGATCCTAAGTGAGAAATCCCGATTAAGTGGATGACATGCTTTAAAAGTTTATTTTTTTCAGCTGCTTGATCAGGTAGCCATTGATTTGTCGGTCGAGCTTGCTAATTAGGTTACAAACGTTTCGTCACCAACCAAGGAGACATCATCATCCCTATTTACGGGAAAAATATTCGGAAGCAATCATATTGTTTAGCAATTGGATATGTTTACTTGGTTGCGGTCCAAAACGAAGACCACAAAACAGGAGTGGTCCGTCTTGGAAAAACGATCCACAAAGCACTCCGTCTTGAGTGGGAGTCATCTGATAGATGTCGCAAGATTCGACCGCCTGATGTTCCGGATAAGAACCCACACTTTCAACCCAAACACCGATCTCATTTGCGCGAACGGCGTATATGAAATCAAGTGGATTTTGCTGTCACTACATCCACCTGATGAGAGCCAATCGGCACAAATCGGCTACTGGATTGTTTATATAGGACAGACCACTTCTGTCCGATATATCGCTTGCAAAATCCAAGCCCATGACTTATTTAGAACCATATCACCCTTAATAGTCGTGAGAATTTAGGAATACTTCCGACCATTCACTAGCAGTTTACTCCCTAGCAAATTTTTAAGCACTTGCTAACCAGGCTATGAAGACCCTATTTTTTGGCCAAACGTGAGGCTATCCAGAATAGTCATGAAAATTAGACGAGCTAATTGTTAGCGTTTCATAAGATTGTATGCATTTGAACGGCTCACTAACAGATCTCCACCAATTTCAGGAAGGGGCATTTCCTTGGGTGAGGTATATTGATGGCACATTTCAGCCTTTCCTCTGCTATCAGTTGGTTGATAGTTGCTTTAAACGCTGTTATAAACCGAGAAAAACGCTCAGGGCGCACCTCGAAACTTAAATTAACAGGCCTTCTGGTTATTTTATACTGCTGGCTGCAACAAATTGACTTGACCCCTCACAGCACCGGGTGTTAAAAAAAGGGATCACAGGTTTATCCAACAGAAAGCATCAGGCCCAGACAACCTGCAACGCGCGCTTTTCAAAGGTAGTAGCAACACGGTCCTGCAAGAATTAAACTCCTTGTTGTTGAAGATCTGTCGTGACGAAAAAGCTTTGTCGTCCTGGGATGAATCGATTATCATTCAAAAACGGAGTCCGTAATGATTGCACAACCACCGGGGGAATGTCTCACATGAAGTACGCCAAAACTCCTGTACAACTGATGTGAGGAACACATCGGTGTCAGTCTTCTTCGAATTTGTGTTGGCCAAAACCTTCCCCTTCACCAGATTTTAAAGCAACGTCACTTCTGCCGGCAATCGACGGTTATATTCTTTCTGGACCTTAAACCCTGTCCAGGATTCGGTAACCAGGCAAAATTTTAGCCCTCATGCTTCCTTCGAGTTGCATGGCAGCTATACACCGAAAGGGCGTCACAGCGGAACAGAGAGAAGCAGTGAGAACGCCGACCCAATTGATGGAAATGCCATGGGACCGTTCACAGATAGTCATGAGGTGCCGCACAGCTAAGTTGTGCGTGATGCCTTATACAAACAGCTATCTGATAAAGCTATGGTTAACTATGGTGAACCCCCAGTTCCTGTCACCAAATATGGCCTTTCCTAACGTTTTGTCCAACTTTGCTAAAGATGGCATCCTTCACAGAGCCCTTTTAGACATTGGTTCAAGTGAGGCTGATGTTCCTCCGGGGATACGAATTGCGGATGTAGGGCTCGCAGCTGCTGGATGTGTGTGTTATAGTGTGTTGTTGGATGGTGCCATTCAATCACTGAAAACTCGCTGGACCTACTGCCACCTTGGGATCTACGCAAAGGTGGTGGTTGTACCAGACGAGTTTCATAACGCGATCAGATGCCATCTCAGTCTTATGAGTGGATAGGCTTGGCGCGTTGTTTGTGTGCTCTACCGCCCTGTCTCACAGCCACTCGATTGAATGGGTAGTGTTTGGTACTGAATCATTGAGGCCAATAACAAAAAGGCGTTTCAAAACCTGTAAATCAAACCAGAAATAGTCTGACCAAAGCGCAAAGTAAGCCGCTGTAAATCTGCATCAGAATGTGAAAATAAAGGGTGCGATATCCACGAACAGAAGTAAACGGACAACAAGTTCGAGCACTTTGAACAAGCAAAGCTCGGGATTAAATAAACGATCATCTGGCCAGTAGTGGCGGAGTGCCCCACGGAATTGGTTGTCAGATAGACTGTGAGGATCGCGCAACCCTGCTCAACTCTTGTATTGTTTTCGAACTCGGTGGAGGTATTTGCGCAAATTCGCTCTTTCGATTTGATCCCAGCACGGAAGACTTCGATGAGGTTACCAGATTCTTCTGGACAGTTAAGCTTGCATAGAACGACAGTGCCTCTAGGTGACTGAATTGAAGGGTTTAGTGAAGCCCACATGATCCAAATAGAGACTCCTTCCTTGCACATTTATTTCGTATCTGCCTTACGACAAAGATCACGATGATCTTAATTCGACCTGATTCTCCCCTACACCTTCAAGCGCTTAATCGGACAACCTGGAAAGAGCATGACGGCACGAACGCCACTGACACCGACAAGCCGCCATTTCTCGCAGCGTTTCCAGAAAAGTATACGGGGGGGCACAGGGGCCCAATCCTAAAGAGGAAGACTGCACCAAGAATAGCTAAACTCTTTGTGATCCCTTTCATACCCTTCTGCCAAGTCACACGTTGTCTACCTTCCCAAATCATCAGTGAACGAAACTGTGGCAGCTACAACCACTGTACGACAAGTACGCGGTTATTACAGCTGGCAGTGATGATGATGATGACCTCGTGGTTTGTGCCATTCTGAATGAAGCACGGAAAAGAGTTCTCCTCTCGGTAGACGATGTTTCGGCATGCGTAGAACACGGCCGAACCACTGCATCTGCTGGTGCTGGATGTGGAGAGAAGTATGTGAATATAGAGAACGGATTGCGTTCACAAACTACGGAGGAATACCCCGTTGAGCAAGTGTGGTTAACGGCACTAACCGATCGGCGGAATAGAAAGCACCCTTGAAGTCAAGGAAGATCAAAATTGTGGGACACCTGTACATACGGCCCGGTGTAAAAAGCGTAATAGAAACTGTCTTTGACAGATTCAGAGCTACAGTCCGCTGGGGCGTAAGCGGACACAATAAACAGGGTGCGGTGGACCTCACTTTCTCGAGATTCCTTCACAGACGTTGCCAAAGGAACCGCACAGAACCGCAGAGATGTTTAGGGCCGTTAGTGAAGCTGGTCACACAGAAACCGCAGCTGAACGTAATACACGGCGAACAAAGCGGTCAGTTCGAGTGCCGAGACTTGCGGTGTGAGTATTCAAACAGGAATGGGGTAAAGTAGAAGAGAGAATGTGTAGAAGTGTAAGAGAGGAGGCGTCAGTATTAGCATGTTTTCGTTTACTCGCCTTGTGTGCAGCAAGGTGACGCGGTTGATGACACGTGACAGCCGACGTGGTACGTGGGTAGTATGTATGTATGGATATGTACGGTGTTGTACGTGGGCTGGGATAGTTGAGACCTATACAGGAGGACGATAAAGGCCCTCGACCAAGGCCTTTGCCTCGAAAGCCTTACCGTAAGGCAGCGGTGTTTTTGACGGCTTAAAAATCCGAGCTTCACTTCAGGAACGTTTTCCCCCATGATCACAGCGAGTAGTCGATGCAACGAAACACAAATAATATAAACATGTGCAACTAATTGAGTTTCAGGCATCCGTGGTACTATCTGACTGGAAGGTCCTGACAGGCAGGGCAATCGATTAGCGCTTCCAGAGTAGTTACTTGGTCGTCGTTCGAAGCTCCAGCTCAAGGATGAATGTCCGTCTGTTCAAACGTCATAATCCGGATGCGCCATACATGCGCAGGTGACGTAGTGGTAGCGAACTCGCCTCGCACGTCTGAAGTTAGGAGTTCATATCTCGGTGTGGCCTAGTGTATTGATGATGAGTTATAATAAGGGTGGAATTCGAGTTCAATGCTTACCCTCTTTGGTGTGCATTTGCCAGAATAATTGCGTCTGAACAGGAGGCCTTCGGCCGGAAGTGAGGTATAATAATAATAATCGTTCAGCTGTAACACCCGGTACCTAGCTGTCATGCCACCCGAAGGAAGCACGAGGGCTAGGATACTGCCAGGTTGCCCAAGCCTAGACAGAGGCACTCGAGATGCCACGGACCTTCCGGTCAGTGAATTCGCACTCTAACCACTGAGCCATCTCGCCGGAAGTGAGGTAGTTGAAAAATGTAACAGATACGATTAGAGGGTTCCACTGAAGAGTTTTTGAAGACTAATTCCACGGTAGTTTCCTGCTTTTCATAGCTTTAAGCAAAGAAGTTAGCGTTGCATCCCCGAACTGTTGCAGAAAGTCTTCCAAGGTCCGGATTGTGCAGAGGGAAACTACTCGGGGAATGGCCATCACCCAACCCACAGGAACTTTATTCGGTTCGCCACCCGAGGTTGGAAATGCCCCTCTCACCTGCCAAAAAACTCAATCAAACTTGATAAATCTTCGCTGCCCTCCTCATAAAGTCCGTGGTTTGAAAAGCCATTGGCTCCTATCATGTTCCGCTCTGTCTGTTCTGTATCTTACTGGGACATTCGACAACGGTCAGCTCACACATATTGTTTTCTGGCTAGTATCCACTCTTGCTCAGACATCTGTCTTACCGTTTTTTGGCGCTATTTTTCTACAGACTGAGGCGAACCCTATCGTCTGGATGGCCACATCTCCAAAATTTCAACGATTTCCTCTGGGAACTTCACGGGTACCCTTAAAGGTGGAATGCTACAATTCACACCCCATTGTCTAGCATCGTCAAACCTGTGTTGTTGTAAGAAACAATCAAGCAACATTAGTGCTCCTAACCATCTCGCTTATCTTCTTCGGACTACGCTACTGCTCAAATTTTTTGTAACACAATCATTGACAAGTCCGATCGACTGTCTGGTATACCTACTAGAAGTCTGTAGTTTTGAGGCCAGGCAAAAATTCAGTCCTCCCACCTGTCTCCCTACTCTTAACTTCAGTGGAGTACTAAATTCACCGCCTGAAGAAAAGGCTAGGATATTTGACGGACTAACTGCCTCAAATTCCACAAATTCTGCTGCAGCTCCCCAACTCCAAAGTGATGTGGAAAATAATGGCCTCCTGAGCGATCAACAAAATGGGTTAAGCTCCAGTAGTGATTAACCGGTGTATGAGTCCACGTGACGATTGGTGTCCATCCCATGTTAGATCATGTGATGGTTATTGAGGGTTTCAATGCTGCACACATGTACAGTAATCTTCGGTCAAAAGGTATCTTCGATCTCCTGGGCTGTCGGATAGTTTTCAGCAGCCTTATAAGTAGTGCTCGACCAAGAAAAATATCATGAACATCGCAACAGGTGGCTTCTGTGTAGTGCATTCAGTTGAAGATTAGTGTAGATGATATATTCAGTCGATATTTAGTGGAATCTCACGTTAGCATCAAGCTATTTCGCGAAATGGGTACGTACAAGTTGGTGTTCAGGCAAGAGATAACGTTGCTGGAAATTCGGGGACTACGTCCACCTGTGAACCCCGAGAAGGGTGAAAACGGCTGTGGGCTGTCAAGGAATTTTCAGAAATGTCATGAGTAATGTTGGGTCATGAGAAGTATGATTTCCTGAATATCGCTCCGAATGCGCTCGAGATAGCTCAGTGGTTAAGGCACGAATTTACTAACCGGAGGGTCCGTGGTTCGAACCTAACCTCTGCCTCTCAGTTGTTCCTGGTAGTATCTTAGCCCCCATGTTTCTTTCGAGTGGCACGACAGCTAGAGACCGAAATGGTGTTAAAGCTGAGCTATTGTTTATTGTATTGTTTGGCATCTTCCTCCAGGTTTCCGCATCCTTATTGGTCAGATCATTGACCAAGCTTAGTTCAGTTGCACTCGTGAGCGTACGTGCACGGCAGGTACTAGTGAACATTTTCACAACACTGAGCTGCTTCAATCAGTGAATCAGCCCTTGAACCTTGTTCTGTCCGATAAGAAAGCTTCCTTCCCCGGCAAGTCACCATTCTCACTTGACAGACCAGTTACGTAGACATCTATTGTCTTCACTTGTGAGTTGGTGAACCTTACCCCTTTTCGAGCACATAATGTGCAGGTGATCAAGACATTACTTAGAGTGAGTCATATACGAAAGTCACGCAACGACGGTCGAACCGTACCCGATATTCGGTTGCGATCCCAGTTTATTCGTCGCAATGTGGTGAAATAAAACGGGAATTTACCAGGACCAGAGTGAGGAAAAGATGGAAAACCACAGAAGTAAAACAACTGCAAAACCCTTTTCAGTAGAAACCAGGTATAAAGTTGGTTTATTTGGGATCAAGAAAAAGCGTTACCTTGATGTTCGTTGGGAGAGCATCCTCACCACCATAACGTTCTAACACAGATTCCAAAGGTTCATTTGCTTCTTCCCGAAGAGCACTAATCTCTGAATCACTCCCGTCTTCGTCCGTGTCGTCTGATGCGCCAATTTCATCCTCAGATTGTTTTTCGTTCTTTTCCGCGAGTGAATGTAGGATAGCTCTAGCCTGAAATATATGGAAAGATGTCAGATTAGTCAAGGACTCGATTCCCAAACAAACCTAACAAACAACTAAAATAAACAAACAAACTCCTAAACAAACAGACCCTTCGATTCAAAAGAATACGCTTGCAAGTCACTGTTGCTATAATTTCGTGCACTACAGACACACTGAATAAGATAGTACGTGAACGAAAATTCAAGATTAGGTCAAAAAGTACCACACCATTTAAAAACGGAATAAAGTGAAAGGAAATCACGCAACGAGCAACGCTCCCAATTATAGGCCCCGGTTTTCGGAATTTTGGAGAACAATAGGCAGATATATTGCTGGGCAACGCTTCGCTTTTGACACAAAAACGTCATCAGGGCAGATGACTAGGTTATCGAGATTCATCGAGATTTAAGGCAAAAGGACAACTAATCAGCAAAATCTCTTCCTACATATCAAGCTGAATGGGTGTTAGGTGTCAACCAACGAATTTTGTTTGTCACAGTGGCATACTAAAACCACTCAGGAGAAAGTCGCGGGGTTCCCTTCGGAGATAGACGAGATTCTTATGAGTTTTGATATCGCCTCAATGTACATAAACAATCCCAGAGCTGATGCTTGGGTGGTAGTCAGAAGGCTGTTGCTGGCAGGCACGGCCGTTGAAGAACGGAACTCAACAAAGGTAGAGGCCGTCCTAAATTACTCATAGCATATCCAAAGTCCGTATACGCTACTATTGTCTCATCAATACTTAGTCGAGTCAGAGCGCTGTGCACAGAAGAGATCGACCGAACGGCAGTTCACGTCGAGCTTACAAACAAACTTCAAGAAAAACGGTACCCAATGAATTTGATTAGGCAATAAGAAAAGGTGTCGATATCTAACAAGGAATGGACTGGTCCATCGGTCGTTTCATTTAAAGCAGGAACATCTGAGGTTATCCGAGGGATGCTGAACATAGCCAGCATTCGAGTGGCGTTCCAGAAGGAAAGACGTTATGCTCAGTTTTGGTGCAATCGAAGGATCATCTTCCGCTTGAAAGGACTAGATGATGTATAAAATCAAATGCAACGACTGCATCAAGGTCTGGATAAGACAAACAGAGACCTACACTCCAGAATATATGAATAGGAAAATGGAGTAACCATTCAGAAATGTGGATGAATACCAGGTGCTAGTCAGAGATTTGGTGATCGTGGAACATGAATTAGGCACGAGAGAGAATAGATCTGGAAAATGTAGAAGTTTTACGACGTAGACTACGATCCACACCAAAGCGGCTGGTGGCCCAGGCAGTGGAAATCAACAAGCATCTCAATGTGAATAGAACCGAGGACCTAAAGCTGGCGAGCGTACGGAGAGCGGTTTAAGATAATTCGAGATGACAGGCGATGGTGTGCGGTTGTCAATAAACATGGAATAATTAGCAAAACGAGTAGAAAGCCCAACTTGACCATATTTTACAGAATTGTTCTCCGTTACACAACAATCGTAGCACTAACCCATCCACACTGATGAGCAAAAATTGTAGAGGATATTCAAGAGGGATTTTCACGTAAAGGCGAACTGGGAGAACTAGACCATACGCCGGACCCAAATCCACATAAGTTCCCCATCGCTATTAACACTTGCTGACCCACCTTAACAAACAACATCCCTCAGCCAACCACTGAGATCCGTTTGGCTCGATAGTAGGTAGAGATCTTGCCAATTGTTCTCCTTCTATCTTAAATCTCAACGAATCTTGCCACCTCGTCACCTGACCTGATGAAGATTTTGTGTCAAAAGCGAAACGTTGTCCAGTCACAAATCTACCGGTTTCCAAACTTTTCCGAAAGACGATGACTTTTCAGTCCGTCTCAAACGTTTTCTAAATGACTGAATATGGGCCCTCGCATTCAAGGATACAATGAGGGAGGCCGGTTCAAGCCCTGTGAGATAGCTTCAGCATTTGTCCCATTGTTGCTTCCTCAATACCCACTGTCAATGCCCGGCCAACTCATAGCAAAGTGGCCTATAGTCGTTTTGTTACACTCGAATTCATGCGGAGCTATGCGCTTTGGAAATTGAGCTTCTATGAGTGTCATTATTGTAAAGGGAACAAAGGATCAACCAACCACTGAATTTTAACGTTCGGAGGGACGTTAGCAGCAGAATTCCCTTGAACTCAGTCAGTGAAAGTGATCCCTGTGGATAGATTCACACAGGACACAGCTGCTAATATTTAAAGAAACGAAGGATAAATGTTTTGGAACTTTCTGTGGGTGTGTGGAACAGCTTTAGTGATACTTCCACCCAAAAATGACTTCGATAAAAGGTGACCAGGTGATTGTGGTGGTGTTAGTAAATACAACAGAGTTGTTGAACCCATGAAGTGACCTCGCGTCCAACAGGTGTCTTCATATAAGGTTGCAGCAATAATGAATGATTCAGCAGAGATACCGATACCACGGGTAGCTGCAACGTGACCCGTGGGAAGCATCAACGATACCGGATGGTTGTGACTTAGACCTATAAAGGAATAATCAATAAATCGGCACGATAGTTCAGATAGCCTTTGTTGGAAAATGACCTCTGCAGTATTGTGATGGTTAACATTGCTCGTGCCTTCACTCGAGCTCCGTCAAGCGAATGCGAGCGGGCGCACCGATTGTCTCCTTTGGTTGTGATGTTATTGTACATGCCTTGTATCAGTTTTCAGCCGATTTATAGTTGCTCACGAATGCATATTACTCGAACCAAATTCAAACCCCTGATTTCAGTCACAACCGATGTGAAGGACAAAGCAGCGAGTAAACTCAGGGCCGAGGGTGGAGGAGCTACCAACACTTGTACTAATCTAAAGCACATCATCATCATCGACAGCATCACATCAGTATTCAAAACTGACGCTTCGCTGTTGTATCATCATTGTCAGTTGTAAGAACCGCGTACTTGTCGTACAGTGGTTGTAGCTGTCACAGTTTCGTTCACCGATGATTTGGGGAGGTAGGATAGGTAGCTGCGCATTGGAGGCGGGAGCTGATAAATTGGTACGTAAATACAGCACTGTCAGTGGACTGTTGAGTGGGGGAATTGGGAAGGGAGCTATGCATTGAAGGCAATAGCTTGGATGCACTAGCGCCATCGAGGGCGCTTCGCTGTCGTAACTCACAGTTGTACGTGGGCTAGGATACTGTCAGGGTTCCCACATCTAAACAGGGGGACGATTAGAGTCCTCAACCGAGGCTTGGGGGTCAAAAACCTGACCGCGAGGCAGCGCTTTTTGGCTGAAAATGCAAGTACACTTCAATTTTTACAGAACAAGTCACTACACATTTTCCAACAACCAAGCTGGAAGACCAGGAGACTGTATTCGTCAGACCTCTAACCATTGACCAACCTGGTATGAGACACTGCGAGTGACGCGCGGACACTCCCTCCTCAGTACAGCTGAATGGGTCGCGGAGGTACACAAACCGTCACACCACACGGTAAGGTCCAGTCTCTTCGTGACGGGTTTAGAACACAACTGAGCTGCTCAATAACAGCATATCTCGCATAACTGTCTGTAGGTATCCGGTGACATGGAATTACACAAATCTACGTTACCTCATATGCCAGTTGAATTTGATTTTGCGCAACCGTGTACAAGATGAACGCGGACACCGGTCTACAAATGTATGTATGCATTTATCGCTCAGAATTCAAGTCAGACTACTTAGCGCTCGTGCATTTGTACACTTTCAAAGCAGAAACCCGTAGAAAGCCACTTATGGCCTTGACCACCAAGTTATGAAACAGCAAGTTCACAGGATACAGAGGCTGCTGAGACAGGGTGTGCAGAGGTTGGTATCGTAGAAAGTCACCGAGCAGAAAGATCCTTGCTGGACTGGATAATAGATGATAGTCACCTCTGTGCGGTTCGTCTGGCAATATCTGTGAAGGAGTCTCACAAGCGGGAAGTTGATCAATGTTTGTTTATCGTGTCCACTTATGTCCCAACTGACTATAGCTCTGACACCATCAAAGGCAACTTCCATAACGCCCTGAATGCCCTGTTGCGGTGAGCTAAAAGCTCAGACATCGTTGTGGTTGCCGGAAATCTGAATGCACAAGTGGGCAGGCTTAGTGTGTCTGAGACTCAATTAGGAGGTCAACATGGATTGAACTTGGTACGTACGGCTAATGGTGTACCATCGCTTCAGCTGTGTGCTGATCACAAGCTGTTTTATGCAGTACTAACTTCCGAAGTAGCCGAAGTCGTCTGGTCACAAGGTGTCATCCAAAGGCATGTCGGCCGCAAACTCAAATCGATCACATTGCTATCAGTTATCGATGTCGCGGATCAATAACTGACTGCCGCTCGTTTTGGAATACATTACTGAATTCCAACCACGCACTCGTCCGGAGTCGCTTATCCCCACGGTTTCCAGGGCCACGTAAGGTGCGGACAAACCGCTTGGCACCTGACAGACTGACAGATCCGGATGTTAGACGGATTTATCAGCATTGTCTCCTACAATCTCTTCCAAATGCTACACTATCAGTTGTGAATTCATACTGTGACAAGATCGCCATCTCTTTGCAAGTGCTGGAACTTTTGTATGCAGCACGGCACCACCAGGCGCACTCAAGCACTGGATATCAGACCAAACAGTGGCACTGCTTAAGTCCCGAAGAAATGTTTCTGCCCTTCCCGAACAGGACATGACCCGAGAAACCATCCGGCATCAAGTGAAAGTGCGTACTAACCGTGAATTCTGGCGGGCTTGGAATGCAAAAGAAATGGAAGAGGCCCAGTAATCCAGGAATGTCCGAAGATTGCTTCAAGTGAGCCGTGCGACCAGCCCCCAGAAACCACCTGTGAGCGAAACCAGCAAGGATCAGAATGGAATGACCATCTTCAACGAAGAAGAAGGTCTCGACCGTTACGCTGAGTACTTTGAACAGCAACTATCGTAGCCACCAGCTGACACTCAAGGGGCCGAAATGGCTCAAGCGCTTAGAGCACCAATTTAATGACCGGAAGGTCTGTGGTTTGAACCCGAGCTCTGTTTCTCGACTGCCCCTGTCTAGGCTTTGGCAACCTGGCAGTATCTCAGCCCTCGTGCTTCCTTCGGGTGGTATGGCAGATAGGCACCGGGAGGGTATTATAGCTGGACGATTTTTTCATTTTTACTGAGTTGACGAAGAACCGTGGACAATGAAAATGGAACCCCCCTACGGACTCGGAGGTTTCTGAATGCACATGTTCTATCAGGCACCGAGCTTCTGGTCCGCATGACCTCCCACCCTCACTGTTCACAGATGGGGTGAAGTCTTCTTAAGGAGACGAACGCTGGAAAGTATTCAAACCCCTGGTGTTTAAATAACCATTGTCGTGTTTTTGGAAAAGATGACCAAAGTCATCCCCTCCTTTGGTATGCACTTTGCACCCACAAAGTGTAAGGTCATTCTCCTGGACATTCAGTCACTGAACACGCCATTTTCAACCCAGGAGGAGGCACCCGAAATTGTGGAGCGTTTTACGTATCTTGGAAGTCGTATTAGCTTCGACTGTAGTGTGACAGATCAGGTCAGCGCACGAATCAGCAAGGCTGGGATAGCGTTTGAGACACCTATGGCGTCAAAGCGGTATATCCCTGGATCTCATGGGACGTGTATATCAGGCTACAGTACGGGCTGTTTTGTTGTGTCACTGTGAGACTTGACCTGTTCGAGCAGCGGAAATGAGACGTCTTCAGGTGTTCGGCAATCGTTGTCTCAGAACCATAGCTCCGGTCGGTCGGTGTCGGCGAATCCGTAATGAGGTAATTAGAAAGCGGGTTTTCGGTTGTTCAACGGGTACTTCCATTTAAGAATGTGTCCAACACCAGAAGCTGCGCTGGTTGGGACATGTGTTGCGTACGCCGAACCATCGTTTGCCGAAGAGAGTGCTGTTTTCCATGCCCAACACAGGGTGGCAGAAGCAGAAAGGTGACCAACCCTTGACCTGGAAGAGGGGTGTGAAGGAGATTATGAAAATTTTGGGTGCTATTGATGCTACCCGCCTTCCAGGATGGAGACCGCGGTATCCTCACTGCGACTGGTTGGAGACGCTGCAAGATATGGCTGCTAATCGATGTCAATTGTGTTCTTGTTGTCAGTTTCTATCCAGATTGTCTGAATGAGTGTCTGGAGGTGTAGGCCAGATGGGGGTGGGCGAGATGGCCCAAGTGGTTAGAGCGCGAATTTACTGATCGGAAGGTCCGTGGTTCGAACCCGACCTCTGCCTCTCGACTTCCCTCCTGTCTAGGCTTGGGCAACCTGGCAGTATCCTAGCCCTCGTGCAACCTTCGGGTGGCATGGCAGTTAGGCACCGAAAGGGTGCTACAGCTGAAGTTTTTTTTGTAGGCATCTTAGAATGATTGTAGTAAGCTAGCACTAAGTCCCTTCCCTTTCCACTTTTATTCTTTTCTTCACAATATGGCTTTCAAATAAATCACAGTTGTACGGCAGCGAAGCAGCGGTGAACACTGATGTCATGCTGTCGACGAGGATGTTGAACTTCGAGATAGTAACGATGAGTATATCGTTAACGGATGGAGTTAGCATTGTTTACGCCTTTGTACGAATTCTGCCGATTGGATGACAGTGTGAATGTCGATCATTTGTGTTGGCTGTGAGGTTACTAGCCCACGTCTTTTACCGATTGCTTTATTCCGTTCTTCGAGGACAGATGTCGACTTACCAGACATTTTTATTACATGTGAACGTGAGCCGTAGGGTGAGAGAAAACCATAGACTCACTGGGTAAAATGGTAATCGAAAATAGAAATCGTTCGGCTGTAGCATGCTATCAGTGCATAACTGCCATACCCCCAGGAAGTACAAGGGCCGTGATACTTCCAGGTTGTCCAAGTCTAGACAGGGGAAATCAAGAAGTAGAGGTCGGATTCGAACCACGGACCTTCAGATGAGTAAATTCGCGCTCCAACCACTGCGTCATTAAAAAATGGACAAAATCAACAGGGGAAATGGATTCATAGTGGTCTAGTTAGATTAACACTGACACGAGTCTTGAGAAATCAGTCATGCCACTTATAGTGACATAGTTCCACAATATTGTGATCCATTGACAAGGGGAGAAAATTCCACTCTGACAGTGAAGAGGCGCATACGTGAAGGATGAATGGCATTAAATGATCGAAAGCACAAACGAAAAGGAGAGAGTATGTAGATAGGCGCCACCGCAAATAGGGGACTTAAGTCTTTGGTAAGAGGGCGTTGGGATCACAAGACCGTGAACTGTTTGTGAGAGCGATTGCCGAGATTTTTAGATTTTAAGACCGAAAACCGAACCCAGAAGGGCTGGAGTGAAAAACCACACAAAGCTCCTTTTGGTTGGACCATGGTAGCCCCGACAGATGACAGTGCGAGCAGTCGACCATCTAAAATGAATATTTGGAGACGTTCTTTTATTTATTGCTGGTGGGGAACACGTGGTAGCTTAAGCAAGACGGTACCCAGTCTCCTTAAGTGCCGCAAGGCCACATGACAGCAGAGAAATTATCAGTCATCAAAGTTTCGGTCTCTGAAAAGTGACAATCCAGCTACCCAGCATTTCAGAGCGGTCAATGGGACGGTAACCGTCTAAAAATCTTTCCAAGGATAATTCGAAGGCAAGACTATGTGTCAACAGACGGCGGAGTGTCTAGTTCTTTGGTGATCATTTAGCCAACATTGATCCGGAAAGAACAATGTTGCTTTTACCACTCCTGAAATCCGATAACCCATGGATGGCCGCTGAGGTTGTCAGCCAGTTTTCAAACAAATAAATCAATAAACAAACGCGGTAAATACATTATGCGCTGGTGCACGTCGCATTTTAGATTTTCGGGGTTCAAACGCTGCCACGGTTAAAGATAAGCTGATGAACTCTAAAAAGAGCAAAACTAGAGATCATTGCTCCTTTTCTTTGGTGCTGGTCGACCGGAATAATTGCACCAGGATAGGAGTGACGTGAACGCGCATAAAGAAGCTGCTTGGGTGACAATCGATTGGAATTGCAATATGGGGAAGAAAAGAGGCAGTTAATCTCCGGTACGAGAACGAGGCAGCAACTGTGTATAGAGAAACGAGCTAACTATTGGAGCGAGATGTAAATAATATCGAAAGCAACAACATGGAGCAGTTGACAAACCTCAGGAGTGACTAGAGACGCATCAAAATCCACAAAGAGTTGTTTGAGGACCTCAGCCGGATCATCTGTCGCATACGTAGGTAAATCTTTCAGGAAAGCTGGCAAGTAGGCAGCACAATACCGAGCTACTTCGGATCCTCCATGGCCGTCGTATACAGCAAACAGTGAAGCGAATCGCGATGGATCAAATTCTGGTTCACAGTTATGGGCATCCTGTGATGGAATGAGATAGAATATTCAGGAGGACCAAGTGACTTGGCGTTTACCTTTAGAGGCATCCACTTAACACATGGGAAATGTGTACCAAGCACAAAAAACCTAAGGATAGACCAAAACAAGTTTCGATTGGATTGAACCAGATACAGCCTCCGTCGCTTACACCGCTAACTGTGCGAAATAAGTAGATAGGAAACTATGGTACATCCCCGACTGGCAATACTACCAGTAGGCTGCTTACGGTGACGATAATGATCACATATCAATAACGGGTACCAATTCTCCAACTTGGTTTGCATCTAGGGGCTCAGCCCTCTTGAACATAAGAGCTTTGAAGTCGACCAGGTTGAAACATGGGAACTCAACCCTCACTACGCACAACCCGCCCACCAAGCGGTCAATCGGGCTGGCAGGAACAGGAAGAGAGCTAACAGTTTTCAGATCCAAAATATTCCAAACTACAACCAGTCGGGGAGGGTAACAAGCACTATGATAGATAAAGAGGTTCCTTCTGTTGATCACCTCAAGCCGGATGGGATACACCCACAGGATTCTGAGTACACCAGAGACACTATGAGCGTGCCACAAGATCCCCAACTAATCATACCATAACCAGTGTTTAAAACCGTCAGTTACTCTGTCTAATCCCGAGGAAATCGGGCTTTCTCATCAGAGGCACTGATAGAAAAACGAGTCCGTCCTTGTAAGTTACGCATGGGAGATACTTGAAGACTCATTCTTCTGTTCTAAATAACGTGCTGAACGACGGACCTCCAACTATTTTAAATTATGTGGTTTGTTATCAAAGGTACAAACTTCAATCAGATTGTTTTCGAAGGTATGTATGTACGTACGTATGCGTGTATGTATGTACGCATGTATGTATGTATGCCTTTGTATTCATGTGTCCAGTTACTTATTTCTTTATGTATTTATTTGAATGTATCAATCATTTGAAGGTTGATTGAACACAGACCGAGACAGATCCGCAAAAACCAAGCTGGGTTCCGTCCTGCAAGAGGATGCATCGATCACATCTTCACCCTCCGACAGATTCTGGAACAGCGACACTGCTTCCAGCAACCAACGACGATTGTGTTTCTTGACTGGAAGGATGCCTTTGACTCTGTGGACCGTCAGGCGGTGTCCGTGGAGCAAAAATGTTGCCCATAAGTTCTTGACCCTCCTCAAGGCGCTGTACGCCAACTCCATCAGACGTGTGAATGTCTATAGGAAACCCTCGCCTGAGTTCACCACATCAAGTAGTGTCAAGCAGTGCTGTTCCCTCGTGCCTTTTCTCTTCAAATTAGTCATTGATACGATCATGTAATACTCACTATCAGTCTCTAATGTCTGTGGGGTCGAAGTGCTCTCCGGGCGTCCACTCACAGAAGACTTAGCTCTTCTTGGGTCTGATGCCGTCGTAATGCAAACATTATTAAGCAATCTAAATAATTTGGCCTCACGGTTTGGCATGAGCTTCACACCTGCAAAGTGTGAGGTGCTGCAGCAAGACTGGGTGGGCTCCAAACCCTAACCTCATGCTTTCGGATGAGGCGATTGAGGTAGTAGACAAATTTGTCTACCTGGGCAGCTGTATCAGTCCCGGTGGTCTCGCGAAAGATGATATTTCCATCCGCATTGGGAAGGCCAGAGCAGCTTTCGTGAACTAGCATCACTTGTGGTGTAAGTGTGACATCAGCTTGTCCGTCCAGGGTCGAGTTTACAATGCTGCGTTGCGCTCCATATTATTATCGGGTCCGAAACCTGGCCGCTGCGAGCCGAGGACGTCAAAAGACTTTCAGTGTACGACCATCGATGTCTTCGGAGAATTGCCCGAGTCTGGTGAGAACACCGGATCAGCAATACTTAGGAGATAACTCGCTCACGATAGACGAACTAATCACACTCCACAGGTTGTGCTGGTTTGGCCACGTGCTCCGTACGCCAGCCGACCGACTGCATCGAAGGGTACACGCGAAGGATGGAAGCGAGCCAAAGGAGGTCAAAGAAGGACTTGACAGCGAAGTTTAACTCAGTTGCGGTGGTCATTGCAGTCCCCCTGGATGGGGATCCCGAGACAGGACAGATCAATGGTTAGAGACAATAACAGACATGGCGCAATCGCACCCTCAATGGCGCTCGTGCATCCAAGTTATTACCTTCAATGCATAGCTCCCCTTCCAATCTACTCAATTAAAAGTACACTGACAACCCTGTATTTATGCATGGATTATATCAACTACCGCCTCGAATGCGCAGCTATCTAGCCCATCTCCCCAAATTATCTATGGGCGATACTCTGGCGTCTTTAACCACTGTTAGAGAAGCGGTTTTCACAGCTGATGATGATGATTACGAGTAGTGTATTGCGTCTAAAACGGCGATAATTGAACGTTTGAAGGAGCACCGCACGCTGACGACCACTCTCAAAGTATTAATGTGATAAAGCGGACGTCGAGACACTGCATTCCACCGGCCTTATCTCTTCGTTCCGGATGTTCTTTAGTGGGATCGTCCCCCACCTCGATATGGTCGGATTTAAAGGCCGCAACAATCCCAAGCGCTACAATGGCTTTAACTCCCTTCCATGCCAGAAAAGCCAAAGGAGGGCAGCTAGACGAAGATCAGAAAATCCCCGTACAACGATTAGTCGGAAAATAAGGCCGTCTGGAGGTGAAGTTATACTTCCATCTGCAATAGCAACCCAAAAGCAGTGAACTATCTTCTCCAAGCGACCAACACGTCCACGTTCATGCAGGGAGCGTGCTGCCCCCCCCCCCCGAGGAAAGACGGGGTTGTAAAGACCGAGCCCCAAAAAACCTCACTCCGACCATCTAACGGTTGGTCGTGACCATCGGCAACTGATCCAACTCGATCGGAATACGACTGAAATCCACACCCAGTTGTTCGGAGGCTACCAACCACAGGCTAGTCACGTATCCAGTGGACCACGTGGTCGCCAGTTACTGATCTAGTCTCAACTGGAAACTGACTCTTATCATTCTTTCGCGCGGATTCGGTCATCATTTCGTCCCCTCCTCAAGATCATGCATGCTGATGCAGTGTGATTGCATCAATCAACTTCAATAGGTTTCAGCAGCTCAGCTGCTCTCGCTGGAAAGATACTGCTGATGACCAAGACCGGAAAGGGGATGAGTGGAAGAGGGTGAAGGAAACCATGCTCTCAGCTTTAAGAGCTGACTGTCCAAGCTAACAGACTCGACTACATGGGAACTGGATATTATCGACACCCGTAGACCTTATTGCTGCCAGGAGAACTACGCCAGGAAATAGTGACCATGATGGCGCACACAGATCCCTCAAACGCTGGACAATCAAGAGCATGAAGGACAATTAGGAATGCCCAAGAGATGGGGGAAGGTTTTCGTTGCAGGAAACAGCTGCGCTGTGCTTCAGCCGATTCGATGAACTGGCCAAAAGTGGTTGGGTGTCAGCGAAAAGGATGGAAAAGCAAAGTACCCACAGAATCGAGTGATGGGCTGAACAGTTTGCGCCAAAGGAAACCCTGGAAACGTACACAAGCTGTTCCATTTGATTTGTTCGACTGGTCCTCAGAAGCCTCTTGTCAACGAAATTACCGGGGACTAACATGGCTCCCTGATATCCAGCAAAGGAAAAAGTTTGGACCGCTACCTTCATTCCGGAATCCTGGTCTTCAATAGAAAGGTGACCGTGAAAATAGAGCCGCGTTCAGCCTCAGAAGTGTCCGAGTGTATATCTCTACTCAAGTATCATCGTGCTGCTGGTCCTGACGACCGTCCACCCGCTCTGTTAAAGAATGGCGGTGGGTTTCGCAGCCAGTGCCTGTCTAACCTAGTTGGGTCTATCTGGGAGAGGTAGTCTCAGGCAACTGGGATGAATCGATAGTAGTGCCCAGTGAATACAGTAATCGCAGTAGTAACCACAGAGGTGTTAGTTTGACTCAAGTTGTAACAAGGTTTCTGGCGTCACTGATTCTTCATCATCTTATGGTGGCACGCGAAACCTTGACTCGTAAGAATCAAGCGAGATTTCGACCAGGTAGATGCTGCGTTGACAACATCATCATACTGTCAGGTGTTGGAACAACGTCATATGTACAGACGACCCAATAAATTTATCAGCTATAAACCGTGTACCATAGACACAATGGTTCCAGCTTCTACATTTCCGATCACCGGAAAAAAGGACAGGGTGGGACATACAGCCAAGTCTTGGAGGTGATAGCATGTTCAGTTAATTCGGGAACTGGATGGCTACGCATTGAAGGCGACAACTTTGATGTATGAGCGCCACTGGCTGCGTGATTGGGTCACTTCTGTCAATGTCATTAACCATCGGTGAGTTGAGTCCCGGGATCTTCATCCAGGGAGGCGGCAGTTGTCGACCCGACTGAGCTTACCGGTTAGTATTTTCGTACTTCATTTCCAGGTCACACATTGCCCACCTCTCTCGGTCAGTTCCGCTCATCACAGGGCTGGACTAAAAGAGCTCTGCGAAGCAGACGGTCCTCTGGCATTCAGATTTAACCAGCGTAACCTATGGGACGTGAGTACTTCATGAGTACTTGAGTACATGACGTGAGTACTTCGCGGGAGAGTTCGTTCTTCCTAGGGACATCTAGCGTACCTTAGCATTACTAATCCGGTGTTCCCACCAGACCCGACAAATGCTTCGGATACACCGGTAGTCAAACACTGACATCTTTCATATGTCCTCTGCTCGCAGAGGCCGCGTCTCTGAACCATAGAGCAGTATAGATCGCAACGCCGCAGTGTAGACTCTGCTCTTGACAGACAACCTCATATCACACCGGCGCCACTAGTGTCAGAGGTTGGAAAAATCTGCCCTGACTTTTCCCAATCGAGAAGTTATCTCATATCCAGCTAATCCACCGGGACTTATACAGCTTCCCAGGTGAACAAATTTATCCAGCACATCGATTGGCTCATCTGCAAGCATTAGGTTTGGTTTGATCCCACCCAGTTTTGTAGCAGCACTTTAAACTTTGATGGTGTGATGTGCATGCCAAAACGTACGGCAGTTGTTTATGATAATAATAATAGTCAGCTGTAGCACCATTTCGGTGCCTAGATGCCATGCCACCAGAAGGAAGCAAGAGGACTGGGATACTGCCAGGTTGCCCAAGCCTAGACAGGGGAAGTCGAGAGGCAGAGGTGGGGTTCGAACCGCGGACCCTAAGGTCAGTAAATTCGCGCTCTAACCACTTGAGCCATCTCGCCCCGGTCAGTACATTCGCGGTCTAACAGCCGAGCCATCTCGCCCCAGTTATTTAGGTCATTTAAAATGGTTTACAATTTTGAAGGTTCTGAACTAAAGATAGCAATATCGTGCGCATGCTCAAGTTTACGAGGGAACGCCCCGGGAACATTTCGACTCCCGAAGTTTCGGAGACAGACAGGGAAATTTCCGGTAGCACATCAATGACAAACTAGCAGAGGAAAGGTGAGAGGGAGCAGCCTTGGCTTTCGCATGTTGTTGCGCCCTTTTTGAAAACTGGGATGACAATCGAGGGGCTATATTCGGCTGGTATTCTGTTTTCGTCCTAAATCTTTGTGGTTGTCAGACTGTTCACGTCGCCACCTTTTTGAAGAGTGTGGGGTGCGGACAATCCGGGCCAGAAGCCTTACCGCATTTCAGGATTGACATCTCATGCTGGGTTTCGGTTGCTGATGTTGGGTTGGTGTCGATGTTTCATTCAGGCCCGCTGGATTATCCAGAGGTTGTGCGGAAGGAGACCAGCTGAACTCTTCTTTGAAGTGTTCAGCCCACCGCTCAAGAAGACGACTGAGGAAGTGAATTGCTCTTCCGTCTTTTTGGGCATATTCTTCCACTGAAACCTGCCTTCTTTCGACCGGTTGATCGAATCAGCTGAAGTAGGGCGCAACTGTCGCCTGCAGCCAAAACTTTCTTTTTCGGCTGGTATTCTGTTTTCGTCCTAAATCTTTGTGGTTGTCAGACTGTTCACGTCGCCACCTTTTTGAAG
Source organism: Clonorchis sinensis (assembly GCA_003604175.2). Taxonomy (NCBI): domain Eukaryota; kingdom Metazoa; phylum Platyhelminthes; class Trematoda; order Opisthorchiida; family Opisthorchiidae; genus Clonorchis; species Clonorchis sinensis. Next base: position 24,446,686 of record CM030372.1, read on the forward strand.
AGTGTGGGGTGCGGACAATCCGGGCCAGAAGCCTTACCGCATTTCAGGATTGACATCTCATGCTGGGTTTCGGTTGCTGATGTTGGGTTGGTGTCGATGTTTCATTCAGGCCCGCTGGATTATCCAGAGGTTGTGCGGAAGGAGACCAGCTGAACTCTTCTTTGAAGTGTTCAGCCCACCGCTCAAGAAGACGACTGAGGAAGTGAATTGCTCTTCCGTCTTTTTGGGCATATTCTTCCACTGAAACCTGCCTTCTTTCGACCGGTTGATCGAATCAGCTGAAGTAGGGCGCAACTGTCGCCTGCAGCCAAAACTTTCTTTATCTCATGGGCCTTCGAAATCCACCAGCGTTCACCGTCATTCTCTAAACACCTGATTACCCAGTGTATGAGGGTTCTACGTGTGCCATTATAGTCGCTAGTTGCAGGTATGGCCTTTCTGGTGAGCCCGACGATGTCTAGTGTTCATTTAGTTAAGTCAGATGGCTTCGACAAACAGTTTTGAAAGCTGCGAGTATGGCTTTTTTTGTAACCCGCTTTCATTCAGCCTCCGCATAATCTTTCTCACAACCATCACTGTGCGTTTTCAGTAGCTTTCTAGCCAGATCATCTCGATGCTCTTAAGCTACTGAGAATTGTCGGAGTTGATGAATAACACTGCTCTGCTTTCAGAATACGTAATACTAATGGAAAGCGAAGTGATAACTGGGTCCGCACAATGGCATGATCACAGCCAAGTTGCGTCTCCCAGAAGGAACGACAATCCTTGACTGAGGCTCTCCATCAGTAACCGATAGTCACATGGTCCATCTGAGTTCGAGTGTCTTGCGGACAGTGGCCCTGAAGTAACTCGATGTGAGCGTTTGTGTTGGAAGTTTGTACTGGCCAGGAATAGACGATGATCTGCACACAACTGAAGCAGTCGCTTCCCATCATCCGTATCCTGGGCATCGACTCCACACCTACCACCAAATTATGCTTCTTCCGTCGTCGTCCAACTTGGGCATTCATATCACCCGCCAGGATTACGATATCCGTCTTCCTTTCTAGTCGCAGCAGTCACTACAAATCTTGATAAAACCCGTCCTTCTCAGTCTCGGAACTGCAGTCTGTCGGGACGTATGCTGATACGATAAATAAACACCGTTTACCGCATCGACCTGAATTCAACTTAATTGAGCCAGAAAACCGCACAGCACAAAAGATAACTGTTTACGGGGACCGAATCCAATGATGCGCTTTCAGCCCACACCGTAGATACCACGAGTCATTTCGCCACGACCACCAGATACCCGAAGAGTGGAATGTGGAACATCTGAGCTCATCCTAAGCGGCTTCAGGAGCACGACCGAACTAGGGTCCTGCGTATGTGTATCGGAGACACAATACACATCGACAGATAAGAAGAGCAAGGTTTAAGCAAAAGAAGCCTGTTGCTCAATTTGACAAAGAACACGGACATGAAAGACTGCATCGTGGATCAGACCTTTTGAGGTTAGTAAGTTATTATTTCGGTTTGTTTTTTCGGGCGAAGGTTTAGACACGGGATATTAGCTAGAGGGTTGGCAGATGGGTTGGTGGCACTGCATTGTTCGACCGGTGGGGAGGGACTTAGGGAAAGACCAGTGAGTGAAGAGCTGCAAGGGCGAATGTTACTTCCCGGTTGCCCAGGCCGAAGAAGGGGATTTGGTTGAGGTACCCCACCTTGAGCCCCCTACTCAAACGTCTGACCCACACGGCAGTGAAAGATGTAGGGTTTTGTTCGGGGACCCTGCCCCTTGCCTCTGACTCAAAAGTCTGAACCGCAAAACAGCGGCTGTTGGGGTACCCTTCCGGGAGAAAATGACTCAATAGTCTGACCCACTTGGATGTACGGGGCCGTTCTGGCCCGAGGACACACGGAGTAATGCATTACTGTCTTACTCCTGAACCGGCTGCGTGCAGCAGGTGTCTTTTAAGCAGAATAAGATTATCTGATTTTTAAAGTACTTCGAACGTATTGGTTGACGGTCGGCAATCACGATCAACCTTTGGGCGATCGGAGTGTGAGGATTTTAGGGCCGACGTTTTCTGACTAGTCCTTCCTCGGGGAAAAGAAAGCATTGCTGCTTCCATGAGTATGGACATGCTGGTCGCCAGGGAAACATTTTACTGCCTTTACACTCCTATCACAGAGGTCAGTTCGACTTTACCTCCAGACCGTCCGGTAATACGACTTCCCGCAGTACGGGGAATCGCTGTTCTTCGCCGGGCTGCTCCCCGTTGGCCTTCCTGGCATGGTCGAGCATTTAGGAACTGTGTTCCAGTCTATATAGCCCATAGGATCATTGCAGCACAGAAGACCATAACCACGACAAGATGACAGCTTTAGGTCAGAAAAACCGCTGTCAGGGGTGGGATTCAAACACATCTACAGAGTGGACTCCGATCTGAACGCGGTGCATCAGACCGCTCGGTCACCCTGACTACGACTTCCCACAATCTTGGTGTTTCCTGACTTCAAGGGTGCGTCCGATTCTGTCGATCAGCCAGTGTTGTTAACTAAACTTGCTCAACAGGGTATGCCGCATAAGTTAGCGAAAACACCCCGATCCCTATATTCTTATATTTCTGAGCGTGTGAGTGTATCGCAGAAAACATCTAGCACCGTCAACTGCAGCGGCTTGGTCATGTGCTATACATGCCGAAATACCGTCTACCGAGACGAGTGTCGTTGTCTAGGCCTCCTTCAGAATGGCGCAAACCGCGAGGTGGACAACGTGCGACTTTGCAGAAGAGCGTGAAAGATTACAAAGAGTATGGGTGCTGTTCGTGTTGTACTACTTCCAGGATGGGGTCTCCGTGAACCCTCCCCTGCTCTTGGCTGAAGACATTGCAAGAAATGGCGGCTGACCGATGCCAGCGGCGTTCGTGCTCTCAGTTTTTCTCCAGATTGTCTGATTGAGCGCTTGAAGGTGTAGGCACCTCAAAATGCTTGACATAGGCCACCAACAGGTTTCCTCCCTCACCCACTCTTTTCAACCGAAGGCTTTGAATATAACTAGGTGAACTTTATGGTTGTACGGCAACATCAGTGTCAACATTGGTGTTGCTGTCTCTGATGATCTGATGACAGTTTGGGAAGCAATGGAGTTGGCCTCCTTCAACGCGACACCACCACCATCGCAAAATAAATCCGATGCATGGTACCATCTCTCCAACGCAACAAGGCACCCGGTCTAGATGGTTTGCGCCGTGTACATTTCAAAGTTGTTGAAACCCCAGTGGGCAACATGACGACCGTATGACCAAAGATTTTAAACGAAAACAGAATACCGGTGGAATGGAGAGCTTCCAGTCTTCAAACAGTGTCACCAACCTAGTAGACGTACCAACAAAGATGCTACCTGGCATTATTGTGCATAGGCTGCCTGACTACCAAGAGAAACATTAGTGAGATCTCGCCCTGACAGAAGATGCATTGTCCATATTTTTACTTTAGGACATGTTTTCGAAAAGCGACACTCTCAGAAATTCAATGGTCCTTTTCTTTGACCTGAAGACTGCTTCCCTCTCCGTCGTCGGAAACTCTGGCGGGGTCTGACCAGCATAAATGCCCCTGTTGAATTTATGTCTTTTATCACAGCACTGGATACCAATTCATGTGTCCACGTACATGTATACAAGCTTTCGCCTCTTACCAGATCCAGCTAAGACAGGGCTGTCCTCCCTTACCGTTCCTCCTCAACTTTGTTACAGATGCCTTGCTTCAACCTTGTCTGCTTGCCTCTGAAACCTCGGGGATAGAAATGCTCTCAGGGCGCTCTCATGGATGTTGAGTATGTTGGCGATTAGCGGAGTGCACTCTCGAGTGCGGACTTTGTTCCACAAAATACCTAGTTGTAAGTCGCACCTTACCGGCACCACTTAAGTGGTGAATTAATAGCTCACCACTTACTTAACTACTCCCTCTCCAAACAACAGGAGGCCTTTGTGTCGCTCTCAAGTTGCGTTCATATTTCCCATTTTCATATACCAAAATACATGCGCCTAGCTGAAACGTGCGTTATATTTTAATCGGCTGACGTGAATACAGGAAATCCGACCTACCCACAAGCTGGCGCTCCGTTCCTGTTCAGGTATTAACTTAAAGAACTAAAAGTTGGTGTTTAATCAGTCGCTTTTTGATTCTGTTCAATCGTCCTACTCCCAAGAGCCAATGTCAGGCATCACTATTGGACGGCTAATGAGCTCTATATTAAAGATTAGCTGAGGTGTCGCCTGTGATGCTGTATATTTTTACACTTATTTTTGGTTACAATCCTCTACATTTCCTTCATCCACAATCCAGGTATCCACATGGAGTCAGGGAGCTCTGATCTACCAAAAACACCACAAAAAGGACCGGAGATCCGAAAGTCTTTATTCATGGAATGGTTCTGCTCGAGCTCCACGGTCTTTTCATAATGGGAATAAAACGATAATTTTGTCAAACCAAAATCACATTGTTTCGGCACTTTATGAAAAGTCCGATGACCAACCTCTTGCTGCATGCGCCAGCCTTGCATTGATGAGACACCGTAACTTATCCAATCAGTGAATCCCGAGTCCGAACTTTTTTCGGTTGACGGCCTCGCCATATATGCCCCCATGCCTGAGGAAGCACAAAAGACGCGCTACCAAATTGCTCCCTAAATGGTTCGACCCAGTTCGGTGTCGAGGTCAGGTCAACTTTCATGCGATTTCGGGGTCACGTATTTCCTACAAACCTCACGTCATCTCGCTCATCATTCGTGGTTCGGGGTCCTTCTCGGATTATTTTTACGGCTGGCGATGGGCTGTTTGCGAATCCAGGAATGCTGTAGCTATAAGGGTGCTTCATTGTTAGCAGGGATTTAAAAGCACGGGATCTTGCTAATTTGACACTGCTGTTAGTTCATAGGTCGAATGTAAACAAAGCACATAAGTGGTGACAAGAACCGCGCAGATAACATTTTTGTTAGCGTTTGGAAAGACTGCGTCTATTTTATTCACCCCATAAGAGTTAACAGAAGGCGAGGGCAGGGTGACATAGTGGCTCACAGTAGCACCTGGTTGGGTTCACCAATGATACGTCGTTCATCACCAAAAGCTTGAGACGTGGTGCATAAATTAGCTTCGTGCTATGGAACTCGCATAGTAGCGTCCACGACAGAGGAATAGATGAAGTGCTGCTATATCGCAACATGCCATCTCTCAGCTCTAACCAAATTTTCCTTCCTTTCTTTTAGGCACTTTTCGGCTGTTTTCGCCCGCGCTTTCATTTTTGTTTCATTATCTTTTCTGTTTTTCCTCACATTTTTCATTGTTCCTAGTACCTTCGCAAGGTATAGGTGACCGGTGTTGTTTTATCTTCCGCCGATAGTCTGAAGCTCCTCTTGTGAGCGTGTTGGCGCTGTGAGTATACCTGAGGGAAATATCAATCTGGGTTTTGCTTGAAGGCATGTGTGTTCTTGACCACGACGACGTACCTGTGACTGCATTCTAAATTTATATGGCATTGAAGGAGGAAATCCTCCCGGAAGAAGACGACCAAACAAACTATTGTCTTTTCGAATATATGTACCGACGGCTCAAATATCCACCGGCGTGTTAAGAAATACTATCTAGTGTTTCGATGGTGAAGAACAGGCCGATCCCGCTTGGTTAATGTTCTAGACATTACTTGTTGAGGAATTTTCGCCATTCAATATACAGTATTGAGCTGATTTCCCAAGGTTATTTGTTCCCTTGGCTTATGCTGACCCAAAAGTTTGGATGTCTTTTTGGACAACAGGTGGTTTGCTTGCTTGTCTGCCTATACGTGGCTCCGTAAGACCTTTAAGGGACAGTGGAAAACCGCATTACCTAACTGGACAAAATTTTATGTTTAAGATGCAAGGCTGGAACAAGTGTCTTTATAGCAAACTGCCACAGTATGTGTCGGGGTTACCTCACGAAATTTGTCAGCCCCCTCAGGTCTCGCCCCAGGCTGGACTGCTTTCTACGTACGCCTATGAGATAAGGGTGGGTGTGCTGGTGTCGTATATGCAATACGAAGTTTTTCAGCATTACCCGAGAATTTGTTTGGTACTTATCCTAGGTCGTTTTTTCATCATTGTTGTGTAGACATTAGTGCGTATGGAACACAGAAGTTTTGCGTCGTTTGCGCAAGCCATCATGGGCTAGATCCTGACAAGCGTTGATCATTTATTCTTAGGTTTAACCGATTCAGGACAAGAATTAGGTTTTGTGGTAACTGTTATGTGGCTTATTTTGATTTAATTGTAATCCACCGAATTTTCTGTAGTCTTCGTCGGTTTGCTGGCTAGCAAACAACTTATTCATATGATCGCAATATCGGGGTGTGATGAACATGATTGATGCTCTCTTCATTGCTCTATTCATTATTCTCTTGTTTTAATATTCCAAGTGCTGTATATGGACGCCATTTCGGATACGTACGTGCTACCTGTTACAGTGTGCAGAATTCTGAATTTCTGGTCCATCTAATTATACCTATATACGTGCTGAATTCAATTACCACATTTTGGCGTCGCGATTGGAACAATTCATCGTGCCTGGCGAAATGGAACCACTAAATGTTAACTCGACCGCGCGAGGTGTAGAGGATATTTGGAACGGTTTGACATATGGTGTCTTACGAAATCCGATATGGACGATAAGAAACTCATGGCATATTTCCTACATTTTGTTGGCAAGGGGGCATATGTATCTGATCAAGAATTTAGTATATCCCGAATCTCCAATCGATATTTCCTACAAGGCATTGAGGAAAAAGTTCTCCAACACTCCAAACCGATCAACTTCGTAGCAGCCAAAATGGTTAGGTTCGATAAGTTGATCCTCTCCCATTCTCAGTCGGCTCGCGCTTTCGTATTGCAGTTACAGATACAGGCAGCCAAATGTGGCTATGGTGCCCAGTAGGAAGACCAGCTGCGTGATAGACTCACTGCTGGTATTCAGTTGCCCGAATTACAACAGAAGCTGCTGCTCTGTCCAGATCAAAAGTTTCAAACTATTCGGAAAATATGTGAACAGTATGAAGATGTGAAGAATATAACGAAGACTGATGAAGCAATGTTGTTAAATTGTTCTAAAAGAAATAATTCAAGGATGCAGACAGACAACAAATTCAAACCTCGGACAGATTTTCGTAACCCAAATCCATCAATACGTCGCCTCACAGATCGTAACAAATTTACCTCTAACTTCTAATTCTGGTTCAGCAATTTGGGATACGTGAATCTTGTGGACGAAATCATTGTAGATATTCATGCCCCCAAAAGCAAGCGAAGTGTTTTAACTGCGGGAAAACGGGACACACTGAAGTTGTCTGTAAATCCAAAAAAGTGTGCCACATAACTTCTGATCCAAATACTGACGTGAAAGCAATAGCTGAAGACATCTCTATATTTTCGTTATCTGTTTCGCCCCAGAATTTATTTAAGACTTTGATATCCGCTTCTAGTCAAAAACATGATTTCATTGTTGACACTGGTAGTGTTGAGTCCATTATTCCACAGTCAGAACTGACTGCATTTTACCCCAGTGTTGTAGTAGTGCCTACAAATGCCAATATCCGCGGTATCACTCGACATTCTGTGCCTCTAGTTGGTAGTTGCACGATTCCTGTGTAACTGTCCCAAGGTACCCTTGGCGATTGTAATTTTTTAGTTTCAACATCGGGACCATCGATTATCGGACTCAAAGTTCTGCGCCCACTGCAAACTAGTATCACCTTATTGATCTCTGTGAATGAGAATAAACTCAAACAATTAATTCTTAAGTGTTCTAGGGCTACAGATGGCATGCAAATACCCAAAGTGAAACCCAAAGCTACAGGCGACCCTATATTTCTTAAGAGACGAATTATTCCATTTGGTTTACGGGACTCTCTTCGTCAAGCATTAAATTCAATGTGTGAGAAAGGAATACTGACTCCTGTCGAATCATCGAATCGGGCAACTCCAATAATTACCCCACTAAAGGCTGATGATATTACTCCGAGAATTTGTAGAGACTACCGGCTAAAGCTTAGTACGCGGTTACTACAACGCACATGCGCTACAGAAGAGCCCGAAGATGTTATGTATCGTTTATCAGGCTCAAGAACGTTCTCAAAAATTGATCTACGGGATGCCTAGCTTCAAATACCACTGGATGAAGCCTCTAGCAATCCTATCGTGGTCAATACACCTTTTGGGTTATTCCGATATATTTTCCTTCAGTTTGGTCTGAATGTTTTACCAGCTGTATTTCAACAAATTATGAATGCTATTACAATAGACGTATCAAGATGATGTCATAGCGTACGCTGCTGATAAAGCTACTCATGATATGTGTCTGTTGTCTTTAGCAAAACGATTTTCTGAGTTCAGTGTAGTCATTCACTCTGATAAATGCACTTTTAATGTTTCGTCATTTTCATGCCTGGGCTACATTTTGGATGTCAGTGGTTTTAAACCCGATAAAAACCGTTTAACTCCTTTGGTAAATGCGCCATCACCAACCAGTCTACAAGAACCGCGTTCTATTCTGGGAGAACTTCAGTATTATTCTCGTTTCATTCCTAATTTTGCTAAACATGCGAGTTGCTTGTTTGACGTCATATCTACCAATCAGTTTTCTTGGTCCTCCAACCATGAAAAGACGTTGCGTGCATTGCTTGGTTATCTTCAGAGTTCAGCCGTTTTGAAACCATTTTCCACCAGCCATCATTCAACCATTATTGCTGATGCTTCACCCACTGGACTAGGAGCAATCCTTGAACAGTGTGGCAGACCGATGACCTGCATTTCCCGTCGACTGTCAAAAGCCGAACATGTATACTCCCAGACTCGGCGAGAAGTGGCGAAAACATGGTGCAACAGTGGATTGTTGCAGTGAGTTCGTATACATACACGATTGTTCATCTTAGTGCAAAAATGATCCCACATACCGATTTGTTGTCCAGAATTCCATCGTGCGAATTCGATTCCAACAATTCAGAATGTATATTACCAGTGCCATTACCAGTCACGCAGGAGGCGCTTGTTGCTGATACTAAAAGATATTTTGCTTCCATGTTTTCTGCACTCCGTCGGGGCTGGACACAGTAATATCCATGTCGATTTCCTGCACTTCACCGTTGCCGCGAAAATTTGCCCAGTACACCGGATGGTTTGTTGTGCTTTGATGACAAAGCTATCATTTTACAGACTCAGCGAGCGGCTGTTCTTGCAGATTTGCACTCCGGTCATCTGGGTATTGATAAAATGAAATCTCTTGCACGCCTGTCATGCTGGTGGCCGGAAGTGAATGCTGAGGTCAGGTATACTGCTAATATTTGTGTTCAATGTGCACATAAGATTCATAACATGTCTTCTAAGTGGTTTCCGTTGTCAGTTACTTGTGAAACATTTAAACGAGTCCATGTCGACTATTGCGGTCCTGTTCTCGGTAAATAATATGTTTTAATTGTTATTGAGGCATATTTGCGTTGGCCTCAAATTTTTCTAACTACTTCTCCAAGTGCGGAATTCACACAGCTAGCATTGAGGAAAGTATTCAGCCATGAAAGTGTACTAACTCCTTTGATCACTAACGATGGCACACACTTCACTGCAAAATGCCTCGAAGAACTGTTAAAAGGTCTTGGATGTCGACAACTGTTTACGGCCCCACGACATCCCCAGTCGAGTGGACTTGCTGAGAACTTTGTCAGAACACCGAAATCTGCCATTACTTCATTCTCTCCTACTTCTTCTGTGGAATTAGACCGTGGAACTGATACCTTTCCTTCCGTTACTGGGAAGAGCCCCGCGTTTCTTTTAAATCGCGCTCGTTGCGGACAAGTCTTGGCTGTGCCAAAACGACTGATGTTACATTTTTCAAGGGCAATGATTTACGACCTGTTACAGGAATAACACTTTCACCAACTGGCAAACGCATGGTAACAATTCTCGATTTGGATGATCTCTCTAGTCACCGGAAACATATTGATCATGTTGAGTTCAATACCAGAGTTCATTCTGTTAACGGCACTCCTGCTGTTCCAAATACTAATGAATCCACTGTAGATGATCTCATTGTATCCGAACAAAACGTTATGTCTGAAGAACTTACTACCAACGAAGAACCTGAAGTTTCCAATCTTAGAGGATCCGAAAGATTGCGATCAAGACCACCATTGAACTATGAATATCCACAAGCTCATTCAAGGTGTGGCGGATATGATGAACGTGATTAATACTCTATTCATTGCTCTATTCATTATTCTCCTGTTTTATCATTCCAAGTGCTGCATACATACGCCAATTTGAATATATACGTGCTACCTGTTTTGGTGTGCTGATTTCTGAATTTCTAGTTCGTCCGGTTACATCGATATACTGCTGAAATCGATTATCACACGGAGGATGCAAGCTGTAAGAAAGTGTGTCCTCATTGGCTTTGTCGAAGGGCTTTTTTAGCCCAGTAGCAATAGAGACGACTTGCTTTGCTTCTAGAAACATATCGAGCAGGATATTGTCGAGCTGTTGTCAGAGTCGTGTAAACAACCGCCGCAGTCAGCGGAAAGTACTTAACTTCCGGTCTACAGGACTACTCCGGATGACACTTTGGGTCACCGGAAATCGTTTTCTAAATACGCGCGGGCCGAAAATTGAGGACGATCGGTTCGGCTCTCTCCGACACTGACAACCAGATTCCGGTCCACAGTGAAGTCAAAGATGGCCCAAATTACCGCAGATGCACGCGTTTTTGCGCAAGACAACTGGCCAACTGAAGACCTCTGGATTCAAGGCTACGTATTACGAAAATGCGGGAGCGTAATAAATGAGGTCGCTATTTGAAAAGACACCAGAAGATGAAGCAAGAATGAACTGCGTCCATGCCATCTCTCGAAGACACCAGCATGCCACAGCAATGCGCCGCTAGACACTATTTCTAACGATTTGAAACTCGAGGCTATCACGCCCGATGCGATGCAGCCAGAGGCGACGCAACATGCGTCAGCACTAGATTCAAAACTTCCCCTAAAAACCTAAACAAATCCTCGCCGGCATCAAATGCCTCCTTTCCAAACTGACCCAAGAAAGGACCGTTGTGGGCTTTTCCTCAAGGAAAGGTGTTGGGGAGTTCAGTATCTCAAAAAACATTTAATTTTTAAGTGATTGACAGATTTATTTTCTAAAAATTTAAACGTTTGAGCTGCGCGTATTTTTCGCTATGTTGCGCAATTACTTAACAGGACTCCGCTTCTTTTCTATTGTTCAGCTGTCCTTTCGTGCGCCAATAGATTTATCGTTCCTCAGTGTCGCCCAGTATATATATATATATTCCACGATGCTGCTGGTGTACCTTGCCTTTGGTTGATGCAGTAAAAAGCTTTCCTTTGAAAGTCTGGTCTTCTCTTTCTAGTGAGCAGGTGATGATAAACAATGTTACAACTCAGAAGGTATACGCACCAATACTAATACAACGCTAATACTAATACTAGCAATAATACTACGATTAACAGTAGTTTGTAGTGACGAGATGCGCCATGTATAAAATTAATGCATTGCGATAGGTGGAGTAAGTCAAAAGTGAACCTATCGTTTGTGAGAGTTCCTTGGTGGAATTGCGGACGGCGGGAACGTGTTTTCTCCATAGTATAGCTGCTACACGCGCCCCGTAATTGTCCGTGGACTCGAAGAGTTTGGGTGACTCCCTGCCCCCTGCGCGTGCGCGCGTCGTGTCTTCCTATATATAGGGAAGTTTGACGCTTGTATAATACAAGACGGGAATCGACTTGCTGTCGGCCAAGGTTGCATGCGGGACAGGGTTTTGTCACATGATTTGTACGTTTGCGGAACAAGGGAGTCGCGCGATCTAGTGAGCACAGATATACTAGACAAGCTAAGCGAAGTTGGTTGAAGTGAAAAGGAAGAGACCGCTACACCCTCTGAGCATTGAGTGATAGGGTCCGCGTCATTGCTGGGGAATGGTGCGCTCTTTTCAAGTCGCGTAGTGTTGTTTACCACACCTGTTAAGATACGTAAAAGCATGTTTTAGCTGAAGGCCGTTCTCTTGATCGAGGGTGAGAAATTGCTCGAGATTGCGCTCATCTCTTTCTTGATACTTTCCGAAAATGATGACGTTATTGAAGTGGACATATGTTGCGGTAGGTTTTCCAGCCAGCAATCAGTCACCCATAGGCCTTTTGAAACGACTTTACTCCACTCTCTGCTCCAAACGGGGTTTTCGGCGAAATTAATGAAGGTTGGTGCAACCCATAAAAGCCCTGTAGATTCCTTCACTTTCCTCAATGGGTAGTTGATGGAACGCAAGTTCAGGATCAAGCTTGCTGAAAACGCGATAATGAGATGTTTTACTACTCATATCCTCATGTCTTGGGAGCGGATGAGCGTTTAGTTGTGTAAATTGGCTTATAATTTAACCCTAGTCAACATTCATTGGTTTTTCCTGTCGCCCACCTGTCGTGACGGGCACTAGAGCTCTCAAGGTAGACTTTGAGGGTTCAGTGATTTGTTGGCCGAGTAAGCGCTTAACCTCAGAACCAAAGAAAGCACCATCGCTTGCAGAATGTCGTCTGGACGTTGTGGCAGTGGGCGCTGGATCAAGATGCGCAAACGAAGTGGAAGGTTCTATTTTGGCAGCTTTGTATCACAAAGCAAGAAGGAAGGTTTAGCACCGTTCAATGAGATTTTCAGGGATTTGTGAAGCCTAAGAAAATCATGTCATAGTAGATATGCACTCAGAGATCACATAATACTGAAAGCTTTAAAGAGGAATACATGTTTTGTTTGTTGTAATATCGGAAAACAATGTCCAGGAGTGAGGCTTTTGTGTTGGATGGATACCAAACAGATCTCAGATGACTACGGTAGTACAGGCCACGACGGACCACGTTTTCGGAAATGGAACTTTCCGCACCACCAGTATCAAGAAAAACTTGAAGTTAATCCCTTTGGCCTTCACAGTAGTGATTTTTCTTTAGGACTTTCGGTGGTCGCATCAATGATGCAAGATAGTGCACTTGAAACAGGTGAGGTGTCCATCATCTACATATTTTTTACAAGGTTTTTTCTCTCGCCTCTATAGCGAGGCACTCATAACGCGGGTGACGAGCGCAGTCGCATAAGAATCATGAGGACCCCCTACTAGTAACAGTCGTCTGGTCATGCGCCGATGCTTGACAACGTGGGGACCTTGGTGGGTCGTTCGATGCGGTAGCACAGGTGAGACAGTTGCTCGGTAAAAAAAACGGCGACTGTTTTTGTGCTGGATAAAGGAATTTTTCATGACCATAAGCAGCCTAAAAATCCAGTGATTTCTGCTTCAGTAGTTTCCGGCGAATAGCAATCTTATAATGTCTACTAATAAATGCATCTTCTAATGCATTATCGCCGTAAGGTGGCCGTAAGGTGGCCGTAAGGTGGCCGTAAGGTGGCCGTAAGGTGGCCGTAAGGTGGCCGTAAGGTGGCCGTAAGGTGGCCGTAAGGTGGCCGTAAGGTGGCCGTAAGGTGGCCGTAAGGTGGCCGTAAGGTGGCCGTAAGGTGGCCGTAAGGTGGCCGTAAGGTGGCCGTAAGGTGGCCGTAAGGTGGCCGTAAGGTGGCCGTAAGGTGGCCGTAAGGTGGCCGTAAGGTGGCCGTAAGGTGGCCGTAAGGTGGCCGTAAGGTGGCCGTAAGGTGGCCGTAAGGTGGCCGTAAGGTGGCCGTAAGGTGTCTGGACCGTGCCTTCTTGCCCACTCGTTCCATTAACTGCAAATACGACGAACTCCCCAATCGACCCCAGCTGATTCCATGACACATTCATTCCAACCTGCTGAACTGTTGGTTGAAATTTAACCATCTCTGTGTTACTGTGCTTCCCACCAAATCCAATAACTTTCTATGGAGTTCGCGTTCCGGCTCGTGTGTTGCCACCATCTCTCTCTTCGAAAGGAACTATTACGCCCGCCTCCACATCAGCGACACCAGTGAGTCACTACAGTTTAAATGTATACCATTTTTCTGAGATCCCTGCTACCATTTACCCGCTCTGCTAGTCCCTCCATTTCACCATCCCCACATACGCTTTTTGTGACCCTGGCCACGAGCCCAATAGTTCAAGGCCGCGAGGCCTCAGCGGTTGTTTTTGGCTTCAGTTCAATTTGATCGGCTGGATGATGCCAACTTTGCTGCTTCACTAGATCTGATGTTCTGGTTTCTGATTTTCCACAGCTTACATTTCTCTTGTCATATTTCAGGCAAGAAGCCTCTTGTTTTGCCCTCCCTCGCTTTGTTTTTGCCCGCCACCTTCAAATCCTAACGATCTGACCTTGCTTGATGTTCTCTTCGACAAAAGAGCTTCCCTGCTCGTGCCGGTTTAGTGACGACCACGTTTACATTGGATACAGCTCACCGCCTATGGCGCTGTCCTCTTTTCCCACCCAAAACCCCCTGTACTCACAGTCCCACCAGTCATACCTTTATTCTGACTGTAACCTTATGATCACGCCTGACGGCATGCCCCCACAAGTTGGGAATAAACATTATTATTATTATTACAAATCTTTTGCACAAATTGATCAAGATTCTGATCTCCATCTTGCTTACAGGTATTCAAAGGATGCCGAACGAAAATTTCATTTTTTGATGGTACACTCCGGTGGTCCGGAAGCCACTGCGACTGATTCTGCTGGGGCTTGTACCGTCCTAACCCACTGAGCTGAACGGTCTCTAGTCGCCTGTTGCTAGTGGCGTCTGTGCAGTTCGTTTGGCAACGTCTGCGAGAGTGTCCGTCAACTATGGTATATCAGAAGCCATGGTGGCGTGACACAGCCTTTTAGGGGGACAAAAGAAGATTATTGTGATTGCATTTACAGAATTACCACGGAATGGTTCACAAGACCGCACCAGAATCTTCGTTAGGGGACAAGAAGTGCCAAGACATGAGCGCTCCATCATGCATGGCTGGCGATTCGCTAATCAGGGCGTGCCTCCGTTTGGTCCGTAGCCCGCGCGTGACACATCCATCCCGTTGATGTGGTTTTCGGTTGGAACGATTCGTCCCCACAAAACCACATGGTTTACCTTGCGCAGGCCGACCTCCACACCGCTATTAGCTATGGGTGTCGTGGTTAAAACACTTATTGTCGTTCGTTCTGAAGCGTCTGTGTGGAGCAGGATGACGCTCTTGTTGGTTGCAGTTTCTTGCTGTGCTCCGCAGAGAGGCCTCAAAGTAAAGCTGTTACCTTGTCATGTTGGTCGGACCCGCAATGACCCCGTGAGATACACTGACCAGGACTCAGTTCATGAAGACCCCCTATTCTAGAAGGGCCAAATGGAACCAGCGGCACGGAGGACAGCATGTCCCCGTACTGCGGGAAATCGTGTTGCAGGGCAGGCTGCGGGTAAACTCGTACTGCCTTCCGTGATAGAACTGTAAAGTAAGCAAGGTATTTACTTCAGGTGACCAAAGTGTCAGTATAAATGGAGACAGCGGTGCTGCCTTCCTCCGGAGGAAGACGTGTCAGAAAAGGTCAGCTTTAAATGACTTGTAGTTCTATCACCCAACTGTTGACCATGACAGCAGTGAAATGGTCAGCACATTGTAAACCAATGAATATGGTGCTGCTAGGAAGGCATCTGCTATGCACATCCGCATTAGGGTGCGGGACGGCTATGTCTTATACATGCACTCTTGGGCCGGGCCAATCCCCTGTGGCCTGGTGGGTCAGACCACTGAGTCATTGATTCCGCTTTTTGAGAACTTTGAGAACCGCTGCCTAGCAATTCCACGGCTAACCCACATATTGTCCCGAGCCACTGGTAAGTATCATTCTCTATCGCAACTCTTCATTCACTGACTCATCTTCACAAATTTTTCACCGAAGTCCTGAATCATTTAGCTGACAATTACCTAACCAGTGCCTCAAGCCTAGTCCTTTGCCCCGTAAAATAAACTGAACCAAACCCTTATTCAACTCAATGGGTCTGTTCAATACAGCCAATTTTGACAACCATACACTATGTCAAACTTGGTAACAGATACTTCTCGTCCTGACCCTGTCCGCTCTTTCGGTCGATAGATGCTGTGTCTGGGAGGCACGCATGCAAGAGCACAGCCCACTCATACATCTCAGACTGCTAGCAACGAACCAATATTCCTCGAAGTTTGCAGTTTGGGTGTCTGGTGTCGTTTTCTGCGCAGTCTTTCCGAATAAGTGGTTTGGAGATGTAGATTCCTCGGAACGACCGGCACTAAGCCCCTTCACATTCAATCAATCGTTTGACTGTTGCGCCCCGTCGGTGCGTAACTGCCATGCCACCTGAAGGAGGCTTGAAGGCTGAGCTACTGCTAGGTTGCCCAAACCTAGACCGGACATTTACCGTCCGGCCTTATTCTTTACTTCACACTTGGTTTTGCAAACAAATCATGGTTGTAGGGCAGCAAAGCATCAGCAGTGATGTTACACTGTTGATAATGGTGACCTCAATGCAGAAGCTCGTAAGATCTGTGTCGTGGAGCTTGCGCCTAGGCCCAGGGCGTCGTTCTGGATCAGATTACAATAAACAGTGGTCTTTGTGCTCTTAGATTGACCGGTTCAATCAAGATCAATGCATCTCGACGTAGAAGACGGTGTTCGTTGGTTTTGCCAGCCGACAGACAGCAGCTTCGAGGCTGAAGAAGACAGCTTTTAGCTTAGATTTGCGAGAAGTACAGATACCATGATTCTGACAAGCGATGTGAATGCACCGGTTAGCACGCCAGGTCTTGCGGAGGCCCAACTTGGCAGCTGATTCGCGGTTTGACACTCACCGCACAGATGACGAGGATCATAAGCGCTCACACCGTGTGGCTTGGACGTCACCGAATGCAACCTAGTTACTGACTAATTTGGACCAGTTAGCAGTCACTTACCGATTGAAAGCTTTGATAAAAGCTTATCGTACATTTTGGAACAAACCACTGAACGCACTGCGCTGGCATATATAGCCATCTGCTTTCCCTCATGACCACTTCGGTTTATTCAAAGGCATTCACTCCATTACCTGAAAAGTTTCTCTGTAGCTCAGTAATATGTAGTTGAGTTGGCTGAGTAGCCTCTAGAACTCGACGAATAAGATGGCTGCAATGGTGAGTTGGCTTCTGATTCAACAAAAAAGGCCTCAGGTTTAATTGGTTTGCATCCTGTATTCTTCAAAGAAGGTAGAAACTACCCTGCGGCTATCCTGACGACTATACTTCAGAGTACCTGGAGTGAGAAAATGACACCGACAGAATGGGGTACCTCATTTTCAGAAGGAATGCAAAAACATCGTGCGCAAACAACCGGGGATTCAGACTTTTGACTGTAGCTTTGAAGGCGCCCTCTGACGTTATTCTGCGCGGGCTGATTCACAAGTTGAAGAGTCATATTCTCGAGAATCAAATTACGTTTCGCTCTCGTGGGGTTGCATTGATCATATCTTTACCTTGCGACAAGTGCTGGAATTGCGCCACTCGTTCCTACTACAAACGACGGTCGTAATTTGTCAATTCCAAATCTGTTGTTGACCGCAATGATCGTCAAAAGCCCTGTTAAATTCTTGTCTCTTGGCTTTATATACCACCTCCCATGGACCCAAACATTTCCACAATAAATTCTGTCCTGGTTTTTAGTGGTGTCAGGCGGTGTTATAACGGTATGTTTCTCAGCTTAGTTCCTGGTCTTAACCTTCCAATCTAGCGTTCCCGTCGAAACAATCACCAAAGGTGGATAACGTGTATTAACGCCTAAAGCCACGTACAACGCGTCTTTTATGAAGTGTATATGGCAACAACAATGAAAATTCTGATGCTTTCTTGACGCACCACTGACAACCGACATTCGGCAAATACTAGATCATGGCTGGCTGTTGAGTCCAAAACTTTCGACTGATCAAATCTCGCCTTCGCCGGGCCTTAGATGCACACCCAAAATTTCTCCGAAACCACAGTTTGGAGGAAGAAAACTTCGACATAAAGTCTCAGCATTTGATAATATTTATTCGGTCCCTTAAGATCTCCCCATGCGGCCTCAGTTTCGTTAAACGTTGTTTAAACGTACTCGAGGTCCATCATAGGCGTGGAATTCGTATTTTAGTGGCTGCCGTTTGCTTCGCGTGATGTCTCCCTGATGGCGGTGGGAAATTTGTGGTTTCTTCTCGTGTTTCCTTTTGTATTGCACTTGGAAATAATCTCGAAACGACAAGAACAATAATTTCGCCCTCTATGTCGGCGCAAACTCAAAATTGAGCAACCTTTCACGGCGCGTATATGAAAAAGTCTTCTATCGTTTTGGCTGGTGTCCTGATAAACCAAGCTAAGGAATTCGTCGCAGTCAGCAAGCTGTTTTTTACGGTGGTCAGTACACCGTATATCGGGCACAAGGCTATAGCGAACCACCTATATTGACGTTGGGAGAATTGGTGTGCTTATGGTTAGAACAAGCAGACAGCACAATAAGGTGGCCAGTGCTTTTAAGTCCTAGCACAAATTAAACGGAGTGAGTCGGTCTTGTGGGTTCGCGTAACACACTCACCCGCTAGATATTATGGAGATGGTGAACTATGAGCAAGTCATCAGACTAGACATGGTAGTCGCGATACCGCCATCGCGATGTCGTACATGGACCTGTGGACCGCTCCGTACATGAACATCGTCGAGGGTTGTCATTGTATTTAGGATTTGCCAAGGATTCGCCACAAATTAAGACCAGCATGGATCAAGGATATTCTTGGGTCTATTGTGGGCGTTTCATTGCTGTCATTCAGGCGAGGAGATAAGACAGGCGTGCATACATTGGGGACTTAAAATAGGAAGAATCTCAGAAATACACTGGAAGGCGCAATGATGTGAGCTAGACTGTAGCATGAAATAACACGGCTGAAAGTTGTCACAATTCCTAACTAACTAATGTCTTCTGGATCCCGGTTTTCAAATATCTGACGAAAACCTTGTCGATATGGGGTGTGCAGACATCGTTCTCATCTTCAAATAGGAGGAGAAGGCGCAGGCGTTTTTGAATGAACTGACAAAAGTCCTCTGGTATTCACCCTGCGCTCACAAAGTGTAAGGTGACACTGTTGTTTATTCGCAACTGGTGGGTAGCATGATCGGGCAGGTATGATCAGAACTAAGCATGAGCTTGTTCGTAGTTGCAGGTAATGGACCGAGTGGGCGAAAGGGTACAGTCAAGAGTAGGAAGGGATTAATTGTGGATGTGCTATCAAACTGAGTATGGCAGTGCCGTGCCGTCATTGCACTGACGTACTTCGGCTTCTGGACAGCCCCGTAATGGACGTCATGTGTGAGAAGTGTGGGCTGGGACTTGCAATTCTGTGAGCAGCGGGGTTTTTTGAGTTGGCCAGCAGAATTTGCAGGGGTAGGACGAAGCCATCGTAAGATCGCAGGTATTTTTCTGGTCCGTTTGGGTACCTCTGGGGATGTAAATCATTGATCAGGCGGACTGGATAACAGCAAACAGGGCGTCCAAACCGGGTATTGCCGAAGTTCTAAGCTCGGTATTACGAGGGAATGGAATGCGGTCAGCAAAGCCCGGTGAGTTTAAGGCGATATCTGATAGGATAAAGTGCGTCAATACACAAAAAACTGAACGTTTACCACAATCAGGATGGTGACAACAAGTGACTAAATGAGACAGGATAGAAGTGAACTTGTACCTATTAGACTAGCGATCAAGCGCGGACTGAGTTTGTTAATGGATGTCATTATAGTACAAGAGATCTGGAGCAAACTAGTATAAACACGCAGAGGTGGTGTGGTTAGGGAAATCGAACATATACTTACTGAGGAAAATATGGCCTCCGGGATGATGGACCAGTTTATCTGGAATTTCTCACGTGAGTTTGACACTGAACACCCCACTTACAGTCCAAGAAGAGGCATACGAATTTGTGAAGCATTATATGCACATTAGAAGTTGTATCAGTTCTGATTGTAGTGTGAAAGTTGAGGTCGATGCGCGAATCTGCAATTCTCGGGTCGCGTTTGCTAATTTGAAACACTCAGGGCGTCAAAGCGGTCTATCCCTTAATATCAAGAAACGCTGCAGTACGGGCTGTTTTGTTGTATAGCTGTGATACTTGTCCTGTCCGAGCAGCGGAACTAAGACGTCTTTAGGTGTTTTAAAATCGTTGCCTCAACCGTAGTTCGGCGATATATAGACGTGCTTTTGGAAGTGAAGATGGATTGCATTATTTGGATGGGGCCGAAACCTACACAACAGGCACGGAATAGGGCCTCAGAATAGTCTGAACTAGCGAGCAGGTTCCAACCTACGTGCATGACATGTGGAAGCTTATTTATATAAAATGGGATGCTGAAAATTATAAACGCAAGCACGCTAGCTGAGCGCTTCCTCAGGAAGTAGCCCCTAGCTGACGAGACTGCTATTGTGGCTGAGAGTATGGATGGCTACGAGTTGGCTCTATTAAGCTACGTGGTATTGGTCTCGGGAAGCAGAGGTGGAGTGAAGTTAGGATTTAGTGCTCTAACTGAGCAGGCTTGATACCAAGTACCGGCCCACTCACTAGGTCTTCGTTACTGCTGCATCCATGGGACACGTTTTATGACGCACGTGGTCCTTCGATCCTAGGGCTCAAATGTACGCTCCGCTATTGCATAATCGATGTACACAAGGCTCCCCAATTATCGCCAACAGGAATAACTGAGCAAGTAGTGAGTTTGATTTTACAACAGTAAGATTTCAGCTTCAACGTGGATGCCGATTTGGAATTG
Organism: Clonorchis sinensis; assembly: GCA_003604175.2. Taxonomy (NCBI): domain Eukaryota; kingdom Metazoa; phylum Platyhelminthes; class Trematoda; order Opisthorchiida; family Opisthorchiidae; genus Clonorchis; species Clonorchis sinensis. The sequence continues at coordinate 24,467,457 of CM030372.1, forward strand.
TGGACAAGGGTATTTATTAAGCACTTGGTGAGTTAGTCACTACAACAGTGTTTAATTATGTTTTAAGTGATATCGCGGAAGATGTTTACGAGTCATATTTGGTTATACATTTTTTTTTCAGAAACCCTGTCAAGTAAAAGCGGATACCTGAAACCTAGAACTGGACTCACCACACATTACGTTTGTACCGATGCAATCAATAAATAGAAACGTGATTTGTTAAAGGTGGTTGTGTATTTATTCGAGATGATTGAAAACGCGTACAGTTATGAGTATGAAAAACCGTCATTGGTCATTAAGTTAAGTTGCCGTGTATAGGTGAGGTTTCATAATCAGTGTCACACACAGACACTGGCCTAGCGGTTACTATAAGTAGCCACGGTAGGCGACATTGAGTACGGTCATGAGCATGACGAACCGTCGTTGGCCATCGGATTAGGCCGCTGAGCTTAGTTGAGGTCTCAAATTCGACGTTGTACCTAGACGCAGGCCTAGGTAGGCGATATCGGCTACAGTTATGAGTATGCCGGACGCACGTTGGGCTTTAGATTAGGATACCACGCACAGTTGAGGCCTCAATTTTATCGGCCCGCATGAATGATGGCCTGGTGTTTACTACAGGTAGCAAAGGCAAACGACAACGCACACAGTTACGAGCATGATGGACCGTCTTTATCCGTTAGATTAGCTAGCATGTTTGAGGTCAGCATCGCATATAGGCACTGGCCCAGGGGTGACAAAAAGAAGCCAAGATAGGCGATATATAGGAGTATGAAGTCCGTCGTTCGCCGTGAGATTAATTTTGTGTGTGTGTAGCCGTATACATCGGTTCGCATAAATACTGGCCTGGTGTTTATTTTAAGTAGCAGAGATATGCGACAACGCGTACAGTTATGAGTATGACGGACGCACATTCAGTGCTTCATAGGCAATGCCGCACATGGACACGGGCCTGGTTTGAATGCGACCTCTGCCTCTCGACTCCCCTGTTTAGGCTTGGGACAACCTGGCAGTATCCTAGCACTCCTGCTTCCTTCTGGTTGCATGGCAGCTGGCACCAGGATGTTACAGCTGAACTTTTATGACAGGCCGTCGGATTGGGCTATTACGCATAGTGGAGGCCTTATTTTCACCGGCCCGCATAGATACTGGCCTGGTGTTTACTATGGGTGGCAAAAATAAGCGACATCGCGCGCAGTTATGAGTATGAGACAGTCGTTGGTCGTTTGATAAAATTACTGTGCATAGGTGAAGTCTCATAAGCAGCGTCGCACATAGACACGGGCCCAGCAGTTACAATAAACATTCGAGATGATTGAAAAGGCGCAGAGTTATGAGTATGAAAGGCCGTCACTGGCCACTGAATTAGGTTGCCGCGGTGAGGGTTCGTAATCAGCGTCGCACATAGACACGTGTCTAGCAGTTACGATAAGTAGTCGAGTGAGTGACAACGGCTACTGTCATCAATATGACCGTTTTATGACGTATTCCACCTATGGTGAGTCATGTCCCTAATAAAAATGATGCTAATATTTTGTTAATTTACTTAACGCTACCTCCTGACGCTGTATTGTCCACAGTTCAGCCGTGCGCAGCTGGTCCTCGCATCTATACTGCAAAATTCATGCCGTTTTCTGACAAAGTTTTACCTGATGGAAACTGAGCCCCATAAAAAAAGTGTTGTGACGAAGTTCGTTGAACGAAATTACTCCGTTTGTTAAATCTGGGGATTACAAAGCAACCAAATGTCAACGACCGATTTTCCTAGATGGGATTTGCTTTAGATATTCTGTAGATTATACTTTCATTCTTAAAGAACGTCAAAATATGGTAATGTGCGATTTCGTGTTGTATCTCTCGTAAACCGATAACAAAATGCGAATCGGTGATGGTTCGTGACCTTCAAATTTCGCTCAATTAAAGAAAATGCCATGAGCAACATATCACCTGCAAGTGCAAATGGGTTAGCCTAACTCCCCGTAAAAGTCACAACTTCGAAAACCCTATAGTTTCGGCGAGCATAATTTGGGTGTGTTTCTAGTAAGTGGCCTCGCCTTCATGCTGGACCGGCAAGTTGCCCGTGTTATGGCGAATCGCGTGCGGGGTGGACTTTTGGGCGTAGCAACGGCTAATTGTGAGCGGTAGAGCGGTATCGATACGGAATTCCGCCTGACAGACAGGGGTTCGTCTACTGTAATCGATATGCTGCTTGTGTCTTCTTCGTCTGCCTCGAACCCCTCGGGGATCGAAATAATCCTGGGTGGTTTGCTCACGGACATGGAGTACGCCGAGGATATTGTTCCTCTTGGATCGGGCTCTTTAGAAATACAAACTGTTTCAAATAGCATAAACAATTCTGCTGCACAGTTTGGTATGCGCTTCACACTTGTTAAGTGTGAAGTACTTTAAACTTAACGACATGTGTCCTCGCGGGATTCAAGGGAAAATTCTACCCAGATTAAGGTGTTCCTATCACGCAGATAATTCCGAGTAAAACTAGGCTTGACCTACTCTTATCCGGCGCCGATCTCCATTGGAGTTCCTCAAGGCTCCGTTTAAGGATCACTGCTGTTTCTGATATACGCCAACGACATTCCAGATGTTCTCGCAAGTCCATGCCTACTTTTTGCGGACGACTTAAAATCCTTGGGTTCTAATGCCAGTGCCCTCCAAATGGATGTAGACGCGGAAGTCGATTCATGCACAAGCCAAACTCAAGCAAATGATTGGCTGCTTCGAGTCACGTGATCCATGCCAAAACATACGACTGCTACATACAAGGCCTAGCTGCTTAGCAAACATATGCACCAATAGCAGCTCGTGGCCCGATAGCTGGGTGGGATGAGCTTGGTCGCACGGACCCGGGGGTTCGCGTCGTTCGGACCCGGGGGTTCGCGGTTCAATCCCCGGTCACGTCGCCTCCAATTTCAACTTTCCCTGTCAAATTGTTTTTTCTTTAGGGAACTACGGCTTTTCCAGCATAAAAATATGATTAACTAAGATGAAAGGAACTTAAAGTTCCAAAGTGCGAAAAGTCTAGGATATGTATACATAACCGAGACTATTGCTAAGTCTGAACCGAGATTTCCCAAAATGACAAATGTCGAGTTCCTACCAAACGTTCACTGGAAGAAGTGATGTGGTTATTCACAAACAGAATGTGTGAAGAAACGCAGGTCGATGAAGGGCATTTTAAGGGGTGCGGATACGTTGCGTGATGTTAAGTTCACTTATTCATTATATAAACGTAAATTGTACACATTTCTCGCGGAGAAAGCGAGACCTTCTAAAATAAAATCTTTAAATTGTTTCAGGCTATTTTCTCGCTTGCACTGGCAGTCCATCTTTCCTTAGTTTATGCGCTTTGACCATTTAACTCGTTTTTTTCTCGGCTTGTGCACAAATGCAGTTTGAATGCGCGCGCTTCCTGGCTTGTGCACAACTAACCAATCAGAATGCTGGCTTGTGAATGAACCTCATGCCTGTAGACGCTGCAAAGCAGTGGTCGTTGGACTGGCACCTTCCTCCGAATGACGAAAAATGCGTCCACATGTTATTTGGAGGAGACCCAGCGAACGTCTTTGTCGTGCATGGTGAGAGTGGACCAGAAGACTTCATGAGGATAGATGCCAAAAAGGATCTGGGTATCTGGGTCTCTTCAAACATGTCCTTGTCACTGCACAATGAGAAGTAGGCTCAAAAGACATTCGTCGTTCTACGGATGCTTGGGCGCACCTTCTCACGTATTACCCTTACGGACTTCCAAATACTCTATGGTGCCTACGTCAGACGGCTTCTTGAATACGCCAACCAAGTCTACTCAGGACGCACGAAGGACGTAACCTTCATTAAGCTTGTCCAGCGAGCTGCTACGGAAATGGTTGCCGGCCTTAATCCGTGGACTATGATACGTGTTTCGTGCTGCTTGACCTCTTTCCGCTGAAGTATCGTCTCCTCCGAGACCTAATTCTTACTGAGGCCTTGTTTGAACAAGATCTGGCCAATAGGATTTTCACCGTTGACCCAGAAAACACGGTGGGGAAATAGTAAGATTTTCAAGCTCAGAAGTCACACTTTCATCAGGTAAAATTTTTTCTCATTGCGGGTAATTGCGGCGTGGAACGAACAACCTTCCCCCGACGGTTGTCCACGCTTCATCTAGAACCCAGTTCAAAGCACTATTAGACACCTTATGTAAATTCTCCCGCTGGCAAGCTTACTGCCCCTCGCTGAGGACTTAAAGAACAGGTCTACACCCTTTTTTACTTGTGTCTTTCAGGTAAACGGCAGCTGCTGAACGATAAGAACAAAACCGACTCGGGAAGCTTGTGTGAAAGCCTTGATCCCGTGTATCCATCCGTGCTTACAATCGGTGTGTTAGATAAGTTAATCTATCTGGGCAGCTGTTCAAGTCCAAGCAGACTCAACTAACCGCCTGAAGTTGCTCAACCGGATTTCCAACCAGCAACATAGCTCTGGACAGTGAACGTGGAATCCTTGAGGGCCTAATGAATAAATAAATAAAATAATAATAATAATAATAATAATAATAATAATAATAATAATAATAATAATAATAATAATAATGGTTCAGCTCTAACTCGCTTTCGGTGCCTATGTGCAGTGTTACCCGAAGGAAGCACGATGTCTTAGAGATTGTCAGAGTACACCAGCTTGTACAGGAGCGGTTGAGATGCCTATTTGAGCTCGAACGATAGATCTTCCATTGTGTGGGTTCGCGCCTTGACCAGTGAGCTAGTTGAAGCACTGGCTGGTCTGCAAACCCGATGTTTGGACCTCTCCGAGCAAGAACCTTGTCGACCTAGAATTTGCTGACAACATTGTTCTCGTTTTTGAAGAAGAGCAGGAAGCGCAAGTATCGCTAGGAAAAAGCATTTTTCATTCGTTCAGCTGTAGCACCCTTTCGGTGCCTAACTGCCATGCCACCCGAAGGAAGCACGAGGACTGGGATACTGCCAGGTTGCCTAAGCCTAGACAGGGGCAATCGAGAGGCAGAGGTCGGGTTCGAACCACGAACCTTCCGGTCATTAAATTCGCGCTCTTACCACTGAGATATCTTGAAAAAACGACTAAAGTCATCCACTCCTTCGGTATATGCTTTGCGCCCACAAATCGCAAAGATGCTAAGAGGTTGTGAAACACTACGTATCTCGGAAGTCGTATTAGCTCTAACGGTAGTGTGACAAACGAAGTGGACGCACGAATCTCAAAGGCCAGCATTTGTCAATTTGTGCCAGTTGTGTTGTCAAAAGGGCACCTCACTGGGTCTCGGGGGATGGTTGTATCAGACCATATTGTGGTCCGTACTGTTGTACGACTGCGAGACTCGGGCACTTTGGGTGGAGGAGCTGAGACATCTCTAGGTCTTTGATCACCGATGTCCCAGAAGTACAGCGGGAATCGGCCGGGACCAGCGGAATGGTAATGTGGTGATGAAGAAACGGGCTTCGGTGAAGCAGATGGCACTCCACCCGAGAAACGCGTCAAACACTGGAAGTTAAGGTGGATAGGTCATTTTTCACATCATCATCGGCAGCATGACACCGGTGTTCAACACCAATGTTTTGCTGCCGCACAACCATGATTTATTCGAAAGCCTTATTGTGAGGAAAAGAATATAGATAGACGGGGAAGGGACTTAGTGCTAGCTTGCTACAATCATTCCGAGGTGCCTACACCCCCAGACACTCATTCAGACAATGTGGATAGAAACTGACAACAAGAACGCCACTGACATCAGTGGCACGCGAATCACTGACTTGTGAGAATCAAGCGGGATTTCGGCCGGGTAGACGTTGCGTTGACCACATCTTCACACTCCGTCAGGTGTTAGAGCAACGCCATATGTACGGACGACCCACAATCTTGGTGTTCCTTGTCTTCAAGGGTGCGTTCTGTTCTGTTGACCGGTCAGTGCTGTTAACTACATTCGCTCAACAGGGTATGCCCCTGAAGTTTGTGAACATAATCCGATCACTATATTCGTAAATTTCTGAGCAGGTGAGTGTATGGTGAGCTCTTCAAAAGCTTCCCTACAAAAAGTGGTGTCAGACAAGGATGTCCACTCTCTCCATTCTTGTTCAACTTCATCATTGATGAATAATGAAGTGAACGCCCGAAGGTCTTCAAAACCCCGGTGTTCAAATTGTCGCTAGTGAGGGGCTTGTCGACCTGGAGTACACAAATGACATTGCCCTCATTTTGAAGACCAAAGCAAAACACAAGCCCTGTTGAGTAGACTGACCACCATCATACCATCTTTTGGCATGCGTCTTGCACCTTCAAAGTGCAAAGTCATGCTTCAGAACGTGCAGTCTCCGAACATATCCCTTAAAATTCAAGGAGAATCGCTGGAGGTTGTGGAGAATTTTACGTACCTTGGTGGTTGAATTAGCTCTGACGGAAATGTATCTGGTGAAGTCGGTGCAAGAATCTCAAAGGCTCAAATCACGTTTGCTAATTTGCGCCACTTGTGGCGTCAAAAAGACGTATCACTAAATCTTAAAGGTCGCGTGTACCAGACTACAGTAAGAGCTGTGTTGTTGTATGGGTGCGAGACATGGCCTCTTCGGACGGATCATGTGAGGTGTCTTCAGGTTTTTTTTAATCATCGATGCCTCAGGAGCGTGGCTGGTTTTGGATGGCGTTAGTGGGTTAGTAATAAGATGATCAGAAAACGGGTATTTGGTTGTGCTGCAGGTACTTTAATTGGGGAAAACCCAGTATCACCGTCTACGATGGCTCGGTCATGTGCTACGCATACCGAAACACCATCTACCGAGACGAGTGTTGTTCCCCGTGCCTTCTTCATAATGGCGCAAACCGCGAGATGAACAGCGCATGACTTGGCGGAAAGGCGTGAAAGAGGTCACGAAGAGTTTGGGTGTTGTTGGTGTTTTAGGGCTTCCAGGATGGGGTCCCCGTGACGTCGCCTGTGCTTGCCCGGAGACGTTACAAGAAATGGCGGCTAATCGATGTCAGTGGCGTTCGTGCTGTCAGTTTCTTTCCAGGTTGTCTGATTGAGTGGTTGAAAGTGTAGGCACCCCAGAATGCTTGACATAGGCCAGCACTAGGCCTTCTCCCTCACTCACTCTTTTTATCTTCTTTTCACTCTAGGTCTTTGAATATAATTAGACGAACATTATGGTTGTAAGGCAGTGAAGCATTAGTGTCAACACTGATGTTGCTGTCTTTGATGATGATGATGATGACATCGGTTGGCAGCCATGTCTTACAACGTCTTCAGCTAGGCGCAGTGGGAATCACGCCGTCCCCATCCTGGAAGGTAAGTAGCACCAACAGCACCAAAACGTTTCCTACTCTCCTTCATAGCCCTCTGCCAGGTCAAGGGTTGACTACTTCTCTGCTTCCGCCACTCTTAGTTGGGCATAGAAAACACCACTCTCTTCGGCAAACGATGGTCCGGCATACGCGGCACATGTCCTAACCAGCGCAGCTTCCGGTGTTGGACACATTCTTAAATGGAAGTACCCGTTGAACAACCGAAAACACGCTTTCTAATTACCTCATTACGGATTCGCCGACACCGACCGACCGGAGCTATGGTTCTGATACAACGATTGTCGAACACCTGAAGGTATCTCAATTCCGCTCTTCGAGCAGACTGAAAAAAATCGTTCAGCTGTAGCACTCTTCCGGTGCCTAACTGCCGTGCTACAAGAAGGAAGCATGGGGGCTGGGATACTGCGCCAGGTTACCTAAGCCTAGACAGGGGGAAGTCGAGAGGCAGAGGTCAGTTCAACCACAGACCTTCCGGTCAGTAAATTTGAGCTCAACCTGCCACTGAACCATCTCTTCAAACAGACCAAATCTCAGCCAGAGATTAAAAAGCCTGCACTGTAGCCCGATTCGCACGTCCCTTGAAGTTCAGGGTATCTCAAATTAGCAAACGCGACCCGGGCATTGGAGGTTCGTGCATTGACCTCGTCGGTCACACTACAATCAGAACCAATACAACACCAAGATACGTAAACTTCCCACAACTTCAATGCCTCCCTACCAGTTGTAAGTGGCGTGTTCAGTGACTGCATGTCCAGGAGCATGATCTTATACTTTGTGGATGCAAAGTGCGTATCAATGACAGTTCATCCAAAACACGTGCGCCTTCTCCTTTCTTCGAAGATGAGAACGATGTCGTCTACATATTCTAGATTGACAAGTTTTTCGTCGCATGCCATTTGAACGCTGGGGTTTTGGAGACCTTTCAGAATTCATCTCATGATTTGATTGAGCACGAAGTTAAATAAGATGGAGAGAGTGGGCATTCCTGACGGACACCGCTTTGTGTACGAAGAAAGCTTTCAGAGAAACTCTGCATGTACTCATGTCCGGAAGTCTGAGAATACGAAACTGTTTCGTTCACGAAATTCTGGGGCATTCCTTGGTGGGTAGTGTGTCAAGAAGAACAGACCAGCCAACCGAGTCGAATGCGTCTTGAAATCCAGGAATGCTAGAATCATGGGTCGCTTATACCTATGGGGTTGTTCTAGCACCTGACGGAATGTGAAGATTTGGTCAACGCAACCCCTACCACGCCGAAATGCCGCTTGCTGCTCTCGAGTCAGTGCTTCGAGCCACTGTGGGTGACAAAGCACAAGTGGCGCCGACAGTCTCGTTACGACGGAGTCAAGCTGACCCCTGGTTATCACACTCAATACGAGCCCCTTTTTGAGAATGAGCACTATAACCCCAGCTCCACCCCAATTTGTCTGGGACTGCCTCACTACAAAGTGCAAGCAAACAGTCGACAAACGCTGACTGAGGACTTCGTCCCCAACTCTGAACAATGCGGATTTGGGTCATTTCGGACCAGAAACAGTGCTTGAGAGAGAACATATGCAGCCGTGGACCTTCGAGGGCCGTAGGTGGTTCGTTTCCAGGGTTCTACATCAGCTGTGGACTCCAAATGGTGGCAGCTGGTAGCCACGCTGACTTGTTTTTCAGGGTGTTACGGCCGAATAGTCGGAGACGTTCTTTATTTGACCGTTGGTCACTCCATTCGACCCAGTGGTCTCGCTCACAGGTGGTTTCTGGGGGGACGGTCGCAGGGATAAATGAAATCATCTTTGGCCATTACCGGCTTTCTAAGCCTCTTCCCATTTCCTTGACTTTCTGTGTCACCAGAATTCAGGAGTGAGCTACGCTCACTTTCATGACATCTGATGATTCGTCAAAAGCAAATTGTGTTCGGGACCGGCTGGCATTTCTCCAGAACGATAGTGCCACCGTGTTAGGCGGAATTCCACACAGATCCCGCTTTACCACCCGCAGTCGGGTGCTGCTTCAGCCAAAAGCCTACCCCACACAAGATTGGCCAGGAATTCGAGACGCTTGCCGGTCCGGCATCAAGCCCAGATCTGATTGGTTGAAAATCTGGACCCAACAGCCAATCATGACCCAGTATTGGCCGATTGCCGGTTGCCAATGGTGCATCCAGAACGCGTCAGAATTCCAGAAAGTTATTACCGTTTACGCTATATATGAAGCGCTGTACAAATGCTCTTGACTTCGTTTGGGGCGTTAATATGTACACCTTTGGTGGTTGTTTTGGCACGCACGCTAGCTTGGGAGGCTCAGACCGAGAACTAAGCTGAGAAAGTACCGTTACTACAATTGGCGAACGGGAACCCACGATGTCAATCGAATTTAATCAGCTCCGAGAACTTTTGCAGCAGCAACAAAAGCAGTTTGAAGAAGCGCAACTGAAGCTCATTGAATCACTGACTCAGAGACTGCATATCCAGACAGCAGCAGCCAGCACTGGTGAGTCTTCTGTTTCCTCAACTGATGCAGCCGCGGCCTCAATCACGGAGTTCACATTCGACCCTCTTTCTTCACACTTTTGACTCCTGGTTCAAGCGGTATGAAGACATGTTCAAGACTGATTTTTCCAAGTTTGATGACGGTTGGAAAGTCAGACTATTGCTGCGAAAACTCGGCACACCGGAGCATGAACGGTACACAAATTTCATTCTCCCCAAGCTGCCCCGCGACCTTTGATGAAACGGTCGGAACACTGTCTCAGATATTCGGCGATCAAACATCACTGTTCAATATCCGTTACCAATGCCTAAAGTTGGTCAAGAAAGATGATGATGATTTCATCACGTTTGCCGGTGTTGTCAATCGGGAATGCGAGCGCTTCAAGCTCACCTCATTGACAGAGAATCAGTTTAAGTGCCTCATTTTTGTATCCGGTCTCCAGTCGTCCCAGGATGCTGACATCAGAACCAGGCTGCTTAACAGAATTGAACAGGATGCCGAAATGACGTTGCAGAGCCTCACCACCGAATGTCAACGCCTCATCAATCTGAAGCACGACACGGCTATGATCGGCCAGTCATCTGTGACTCCAAGCAGCTGTGTACAGGCAATCAACTCCAGTGCGCCTAAGAAAGCTGACAACAAGCCCGATCGAAAACAGAACAAGCCTCCCACAAGTTGCTGGCATTGCGGTGAGTGGCATTTTGCTCGTTATTGCCGGTTTAAACGTCATAAATGTTCCAGGTGCAATCGTCGTGGCCACAAAGAAGATTTTTGTCGGTCTCAGAGGCCACAGCCACCACCGTGCATCCCACAAATCGCGGTCCAACTCGGTGACGGCGACATTTAAGGTTGATTTTGCTTGCCGAAGGAAGTTCGTGACGGTTCGTATCAACAACATCCCAGTTCGTTTGCAGCTTGATACGGGCTCCGACATCACGCTGCTCAGTGAGCGAACGTGGAAACGCCTTGGTAAGCCGCACGTGAAACCGACGAAACATTGGGCCCGTAATGCTTCTGGTGGTAAACTGAAGTTGACTGGCGAGGTTGACTGCTCCATAAACTTCAATGGCTCGACGGCACAAGCTACGTGCTACCTGACGTCATGCCCCAAACTTGATCTCATGGGGCTGGACTGGATCGAAAAGCTTAATCTGCTGGAGAAGCCAATTAATTCTATTTGCAACCTCACATGCAGCACCTGGAGATGCCCTCGAACAAACTCACATTGCAACGCGTTCACTTGAGGACCTGGTACAACGCTACGCATCCGTATTCTCCGACGAGCTTGGACGGTGCACAAAAGCAAAAGCCAGACTGTGCCTCCTCCAGTGCCAAACCAGTTTTCAGGCCAAAACGCCCAGTACCGTATGCAGCCTTACCTATCGTTGACCAGGAGCTGGACCGACTGCAGAAGGCTGGTGTTCTCCAACCGACTAACTACTCTGCATGGGCCGCACCGATCGTGTTGGTGAAGAAGGCTAACGGGACCATCCGGTTGTGTGCAGATTTCTCCACCGGCCTCAATGCTGCGCTGGATACCCATCAATACCCTCTGCCTCTTCCAGAAGATCTGTTCGCGAAACTAAATGGGGGTAAATTTTTCGCGAAGATTGACTTGGCCGATGCATACCTCCAGGTTGAAGTTGAGGAAGAATCCCGAACTTCTGACGATTAATACGCATCGCGGTCTGTTCCAGTATACTCGACTGCCATTCGGTGTGAAAACAGCGCCAGCCATATTTCAACAGATCATGGATACGATGCTGAAGGATGCCCCCGGCGTTGCTGCTTATTTGGACGACCTCATTGTCATGGGTTCCCCCCACGAATTGTGGCAACGTCTCGATTACGTGCTCGGTCGTATTCAAGAATATGGCTTCAGAGTGCGCCGAGAGAAATGCACCTTCTTCATGCGGTCGATAAAGTACCTTGGTTTCATCATCGACCAACATGGTCGCCGACCAGACCCGGAGAACATCGAAGCTATCAGACGTATGCCAGCACCCACAGACGTGACGTCCCTCAGGTCCTTCCTCGGTCTCGTCAGTCACTACAGTTCGTTCCTGCCTGCCATGCATCGCCTCCGAGGCCCGCTAAACCAGCTACTCACCAAAGACCACAAGTGGACATGGTCAGAAGAATGCCAACGCGCCTTTGACTCGGTTAAATCCATGCTGAGCTCCAATTTGCTACTCACCCACTACGATCCATCTCTGGAAATCGTTGTGGCGTCGGATGCCTCGAACTATGGGATTGGTGCAGTGATTTCACATGTATTTCCCGACAGCAGCCAAAAGGCCATTGCACATGCGGCCAGATCCTTGACACCAGCCGAGCGTAACTACAGCCAAATAGAAAAGAAGCTTTGGCGATCGTGTTTGCCGTGAAGAAGTTTCATAAAATGCTCTACGGCCGTCAGTTCACTCTACTGACCGATCACAAACCACTCCTTGCTGTGTTCGGCTCGAAGAAAGGAATTCCGGCGTATACGGCCAACCGCCTCCAGCGATGGGCCACTCTGCTTCTGGGGTACGACTTCAAGATCAAGTACCAGTCCACTACCAGCCTCGGACAAGCAGACGCACTGTCGCGACTCATTGATTCAGCAGCCGGAACCAGAAGATACCGTAGTCGCAACAGTTGCCCTGGAACCGGAGGTCAACCACGTGGTATCCGAAACGATTCGCATCCTTCCAGTGACTGCCGACATGGTCCGTCAGGCGACTGACCAAGATCCTGTGCTACAGGAAGTCATTAAGTACCACCGCAATCAGTGGCCGCGTACCTGCCCAAAAGACGAACTGAGACCTTACTTCAACCGGCGTGACGCGTTATCACTAGCTGACGGATGCCTTCTGTTTTCAGAACGCGTTGTCATTCCAAAGAAGTTACAACCAGCCGTTCTGAACCAGTTTCATAAAGGGCACCCGGGAACAAACAGGATGAAGGCCCTTGCTCGGAGTTACGTCTACTGGCCTTTGATGGACTCCCAAGTCGAGCAAGTCTCAAAATCTTGCCTGCGGTGTGCTGAAGCATCTAAGTCACCAGTGAAAACCCACCTACGGTCGTGGCCGCAACCGACCGAACCCTGGTCTCGCCTTCACATCGATTATGCAGGTCCAGTTGGTGGCCAGCACTTTTTGGTCGTGGTTGACGCTTACAGCAAATGGCCGGAAATTTTCCCAGTGAACAGCCCCACAACTGCTACTACAGTCCTGGAACTCCGACGACTGTTCAGTCGCTTTGGAACACCAGAGACTATTGTATCCGACAACGGTAGCCAGTTCACGTCGTCGGTGTTCTCAAACTTTTGTTCGGAGTATGGCATAACCCATGTCCGCACGCCGCCGTTTCATCCGCAGTCAAACGGCCAAGCGGAACGCTTCGTTGACACCCTGAAGCGGGCACTTCAGAAGTCAAAGGGGAGGGACCGACGGAGGAAATTTTGCAAAGGTTCCTGCTGGCATACCGAGCGACGCCAAACCCAAACTCACCTGATGGAGCGTCACCAGCAGAGGCACTGCTCCGAAGGAGGCTTCGAACACCGCATGACGCTATTCGGCCGCAAAAAGGCAGGCTAGTCACCGCAACGCCAGGATGGAAGAACAGTTCAACCGGCACCATGGAGCAACTGCGCGCTCCTTCAGCGAAGGCCAGAAAGTGCTGGTTCGTGACTACAGCGGCAGACGCCCTACGTGGATTCCAGGACTCATCCTACGCCGGCGCGGCAAAGTGCTCTACGAGATTCAAGTTGGCCCCGCCAGGTGGATCCGCCACACGAACCAAATCCGGCCGACAGGTGCGCAGATCCTGCCCTCAGGACCGAGTGAGCTGAGTCTAGAGATGCTTCTGGACACCTTTGATCTCGGCACCATTCCAGAAAATCCATCAGCTGCTTCGTCGGAGGCCCGGCCTGAGCACGGATTACAACCACGACGCTGGACAGACAGGATCCGCAAGCCAGTGAGGCCACTGCAGGTGAACCCTCGGCTTCGAAGCTACGTCAACAAACTTCGAGGGGAGGTGTTAGGCGGAATTCCACACAGATCCCTTTACCACCCGCAGTCGGGTGCTGCTTCAGCCAAAAAGCCTACCCCACACAAGATTGGCCAGGAATTCGAGACGCTTGCCGGTCCGGCATCAAGCCCAGATCTGATTGGTTGAAAATCTGGACCCAACAGCCAATCATGACCCAGTATTGGCCGATTGCCGGTTGCCAATGGTGCATCCAGAACGCGTCAGACCAGAAAGTTATTACCGTTTACGCTATATATATGAAGCGCTGTACAAATGCTCTTGACTTCGTTTGGGGCGTTAATATATCTTGTACACCTTTGGTGGTTGTTTTGGCACGCACGCTAGCTTGGGAGGCTCAGACCGAGAACTAAGCTGAGAAAGTACCGTTACTACACACCGTTCGGTCTGGCATCCGAGCAGGTGCGCCTGGTGTTCTGGGCAGCTTAGGCGAAATCAACACTATTCAAAGAGGTGGCAATCTCGTCCGGTGTGAGTTTGCATCTAATGATGGAGCATTTGGAAGGGATTCTAAGAGACGATTCTAACATCCGGATCTGCCAGTCTCTCAAGCCGTTTGTCCACTTACGTGGCCCTGGGAACCATGGGTACAAGCGACTCGGACGAGTGCGTGGTTGGAATTCAGTGTTCCAAAACGAGCGGCCGTCAGTCATTAATCCGTGGCATGGATAACTGATAGCAGTGTGATCGATTTGAGTTTGTCGGCGACGCCGTACCATGTTGCCAGACGACTTCGGCTATTTCGGAAGTTCTTGCTGGATAAAACAGTCTGTGATCAGCACACTACTGAAGCGACGGTACACCATTAGCCGTATGCCAGTTCATTCCTCTAATGAGTCTCAGACACAAAAAGCCTGCCCACTTTTGCATTCAGATTTCCGGCAACCACAACGATATCTGAGTTTTTAGCTCGCCGTAACAGGGCATTCAGGGCGTCATGAAAGTTGCCTCTGATGGTGTAGAGCTATAGTCAGTTGGGACATAAGTGGACACGACAAACACATAGATCAACTTCCCGCTTGTGAGACTCCTTCACAGACGTTGACAGACGGGCACAGAGGCGACTGTCATCGGGTATCAATTAAGCAAGAATCCTTCTGCTCGGTGACTTACGACGATACCAACCTCTGCACACCCTGTCTCAGCAGCCTCCGGATCACCAGAGTTGCGTAGCCGGAAGCGAGTGGAGAGTGATGGGGCGGTTAGCTCAACCACTGTGTTTCCACCTTGAATTATTGTTTCTGAAACAGCATACATCAATGCCTAGCGAGTGCAGTGTGAGCAAGGGCAGCTTGTTATCCTGCTTGCTTCAGAGTGCGCACATTGAAGGCGGCCAGGTAGAAGGCGTCGAGACTCGAAGGTTGATTTCGAGATACCTGAGTATATTGGCGCCATGTGATGAGCAGATTTTGCACGCTAAACTGATCCAAGACGAACGGAGTCATCATTTCTTAGTGTCCCGACCTAAAGCTGCCACCTTAACGTGGTGGTTGGGCTTGAGTGCTGCAATGATGCTGCGGGCTACATTG
This sequence comes from Clonorchis sinensis, assembly GCA_003604175.2. Lineage (NCBI taxonomy): Eukaryota > Metazoa > Platyhelminthes > Trematoda > Opisthorchiida > Opisthorchiidae > Clonorchis > Clonorchis sinensis. The sequence goes on from CM030372.1 coordinate 24,482,828, forward strand.
GCTGGAACTTCGTTCCACAACGTGCAACCACGCCAGGAAGGCCAAAGGGGAGCAGTCAGACCAAGAGCAACGAGACCACGTACTACGAGCAATCGTGCTACGAGACGGTCTGCGATAGGAGTGTGAAGGCTCTCTGCGACAGGAGTGTGAAGGAAGTAAGGTGTTTCGACCAGACTACCAGCATATCCATATCTATGGAAGCAGCGATGCTGCATTCCCCCGAGGAAGGACGGGTTAGAAAACGTCGGCCCTAAAACTTCCCTAAAACACCCCACGGTTGACCGTGACCGCCGGCGCATTATTCGATACGGTAGAAATACTTTTAAAACCAGAGAGTCCGGTGCTGCTCAAAGGACACCTGTTGTCCGCAGCCGCATCATGAGTGAGTCAGTGATGCCTTGTTCCCTGCGCCCTTGGGTTAGGCCAGCCCTCTGCAGCCGAACAGGTCAGACTATTGAGCCATCGGCTCCGGGAAGGATACCCGAAGAAAACCCAACTGCGTCAGACTTTTGAGTCAAAGGCTAGGATCAGGGTCCCCGAACGAAGGCCTACAGTTTCCCATTGCATTGTGAGCCAGACTTTTGAGTCAAAGGCTCAAGTTGGGGTACCTCAACCAACCCCCTTCCTCGGCCAGGGCAACTGGGAAGTACCATCTGCCCGCGCAGTTTGGTGTCCACCGATGTCTCTCCCCAACCCCTTCCCACCACATAAGCGCAAACGTCGCTGGGTCTTTTGACTGTCAGTCATCTGACCGAAGGGCTTATGCTCCTCGCTGCGTATTAACAATAAACAAAATAATACTTTTTGAAATCCACGAAATCCTTTCTGTATAAGAGTTTCTAATTTCTGTACTCTATGTCAAGTTGGCAAAAGGGCAATGCTTGCTGAAACCTTATACTCCCTTAAAATTGATGCATGCTGTGTCTCCGAAACACGCATACAGGGCCCAAGCGTGGTTATACATCTCAGAACGCCAAGGGTGAACTCAACCCTTCCACATTTCTCCCTCCATGTATCCGGTGACCCAAAAGTGATGACTCGTAGAATACATGGTGTGGGAGTTTTACTCATCCCCAGAGCTGAACGCGCTTTGTTGGATTGGATCCCAGTAAACAGTCTTCTTTGCGCCGTCTGGTTATTCAGCTCAATCAAGCTCAGTGCTTCTCGGCATAAAAAGCGGTGTCTGTTTGTAGTGTCAGCTCATACCCCAACGGACTTCAGTTCCGATGTTGAGAAGGATACTTTCTAACGAGAGCTATCCGGGCTCATTTGTCAAGCAGACGATATGAATGCTGAAGTCGGTCGTCTAGCTCCTTGGAATCACATTTGGGCAGTCTACTCGGAGTCGATGCTCGCCGCACAGACAACGTAGATTGACTCCTTCAGCTGTGTGCTGATCATGAACTGTTTATGGTAAGTACCAACTTTCAACATAAACGTTCGCATCGCGTAACCTGGCGGCCACCAACTGCAAATCAACCATGGATCTAGTTGGAACACGTAGTCATCAGCTATCAGTGGAGAGCCACAATTCAAGACTGTCGTTCCTTCTGAGGCATACCACTTGATCCCGATCACGCCGTGGTGCGTGAACGCCTGACAGTTCGTTTCCCTTCAGGCTCTCGCAAGGGAGCAAGAAGCATGCCAATCCACTATCTTCGAAGAACTGCCATAGCTCAACAGTATCGGTCTGAGCTAGCCCAGCAACTCTCCACAGTAAACCTATTGGTGCTCTAGTAAATAGACGTTGAGCTCGAATAGCAGAAGGAAGAGACACTAATAAGGTTTGAATATTACGCTTAAATATATTGCAAAGTTAGGTGGACCTTGTGAATATAAATACAGTGTACAAAAGGAGGCACACAACAGTGGGGAGACTTATCAATTTGTAAGGTCCTTGGTGAGGTTGAGCGAAGAGAGGCCGGATGCAGGAAGTGTTCTCCTGGCAATATTATCGCCACACTTGTTGCTTGTACGTGGCCGGAGCTTGTTGACGCTAGATTCAAGAGACGGCGCGGCATGCAATTGAGGCGCGCTGTACTGGTGAGTTTGGTTTCTTGTGCTTGCACGCGTATATATTTATGGTTTACCTTGTGATGGAGTGAAAAGCCACATAGGACCTTTCAGGTTTGACAGTGGCATGAAACCAGATATTTTGTCTGACTTGTGTCAAAGTTGTATGGCACATGATGCAGGTGGTTGTACTTTGGTTGGTTGTTTGTACTTTCCACATTCCCGTTTTCCGGTGATCGAAACTGTAGCAGCTGGAACCAATGTGCCTTTGGTATACGGTTTATAGCTGATAAATTGAATTGAATTGATGCAGGTGGTAGCAGAGTCATCAAACTAGGCCAAATGTTCAAAAAAGTGATTAAGCGAATCTGGTTGAAGGGACAGGGAAATGACCACTACAAACTAATACTGTGGTGGTAGTAAGCATGTCGATGAAGTGTGGCAAAATGTGAAAGGAGCTATGTTAGCGGCATTCAGTGCTGTCTATCCGACTTCTCCAATTCGACCACAAGACCACTCGATGTCGTCGAGATTGCTATCCATGATTGATGCCAAGAAATCCATACCAGCGGGCAACGAGTATGACGGCGTATACAAATCCTTCAAGCGCCAAATAGTGAAGAGCCTAAGGAAAGAACGAGAGCTCTGGTGGACATCGAAAGCTCGGGAGATGGCGAAGGTTTTTGATACGGGAAACAGCCGTGCCCGATACGAACTGATACGATCGACTGGTCCTAGGAAAGCAACGGTCAGTGAAACGATAAGTGGAAAAGACAACTCATTAATTCACTCGCAAAAACATCGACTGTAAAGATGGGCCGAACACTTCGAAGAACAGTTCAGCTGTCTTCCTGCAACACAATCTATGGACATAGTGCATACGGGCGAATGGAACGTGAATCTTGATCGCCCGTCGGAAGAAATAGAGTACGAAATATCCGTACTGAAACGTGAAAAGGCATCACGAGCGGACGGTCTGTATGCAGCCCCATCCAAAGAAGGCAGAGAATCCCTGGTGACCCATCTGACAAAGCCTATTGGTGCTATATGGAATGAAGAGAAAGTGTCTGCAGAATGGGGCATATCTACAGTTATCCCTACCTTCAAAAAGGGTACGCGGTCGCTGTGTGAATGCCACCATGGCATCAGCCTGTTAGCTGTGGCATCGATGGTGCTCTCTGGTCTTATCCTTCGAAGACGAGATACTTGAAGACTCATTCTTCTGTTCTAAATAACGTGCTGAACGACGGACCTCCAACTATTTTAAATTATGCGGTTTGTTATCAAAGGTACAAACTTCAATCAGATTGTTTTCGAAGGTATGTATGTACGTACGTATGCGTGTATGTATGTACGCATGTATGTATGTATGCCTTTGTATTCATGTGTCCAGTTACTTATTTCTTTATGTATTTATTTGAATGTATCAATCATTTGAAGGTTGATTGAACACAGACCGAGACAGATCCGCAAAAACCAAGCTGGGTTCCGTCCTGCAAGAGGATGCATCGATTACATCTTCACCCTCCGACAGATTCTGGAACAGCGACACTGCTTCCAGCAACCAACGACGATTGTGTTTCTTGACTGGAAGGATGCCTTTGACTCTGTGGACCGTCAGGCGGTGTCCGTGGAGCAGAAATGTTGCCCATAAGTTCTTGACCCTCCTCAAGGCGCTGTACGCCAACTCCATCAGACGTGTGAATGTCTACAGGAAACCCTCGCCTGAGTTCACCACATCAAGTAGTGTCAAGCAGTGCTGTTCCCTCGTGCCTTTTCTCTTCAAATTAGTCATTGATACGATCATGGAATACTCACTATCAGTCTCTAATGTCTGTGGGGTCGAAGTGCTCTCCGGGCGTCCACTCACAGAAGACTTAGCTCTTCTTGGGTCTGATGCCGTCGTAATGCAAACATTATTAAGCAATCTAAATAATTTGGCCTCACGGTTTGGCATGAGCTTCACACCTGCAAAGTGTGAGGTGCTGCAGCAAGACTGGGTGGGCTCCAAACCCTAACCTCATGCTTTCGGATGAGGCGATTGAGGTAGTAGACAAATTTGTCTACCTGGGCAGCTGTATCAGTCCCGGTGGTCTCGCGAAAGATGATATTTCCATCCGCATTGGGAAGGCCAGAGCAGCTTTCGTGAACTAGCATCACTTGTGGTGTAAGTGTGACATCAGCTTGTCCGTCCAGGGTCGAGTTTACAATGCTGCGTTGCGCTCCATATTATTATCGGGTCCGAAACCTGGCCGCTGCGAGCCGAGGACGTCAAAAGACTTTCAGTGTACGACCATCGATGTCTTCGGAGAATTGCCCGAGTCTGGTGAGAACCCCGGATCAGCAATACTGAAGCACGTCGAATGGTATTCGGGAGAACTAACTCACCCTCGATAGATGAACTGATCACACTGCATTGGTTGCGCTGGTTTGGCGACGTGCTGCCTATGCCATTTGATCCGGTTCCTCGAAGGGTTCTTTTCGCGAAGGGTGGAAACGAGCCAGAGAAGGTAAAAGAATGACTTGGTAGCGAAGTATAAAAGCCATTACCAGCAAACTCAGTTGCGCTGGTCATTGCCGTCTTCCTGGATGGGGACCTCGAGACGGGCCGCATGGTTAGAGACATTGTTAGACAGGGCCCATCCGCGCCCTCATGGCGCTTGTGCATCCAAGCTATTGCCTTCAATGCATACCTCCCTTCCCAATTCCCCTTTTTAACAGTCCACTGACAGTGCTGTACTTACGCACCAATTTATCAGCTTCCGACTCCAATGCGCAACTACCTACCCCACCTTCCCAAATCATCGGTGGACGAAACTGTGGCTCAGGGGTGAGATGGCTCGAGTGGTTACAAAGCGAATTTACTGACCGGAACGTCCCTGTTTCGAAACCGACCTCCGCCTCTCGGCTTCCCCTGTCTAGGCTTGGGCAATTTGGCAGTATCCCGGCCCTCGTGCTTCCTTCGTGTAGCATGGCAGCTAGGCACCGGAAGGGTGTTGCAGCTGAACGATTTTCTAAAAAATTCTCAACCATTGTATGTTCTTTGCGCGGTTCTTACAGCTGATAATGATGATGATGATGCTGGGTCTACAAGGATAGAGTTAATAATGGGATTGGGAGAGGGGGAAGAAAAAATATATGGAAGAGAACGAAGGGAGGCGTCAGCAGTAGACTGTTTTCGCTTACCCGCCCTGCTGTATGCGGCGATTAAGGCAACCTGGCTGATGGCCTCACGCGATAGTCGATGTGGCATGAGTTTGTTGTCAGGGCGCCCGCACCTAGACAGGAGGACGATTAAGGTCGCCAATCAAAATATTTGGCTCGAAAGTCTAGCCAAAAGACAGCGGTGTTTGGTGTTTGGCGTTTGCATTTAATGCAGTGTTCAGTAGGTCGCTGAGGTGCGCAAACCGTCACACCACGGTAAGGTTCAGTCTCTTCGTGACGGGTCATGCGTTACACATGCTGAGTTATCACCTGGCGAGACAAGCTCTGTCCTCCGAGTAGCGGAAACCTAGAGATGAACAAAACTTGACCTAAGGATGAAGGATGTGAAAAGTTCTGATGCGGTTGGTGCTGTTCATCTTCCAGGATGGGGTCAACGTGACTCTGTTTGCTTGGCTGAAGTCATTGACCGATATGGCGGCTAACCGATGTCAGTGGCGCTCATGCTGTCAGTTTCTATCCAGCTTGTGTAATTAAATGTTGGAGGTGTAGGCATCTCCGAATGCTTGACGTATGCATGCACTAGGTCCCCTTCCTCACCTACTCTTTTTCTCTTCTTTCCACTCTAGGGCTTTGAATGTAATTAGAAGAACCTTACGGTTGTACGGCAGTGAAGTCTCAGTATCAACACTGATGTTGCTGTATTTGATGATGACATCGTTGATAGTTCAGTACTAAAATATTCGTTTCCTTAAATCTCTACAGAATGCTTGAATCCGTTGCGCATTTCAACTTCTGAGGATGCCTAAGTCCAACATCAGCCTTCTGTTATGTGGCCTACCGTCCTTCCACCAACAGCACATTTTGAGCGCAATCACTTCACCGCAACTTCACATTCGCGTCTGCGGGTTCTGGAATACGAAATGCATCGGCGCCCCCGAATCCCTCCGGGACATCCCAGTTGTGACGAAACCGTTCGCGGACCTGTTACAGGATAAGAACACGGATATTATTCTTTTGTGCGTTCCACCTCAAACTCAGTACGGTATCCTCAAGTCTACCTTACCTGTGATTGAAAGATCGGTGGATAGGCGCCACCGCTTCCCTGCTATTATTCTTCTCCCACCGGTGAGCCCGTGCTACAACACCACATCTCTTTCAGATACCAGAAATTTCATCGGGGTGGCTATGCCTTTCCGTTTACTTCCATCAGTTCACTGTCTTTACACTCACCTGAAGTCGTCCATTGACAGTCGTGCGCTCCATACTGCTCGAAACCCATCCAGCCTTCCATCCCACTGGTCACTCGGTGCCGTTCGTAGCGTCCACGTACGTCTAGTGGCTACAAGACCCATACAGTTCGGACGCTACTCATGGATGTGCGAGAGTGGTTCTATGGGCGGCGGCCTGATGAATATCTATGGAGCCAGTTTGATTGACACACTTTTTATCATTACCCTCGGACTTCGTATTGTCTCTGTTACTTGTCTAACACGAACGTTTGACACTGATTTGTCCGCAGATCCGAAGTCCATTCGACGCGTTTCGGCTGAGGATTATGCTGTCGTTATTATGGAACTAGAGTCTCGCTCATCATCCGACTCGCGTGTTGGCAGTACACCTGTTGCCATGTTGTGTCTCTCTGCAGATCTTACAACAAATATTGATCCCACGACCGTCCCAAGTCATCCAGCTGATTCTGTTGGGACAAAGACGGACAGTTTTGAGCTCCGATTAGAACTTACGGGTTCATCAGGTCGATTTCTGTTACCGGAGGGTGGAGATCGGGTATGCTGGACTCCCGTCCGATCGATTAAACCCACTCAATCTATATCATGTGCATCAGCCGAGCATCATAATGGCTTGCTTGTGAATGATGGTGATTGCCATCATTTGCCCCCCTTAGCAGAGGTTACTGAAGAGGGTCAGCTCGACGAAATGGTAGTCAATAGTGTTGGTATCAACAAGAAACACGAAGCCTCCTCCCGCTGCAGTGAAGAAACCTTTTTCCTGCCATCGAAATGTCAAAAAGGTGGCCAGTTTGAGGATAGAAATTCGGATTATTCGGTAAGTGGTTTTTGTTCTTGAAATGCCCGAATGGACCCATTAGATGAGGCCGTTTTTGGGTCGTTACGTTGAGTATTTGTATCTGGATATGCCCCAGTTCCTGATTGATTACGCATTACCCACGTTACACTGCTGTTACGCCTGACTTCTTCATTAGTGGTGTGACGGCGCCCACTACTGTTGCAGCTTTCGGGTGGTGTAGACGGTGTTGCTGTGCCGAAAAACCACCACCAATGGAAACATTTTTACTTTTTCGACACAACCATTCTTGTTGGAGTCTTAAAGGCTTTCACTGAAGATATGTTCTCCTGAGAGGGCGTGTGGTATTTGATTGGTTGAATGAGCATTGATACACGTGCGTCCATCTACCTCACGCCCAGTCTTACTATGAACACTGTTTCTCGTTCTTATTATGGAGCAAGTTTACACATAGGTTGTCCACCTTTTTTCCTGACTAGCACAGGTCGAGAGTTCTATGATTGTGTTCGTTACTGTGTGCAAACAGCAGTATTGCTTCCATCGGCAATTTCTTACGTCAGTAAGGCTGAAAGAAACATGTAACCATCTCGTTGTCCGCTAAGCAAAGTGCGCAGCACAAGTCGCAATAATTCTTGATCCTTTTTTAATATTCCAGTGCTGTTTTCGGACGGAGCATCTAATTAGGTCCTGTTGTTTAGGCCAATTGGAAGAGGTGTGTTAAATTATATGTGAACCTTAGCAGTGCAGTGTTGTTTTACCCATACTCGTCTCAGCTGATGAGATGATTTTTTTCCCTGCCAAACACGTATGCTGACGGAAGCGCGTCAAGCATGTTTATCCACCGATTTCCACTCGATAGTTTCACACTTGTCAGTTGTACAGCGTCATGATACAGGACCTCTCTGTGGGTCTGTGGTCAAAGTCGTCAAAGCGTTGACCCAATCCCTATTTTTAGGTGGGCTAAATCATCCATTACGAACTTGTTAATCCAACAAAGCCCGGTTGTACATAGACCGCACTTTAATTTGAGGTATACTGCAATTGCATTCGTTCACGTTGCGATTTTATAACGACGTTGTTCCGGAAAAATCGGTGGGCCGTAGATTTCAAACGACAGACATGGTGATGGAAAGCGAAACTCGAGCGCAAACATTAATTTCTCAAGGTAAGAACACCTGCTATGTCTGTTTCTATTCCCAAAGGCTTTGTTTTCATTAGGGCCTGTTTGAAACATAATTCTTTAAAATAAGCAATAAATAGGGGATTTCATCAGAGGCTAAAGTGCTCATTCATTTCGCTAAGTGTTAGCACTTGAACCGGCTGCGACTGTCTTGGAACTAGTCAGTTACTCATCGTCACTCGCTTTCTGCTCTCTGTTCCTTTGTTCTATCAGCCGTTCTCATGTTTCTCTACTACGCAATAAACGTCAATAGCACAATGTTGTTAGGCTGAAATACCTTGGCATATTGTCCTTTGTATCTCGTATCGTCGGATGTAGAATTGACTTACTTCCTAATCAGGTTTGCTGATGAACTGTGCAGTTGAAATTTAAAACCGAGTGAACGTAGACTTAGCTGTTCGCATTTTCGTATTTTGTCACGTTTAGATTTTCAGTTTCATCGAGTTGTCTCCATCAAGGGAAAAGTAAAGTTGTTAGCTTGTGTCACTGCATAGTCACGCATAATTTACCTGCACTATATTCTTCCAGCATGGTATCACGCAGTTTTGAGTGGCATTCGAGGGTAGAATAATCTACTCCATAATTGTGTGCGATTCAAGTCATACTTATTATTTTGCCGTAACTGCTGTGCTGGTATCGAAGTCTACCTCGACGCGAAGCTGCCGTTGGAATGACTTCCAGATCAGCAGATCTGCTTCAGAACAATCGGTTAGATAGCCTTTCGTCACACTGAAGAATATGACCGTGGTCCGGTCTGAATGTCCACTCCTGATGCTTGCTCACTTTCATGGAATAACCTGTGATTTAATCATAGTTGATGGTCTTTCATAGTTACTTTGAAGAAACCACAGTCGTATGCGTTTTCGAGCGGTCGATCTTTACGAAGGGCAGCGTTTTTAGCATTGAACTGCCAGCCATCATTCATATTATGGTTATGCTACCCAACTCGTGGTTGGTCTGCGTTGGACGCCTGTCTTGAGTCACACTCTCAAACATCAGGCGGAAATTCACGTAGCTGAATTATATTCCGACGACACTGTAAGCCTTTGTTACCTTTAACAACCTTATTAGTTGGGCACTGTCCCGTGCGTCTTTTCGATTGAGCTTTTTGTCTTTGAAGAACAGAATCATCTCGTTTTTTGTGACGTGATCATCTGCGAACCTTGACCTCTACAGCTGAGTTGTCAGCCGCACAACAGTCAACTCAACTCACTTATACTTTAGTATTCCTAGTGTTGACTAGAATGGGCGGACTAATCACTGCTGAGCTCCAAGGTGCGCCTGTTGATGTGCTGCCACACACTTGTGCCATTGGACGACCCCTGTGTATGGCAAGATCGTCAGCCCCATTCAGCAGTACCAGAAACACACCAGAATTAATCAAAATAGCTTCACTTGATGTTCAAGCATTTTGGCTGGTCGTAGATAAACAAAAATAATTTGCAATTCCGGGCAGTTTTTGTATTTCCCGATTTCTGGAAAAGGTATCCTTTAGGGGAGTAACGAGTTAACAATGGCCTCAATTTCCCGGCCACTTTTGGAGGGTTTTTTGAATTTAGTTTTCAATCCATCGATTCGATAAACCGAGACAAAGTGGTATCTCTCACAAATTGTCCTTATTGGGACAATGTTATGCTTATTAAGAAGTGAGCCATTTCTTAGAAAGACGGCTTGTTTTATCGGGTTTGAGTGGCTGATTCCTTCACTCCAGTTCCGCAGTTTCTGGAAACGCATCAATACGATTATTACACAACGTATTTTCAGGACTGTCAAACATTCCACGTTTCGCGACCTTATTTTTTAGCCCTCCACTGCCGCCAGCGAACTTAAATCACCGTCATCCGAATTATTTTCACCGATTGGTGAAGCCTGGAACCACTGGTTTGCTCAACTTTGTACGGCAGTTACTGCTAGCCCTCCGCAACAAGCGATGAATTCACTCATGGCTACACCTGACCACTGGGGCTACATTCAACGCGTATTGATGGCAATCGATAAGGCGGCACGGATGCGGTGTTGGGTTGATGTGGGGACAGGAGAAAGGCTGTGATTTTGGCCCTACTCAACCGCATCCTCAGGTGGATCTCAATCGCGCCGTCCAACCCACTATACCGTTTGCTGATTTTATCCAGAGACAATCCGTTATGTGCTCAAGAACTAGCTTTTATATCCAGCGTTTCCGCAGATTAATTTGCTTTGGATACCTTGTGGCGCTTTTGCTCTTTATAATTGTTTGTTTTATTAGGTAAATCAATTTACCACTTACAGTGCTCTACACATATGTTTTGTTTTTGCTCCTGGAAGCGTTGCGCCTTAGGTCATTCCCTACGGCGATATTGTTGACATTTTTATCGTCTTCATTTATCACCGTCGGTTGCGTGAAGGAATAAAAGGGAAGTGGAAAGAAAGTTGAACGGTAGGGATTTCCCAAAGGGAATTTATCAAGAACGAATTGCCTACACCCTGAAATGAGCGCATCTGGATATCAAGTCGATGGAAAGCTGTTAGTATGAGCTGCGCAGAAATCTCTACGAACACTATCTAGTCGCAGCACAGCCCATAACGACAAATTTCAGCCAGACACAATGACGCCATGCCATTGGGGTCGGTTGTTTTCGTGGACAGTATGACATTAGTTTTCAAACACTAATGGTTCACTGCCGTACAACCATGATTTATTTGACAGCCATATTATGAACAAAGAGTAAAAGTGAATTGGGAGTGAACTTAGTGCCAGCCTACCATAACTGCATCTGCAGATAAATTGGCATGTGGTACGGCTAAATGGACAGGGGACGGGTTATCACGGTCACTTACCCTTCAGTGAGGAGTGGGACAAGCAAGTTCCTCTGTTAACAGTAAATCTAAACGAACCACTCGTGGCACAGCTCATGGTTTGCCAATAACGCCTTCCTCGATAACCTCTTCCTCAGACTGTCCGATTAGTGACATGCTCCTGGCTTGGAGCAACAGAGCTCTGGTTAGTCCTTATTTATTTCAGCAAAGCTGAAACTACATATGCTGTCATTTTCATGTGCGCCTTCGGAAAAATGTACACTTTGTTGCCTCATCTCAACCTCTTGTGAGTAACGCGTCTAACAACGCGAAATTAGGGCTCGATTCTTCCCTTTGAGGCTGTCAAAGGTTGGGTCGAACATCAATAAACTGACCAAAATTAAACAGAAGACATCATAAGAATTGAAGACCGAAACAGACCAACAAAACCTGTCACAATCTGAAAGTGCTATAAAAAAATTAACTGACGCAGGGCCTGAAAGGCAGGGACTTTGAAATCAAGACAAGTATTTGAGTACATAACAGAACAAGATATTTCAGTAGAAGCGGAATATCTAGCAAAATGTTTGACGGCGAATGCGTTAAATTAACTGATGTGCAGTGGTAAATGAGCAGTCAGAAATAAGTGAGAACGCACTAAGCAAATTCATTGCACTCAGATCAGCAGTCCGGCAAAGTCCGAACGAGTCGAGCCAGTCAGGATTCCGGAAAGCAAGGAGCACCCAATAAGTACAGATAACCATGGGTTGCTAACAATCGCACTGCAACCAACATTCAAAAAATGGATTTTCATTATGAGCACCATCAACATCGAAATTCCCCAAGTTGTTTAAAAAAAGCAAAGATAAATACACATGCAAAGACGCCAATCAACATTAGCTAATCTCAAAGCCACAAAGCGCTAATTTCATACAAACATTACCATGTGTCCACAAGACCGGAAATTCAACAGGTATTTTCGGAAGAAACTGAAAAGGGAAATCCACCGACCCAGGTTACTAGCCATATCTTGCAGCTTTTCTGAGTATGTAAAGACGAAATGATGCGTCCATCATTCCGGAAGGCGAGTAGTACCAGCAGCACCTGGAATTTTCGTTATCTCCCATGCCCTTCCACCAGGTTAAAAGTTGTCCATCTCCTTGCTTGCGCCACTCTGAATTCGGCACGGAAAACAGAAGTCTTTTCCGCAAACGATGGTTAGGCATGCGCAATACATGACCAAATCACCGTAGCTTTTGGTTCTGGACACATTCTTCCATTGAGGTCCTCATTGTACAACCGAGAATGGGTTTTCGAATTGTCTCACTGTGGACTCGCCGACACCAGCCTACAGAGCCACAGTTTTGAGACAACGGTTGTCCAAAACCTGAAGACGTCCCAGTTCCGCTGCCCGCAGAGGCTACTCACAACAATAAAGCAAAACAGCTCGTACCGCAACCTAATACACACGTCCCTCGAGATTTATGAATATGCCGCTTTACCGCCATAGGTGTCCCAAATTAACAAACGCAACCCGGGTCTCAGAGATTCTTGCACAAGCCTCATCCGTCACCCTTCATTCAGAACGCTTTTTTCGTATAGCTTTGTTCTGGCACCTGACGGAGTGTGAAGGTGTGGCCAACGCAACCGTTACCAGGCTGGAGTCTCGCTTGCTCCTCTCAAGTCATTACCTCGTGGGCCACCATAAGGCGATGAAGGATTAGTGACGCCAAGAGTCTCGCTATGACTGAAATCAAGCTAGTCCTCCTGTGAGTACGGCACTCACTGCGGGCCTCCTTTTCCAAACTTGCACCATCATTTATTCTCCTCAGTTGTCTGGGACAGTCTCCTTCCCCCAGATGGGGGTGATTAGATCAGACAAACGTTGACAGAAGACTTCACTCCATCCTTGAACAATGCCGAGCCAGGAACTCGATGGCGCTTGAGATAACATGTAGGTATGGCCCTCCGAGGTCATAGGGGTTCCAGGCTCACTGTCCGGGCTTCTACTTCAATTTCAGGATCCAACTGAGTGGCAGCAGGTGGCCGCGAGGGTTGTTCTTCAGAGTGCTGGGCTCAGCGGTTGAGGCGTTTATTCTTGTTGAGGATGGTCCGTGGTCGGTCGCATGGATTAACTGAATTAATCTTCGGGCAGTCCCGGCTTCTCTTGGGTCCCTTTCATTTCTTAAGCTTTTTGTGGCCACTAGGCTTCACAGTCAGCACGCAGGCCAAGTTTCAAGTCTGATAAGTGGTGCTGAGTGATATTCTCGACCGGTGGGGACAATTCTCCGAGATTCCAACAGTGCCATTGTTCTGTCAGATATCCAGTACTTGGACGGGCTCAGTTGGTAGCATCATGCCACAGGCAAAACTTTCGGTACTGTGCAAAGGTGTGGCGATCTCATTCCGGCATGAATTCACATCCGACGGTGCAGCGGTTAGACGAGAGTTCAGAAGACGATTCTGATAACTTCATCTAACTTCGGGGTCTAAATAGTTATAATAATAACAGTAATGATAATAATAACAAACGATAGTAATAACAATTATTCGGCTGTAACACCTTCGGTGCAGAACTGCCATGTCACCCGATAGAAGCACGAGGACTGAGGTACTGCCAAGTTACCCAAGCCTAAACCAGAGCAGCCGAGATGTCAAGGTTGGGCTCGAGTCACGGACATTCCGGTTAGTAGGTTCGCGCCTTGACCACTGAGTTATCTCGGAGTCTGCCAGCCTCAGTTGCTGGGTGGTTTGTGTGCCTCTTACGTAAACCCTGGAAAACGAAGTAAGAAGCGATCCCGGATGAGCGCATGGTCAGCATCAAAACGAGCGGCAGTCAGTTGTTGACTGGCGCCATCAGCAACTGATGGCGATGTGATCAATTTGGATCTGTAGCTGGCACGCTGTTGGAGGACATAATGCGACCAGAAGACTTCGGTTATTTCGGAAGTTATTACTGTATGAAAACAATCTACGGTCAGCACATAGCTGAAGTAGTCTCTCGTCGGTGTCCGTACGTACCGAGTTCAATTCAATTCGACTACTCAGTTAAATGAACATATACACTCGGATACTTCGAAAGCTGAAGGAGGCTCCGTCTTCACAATCGGCCTTTCTGTTGAAGGCTTGCAGTCCGGATTGGAGGTAGAAGGTGGCCAACTGAATTGTCGTTCGAATTATGGTTCTCGACGGTTCAAATATCCCAATTTGCTGGGTATCGGAGCGCTGTTTTGGCCCCTGATGGTTTCGCTGACAAGAGGCTTCCGAGGATCAGTCGAGCGAATCAAGTGGAACAGGCTGCGGGCGTTTCCATCATTTTCGCATCTTCCATTTCTTCGGCCTTTTGGACCCAACAGGCTTCTCAGTCTGCAAAGATATTATGTTGCACCTGGAGTTGGATGATGCGTCGGGTTGAGCTGTGGTTGCGGCCAGGGGAATCTGGCACCAGGCCTCCAGCAAAGCCACGGTCTATCAGAGATCCATTGCTTGGATGACGTTGGGTGGGCTGCAACGTGGACAAAATTTCCGGCTGTAGCGGCCTCCGCATCATCAAAGGTTCGCAGCCGGAACCTGGAAGAAGAGTGAGCGGGCAGTCAGTTCAGCTACAGCACTTGCGTTCTGTATTCTTGTTTCTGACAGACAGCACGCATCAATGTAGGAGGATCCAGCATACGAACAAGAACCGCTTGCTGTCCTGTTTGTTTCAGTGTGCGAAGGTTAAAGGCAGCTAAGTGGACCGGCTTTCGGAGTTTGAAAGAAGACTTTGAGGTGTTTTGGGCTGTTAGTGAAGTCGGACACACAGAAGCTGCAGCTGAGCGTGATACATGGCGAACAAAGCGGTCAGTTCTAGTGCTGAAACCTGCGGAGTGAGTATTCAAACCGGGGAGGGGTAGCGTAAAGAGGTAATACGTGAAAATTTAAGAAGTGAGGTAGGGGGAAGGTATGTGAAAGGGAGAGAAGAGATGCTTCAGCGTTAGCCTGTTTTCGCCCGCACACTGTACGCAGCAAGTAAGGTGACGCAGCTGATGACATCGCACGACGGGAAATGTGGTACGAGAATATTGTTAGTTGTATGAATCATGGTTGTACGTGGGCTGGGATTATTTCAGGGCGCCCAGAAGAATGATTGGCACCCTGGAACAAAGCCTTGGCTGAAAGGTCCGAGTGCATGGCAGCAGTCTTACTTGGTTTTCCTAGCGAATCCTGAATAGTTCGGGTTATTTTCTGCTGTATGTTGTTTTCAGAATGTTTCATGGACTAAAAAATTCAGATCATCCATCCAGTCGAGACTACGTAAGTAAAAGCCATGGTAATCTGTAAGGCAGAGTGGGAGATCACTAATTTCCACCTTTGATGTATTTCGAGTAATGTTCTATTTGCTCGAACTATCAATGTGATATCTGAGGCGCAGAATTGTAGGCGGGCCCTGGGCAGCTTAGTTCTACGTATGTATGTTTGAATGCCTCGTGAAACATTGTAGTAACTGCCTTCTAACTGTCCATATGATACCAGATACGTAAAAACATTATGTTGTTATGCCCTTTTGTCATCGCCTTAATGTTGCTTCTTGTGGACTTTCGCGCCACACTTGTTGCGTAGTGGTTTATGCATGGGCCGAGGCTAGTGGACTTATATTCTCTCAACAAGTGAACAGTGATTTTGAATTCAGCTTTCCAATTTGATCTTTCCTCTTCGACGCATTTAGGCTGCTGACCGCATGAAGTTTTACAGGAACAGTGGTCGACATGGATAGTCAATGGCGTATCACTGTTTCGGTCCATCCGTCCTTGGCATACTTTTGCGATATTGCAAATGATACGTTCGCTTTTGTCCACTAATCTTGTCCGAACATCCGCATCTTAAGCCGCATACAAAGTCAGTCGTTCGGAATTATCGTGATCCTTACTGTGGCTTTCGGAACGTTCACACACGCTTGCCGATATCAACATAATTGACCCAATTACCACTGATATTCTTCGTCAACTTCGAACAGTGATGACGGATTTTTAAAAAATATTACTGCCCACGAAATATATGTAACGGGACCTTGCTCTTCTCGAAGGTCAAAACCTCGTGCTTCGGAAGATGAGCTTCAAGGTCACCTAGACCCTGTTGTGTCGAACGTTGGCAGCGACAACCTGACTTTCATATCATTTGGGAGATGGGCCAATTCTGAACACAGTGAAGTGTTCGTATTTATGTGATCAAGGATCCAGAGTCAGACGTCAAACCCACGGAATTAGGAATTATGGAGTCGAGGCCTGTCCTATTACCACTGCTTAATTGATCGAATGGATAGTCTACATTGGCAAAATCTTGATAAATTTCACCCTAGGCTGTTGAAACGCTATGCTTATTCTAGAGTAGTGATTGCATCTGGTCCATTGGGTGATACTGTTGGCGCGTCATTATGAAGCGAGGTGAGGTGCGCCGGTGGAGACGTCTATCCCCTCCACTAAAACCCCACCGCCTCGCTTCACAGTGACGTACTGACGAAGTCACCTCCATTGGTGATGAGAAGTTTGCGACCTAATTACCCGGTTCATCGGACAAACCAACGACAAGGACAGTCATTCATAAATCAACTTGTGACAATGGTGCGTGTTGGATAGTTTTATGTGAGTTCTAGTATAGTGAGCTCAGTGTAGTGTGATTATAGGTAATGAGCTTATCACTCAACTGACCGGAGAGACAATGGGACAACTTCTGTACTGGTGACGGAATTCTCTTGGCTGTGACCATTTTACGTCTAGGACATCCGTATGACATCTAGTATCATGAGTTTGTGTGCATCCGGTCCTGGTGTGCAGTGAGGTGTGCTGAGAAATGGGTCGCTAGCGCATCAGGACTGGTTTCGTAATTTCAGACTGAATGACTTATTGACGATTGCTCGCATCTAGCGAAGTTCTGGGTCGGTTCAATCAGTGGTCCTAAAAGAGGGGACGAGTGTGTCATTTTTTCCAACAGAATTTTAACTATACATGATTGTTGGGTTCGGGGCCTGTACACAGAAATGAAACTTCTTATTAACAGTTTCGTCGCTTGGAAAGGAAGCGGGTTCCGTGTTTTCTTTTGACAGGTTCCCCCAGCTTATTGGCAAGCAGTCTTCGTGTCCACTGGTGTTCATGTAATTTCCATGATCGGAAGACTCCGAATTAATAGATTCCGGTAAAAAGACAGTCCTAAAGCTTAAAGATGAATTTGAATGTTTCTGTAAACCTGAAGCACATAATTCGTGTTATGTTTCCACATTAGTGACTACAGTAGTCCCCTCCCAAAAATCAGTGCTGCATGTTGCGCGGGAGTTGACCTCCAAAGAATTCTACTTACATTACCTTCTCAGAATGATCCCCACAAGGCAGCCAAAAGACTGAACAATATAAAAGCTCCTAACGAGTTAGTCTTAGTAAATCGGGTTCCGCAAATTCTGCACGTCAGCTATCACAGGTCTTGTGTTGTAATACTTGCAAAGAAAGGTTATTTCACGAACTTGAATATCAGTCGAAATGAACCCACACGCCGCGCATATTTCCGAAGAACATAGACATCCGGATCTGTTGTTCACACCGGTCACTATGCAAGCCAGTGGGTTCATTCCCATGTACTGTATTAACCATGGACCCGTTACTAAAGCTGTGCAAAGAGTGAACAGTACTATGATTGGAGAGATGTATCAATGCTTCCGTATCCAGCGAACCAGTGAGCCACCAGGCACTTTTAAGTTTCGTTCCAGTTGCGGGTACTATGCGATGCATGAACTTTTTCATCTGAAGCGCCTTTCATCTCGCCATTCAACCCACATATCTAGCTAACTGCTGGCCTGCACACCAAACATCCGTCTTTTCAGCGTATTGAATACAAACACCGGGTGAGGACTGCACCCTCCGTGAATCGAGGCACGTCATATTCAGCCCATATACCCAGTCAAGCTATCCTGACAAGCGGATCCAAGCGGTGTGAACTTCTGCTGAAGTAGGATGACAGTGGTAAGCTCAACCCAGTCACTTACCCAACCACCATAATGGGAGCTAACTAAGCTCTCCTTTGAGCTGGACTTTGCTGTCCACGCTATGCTGAATGAATCCGAAACCGTTAGCGGAGCAGCTGTAGCGGGTTACCTTAGTTGTCACTGTTTAGAGGTTTAGTCTGCGCGGATTGGCCAACTTTGTACGCCATCAATAGCACGTTTTCATTTGGATCTTCAGTGTTCTGCAGGCAAGTTTGGGGATTTATAGATCAAACAATACAAATTTCTACTTAACTATGACCATTCCGCATGACTTATCTTGATATCTATGGAAACTCTGGTCATCTTGAGAGATAAATTCTCCTTATTGTGGGAGTCTTTTCTGCTTCGTATGGGATATCGCAGGGCAAAACTTTTTGTTTCTGTGAAATCATTTCATCCAGAGGTGTGTTTAAGGTTGGGAGGTTGTTTATTTTAGGGAGACTCTGTATTTTACCACTTTATAGAGCTTGGTAAGCAGTGTGCCTTTGTGTTAGACTGAATCAGGATGATTTTCACTTTTAAGTCATTGTCTTGAGCTGAAGTTGTGAGTTGAACTTCGAGGCTACACTCATGGATTTCTGCATGCACAAGAATATAAGAGAACCAATTTTTCCAACTTCTCCTGGTCAGTTCGGATGACCACTCTTTTTCCAATTTGTTGTCAGGGCATTTGATGGATTCACTTGCTTCAGACAGGGGAAGACGCCATTATTTTTGACAACCAACGAAAGTTAATGAGACCGTGAAAATTTTCAATTGTTTTCGGCATGCCTATTTACGCTTACAAGCCACATCATTTGAACCAACTCCAGTGGCCGCTAGTGGAAGAACCTGAGTGTAAACTATCACCAGTAGCCTTCAGTGTCCCCGTATTAACGGCAACATTTGAGTATTCAATGCTGATTCGATAGTATAGTCGCCGGTCATCATTAACCTATATACCGCAGCAGCGGATTTGTTGTAACAAACTTACAGCAACCGCAAACATTTGCACGCGACATTCCACTTAAATTCACAGTCGGTTGAGTTTTGCAAATCTGATTCACCATGATTGTCCATCGTTCTTTTTGTCGGTAGTGAGCAGCAAACGAGGGTAGGAAATAAAATGCACTTCAGATTTGTCTAGTCCGTAGTCTTGCCTCCAACGAAATGTGCGCTGCCAAGCGCATACATAGTACAGTGAAGATGCGTAGGCTGCTTGTAAACAATACTGAGGAGATGCACGATATTGATTATCGGTGCAGATTTTCGGCTAGCCCGTGACGAGAGACAAAGCCATGCTCTTTTTGGTCAGTCGTTTAGGCTACAGTTTCCTCCTAATCGAAAAAGATGTTCTCGTGACCTTAACAATGTAGGCGCTTCATTAGACTGCTTATTAGGTGCTGAAATTTTCCGGTGGGGTGAAACTGAAACTCTAACCAGTGAGATACACTAATACCATAGGGATATAAAGACTGATGATAGCGATAGGTTGCATAGGGCTTAAACTCTGTTCATGCATTAGTGTATTGCACCGGTAAGAATAGACTTTGTTTCCCAACTATCTGGTACAGCCAAATACCTCCAGGAATTCCCAACCTACAGGGATTTTGACACAGGTGCCAGAAAGCGATTTTTACCTGTTTGATGGTGATGCCACTTTGAGTTTTTGGTTTATCGTACCTCTATGAAAGATCTACTTTTGGCCCTCGCAATCAGATTACAACTGTCGCTTCATCAGCGTTTGTGCGAAAGAGCAAAAACTCGGTTCACCACCTCGACAATTCACATGAGACGGAGAGCGACCTGACACCTTGGTAATCAAGGAGAATTTAAAAATGGCTCTATTTGTCAAGTCTAACTGCTTGGCGGTTCATACAAATTATCTGCGGCAGCTCTCTATGCAACTAGCTCTTTTGATTGGATCGCGGAGAATTGAGAATTCAGGTCAGTGTTTTCAAACAACAGCTGGACTTGGTGGACTAGGTATGCTGTCAAAAACAGGTCAATGAGTACAGTATTTTTCGGCAGCTGAAGAAGTAGACGTGAAGTGTCATCTGGGAAAGTTATAATGTTCTTGAATAGGGCAATCGCTCCTGTTAAAACCGAGTAGAGGAATTTACGTGAAAATCAGCTTTCATAACACATCATTTGCTGTCAGTCGTTTTTCAGCATAAAGCCAGTTTGATAGCATCATGAAGCTCGAGGTCAAACCATTTATAAAGGGACATTCAAGGAAGGCGACCTAAGACAGACCTGTGAACGGATTATCAGAATATACTGACTCAGAAATTTGATGTTTACTAATCGGAGTGTCACTGTATCAAGTGGATAGGTTAAAGGTCAAATAACGCTTCACGGGGTCAACCAGACAAATGAAACCAAGACAAGTAAATCACAGCCAGCTTTGGTGTCTACCGGTGAAGATTTAAGTCTCCAGCGACCCGAATACGAACTCACACGGAGTCGCTCAACACAGTACCCATTTGGAATTTCAACTTACCACAGCACAAATCAGGTTTCCAACTCAGCAAATGAAGCAGGACTGTTCAGTGCGGAGACTATATTTTGAAACAGACCAAAAAACTTCTCCACTGCGAAGCAAACCTTTCGCTCCCACCCGATGGCTAAGGCAACATGTACACTCCCTACACAAGCGCACAGGAGGTCCTCTATGATTAATCGAGACAAAGAAACAGCCGCTCGAGAACCGGTGTGGACGAGCAGGAGACTGGTTGGTTGAGAGCAGATCGACCATCAAATACGGTCACAAGTGAATGATATAAATGGAACTCTGTATTTCCATTAATACAGTTTTTCTGGCCGCCTTTTTGCCTTCTGACTGTAATCCGGTAGCATCAGGGAAGGTGAAGAGATACAACAATACTTTTAGCTATGCTAACTACTCACGGCATCTCAACATTTTCACTTTTCTTGTTTCTGTTTTCTATTGACTATCTGGATACTATAAAACGCACTTAACCCAGTGAGCAGAGAATTACGCTGAAGGCGTTCTCGCTAATTTCGGTGTAAGTCATCTATATTTATTCCACGCACGACCCGCTCGTTGTGCATTTCTGAGAAAAATATGCTGATGTTTGAGATTGTCATGGGAAAGAGTTAGGTCTCACTCGATCCTTGTCACGAGTTGTGTGCCGGCTGATCAAATTGACGCTACCGGATTACAAAAGGTCGATAGCACTTTACCTGACGCCTTGGTCGCCCCTACAATTGAGAAGGCCATAACAAACGTACTTGGACCAACAACCACTCGAACTGTATGGTGGACAGATTTCCAAACTTGGTTCTGTCAACTACGGCAAATCCAATGGCCTCCCTACTTCTACTGCTGTGACGAAAAAAACGCCAAACCGTATCATAAATGGTTTGACCTCGAGCTTCATGATGCTATCAAACTGGCTTTATGCTGAAAAACGACTGACAGCAAATGATGTGTTATGAAAGCTGATTTTCACGTAAATTCCTCTACTCGGTTTTAACAGGAGCGATTGCCCTATTCAAGAACATTATAACTTTCCCAGATGACACTTCACGTCTACTTCTTCAGCTGCCGAAAAATACTGTACTCATTGACCTGTTTTTGACAGCATACCTAGTCCACCAAGTCCAGCTGTTGTTTGAAAACACTGACCTGAATTCTCAATTCTCCGCGATCCAATCAAAAGAGCTAGTTGCATAGAGAGCTGCCGCAGATAATTTGTATGAACCGCCAAGCAGTTAGACTTGACAAATAGAGCCATTTTTAAATTCTCCTTGATTACCAAGGTGTCAGGTCGCTCTCCGTCTCATGTGAATTGTCGAGGTGGTGAACCGAGTTTTTGCTCTTTCGCACAAACGCTGATGAAGCGACAGTTGTAATCTGATTGCGAGGGCCAAAAGTAGATCTTTCATAGAGGTACGATAAACCAAAAACTCAAAGTGGCATCACCATCAAACAGGTAAAAATCGCTTTCTGGCACCTGTGTCAAAATCCCTGTAGGTTGGGAATTCCTGGAGGTATTTGGCTGTACCAGATAGTTGGGAAACAAAGTCTATTCTTACCGGTGCAATACACTAATGCATGAACAGAGTTTAAGCCCTATGCAACCTATCGCTATCATCAGTCTTTATATCCCTATGGTATTAGTGTATCTCACTGGTTAGAGTTTCAGTTTCACCCCACCGGAAAATTTCAGCACCTAATAAGCAGTCTAATGAAGCGCCTACATTGTTAAGGTCACGAGAACATCTTTTTCGATTAGGAGGAAACTGTAGCCTAAACGACTGACCAAAAAGAGCATGGCTTTGTCTCTCGTCACGGGCTAGCCGAAAATCTGCACCGATAATCAATATCGTGCATCTCCTCAGTATTGTTTACAAGCAGCCTACGCATCTTCACTGTACTATGTATGCGCTTGGCAGCGCACATTTCGTTGGAGGCAAGACTACGGACTAGACAAATCTGAAGTGCATTTTATTTCCTACCCTCGTTTGCTGCTCACTACCGACAAAAAGAACGATGGACAATCATGGTGAATCAGATTTGCAAAACTCAACCGACTGTGAATTTAAGTGGAATGTCGCGTGCAAATGTTTGCGGTTGCTGTAAGTTTGTTACAACAAATCCGCTGCTGCGGTATATAGGTTAATGATGACCGGCGACTATACTATCGAATCAGCATTGAATACTCAAATGTTGCCGTTAATACGGGGACACTGAAGGCTACTGGTGATAGTTTACACTCAGGTTCTTCCACTAGCGGCCACTGGAGTTGGTTCAAATGATGTGGCTTGTAAGCGTAAATAGGCATGCCGAAAACAATTGAAAATTTTCACGGTCTCATTAACTTTCGTTGGTTGTCAAAAATAATGGCGTCTTCCCCTGTCTGAAGCAAGTGAATCCATCAAATGCCCTGACAACAAATTGGAAAAAGAGTGGTCATCCGAACTGACCAGGAGAAGTTGGAAAAATTGGTTCTCTTATATTCTTGTGCATGCAGAAATCCATGAGTGTAGCCTCGAAGTTCAACTCACAACTTCAGCTCAAGACAATGACTTAAAAGTGAAAATCATCCTGATTCAGTCTAACACAAAGGCACACTGCTTACCAAGCTCTATAAAGTGGTAAAATACAGAGTCTCCCTAAAATAAACAACCTCCCAACCTTAAACACACCTCTGGATGAAATGATTTCACAGAAACAAAAAGTTTTGCCCTGCGATATCCCATACGAAGCAGAAAAGACTCCCACAATAAGGAGAATTTATCTCTCAAGATGACCAGAGTTTCCATAGATATCAAGATAAGTCATGCGGAATGGTCATAGTTAAGTAGAAATTTGTATTGTTTGATCTATAAATCCCCAAACTTGCCTGCAGAACACTGAAGATCCAAATGAAAACGTGCTATTGATGGCGTACAAAGTTGGCCAATCCGCGCAGACTAAACCTCTAAACAGTGACAACTAAGGTAACCCGCTACAGCTGCTCCGCTAACGGTTTCGGATTCATTCAGCATAGCGTGGACAGCAAAGTCCAGCTCAAAGGAGAGCTTAGTTAGCTCCCATTATGGTGGTTGGGTAAGTGACTGGGTTGAGCTTACCACTGTCATCCTACTTCAGCAGAAGTTCACACCGCTTGGATCCGCTTGTCAGGATAGCTTGACTGGGTATATGGGCTGAATATGACGTGCCTCGATTCACGGAGGGTGCAGTCCTCACCCGGTGTTTGTATTCAATACGCTGAAAAGACGGATGTTTGGTGTGCAGGCCAGCAGTTAGCTAGATATGTGGGTTGAATGGCGAGATGAAAGGCGCTTCAGATGAAAAAGTTCATGCATCGCATAGTACCCGCAACTGGAACGAAACTTAAAAGTGCCTGGTGGCTCACTGGTTCGCTGGATACGGAAGCATTGATACATCTCTCCAATCATAGTACTGTTCACTCTTTGCACAGCTTTAGTAACGGGTCCATGGTTAATACAGTACATGGGAATGAACCCACTGGCTTGCATAGTGACCGGTGTGAACAACAGATCCGGATGTCTATGTTCTTCGGAAATATGCGCGGCGTGTGGGTTCATTTCGACTGATATTCAAGTTCGTGAAATAACCTTTCTTTGCAAGTATTACAACACAAGACCTGTGATAGCTGACGTGCAGAATTTGCGGAACCCGATTTACTAAGACTAACTCGTTAGGAGCTTTTATATTGTTCAGTCTTTTGGCTGCCTTGTGGGGATCATTCTGAGAAGGTAATGTAAGTAGAATTCTTTGGAGGTCAACTCCCGCGCAACATGCAGCACTGATTTTTGGGAGGGGACTACTGTAGTCACTAATGTGGAAACATAACACGAATTATGTGCTTCAGGTTTACAGAAACATTCAAATTCATCTTTAAGCTTTAGGACTGTCTTTTTACCGGAATCTATTAATTCGGAGTCTTCATGGAAATTACATGAACACCAGTGGACACGAAGACTGCTTGCCAATAAGCTGGGGGAACCTGTCAAAAGAAAACACGGAACCCGCTTCCCTTTCCAAGCGACGAAACTGTTAATAAGAAGTTTCATTTCTGTGTACAGGCCCCGAACCCAACAATCATGTATAGTTAAAATTCTGTTGGAAAAAAATGACACACTCGTCCCCTCTTTTTAGGACCACTGATTGAACCGACCCAGAACTTCGCTAGATGCGAGCAATCGTCAATAAGTCATTCAGTCTGAAATTACGAAACCAGTCCTGATGCGCTAGCGACCCATTTCTCAGCACACCTCACTGCACACCAGGACCGGATGCACACAAACTCATGATACTAGATGTCATACGGATGTCCTAGACGTAAAATGGTCACAGCCAAGAGAATTCCGTCACCAGTACAGAAGTTGTCCCATTGTCTCTCCGGTCAGTTGAGTGATAAGCTCATTACCTATAATCACACTACACTGAGCTCACTATACTAGAACTCACATAAAACTATCCAACACGCACCATTGTCACAAGTTGATTTATGAATGACTGTCCTTGTCGTTGGTTTGTCCGATGAACCGGGTAATTAGGTCGCAAACTTCTCATCACCAATGGAGGTGACTTCGTCAGTACGTCACTGTGAAGCGAGGCGGTGGGGTTTTAGTGGAGGGGATAGACGTCTCCACCGGCGCACCTCACCTCGCTTCATAATGACGCGCCAACAGTATCACTCCAATGGACCAGATGCAATCACTACTCTAGAATAAGCATAGCGCGTTTCAACAGCCTAGGGTGAAATTTATCAAGATTTTGCCAATGTAGACTATCCATTCGATCAATTAAGCAGTGGTAATAGGACAGGCCTCGACTCCATAATTCCTAATTCCGTGGGTTTGACGTCTGACTCTGGATCCTTGATCACATAAATACGAACACTTCACTGTGTTCAGAATTGGCCCATCTCCCAAATGATATGAAAGTCAGGTTGTCGCTGCCAACGTTCGACACAACAGGGTCTAGGTGACCTTTGAAGCTCATCTTCCGAAGCACGAGGTTTTGACCTTCGAGAAGAGCAAGGTCCCGTTACATATATTTCGTGGGCAGTAATATTTTTTAAAAATCCGTCATCACTGTTCGAAGTTGACGAAGAATATCAGTGGTAATTGGGTCAATTATGTTGATATCGGCAAGCGTGTGTGAACGTTCCGAAAGCCACAGTAAGGATCACGATAATTCCGAACGACTGGACTTTGTATGCGGCTTAAGATGCGGATGTTCGGACAAGATTAGTGGACAAAAGCGAACGTATCATTTGCAATATCGCAAAAGTATGCCAAGGACGGATGGACCGAAACAGTGATACGCCATTGACTATCCATGTCGACCACTGTTCCTGTAAAACTTCATGCGGTCAGCAGCCTAAATGCGTCGAAGAGGAAAGATCAAATTGGAAAGCTGAATTCAAAATCACTGTTCACTTGTTGAGAGAATATAAGTCCACTAGCCTCGGCCCATGCATAAACCACTACGCAACAAGTGTGGCGCGAAAGTCCACAAGAAGCAACATTAAGGCGATGACAAAAGGGCATAACAACATAATGTTTTTACGTATCTGGTATCATATGGACAGTTAGAAGGCAGTTACTACAATGTTTCACGAGGCATTCAAACATACATACGTAGAACTAAGCTGCCCAGGGCCCGCCTACAATTCTGCGCCTCAGATATCACATTGATAGTTCGAGCAAATAGAACATTACTCGAAATACATCAAAGGTGGAAATTAGTGATCTCCCACTCTGCCTTACAGATTACCATGGCTTTTACTTACGTAGTCTCGACTGGATGGATGATCTGAATTTTTTAGTCCATGAAACATTCTGAAAACAACATACAGCAGAAAATAACCCGAACTATTCAGGATTCGCTAGGAAAACCAAGTAAGACTGCTGCCATGCACTCGGACCTTTCAGCCAAGGCTTTGTTCCAGGGTGCCAATCATTCTTCTGGGCGCCCTGAAATAATCCCAGCCCACGTACAACCATGATTCATACAACTAACAATATTCTCGTACCACATTTCCCGTCGTGCGATGTCATCAGCTGCGTCACCTTACTTGCTGCGTACAGTGTGCGGGCGAAAACAGGCTAACGCTGAAGCATCTCTTCTCTCCCTTTCACATACCTTCCCCCTACCTCACTTCTTAAATTTTCACGTATTACCTCTTTTACGCTACCCCTCCCCGGTTTGAATACTCACTCCGCAGGTTTCAGCACTAGAACTGACCGCTTTGTTCGCCATGTATCACGCTCAGCTGCAGCTTCTGTGTGTCCGACTTCACTAACAGCCCAAAACACCTCAAAGTCTTCTTTCAAACTCCGAAAGCCGGTCCACTTAGCTGCCTTTAACCTTCGCACACTGAAACAAACAGGACAGCAAGCGGTTCTTGTTCGTATGCTGGATCCCTCCTACATTGATGCGTGCTGTCTGTCAGAAACAAGAATACAGAACGCAAGTGCTGTAGCTGAACTGACTGCCCGCTCACTCTCTTCCAGGTTCCGGCTGCGAACCTTTGATGATGCGGAGGCCGCTACAGCCGGAAATTTTGTCCACGTTGCAGCCCACCCAACGTCATCCAAGCAATGGATCTCTGATAGGACCGTGGCTTTGCTGGAGGCCTGGTGCCAGATTCCCCCTGGCCGCAACCACAGCTCAACCCGACGCATCATCCAACTCCAGGTGCAACATAATATCTTTGCAGACTGAGAAGCCTGTTGGGTCCAAAAGGCCGAAGAAATGGAAGATGCGAAAAATGATGGAAACGCCCGCAGCCTGTTCCACTTGATTCGCTCGACTGATCCTCGGAAGCCTCTTGTCAGCGAAACCATCAGGGGCCAAAACAGCGCTCCGATACCCAGCAAATTGGGATATTTGAACCGTCGAGAACCATAATTCGAACGACAATTCAGTTGGCCACCTTCTACCTCCAATCCGGACTGCAAGCCTTCAACAGAAAGGCCGATTGTGAAGACGGAGCCTCCTTCAGCTTTCGAAGTATCCGAGTGTATATGTTCATTTAACTGAGTAGTCGAATTGAATTGAACTCGGTACGTACGGACACCGACGAGAGACTACTTCAGCTATGTGCTGACCGTAGATTGTTTTCATACAGTAATAACTTCCGAAATAACCGAAGTCTTCTGGTCGCATTATGTCCTCCAACAGCGTGCCAGCTACAGATCCAAATTGATCACATCGCCATCAGTTGCTGATGGCGCCAGTCAACAACTGACTGCCGCTCGTTTTGGATGCTGACCATGCGCTCATCCGGGATCGCTTCTTACTTCGTTTTCCAGGGTTTACGTAAGAGGCACACAAACCACCCAGCAACTGAGGCTGGCAGACTCCGAGATAACTCAGTGGTCAAGGCGCGAACCTACTAACCGGAATGTCCGTGACTCGAGCCCAACCTTGACATCTCGGCTGCTCTGGTTTAGGCTTGGGTAACTTGGCAGTACCTCAGTCCTCGTGCTTCTATCGGGTGACATGGCAGTTCTGCACCGAAGGTGTTACAGCCGAATAATTGTTATTACTATCGTTTGTTATTATTATCATTACTGTTATTATTATAACTATTTAGACCCCGAAGTTAGATGAAGTTATCAGAATCGTCTTCTGAACTCTCGTCTAACCGCTGCACCGTCGGATGTGAATTCATGCCGGAATGAGATCGCCACACCTTTGCACAGTACCGAAAGTTTTGCCTGTGGCATGATGCTACCAACTGAGCCCGTCCAAGTACTGGATATCTGACAGAACAATGGCACTGTTGGAATCTCGGAGAATTGTCCCCACCGGTCGAGAATATCACTCAGCACCACTTATCAGACTTGAAACTTGGCCTGCGTGCTGACTGTGAAGCCTAGTGGCCACAAAAAAAGCTTAAGAAATGAAAGGGACCCAAGAGAAGCCGGGACTGCCCGAAGATTAATTCAGTTAATCCATGCGACCGGACCACGGACCATCCTCAACAAGAATAAACGCCTCAACCGCTGAGCCCAGCACTCTGAAGAACAACCCTCGCGGCCACCTGCTGCCACTCAGTTGGATCCTGAAATTGAAGTAGAAGCCCGGACAGTGAGCCTGGAACCCCCTATGACCTCGGAGGGCCATACCTACATGTTATCTCAAGCGCCATCGAGTTCCTGGCTCGGCATTGTTCAAGGATGGAGTGAAGTCTTCTGTCAACGTTTGTCTGATCTAATCACCCCCATCTGGGGGAAGGAGACTGTCCCAGACAACTGAGGAGAATAAATGATGGTGCAAGTTTGGAAAAAGGAGGCCCGCAGTGAGTGCCGTACTCACAGGAGGACTAGCTTGATTTCAGTCATAGCGAGACTCTTGGCGTCACTAATCCTTCATCGCCTTATGGTGGCCCACGAGGTAATGACTTGAGAGGAGCAAGCGAGACTCCAGCCTGGTAACGGTTGCGTTGGCCACACCTTCACACTCCGTCAGGTGCCAGAACAAAGCTATACGAAAAAAAGCGTTCTGAATGAAGGGTGACGGATGAGGCTTGTGCAAGAATCTCTGAGACCCGGGTTGCGTTTGTTAATTTGGGACACCTATGGCGGTAAAGCGGCATATTCATAAATCTCGAGGGACGTGTGTATTAGGTTGCGGTACGAGCTGTTTTGCTTTATTGTTGTGAGTAGCCTCTGCGGGCAGCGGAACTGGGACGTCTTCAGGTTTTGGACAACCGTTGTCTCAAAACTGTGGCTCTGTAGGCTGGTGTCGGCGAGTCCACAGTGAGACAATTCGAAAACCCATTCTCGGTTGTACAATGAGGACCTCAATGGAAGAATGTGTCCAGAACCAAAAGCTACGGTGATTTGGTCATGTATTGCGCATGCCTAACCATCGTTTGCGGAAAAGACTTCTGTTTTCCGTGCCGAATTCAGAGTGGCGCAAGCAAGGAGATGGACAACTTTTAACCTGGTGGAAGGGCATGGGAGATAACGAAAATTCCAGGTGCTGCTGGTACTACTCGCCTTCCGGAATGATGGACGCATCATTTCGTCTTTACATACTCAGAAAAGCTGCAAGATATGGCTAGTAACCTGGGTCGGTGGATTTCCCGTTTTCAGTTTCTTCCGAAAATACCTGTTGAATTTCCGGTCTTGTGGACACATGGTAATGTTTGTATGAAATTAGCGCTTTGTGGCTTTGAGATTAGCTAATGTTGATTGGCGTCTTTGCATGTGTATTTATCTTTGCTTTTTTTAAACAACTTGGGGAATTTCGATGTTGATGGTGCTCATAATGAAAAATCCATTTTTTGAATGTTGGTTGCAGTGCGATTGTTAGCAACCCATGGTTATCTGTACTTATTGGGTGCTCCTTGCTTTCCGGAATCCCGACTGGCTCGACTCGTTCGGACTTTGCCGGACTGCTGATCTGAGTGCAATGAATTTGCTTAGTGCGTTCTCACTTATTTCTGACTGCTCATTTACCACTGCACATCAGTTAATTTAACGCATTCGCCGTCAAACATTTTGCTAGATATTCCGCTTCTACTGAAATATCTTGTTCTGTTATGTACTCAAATACTTGTCTTGATTTCAAAGTCCCTGCCTTTCAGGCCCTGCGTCAGTTAATTTTTTTATAGCACTTTCAGATTGTGACAGGTTTTGTTGGTCTGTTTCGGTCTTCAATTCTTATGATGTCTTCTGTTTAATTTTGGTCAGTTTATTGATGTTCGACCCAACCTTTGACAGCCTCAAAGGGAAGAATCGAGCCCTAATTTCGCGTTGTTAGACGCGTTACTCACAAGAGGTTGAGATGAGGCAACAAAGTGTACATTTTTCCGAAGGCGCACATGAAAATGACAGCATATGTAGTTTCAGCTTTGCTGAAATAAATAAGGACTAACCAGAGCTCTGTTGCTCCAAGCCAGGAGCATGTCACTAATCGGACAGTCTGAGGAAGAGGTTATCGAGGAAGGCGTTATTGGCAAACCATGAGCTGTGCCACGAGTGGTTCGTTTAGATTTACTGTTAACAGAGGAACTTGCTTGTCCCACTCCTCACTGAAGGGTAAGTGACCGTGATAACCCGTCCCCTGTCCATTTAGCCGTACCACATGCCAATTTATCTGCAGATGCAGTTACCCCCAATTAAATGGAGAATGTCAGATATTGTCACGAAGAACGACTGAGTACAAACCGTTGTACCTGAGAGAAACGATGGCAAACGACCAAACCAAGCAGCCGCAGTCTAACAAGGAGTCTGCGTCGTCGATAACCAATCAGGTCACTCAGCTGACTTCAACCAGTAATTCAAGGTAGTTATACCTGATCAGAAGGCTCCGGGAACTGCAATAAGTAAGGTGCTGCTGATCTTTTCATGAAGAAAACTACTCGCAAGGTTGCTGAAAACTCTTCGACAGCCCACGACCGGTTTCGCCCTTCTTGGGGCTCTTCAGGTAGGCGCAGTCCCCGAGTTTCCGTCAACCTTATGTTCTACTTGCTGCCGATCCTGTACACTGAGCCAACTTCATGCACACCGAAGTTTATGCTCTAATGGAGAATAGCAAAAAGTATTCCAGAAGAGGTATATCCCCCTGAAAGGGGCGACTAGCATTGTGCACTGTTGTAATAAAACTAGGCGTAGCCCTTGAGTTTTCGTAAGTGCGCCTGCATGCAAAACAAAATCTTCGGATTTTCCTAGACAACCACTGCAGTTACAGTACTCTCCTTTTTGGAATATCACCAATTTTCCCACCTACTTTACTCAGCACAGTTGAGGTCTACTGAATAGCACCGGGCAACCAACTTCGTAATTAACTATAAGCCATATGCTAAGCTTCATGTCGGTGGCTCTACTGCATTTCACCTAGCATTAAGTAGCGACAAAAATTGAATTTCGGTTTAGTGTTCAGTAGTAGGCGGTTACTGCAGTCGCAGTCACCAGGCAGATAATGAGTAACCTTTTCCAATAAATTATTTCGTGGTCAAGAAACATGGAGGATTTAACTATCGTTAAGTCAATGACAAAATACCTCAGCAAAATGATTTTTTCACTAAGTTAACATCGTGACTTTATGGTTTTGATCGTCCAGTTTGTTCGTAGTACCGGAGTATTTGGTGTACTGCATGACTCTACCATTGATCTGTTTCCTTTATCCATGTACTCGTTCATCAAGCTGAAAATAAGCTACAAAATATCCTCGACCAATCCTGCTTACTCCGAGCTCTATAGGGTGAACAGGCGGGTTTTTCTGTATCACTTCATCTACAGTATTTCTATTTGAATGTCAATGAAGGCAAGTAATATCATGCACTGTTGCAGGGAATTTCGTTTTATGTAAACATATTGGTAAAGCACAGGGAACCAGAGGACTTAAAATAGTACAAGAAAGCAGCGGCTAAATGATTTTGAACGTCTAGTGAGATATCTTTAACGTACGAGTGCAGAAGATTGGGCTGTTTATAAACCAGGCACAATTTCAAGTAAATTCGATTCAGTCACAGAAGCCACTGCAAGTGTAATGTGACTGAGAGGCTTTTTACTTCATATTGTGCATTTTCACAAGAATCGTTCTTCAAAAGTCTCCCGTTCAGCATAGCGTTCACAAGAAATTTCCGAAGGTTCAATCTTACGCGAATTAAAATGAAGGTGCTGTCTCTGGAACTACTTTAACTCGTTCCAGGAACTGAAGGGTCATTCAGACGGACTTCGAGAACTTTTCTAACAAGTTGACCAAACGTACGCTAAAATCCCCGGAGGACCGAAATTAGTTCGCAACCAAGCTAGTGAACATAGCTGATGGATACGAAAATGTGATCCAACGGAGCATCTGAAGTCTAAAAAGAAAGATACCGGAACCGTCCGGTTAAGGCAAGATTAAGCGTATATTAAGCGTGTACTAGCGTGTATTAACTTGTATTAGTTGATTGACAGACAGGCAGGTGAGCTTCCCATTTTACCCATGTGAGGCTACACAAGCGGCCCTCTGTATGACACTTCAAAGCATGTTGAAACTCAAATGCCACAGATTTTCGGAATTGGAAGATTCGTTAGTTGCTAAGTGGTTATTCATCATCCACAGACCACTGAGGTCTGAGCTGATATGATGTTTAAATGGTACACTGGGAATGAAACGTTTCACAGAATCACATGCTTCCTTAACTTAACAGTATTTGAGACCGCATAACAACCCATGGCATTTTTGTCCTATTTCCCGCTGCAAATTTTGCAGACTATCTTCCTATGTGCACAAAAAGTATGGTTTTACCTCTGAATTCAGGTTAAAGGCAAACTGATGGGGTGGCAACTGGAAGGCCTTTTGGACCAGTACTAATAGACGTTTTTATGAAAAGGCTCGATAGCAGCTGAGACTCGGCTGGAGAGTACGTTGCTTAGTGATGGACATTTGGATGCTGCTGTGTTGATTCTAAAGGTTGAGAATGATACAAAAATCTGGGACCTTTTTTGATTTATTCCCTTAAAAGAACGAGTTCATATGGATTAGGGCTCGGATATGACACTAACAAGACTTGTTGATGAGTGCATACGATTTGTGGGAAACCTATTTTGGCGAGGCAGCATCCTAGTTTCCATGGCTTGGCTTCGATTGAGCGCAAAACATCTCTGTTCAGGAAGCTAGGCTCCGGATAACTTCTTGAAATTGCTGGGGCTGCTGTAAACATTTTTTCGAAAAAAGCCACTTTAGTATATTTGCCAAGCCTGCACAAACACAAGCGGAAATGAAACTAAATGTGACAAATTCGGTGACCTAAGTGATGTTACGGTTCCGGGGTTGTAGTCTCGCAAAATCAGTGAAGGTTCGCGAACCACTACGAAGAAAACACAAGGTGAAACTGCTTCTGAGCAAATAAAGCATACAAGTTCAAGTTGCCGCGGGCAAGATAAGTCAGCATCTTCCCTCAAATTATGACCTACCTATCGCCTCACTTGGAGCTGTAGTGATTTCATTTGGAACGAACGAACGGTGTTCTTGGTATTAGGGCTTGGGAAGACCTCTTTCTTGTCTTGCTGAATAAGGCCACTAATCCAATAACCAGCTGAACTCCACCGTTGTAGATTACAAGATGTGTCTTCAAAATTAGCCAATTCGGTGACATGAGCCATGTGTTTTCCATTCTGATGGATTTATTTGATTGTGACCTCGAAGTATCCTGAGGCTTCATTAATCATTGGTTACAGAGCACCATTTGCTCAGAATCGTCTAACAACCATAAGATTCTTGCGCTGATCAGCACTAATGAGCAGATATCAGGCATTCATACGTTTGACGCATACATAAAGTGTTTGACGGCGTTTTTTGTTACTTTTTAACTGTGTTACAAGTGTTCCGTAAGATAAAGGTGATTTGAGATAGCTCCATCTCGCACTGTGTCTGTCTTCTGTCTTATTTCAATCGACATCGAAACAGTGATGATCGAAACATCAAAACATTTGGGCATTTGAATCAACTTCACATTGAGAAATCAATGGAAAGTGCAACTCGTCCCGAAGTCGAGGAGCTTTGTGGCAGAAAGTTCAGTGGAGGCATCATGTCTAGAAGTTTGCTGGCGTTTCACAAGCTCTTCTTCCCTATATCTTTCTTGTAAAACCGATGGTAACCACAGGATACAGTTGCATTAGAAACCCGATAAAAACTGTAGTTCTGTTACACCATCATCCTAGTTAGCCTGAAAAACCATTTCGTCCTCCTTTCTTCGCGTTCGGTTTGCTGCTTTAGTTAGTGTATCTCTAAAAGTCGGATGTCTGAATGCTGGGAATCACTTTGCATCCTCCTAGTCCTAAACGATTCTTCATTAAAATTCATCTCATTGCATGTACTTTAGACGTTTGAAAGGAAATTGTTAAAGACATGGTCAGTTGATCAAGCGCTGTTTAGTGGCTGATCATTGGATGGGTTCCTCAGTAACCTGTTCAGTTTGAAAGCGTCCTAATCACAATTGGATTTCCATGTTTATACTAACCTTTACACTCCGTGCTTGAAGGTGTGGTGCACGTGGTGCGTTCCGTGGCTCTAAAGCCGGACCGATTAGAGGTCAATGGCTATGCAGGTGTCTCAGATGCCTCGGTTGACATATTTACTGAAATTCCTCCTCAAGAATGATATCAAACATAATATAGTCAATGTCGCTGTGATGCATGCGCACAATATGTCACCTGCAACTGACCCAACTCTTCCCCTACTCACATAAAGACCACTGTTCTAAGAATAATCATTCCATTGTCTAGTTTTCTATATTTGTCAATAAACTTCTGCCCGTCTCTGTTATGACTGGTTGTAAACTCACCAGCGGAATTTTTTTCGGTTGATCATACCATTCTTCTCATAACCTTCCGCGGCACCTGAAGGCCCTTAGACTTGAATGTACAAGTATTCGGATATTTTTTCGGTGTTTTTGTGGCGTTTGTTAACAATCGCCAAGAGATTATGTGTGTTGACGATCGCGCTTTTCCCGGCTCTTTTCTTGCCAAATACATCGGTATTATTTTAGCTCACTAGCTATTCTAACCCATTTCATTTTAATCTTCAGTTGAGTGAGTTTTGACAACTTTTACAACACGCCCAGTCTGTATGAATCCTTTCCTTTCGTGATGGCCTTTTGCTTTAGGTCATTTCTCTGTCTCTAATTCCTCTGTCTGTAAATATTCTGATATATCAAGCCCAAAAGGTTCATATACTCATTTGGAGGCGAAAATACGCACAGTTTAACAGCTTCCTGGAGGAAGCCAGGAAGTCAGACACAGTTTTGGAGAAAACGTGTGACCCAGGCCTCTCAAACGTGTTACGTACAACTTACGTTGCAAACCACCATATACGCGCTTTCTTTTAAGGGGTGGCCCAGCAAGTGAAATTCTGTCCCAAATCTCCAACAAAACCTTTTAAAAGACTTTCATCATGATGAAGTTAAGCGTCCTCTTCACCGCTAGCCATCTGAACACACAACACCTGAAGGACAAGCCTCTTTATTCAACCATCTCTGTATGCTTATTAATTCATCTACCACTACGAAGACAAATGCACCAGTTGAACAACCAGGCAGCTACCTAAACGAATGTCTGGGCACCTTCTGTGGTGTTTACACAGGACAAAAGCATACCAATGTCAGTTCAGTCAGTCACCTACTGGATCCTGTACATCAGATCAACGTGCGACGGCCTTTGTACTTATTTGCGAAGTTGTGTCAAGCAAATTTACCCAAGATATTAGCCACTGCCGTAGCCTCTTGCATACGTACTTGCAGGCCACAACTTTGTGCTTAGGGATTTGAACAGATATTACCATTCACGGGGTCAGAACGTCACATCATAACCCCACGAGACATTCAAACATTGTATCATCTTTGACAAGCCCTTTGGCCCTCAACTATTGATTTTTAGTTTAAATGATCTCAATTTACCCCGTAGATTATTTTCTGTCCTCTCTCGCTCTTTAAATATATATATATATATATGTCAGCCAAACGAAGAGGTAACAGAGGCTGTCTTAGCCCAATCCGCATCGTTCTCTCTGAGTTCATAGGTTATTTGCAGGCAATGAAGAAGTTATGTCGTAATTATATAAACAAAGTTTTTTTGGATTTTCTTAGAATAATTTACTGAACCGTGATCTTCTCAGAAAATTTGATCTTCCGGGTTTTTTCCAGTTCTTGCGTAACTCCTTGAAATCCCATGTTGGCAACAGGGGCCCCTAGTAATCAGACGTCTGCTTACTGAAAACTGTGATTTCCACATTGCCTGTCAGCTTGCTGTCGTTGATACTTACTAAAGGGGCAATAGCTGTTCGCATTTACACCTCATTTATCAGCTACTTATGGAGGGTTTTCACCAGCAGTGACTCCTAGACCAATCAGTGAATCGTATTTCTCGGTGTCCCACTAAATGTTGTCAAAAGCAATATGGATTCACAAAAGTATGTCCAACCTTTTATTGCGCAGGTTATGAGTTTGTGCTATTTGTTCTGGATCAGTTTCCCCTAAAGCTCAGCTACCAGGAGTGTTACCACTTGGTTTTTCTACTTGTGAGGAGGATTCCCATGGTGAAAAGCTTCCACAGAAGCATAAGTCAGATTTTCGGGGACGGATTGGGACAAAATAATTGCTAATAAAAGAGGGCAAAAGATGAACTGGAACAAAGGCCTGACATGGAAAGTGTATCAAAACCACTAAAGGTCGATTCACTGTTCTTATACTATGGCTGTTTTTGATGATATGTAAAATATTCCTACTTCATATGTGTTATCCAAAACCGACAGTGCTGAGCACTGTGTACCGAACGACTGTTATTTCTAAAGAGGTAAATCTGGCAGATGTTGCTTTTGTTTTACAGTTCAGATTGTGAAGTAATTTACTAAGCTGTTATCCGAAACACAGCAATCATTTTGCCCCTTACACTTCCAATGACTGGTGCTACTTAACCCTAAGTGACATGATTCCGTGCCCAGTTCTCCTCACTAAATATAAGTTTAGAATAACAGAAATAGAGCAAGAGTAGTAGTAACCCATGAGATTTTATGACAAAACATGAATTGTGTATGACTTAAGGAGATTTTGGAATTTTAAATGGAAGTTTCCTCCTTCAAATGAAGCCAGTTTATTCTGCAACTTATTTCCTTCTCACTAAGAATCATACACATCTCATGAAAATCTAGAGTTTTGAATCTGCGATCTCCCGGCTAACAGCTGAACACCTAACCCTTCAGCCACGGATGGCTGATCACCAGTGTGTTTAACTCGAACGTTGGACAATGTGGAGCAACACTATTTCTTCAGTCAATGAATACACATCACATGGTTTGAAACTCCCATGAGTTTCGTGAGATGCCTATTGCTCACAGCTATCAGTAGGGCTAATAAAGCTGTACAGAGCCTCTCGGCTTTTCAGTATAGACTGGACTTACCCACAGGACGACGTCTCAATCGAATAAACGAAATTTCACAGATAGAATTTACTTTCTACAAGAAAAAGGTGAATTGGTGATATTACAGATAGCCGGTTGCACAATGTGTCCCTTGAACCTCGCTGCTATCACCGTTGTTGATACAGAATTCCTAGGGCTGTGTATGTTGCATCTGCTGGGAGTACAATGATTGCTTAAGGATAAGACATCTTCCAGAATTTCCGTAGGTTCTTCGCTCATCGACACGCCATACCTGACGCGGAATTGAGGGGTCGAGTTAAAGTGGAAATAATAAGAATCAGAGATAGAATCGTGATACATTAAACTCGACCTGTAAAAACCGATTAAATTGCATCAAAAATAGCCATATCAAGGGTAATGATAGCATTTTTTGATTATTGGGTCATATGGAAAGAAATTGAGTAGCACATTCCAGGTGATATACCTATGTCTCACTTACCCTGTGCCAAGTTTAAGGGCTACAAAGAAATCGGTCTTTTCAGTGTTCACAACGTGGAGTTTTGGGTAAGAAGAACTGAGGATAGTGAACCTGGGGATAATATCTTAAAAAAAGGCTCAGATAGTTGGAATAAGATTAGGTGATGCACTCCAAAAATGTGCGCCATTATGGCCACTATTGCACTTGGACCGATGAAGCGTATAGCTAGGCGTGGATTGTTCGAAATTTTAGGGTTAAATTATGATTAAATTACAAACTAAACCTCCAGGGGCGTCCAGTATGGGCTTGAAAAGTGAACTGGAGCATTTAGTGGGCTAAACAGGTAAAGGAGCGACGAGATGGGTTAAACGAGCTGGTTATCATACCAGGTGTTCAAGCAAGTAGGACTTCAGAATCCAAAAGCTGGTATTAATACGATAGCTTTAATAGCGAGTAGAATGGAAAAGCTGAAAACTGGGCTAAGATTGGCGTTACAGACGGGTTGGTTCAGAATCACGGAGCAACAGAGGATACGTCTGAGCAGGGAACTTGCATC
Source organism: Clonorchis sinensis (assembly GCA_003604175.2). Lineage (NCBI taxonomy): Eukaryota > Metazoa > Platyhelminthes > Trematoda > Opisthorchiida > Opisthorchiidae > Clonorchis > Clonorchis sinensis. The sequence continues at coordinate 24,521,395 of CM030372.1, forward strand.
ACAATGCAGAAATTGGGATTTCGTTGTGCTGATGGTCAGAGCTCAAACGGCCTTCAAAGAAGGCATGTGAACTATTTCCCAACTGTAGCGAGTAAGCAGCGGAGGGTCGGTTTAGTCTCGTGGTGGACAGGCCGCTGCTGCTGGTGGCTATATGTGAGGCGATATAGCGGTTGTGGTTTATGGGCTTGTAACAGTCGGAAAGGTCAGTGAGTGTATAAGGTAAATTTTGGTTTTACCTGAGTCTTTTGGCGGCACTTCCTGTCAGGGTATGTTGCTAGACACTTCATTAGCAAAGTCGGATGAGAAAGTGTCTACGACGTATCGCGGATTGGTAACAATAGGATTACATGGAGAAACATGGGGAGAAAATCAAAGAGGAGGCGGGCATGGAGCCGAGAACAGAAAAAAGAAAAAAAGGCGTGATACTTCCCTAAGGAAGTCAGTATTATTTGGGGGTGAAAATCTAGACAATAAAGGGCTTGAGGGCAGTGAATTAGGTATCTTCATTAGTGCGCGACCAAATGGGGGTATGTCAGTAGCTGTTATCGCACAAATCACTAAGGGAGCTCAAATTTGCAACCTCCCGGCTATTAGCCAAACCATCTGTTTACCGGATGATTGGTCCTGACTAGCAATCGGACAGGATATAGCGTCACTGGATAAGGTCAGGATAAAGTCTGTACGAGGATTTCAGAATGCCTGGATACTGCAACCAGATCATAAGTAGGGTGTACCGTCAGAGGTAATAATTGGAGCATCACGTTGACGCACGCCTGAACAGTCTGCATTTCTCAAGGCTTAGTGTTATTTCCAAGTTGGAGTTAAATTTTACATCTAACTGGTTTCGCACTGGTACACTATCGGTTATTTTAGGCAGATGTCATGGGTCGATGAACGGCAGCGTAGTAAACTTGTTAATAAAGGTTGGTGGCAGATGTATAGTGGTGGAGAGTGGGATCTTAGGGAAGAGTTAAGTAAAAATTGAGTGAACATAGGCTGCGAAGCCTTTCCCTATCCAATCGATATGAAGTTAATTTTTGATTATCTGAATCTAACGAAAAAGAGCGAACGCTGACTTTAAACTACCATAGGAGTGGTTCCTTAATGAAACCTATACTTAGATTCATTGAATTGGTCAGATTAAAAAAGCTACTGGAGATAGATTCTGTTTCCCGTTCATATATTAACTTTCCGGTACACGTATAGTTGAGTGGCCTATGAGTAATTTCGGCAAAATGATAAGGTTCGGAACGTAACCTGTCCACCAGTGTCTGGTGGCTGTATATCTTCCCAATAATAACTGGTTTTCGTGCTCTTCCAACCAATCCTTTTCATTCTTGTTGGATTCATGGAGCAGCTTGTTGCTTTAACGCCCATTTCCGCGACACACATAAAGACAGGTTACTTTACGCATGCTTTCAAATTACTCTTCAGAAGAAACCTTTCTTCGCTCGAGGACAGCTGTTTAAACTGGATGTAGCCGCTCTACTTCAGTCAGCTTCGAGTGGTGACTGCAAATTTTCAAAGGCTTATACGGAAGGCTCTCTTTTGAACTTATTGAGTTGGTCCATATGGATCATCTTATGGATATGAATTTCTGTGAGTTCACCCGATTCTGTGAAATTGTGTGAGGCCGCTCCTAATTCTCCAGCCGTCTAGGGCTTTGTGACTGATAACGCCGCTGTCTACGATAGAGGAGTCCCATTTTGTTCACATGTTTATCATTAAGTTCAACTACCACCTTCCCATGAGATAATCTTTTGGTGTAGGATTCGTGTGGGGAAGTTACTGGGGCAGATCAGTTTGGTACTACAGGTTGAACGAGTGAACTCATTTAGGGTCGCACTGATCCAAAGCAAAGCTGAGTTATACGTTCTCCTCGATCACCCACCAGGTTGTTCCGAAATGGAGCCAGATGTATCCATTTTTGTGGAAAGCATTACGTCTTCCCAGTGTACATGTGCTACTGGTCGCTAGTTGATCAAAGCAGTTTTTACAACAAACTGAAAAAAAGGCGGTTCATCTACGAATGTGAAGGGACGAAAGAAATTGTTTGAAACGTTAGTCCACAGAACGAGCTAGGAATATGAATGGTCATTTTGCTCGTATCACTAAAATTGAGATATTATAATAACTGTAGGGGAATTGTTGAAAACCCACGCAGATGACTAATTCCAATGACTCCTCTTTAAACATTCAAACAACCCCACTGAAATCACTAGAAGACACTGCATAGAACAAGGCCTGTTCTCTGCAACTGGTCATCATCATTCTGACTGGGATGACCAGAGAATCTTTTGTCAACCTACATCATAGACAGCGCAGATGTAACATCAGCTTGTCTGTCGGTGATCGGGGCTACAATGCTGCGGTGCTCTACAATTTGTCATACGGGACTGGAACATGGTAGCTTCGTTCGCGGGACGTTTAAAAACATTCAGTGTTTGACAATCGGTGCCGTCGGCGCATGGCCTGATTCCGGTGGGAAAACTGGATCAGTAATCCTGAAGTATGCCGATTGGTTTCTGGAAGAAATAACTCGCCAGCCGTAGGTGAGCTGATCACAGTCCATAGGCTACGCTGACTTGGTCATGTGCTCCGTTTGTCAACCAACCCACTTCCTCAGAGAACCCTTTTGGCACAGGTACACAAAAGATGAAAAAACGAGCCAGGGGAGGTCGAACAATGACTTGGCGGCCGGGTATACAAGCCAGGCAAACTCAGCTGTGCCGATCGATGCTGTCTCCCCGGATGGGGATCCCGAGACGGCACACATCAATGGCCCAAGACATTGTTAGATATGGCCCAGTCGGAGCTCAGTGGTGTGCGTGCATTCAATCTGTTGATTTTACTGCAAAGATCCCTCTCTCGATGTTCCCAATCGAAAGCCCACTGGAACCCTTTTAGTGACTCATCAATTATATCAGTCACCTTTACCTCCCCGGATCATCAGCAAGCGAACTGTGACGGCCATGACCACTGTACCCGATGTACGCAGTTTTTACAGCTGATGATGATAATGATCCATATTAGGTTTATCTGTATTCATGCCAGCCTTCATAAACCAGTGACATTTTGCGTAAGCTCCACAGCAAAGCAACGTACACTGATCCTCCAGTACTTTCTTCGCACAGAGATCACCCGATGATTAGGACCATTTCAATCTGATTCCGTGAGAACTGGTTTGCACTTGACACCTTTTGGTGAGCGAGTCTTCAAATTGTAACAAAAGCCACGTCACATGTTTCCATGCGTGGAATTCTTCTTTCAACATTTTCCCATTTTTTGGACCCTAATGTGTTCCTTCTCTGCTCACATTCATCCTATAAGGGAACGCTCATCAGAGAAGATCACTTTTTTGGGTTCTTGTAGGCGGCATCTTATAGAGAACCGACTGACTACACTTTCTTTCTCTGGGGAGACCGCTTCAAAGGATCTACGAGAAGTAGATTATCTTATGAAATTATTTATTTAAGAAGATATGTGTAAACTTGTCCTGTCTAGAAGGATCATTTCAAATGTATGATAGGTGGTCCCTTCTAAAGTTGCTCATTCTAGGGGGAGTATACCGTTTCCTGCGTGAAGTAAACAAATGTTGGGTTTTGAATCAATATATGAACAAACTGAAGATGTGACATCTTCAAGGCCATTTCCTATGGTTGACGATGTTGACCTAAGTAAAGTAGCGTGCCCTGTTTATTGAAGTCCGCATAATCGACGGACAGTGTTTTCCCGTAATCAAGACAAGTAAAGAGGCTTCAGTGGTCAGGAAGCTGTTCAGTTTCAAGCACCAGCTTCTAATTAGTGAATCTGCCGAATTCGGTTGATATCGAGAAAGGCTGTATATGTATATTTCTACCGTTTACAAAATTTTTCAAAGTACACACCATATTCCTGAGCGACAAAGGTAAATAAGATGCGCTGTGCTGTTTTATAACTGTGTTCATATTGGGATTAAAGGACTCAGAATAACATTCATTTCATCCAAAGTGATAAGAATGTTCCAGATGTGACACTGTCTCCCTTTCATGTGCAATCTAGGAAACTAATTTTAAGGGGTAATAGCTGTGACTACAATTCAAACGAAAGTTCTGGCCCGATACATCTGATACTTTCTTCAAGCGTAGCATCATGACCTTCATGGCGAAGCTGGAAACAAGACACATCTCAATTAAGCAGACGGCTCATTCTTCATCGCATTTGTTGCTGCTCCGAATTTCTTTCGCACCAGATAACCGTTTTGCAAAGTGAAGTAAGATCAACACTACTTGACAGACTGGTATGTGTTAAACGTTGCTTGTTTGGTTCTCATTACGTCAGATACCACTGAACTTACACAAACTTTCTTTTGGCAATTAGGCTAACGAATACACAAGACCATTCAGTCTGCGCAATGAAGCAGCTTAGAATTTTGTTTTCCGGCGCCATGCATGTAAGAAAAATGATTTCGTTTATTTATTACTTACTTCCTACTGATGGGCAGATTCTTCTCGATTTCGGGAACTGTTTTGGGTCGGCAGTGTTTGGTGGACCAGTGTTGTTCCTAGAATTTGCATTTCAAAACTAGTTCACGGGGATGAAGGAATTGTTATTTTGTACTTGCTCGGCTCAGAATTTATCACCAGTTGCACCCAGCTTGGGTTGAAGATCCAAAAACACAACTCACCTTAGCTGAGTCCACAAAATGGTCTATTGGGAAATACGTCTTCGAAATAGCACTTGGGCTAACTTATGCATACGGTTGAGTTATCTAGCTCAAGTTAAAACTGATCCCGAGGCGAAATGCACAATGCGCTCTTTCGCTAGAGAATTTTAGCAGGAAGCACATTGATATTTTATCGGCCAATTCACCAGCCGTTTGCGTCATTTCACCTATTAATCGCATTGGTGAGCTATACACAACCAAAACTGACTTATTGACATTTGATCCTATTTGTCGGAACAAGTTACTTGAGTTCGTGTTAGTGGCATGATTTATAACACCAACTTTCGGTGTGGTCTTCATGCGCAAGTGGATGGGAGAAAAACCGGCACAGAGTTCACAGTCATTGTGTTGCGAGTAGTATCGCGAAATCGAGGTGCCTCACTTCCAATATATTGTTTAATCTAGCCAACCGAGTGTTTTACAATCGATCCGCCAAGATACTTTCATTATTTGACTACCCCTACCGGGGCATACGGACTTGCGCTGATCACATCAGTGAGGCGCATCGATTAGGTTTATCAAACAGAGGTGCAGTGATAACCTTACTTCTCTGATTATCCGGACTATTAAGATATTCACAGATTCCTCCTTCACTTTGCATCTGCTCGTTGGACTATGCCTCTTAGAACGCGCATCTTAAGTCCCACTACTTCGATGATGCACAGTTTTGTGATTTTGTCGGAGGGAATACACGTAAACAAGGGCACAGTCGCCAGTTGGTAATTATTGTACATACCTGGGGTTTTATAATTTGGTTGTGTTCTTTTTCTTCCCCGCTCTGATGCTAGCCTTCGTATTTTACGTGAATAGCTTTTCTTAAGGCAATTTTGTATGAATTTACATGGAACACTTCGACTTCAGACTGCTTGCCGGCTTTGAACAGAATAATTATTATTGTGTACACAGGCCTGCTGCGTGCACCTGCTGTCCAATAGTACTGTGATGCATATGGTGTACTCAACAGTGCGCGTGGCATGGAACCATCCTAGTAGTCGGAAAAAGTCAAATTACAGACACAATGAAGCTAAACTGACGTCTACCTGGTATAGTAAGATCCTGTGCTGCTGAAAGTGTACAAAAGGTTAAGGGTTTTGAGAGATGTTTCACCGATAATCATAGCAACTGATTCGTCCTCAGAATAAATGAGGCTGACTTAATTAAGACAAACCTACCAAGAACAGCTGTGTTTCTAGATATACTAACCACGCTAGGTGGCAAAACCAACTGTAGAGAGCTAGAGTACTAAATCTTAGCATATCACCTGCTGATCCGATGAACTGTACTATGATCCAAACCAGCAGCGTGATAAGCAAACAAGCAATCTGCCGACTATGATCCCCTTTATTCTACAGTTCACGCTAGGATAGGTGACATTAGGTGTAGGTCTATTTCATTGTTTCTCGTTCGGTTCTTGAAGATTCGTCCTTTAAGATCTATCTGTCATCTTCAATCCACTGAACGACAAATTATGCAACCTTTAATACACTTACTTCCAACTCAGCCAATTAGAGATCACAAGTCAGGGAGTTAGAAATTGGTCGAAATTCTACGTCCCTGGTGAAACATAAACGATTGAAAAAGTTAAGCAACAGGCCTACGGGCATGCGAGGAGGTGTCTAAACCATCTAAACTCATTGCAAACAACGTTACCGCAACTAGCTTTGATTCGCAGAAAGAGGATGACGGCTTATCATTTCAAAGTTACACTCGGTTGTTTCACTATGAAATGCTGGAGGTCTACGATCTGGGTGAGTTTCTCCCAGTGGATTACAAACTGGTTGCGTCTGGTTAGTGAAAATGTTGAGCAACTCTCCAGGTAAAGTACCGGAATAGTTTTGAAAAAAAAGAATTGATATCATGTCGTTTATGATGGTAAGAGGGCTCCTGCATAAACTCTTGTCTCTGCATAGCTATCAAGAAACCCAGATGTTAGCACTGTTCTTAAGGCTGGGTTGTACTGGTAGAGCAATTGCTGATTTGCATATTGCGATGGTCATAGGGTGCATGGAATGACCTTAGAAACCCTAGAGTACCTGGCACTAAGGATGCTTGAATTTGGTTAGTCGGTATCTTAACCCATCGCGGTCTTTCATACATGCATAGGTTTGAACTCGAATCCACCCCAAGCTATTTATCTTGAATACTATTATCAAGGGACACCAAATTCCGAAGCACTGAGCATGGACTGATCAGCAGACCAACCAGGTGGCAAAAGTATTGTATATTCCTAAAGCACTACTCATAAGGTTGCTGAAAATTCTTCGACAGCTCACGACCGGTTACGCTGTTCTTGGGGCTCATCAGGTAGGCGCAGTCCCCGAGTTTCCATCAACCTTATGTTTTACTTGAACCCAAATTGGACTGATTTCGATAAACACACTCATTTACAAATCAATTTGGTTTTGCAAGTGACTCACCTGGAACCCACCTGGAAACATCACAAACGAAAGATTCAGCTGGGTTCCAGGTGAGTCTCTCGCAAAACCAAATTGATTTGCAAACGAGTGTATTTATTGTATATTTTTGTTACTCCGTAAATGTGCATTGGGATACTGTCGCTCTGCCTAAATTACGGACTCGCATAGATAGTTTTTTTTTAAACATTTGTCTTTCTTATATGTCAATCTTAGCGGCACAAGCGTACAACTGGTCTGTCAAACTGATCCTTCAAATGTTGGCTGGCAAAATGACATCGCAAAATTGTGAGGTTTCTCCACAACGCTTAGGTGTAAAACGTACATTGTGATAACATTCAAAATCCACCAAAATGAATGCAGAAGTAGAAAATGACCTTATTAATTCCACCGGGGCCGATTTAATTAGATCTACCCTAATATAAACGATTTTAAAGCCAGCACAACAGCCGCCGAAATGAAGTTGCAATTTTAGGATTACCACGAATGCAGCATCAGGATATATAAGTTAGTCGCACGTTTGCTGAAGGGAATTTGCACCCTTTCCCGAACTAAACTAAAACACACCACTGTCAAAGTATTGTAAAAATCCTAGTAGATAAAACAGCCACCTTGACTTGAGGATGCCTCGTTTGGGAGGACAAAACGGGCTACTCATAAAGAGTTATTATGTTTTCTACTGCCTTGGTATTTGCTAACTGTCTTCCTCTGCTTACCTCCTTCTCTACCTTCCTTAACTTATCTTTCTCTACTGCCGCCTTTGCAGAACTTTGATGACGTTTTAACCAGGGCGAACTATGCTCAGTTTTTTTCCTTTATAACTAGATGCAGCGCTCAGCCATGCAGTCCACGTAACAATTGACATTAAGTTTTGTGCTATCAATTGGCTTTGAGTAAAACGTGGCATACTGGCGGTGCTCGCTCCCTCCACACATTACATGCGAGATTTTCAGCCATTCACATTACACCCGCTTTAGTGCTGTCCGCGCCCATACAATTTGCAAAATGTGTTTAGCTACTCATTTTTCTCAATTTTCTCCACTTCTCTTCTGTCTCCTTCAATAGACAGCAAAGTCGCTCCGAATTTTTAGTAAACTTTCATTTGGAACACACGAAACTCATGGATTCAACAATTGGCGTTCCACGGCGAAGAAATGCATTGTGCATCTCGGGAACCGCACGATAACTAAGTTGAATAATTTTTAGGATGGCACACGACTTCTAGTGCTCTCAGGGTTGCGTAAATTACTAACTGAAGTATTACAATGAAAGTTACTTCAATGAAGTTGTGGATAAAACATTTTCCACCAAACCAGTCTAAGGGCGCTGGAATAACTACTGACAAGTTTATAAACTAAACCCGGCGCTCTGCTTCTGTGTCTGAACAAACAGGAATACTCAGCGAATGGTGGAAAAGTAACTTTTGGAGATCACGCCGGAATGAATCCTCTAGATCCCGCAGATACTCACAATTCAATAAACCCAGCCGATTGCTCGCATAATAGCAATCCGTAGGAGAGATATTTTTCGATTCAGGTTTTGGCACCAGCAGCATGATGAATAGCTTCCAACATTTTGTAATGCTAATTCAAGTCACTTGTTTTCAAGCATCAGTGAATAAACAGTTTATCACAAGCGAGATTCCATGTAATATTCGGCACAAAATCCTATGCTATGCACTGAAGTCGCTTCCGTGAAGAGCGCAATGACACCAGATGCGTAGATTGGCACCAGTAAGCAAATAGGTATTCAGCAGTGTTATTTTAAGGAAAATTTCACACCGATTAGAAGCACTGGCGGCCAAAATATGTCTTCTGGTTTTTCGATGAGACATGGAGAGACTATCCCCCGCACATTGCGTACGTCTCTGTAACATGACTATTATAGATATGTTTGTGAGCATAGGGCTCTTGGGCCACAATTAAGCAGCTTCATCTATTGATAGCTAAAGTCTTGTGCAGTTTGAGGCGACAAATGTTTCCCCAATCAAACTAGGGATAATGGATTACTGAAGTCATGCGCTTCCATGTTTGAATTGCATGATGTTTTGCAGTCATGAATCACTCACTGTTTCTGTTGAGTTGTTTCAGCAGATGCTAGTAGAAGTAGTAGTCGTAGTCGTCGATGATCATCTCTTATCGAGGGGTCTGCTTTCCTCAATCCGCCAAAGCTGTTATTGGACTGGGACTTTCTAAAGTCACAGTCAGTGACTTGTGTTTGCTCGCCATTGTGGGCTCTCTGCGTACATACGACACTTTTATGCGTGGCACATGGCGTTGAATGTACATTCTTGCCATTTAATCTCACACCAGACCCAATATGACGGACACTTTGTGCCTGATGTGCGAGTCTTGACTGTGCTAGCGCTTACCGCGCCTTGAAGAGCATTCGGCATTGTTTGTCCTTTCTTCGGCTGTTAGACTTTACACGCATGTTTCCTTACCAAAATTCTTACGTACGTTGGGATTCATCCTATCTGACTGGAACTGTCGGTGGCATGACTTCGAATGAGACATTTCTTTCTTTTATCTCATATTCTCCTGTAACCCTTTCGCATTCATCGCTTGCATTCACTTTTTATGTCTGTGACCATGCTCTTCAAAACTAAACGATAATAGGTACCACCTGATACCGAGGCTGACATACTTGCTCACGTTTGGCCAAGTCCACCGAAATACGCTCTAGATATTTACATCAGACAATCTATTCGTGACTGACTACGTTTACCGAAAAACACCCCGATCAGCTACAGCCGCGCCGGTAAAAAAACATGGGTAATTGATATCCCAAGTCAGATTGCATTCATACCAAAGCAGCAGGGAAAAGCTTCTGTCTAATCAGTGCTGAGTACTACGCAATACTACTACTGCGCAATACGATTCCGCATTTGGAAAGGTTGTTCGGGAGTTCAGCCTTCCGACTCAAGTCCATAGTGCATGCGTAAACGCCAAGGAAGAGCTGGTGACTGTTTGGGGTGATAGTCTGCACAACAACGTGGGCGTTAGCGATTTACGAGAGTTGGTCGCTTTGCTTCTCTCTTTCCAGAAAGCGTGTTTCTTCGGATATGTATCCGCGGTATACAGCTTCGGTGCAACCTGATTGGGACGAGAGTTACGAGCGCCCGGCCTATTCGTGCTGGCCAGACCATCTCCTATTGTATAAACCGTGGCCAACCGGAGAGTTTAATGCAGTCCTGTTGGATCACGCATGATGCCTGATATGGTCGTCATAATCGGGTTGCAAGAAAACTAGCAAAACATCTCCGTCATCCGGAGTACACCTTCTTCGAGGGGTTGAAAGCACTTACATCGACTCCTTTCATCAATCCTAACCTAGTTGCTGTTTGAGAGCGCCGAGCAACTGTGATAGCCTCGAATGGGCGCGGAGTGACTGCGTGGGATGAGAAGAAGGAGGAGTATGGTGCTGATGATTTTCCCCTTGCCATCATCTCAGTCCTACGTGCAGAGGATTGTGATATCGACTTTTTGGTCCACTAACTGATGATCATTTTTTACCGACGGATCTGCTCCCTTAATTAGCCAAGGCTGTTATTCGACTGCGACTTCCTAAGGTCATAGTCAGTGACTTGTGTTTGCTCAACTTTTTTGGCTGTTTAAGCACGACGAAACTTTTATGCGTGGTGCATGGCGTTGTGTATTCATTCCCGCCATTGACTTTCACACCTGACGCAGTATGACGGACACTTTGTGCCTGGTGTGCGAATCTTGACTAGCACTTACCTCGCTTTGAAAAGCATTTAGCATCGTCTGTCCTTTCTTCGGTTGCTGGTTCTTACGAGTGTTTTCATACCGAAGATTCTTACACACGTTCGGATTTATCTTGTCTGACTGGAACTGTTGGTGGCACGTCTTCAACTGGGACGCTCCGCTCGTTCTATCTTATATTCACCTGTACATCCTTCCGCATACATTGCTTGGATTTACTTCTCATGCCTGTGACCATGTTCTTAAATAATAAATGATAATCGGAGGAACAGTTGTTGTTGGCGCATTATGAGCCTCTTCGTCTGACGACCACAAGTGGGCTGGTGTCAGAAATTGTCAAATTCTGATGAAGACAATTGTGTATAGTTAGCCATAAATGTAACACCTATTAATGCTTGCATTTGATACCGCATAACTTGTGCCCAAGCCGTGATAGTCAAGGGCCCGAGTCACCTTTCATTAACGTCAGTTTTCGTCTTATTGAACGAGATATGCACCTTGTAAAACTTGCATAGCATTGGTAGCCCCTTTGTTGGGAGGCCTATACAACTGTTATTCACCTTGCGAGTCACTTGAGCTGACAAAACCTTGGGATGAAACAGAGAATTAGCTCTCTTCGTTGAATCAGCTCTTTTTTACATGTTAAGCGTTTGGTCGAGTGCTCCGCTGCTTCTTTGTACGTCATTTAGTAGTTGCTTGAAAGATGAAATTGTATTTGACCACTGGTCCCCTCGAAACATTGTGTGCGTTTCGTAGGAACATCGAATTAGGAATGGTGAATTGTGGCGAATGGTTTTTCGCAACAAATCAGCTGCTTGTCCCATTGATGAGTTGGTTCGGCTGCCCCAGCCATGCTATCCCGGCCATGTGCTCCCTGTGCTGGATGGTTCAGTGCCTCGTCGTGCCTTGTTTGACGAGGCAGGTTCCGACTTGAAGATACCACAGGGTGGCCTGCACATGACCTGCAGACAGAGCTTGTAAAACTCTATAAAGTGTCTTGGATGCACTGGTGCGCTTAGTCTGCGACTTTGGCATATTTAAGTCTCAGCACACCAACGATTTGACATGATGATATCGGGCAACCAGCGGAGTTGTATTTATTTTGTTCTTTTTGTTGTTCATTAGGATGATGTTCTTTGTTATCTTTTGTTCTTATTTTCGTTTCCCAAAATGTCTTTCCACTTACTACCATAAACTTTGACGACTCTATCCACCGTACCTGCGTGCACGGTTGACGGTTATCACACTGTACTAACTAGCCGGCGGACGTTCCACAGAGGCTGATGGGACCCGTCAATAAAAGGTCACCTCATTGACAATGTAGTAGGTATGATAGTGGTCACCAATCTTACACGTTGTCTTTTCACGCAAAAAATAGCTCCAGAAATGATTTACTGAAGGCCAAGACTACAGCACCTTGGAGCATAATATCTTCACTGAATGTAGAATCAATACACTGACTACTGTGCAGAAATAAAAGATTAAAAAACTGAGTGACATGAAACTCATGAGAATCTCTTTATCGTTATTATTGTTAGTATCATTATTAAGGTATAATTTATCCATAGCACAACCACTGAAATAGCTGTTTTTCAAGGAACCTGGTTACTGACGATTGGTCGTGCAGTTTTTATCTGAGTGGCCCTTGGTCTGCAGGAGGGACTCGATAATTATTTAACTGTAAGCTTACGGTTTTACAGTATCAGTCGCATTCAGAATAGCGTAGTCTTATGTGCATATTGGGATCTCCGCAGCGACTATGCATTGATGGGATGGGTGATTGGGTACGTAAAGATCTCCAGCTGAAAGGCGGTCACTTCATAAACCATCGCACTCCTTTTAAGAAGCCTGTAGAAAAACAGTTCGGCAAGTTCAGAAACTATCGCGCTGTTCATATTTTTTATGATTTGATTCATATGTTAGGAACTTTTGATTATTCCAGTTGGTTACAAAAATGAAATGCGGAATAGGTAATTAAACGTCAAAAATCACGCACCCAGTTTTGGTAGGGATAAGGCTGCTGTCAGGATTACTTCACTAATTTATATAGTTTCAGCACCCACATTTGGAGGAGGCAGATAAGAAAGGCTACAAGGAGGTTGTAAGGAAGTACATGGTAAACATGCAAAGTACCTTGTTCACAAGGAGATAGAACCAACGTAATGCGGCTTTCTTTCACTGACAAAGCCTTATTGGTAGGGATACCTAATCGTACGTAATGAGCACCGGGCGGGTCAAGCCACTAATTTTATTAGAACTGTGCCTTTTAGGCTGTCAATCATACAAGAGCGTTTGATTTGTTGTACGGCGGTGTGAACATCACGACTTTTAAGACCTTTCCGCCATGCTGAAGGTCAGCTTCTGTATTTCATGGTTTTTATTCCAGTAAATTCTTATGATATAAGAACCATCTATTTGCTTCAAACTGAAGTGGATTCTTTAGATATGCTCTTCTAGAAACTCGTTCTTACAACTTAGTTTAAAGCCTTTGCATTGGGTTAGATATATATGAACTAAAATTGACCTGAAATACTTAGAGAACCAGGAAACTTTCATCTAATTTTCTTTCATCTGAGTCCCTGTGGATAACTTTTCAACATATTGCTTTGGTTTCTTAGAGATCTCCAGATAATTAGAAGCTCAAACGTTCCAGGTTTCAAATAGTTAAATCCGCTAGGTGCCTTCCTGAACAAGTTTTCATTAAAAATCATCTCTGGTCCCGTGCTCAATACGTTTGCATCAGCGGTACAAGACACTGATTATAGTTGACACAGACGGCTGATAATAATTCGTCTCTGAATTAGCACTTGTAAAAATGGTTTAAAAGCATTACCAGCTTATATTTTCAGAGAAGTTTGGTAAACAGTAGGTAGATTGCTAAGCCTCTCTAAAACGCTGACTACCCAATCGGTCCCAAACATTTTTCAATTGATCTTTACAAGCTTAGTAAAACAATTGCAGCAGATTGCTGAGTTACAAAAATGACCGGCTTTGCTGAGATTTTCAAACCGGTGAAATACTGTGACGGGTCAGGAACAATGCGCCGCTCAAGTCAAGGATACAATTTCTCAGGACTAGTAAAGTCGCTTATGTCCAGATTCAGTGACATGCATTTTTGGTTCCCGCGAATCCGCGCGTATATTTTCCGCTGGACTGGGCACGGTGAACGACTAATAGTGTAGAAAGAGGTGAGGAAAAATGATTGTCTGCAGGCTTCTACCATGTATCGTAGCTGTCAAGTGTAAGCTGCAGCCGAAAGAAAGATAAATGTTACTTCCTTCTGCGGTAAACCATGATATAGTGCAATTTTTGTTGATGACGTACATCTTTTTCGGTGCACTAATTCTTGACCTTGTTCAGGTTTACTGATACACACCTTTGCTATTTCGTGAGGAGTTTTGGAGGGTTCGGCCACCCCACTAGATTCTCTGATGAAGATGTCGCGAGTGCATACTTCGGCAACCTTTTCGCGGAGTGATAGGATGCAAAGATCCGTTTGCATACCCACAGGCTGTCATTTTACGGTTTGTTGTAGACAGCGTGAGCACCTAGATCGTGTCTTAGATCCTATTTTTTATGTCGAAATAACGGTCGGCATTCTGTCAGCGTTATCGCATTCGGATTTCAGGAACTTTAAGTATGGTCAAGATGAACACAGCTTCCGATATTTATGTTTTTTGGTATTGTATAATACTAAGTCTCATTCAGGTGTCTGCAGTGAAGCCAAAATCTTAACGCTTTGCGTTAAGTAGTCTGAATCGTCATGTTGTATGTCACACAAAGGTAGTCCGTCTGTTTACAAAGTATGAGGCACGGAATACAGAACCCAAATGTTCAGTTCACATATCTTTGACAACGTCACGTTTCTCAGTGTATCCGAATACATGTATGAGATTAACAAATCCTGTTGGCCGAAGAATTATCGTGTTTCATCCGGGTTTACAGAGAATTTTTGATTAAGACTCAGGTATCCATTCCGTGCATAGACTACAGACTTTTTCCTTCCAATTCCCTTCTTTAGGTCTGGAAAAGAGTGAAGCTTACGTGAATAATTATGATCTAATTCATATTCAAGGACCTTAGGTGGTCACCAGAACTACTGGTACAATTATGTTGAGTGGATTTCAATCTTCTTGGTAAAATTAGCTGAAGCAATTTGGTTTCCACGCTGGTTTGTTCGCGGTTTTCCAAATGGAATTACGGAATTTTCATTGATTGTGTTACGATGGTAAGCTGGTTGCAACACCTCCTAAAGCATCCACCTCTCTATTGCCATTGTTCTCTACGGTTACTGTAGAAGTGTTCAAATATGTTAGCAGGTCAAGTGTGCATAAAACATAGACACGCCAAACATTTAAGTAAACAACATAAATTCTTGCCCTGGAAATAGCGATACCTCAAATTTACTTCCGAATCTGTGAATCCGTTACGCCCAAATCACCTAAATTAAGACTGGTAAGGTGAATGGTAGGGGCGGCTCTAAACTGGCGTTGGTAGCAGGCACGCAGTGCAGTTCATCTCTGAATAAACCTTTTTAACAGCACAAGATAGATCCCTGACTTTTCCTTAGGCATAGTGTTGCTATTCATTAGACCCATTTTTATGCATGAACTACCCTTTTTTAAACACTGAATTTGGTCACAAGAAGAGCACTTGATTAGCCGGACTTTGTGCTTCTTTAATGTTGGAATCTCTGGCAATTTGTGGGCGAATGCTAATTGTTCCGTGGTGTGCAACCCGCAATCCAACTCATATTGAAAACCTAAGTTTTAGAAGGTACTCAGAAAGTCAGCGGATTCCTCGGAAGCTAGGAACTGTTTTGAGTATTTCATTTTAAGGTTGCTGAGAACGATCTCGTCATTTCTTCATGCGTCGGTGTTTACCAAGGGTCTAAATTTGGTACTCATTCAGTTTTACCTCTCTTTTCGAACATACCGGCTCCTTAGATGTCCGCCTAGGTTGTGAGCATGTTGATGAGCTTGGCATTTGTCTGCTGCATCATAACATTAGCTTTGTTTTCTAGTAGGGGCCACATGCAGACATCACAAATTCTTCTAAAATAAGTGAAGCAAGCTATTCTGCCGCCACTTGTTATCACATAATTGGATGTATCCGAAACTTTGGTCGCCTTGTAAGTTGGCAGAACAAATGTGGTCCTTTTTGGTAGTGTAGTGGAACATCAAAAACCGAAAGTCACGGTGCGGATGTCTAAGTTACTGAACACAAACATTAAAGAAAAGCCAGCAGCACGGTCAACTAACTTAAAAGGGCATCTGCGAAAGGGGAACGTTTGTACTGAACGTCCGAGGAATGCTACCAATATAGTTGAGTAACACAATTGCATCTTCCCTCTGACTAGGTTCCCTCGAAAGCGATCACCCGCAATTGTGACAACTTCACTCCCGTCTAGTGAGATTTGAGAGACCTCCCCGATCTAAGGTTACCCAAGTAGCAATTCTCCTTCTCAATAAGGACCAAGACAAAATGTTCGTACTTTGAGGTTTCCAAAATTGAGATATCAAGTAAGCACACGGCCAGCCGTAATACATTTGGGCCTTTTTTTAACATGGGTTGGCTTTTCAAGCATGATTCTTAGTAACACCCCTAAAACAGGCCAATCCAAACAGAGACTACTGCCCTGAAAAGGATGCAGTGCTCTTCGTCAGTGACCGTTAACCAGAGGACCACGGTTCATTTTTTCTAATCTGCCGATTATGTACTCACCAGCAAAAAGTCAAACTTAAACCGAGAAATGCAGTGAAATTGGAATATCAGTCATGTAATAAGTTTGTTCCATGCATAAACATAGTTCTGGATTTCCGCGTATTTTGGTGATTTTCAAACTCCTCAACTAATCATCCGTTAAGCACACGGTTTACGATACTACCATCCTCCCACTTCATCTATAACATGTGAACAGCAGGATCAAAACTCCTCAGACTCTTATATATTGATTTAATTTGACAGTAGTAAGTTCAACGTAGGCCCCTGCGAACAGAAGTCACTTCTCTGGAAAATGCGCAACACCGTATCCCATGTGAAAAAACCTGAGTTGCCGTCCGTCCGGAGAGCTGCGTCTGAATAGTGCCGAACTGCAGTGCGGCAGTACAAAAACTATGGGAACGTCATTGTTAGGCACAGCCGATTAGGGGTTGTCGGTAAACTACGAATTCGGTCAGCTATTGTCCACCAGTCTCCATCAGACTGGGACATTGCAGTCACACAACCTTATCACAGCCCACGGGCAAATAAACTAGTCTCGACCACAATCTTCAAAGCTGGGACTAGTTTTTTTCTGTTTCGTAGAACTAGGTTTGTAATTGATACTTGGCTGTAATGTACCTACCTGCGCTCA
Source organism: Clonorchis sinensis (assembly GCA_003604175.2). Taxonomy (NCBI): domain Eukaryota; kingdom Metazoa; phylum Platyhelminthes; class Trematoda; order Opisthorchiida; family Opisthorchiidae; genus Clonorchis; species Clonorchis sinensis. The sequence goes on from CM030372.1 coordinate 24,538,594, forward strand.
TACAGTCAGTCGTTTTGAACACGTTGCTTTGAGCTACTGTGTTGTCCGCCGCCTTCTTAAGCTGTTGCTATGCTTCCTATCCAGCCAGAATTTTTCTACCTGTGACCGAGCATAGGATATATACACTTAATAAAACCCATCAAATGCGCAGCAAGTGAACACCAGAAGGCTCGTTTTTAGCCAAATGTGCCAACAAACTCCGCATTGCCACTTGGAATTTCCAAGAGATTAATATCTGTCTGAACAGATGACAGTGTGCTCGAAGTTTCATCAGAATCCGAAAACAATGGAATTAAAGCCGTTTTGGTTGGATATTGCGCACTCCTTCCATTTTACTGGCAGTTTTCGTTCTACTATATGCTGTTCACCTTAATTTTCCGAAAAAGGTATAGAGTATAAAAATTGTCAGGGACTTACCTTTTCACTTTGCGAGAATTCAACAGTTAAGGGTAGCCGAAAAGCTACAGCAACAAGAAGGCAAATGAAGTTCCATCCTTCATCAATGAAGCACAAAATGATACTTTCTGGATGCTTTTCATTCATCACGATAATGTAATCAGTCAAACATGTGATATGTGCGACCGCAGGTTGTTTGGCTGAATTTTTCAGTACCTTTTCACATAATTGTTGGATTTTAGCGGAAACAAGTCAGTGATTTTTATTATCAGCTACATCATGTAGATCGACGGCGATGAAGAATAAAATCTTATTTTCCATTAGTTAGTTGAGCGCCTAGCCAGGAAAATTCCTCCCAAAAAATCAGCAAACTTTTACGTTTCGCCGGAACTACAACATATTTGAAGTCCCTTGTACGATTCGCAGTCGGATGTCTAGAAGGAAAGCTCTGTCAGTATTTTCTGTCGGGCAATTCTGAAGCGCCGCAAACAGACCAATGTTCTCTCGAATGCGTTGATCCACATTAGGTCAGGCTGTGCTAAGTGGTTTGCCTCTATTAGTTAATATATTGATACCAAAAAACGGTACCACGCGGGATTTTGCCATATACGCTCAACTAGATCGGAATTATGCAGCTCAGCTAAGATAGTTTAATGCACAATTCTCGGAATGGTTACAGTTTGTGGATGCTGCGTTGGCAGTGTTATCCAACAAGTTGTTTTAAGAGGTTCTACGTGTACTACATGAGACATAATTTGATTAAGACACCACGCAGTGGAGACTATTATCTTGTCACTCGTGAATAGGTCTCCGTAGACGATAATCCAGCAGATCTCACTGGCACTACCGCCGAAAAGCATCAACCTGTATCGCGCAGTGCCCAGAAAAATGCTTCAAATGCCACAAGCCGAGCTTTCTCACCAAAATGACATCATTTCACGGACACCAGATCCTAGGCTAGGAGTTTTGAGGTTGATCTAAACAATGTTTCGTAAAACGCAACAGATTAAACTTCTTTATTATTTTTCAAAGTGGCACGAATTTGAATCAGCCTGGCTTTAGGCTTGCGTGTTTGTCGCCTGGAGCTTTACGAATAACTTACTGACACACATTGGGTTGTGTTAACTTAGTCTGTTTTGTATTATGTTCTTTGACTCGCTATCGTGCTTGGTGTGTATCCTGTTGTTCCCCTTTAAATGTAGAAGTGACAAGCCACTTGGCAACTCAATGCGTCTGTTTCGTTAGTTCGAACATTAAAAATGCACTAGTAGTTACATCGGATTTAAAATTTTTTATAATTACGTGACTTTCACCAGCTATGCATAACCGCAGGCATCGACAGTATAAGCTCTAAAGTCCCGAACGTAGGGTCGTCTTTCTTGTTCCTGAGGCCGAATGGATGAGACCCTTGAGGACAAAAACGTCTTTTGACTGAGTTTCCAGGCATTTGACCGGATTGAATGGGCATCGTTCACACAAAATGAGTTTTCCTGAGGTGTGCACCTAATTCGTGTGGACGGACAGATTATGGACTGAAATATGAATATCGGTGTGTCTCAGAAAACCGTCCGTCATTCAGATATTGTGCAATCAATAAATATTCAGGTCAGTGAGATGTTTCATGAAACTCGAGAAAGCACCACCATCTATCTCCAACTACATGGAGCTCATATTTGGGAACGTTTGGTCAACAAGAGCATCTGGACAAGTTGAGTTATTCTAAACCACATTCAAACTCAAGTCAAGTGACCGACCGTGATAGCGGTTGTGGTTACCTAAGCTGTGTTTTAAAACCAACCTGTCAGCAGCGTGTTTACGAAATGTTTCGGAAAATTCTACTATGATTCCACTAGCGACATTTGGAGTACTTTTAATTTTTGCTGAAAAAAATTTAAATGTGTCTCAGGGACGGCTTTTTAGCCCTAGCGCACGATTACGCAAGCCGCGTCCCTTGTGAAACTGAGCCCTGATGTTTGGCTGCTGGCTACTTATTCCGGCAAGAAAATCAATCTAAATCTGAAATTACTAACCTTAGACCGTAATGACCCTACACTGAGTCGCTTTCACGCTGTTTAAGCTCAAGTTATTCATATTGCTGTTCAGGACCCCGCGAACGGAGGGTTATGTTCAAACTACTAGCCGAAAGACCACGCTTTCAATCTCCCTACAGTTTCACCAGATGCGCACTGTTCATTCTTCCCAGTAAGGATGAAACAGCTGTACAGTGCCTCTCCTGTTCTCATAAACTTTCCTCGTTTACAGGACGAAACACTTATTGAAGATTCCCGAATCTTCTCCCAGTATCAACAACTACGGTTGGTTTACGGTACGAACGAACAGCCACCGCATCAGACAAGAATGCGCGTTTGAAAACAAGATACATAAAAGGAGGCTGATTTTCGTTAACATTGGTCCCAGTTTACTGAGAGCATTTCCATCAAGTAGATGGTAGACACTGGATTGGCCAAGCCTAACCAACCAGCGGAAGCAGAGAAAAAGTGCCGTTATCATGTGTGGAATTAAAAAGACACGTAATATCGATGTAACATAAGTTTGTGAATGAACATCAGGGCGCTTTAGCAACTTCACAACTTTGTATCACGGAGGCTGTAGTGGCATAAACGTTGAATCATGGTTTCGAAAAAACCTAACTGCTTGTAGGATAATTGCACGATTTAAGGAATTATGCATGTCCAAATTGGGTCTCAGCAACATATCTTTTGGCCTTATGCATTGGGATTGTTTACCACAAGTTATGATACTGGATGAAGATTAAAATGACGTATCTATATTTAAGGCTTTTCAACCGGTTTACGAAATATTCTCTACTCACATCCTTCTGTTTTTTGCTTTTCGCTCTCCGTTAAATTTTGGACAACCATTCAGAAGCTGGTTTATGTTCTCAAGACAATCAATAGTGGTTGAATTCACCTGTATGGCTACAACTTCAGGGGACATAACTTATAAAACACATTTGGTCTTATGATATGAAGCCTAAATGGTACCACTGCAAGAAGTCCGAAATCCGATGAATGTTGCCATGTGAATGATGAATTTGCATCTCTAAGTGATACAAATCAAATGGTTTAAGTATTTTAAACCGGAAAGAATATCAGGCCTCACATCACGTATTTATTTCCGGTATATCCGCACAAAGGTTTTGAAGGCGGAGAAGATGTCATATGTGAAGGCATGGAAAACTGCAACAGTAGGGCACCGAAGCTAATATGCTGACTGTTGGTTCTTTTCTTCTTTCTTTATTTTGTACAGCAGCATTCCCCGTTTTTGTTATTCCGCTATTGCGTCTATACCAACTTACTTGTTTTTGGCCTGAACGTAAACCGTTCTTTGACCTTGTCATCGCACGTGTTGTTTGAGCCGACACGTGGTTTTGCTATCTTGTAAACACAAACCGTTGAATCGATGTGGACTTTGGGATCCGTTAGGAATTAGCGGTTCCTAAACTGGTATGCAAAAGCCGACGTAGTCCCACGGTTTGAGGTTTGTATAGTTTTATTATTTTATTATTGTGTTTGTAGTACCACATTTGTAGATAAGACTCCATTTGAACGATTTGGCTTTTTAGGTTTTGCGCGTAACTCAATGTGGTCCAGCAGATTGCTAGAAACAATCTATACTAGCACCATGAATCCTCAGGGGCGTCTCAACTTTTCCTACCTTCTCGTAATCAGCTAGCTGCTCTTCGATCACAAGTTTTCGTCCGTGACTAAATTCGGTGTATGGAGCGACAATGTTGATTGTGGAAAGAATTGTCGACACCATTAGAAAAACTCGTATAAATTCACTCAGTCCAGAAAGCGATTTCATCAGCAAAGGTAGATGTTGATTCCGAGAACGATGACTTACAAATTGCTGAGAAAACAGAAGTAGGCTGAAGTGAATTACTTTGGAATAGTTGCAAGCTTTTCAAAAAAACAGCTTTTATATCTAACTCGTTTGGAAACTCTTTTTGTCCAATTTGACGATTACATACCACATACTCTACCCGAGTTGTTCCTCTTCTTTAAGTCGTCAACAATGCATATTCCCGGGTGCCAATAGTTTAACTCCTGACCTATATCATGCGGGTTCAGTGTGTTACCAATTCTCCACCAGTGTGCTCTGAACGCATGCATGAATGTGTTTTGCGTGGTGAGTGGTTTTCCCGATACCTCGAAACAGAAGACAGTAAATGTCCTAGATACGTGCACCGACTTAGCAGCCTTTCAAAACTTCATTGTCAGGAAACTCCTGGGATGCGTTAAACCTGATGGAAAATGGCCGCTAGTTTGTCCACTGAGCTGAGCAACTTGGTCGCAGACAAACCAATGGCGGTCATTACGACCTGAACTATCAGCATCCTCTTCATCTGCAAACCGATGGAAAATTTCGTTTGCTCACTTGGGAGAAGTTGTAGGATTTGTGGTTATAGCAAAGACGCTCCGAATTCAGCAATATCAAGCAAATGCAATACACTTAGCTGCCTAGCAGTTTAACATAGTGAGTTTGCAAGCTCGTTCTCAAATTTTGAACGGGAAATTTAATTAAGGTATACCATACATTCATGATCCATACTTTCAGCCTATCCATAGTATTTGGATTAGTTATTTTAGTTGGATACGTTTGTTTCTCCTGTGCATCATATCGTCCTCGATGGGTTCATGCCCATAAAAGTGTGCTGTATTGTCTGATAACAAATCAATCGAGAAGGCAACAATGATAGAGTTAATAAAGGAATACGAATCAAGATATTTTCCTGTGGATACAGTACCATCCTTTCAAGGAATATTTCCGCGGTGGAGGGGGTGGAAGTGAATCCACCTCTTGCGATCATTCAAGAAAACCCAGGTATAAGTTTTTGCTTTCGGAATTTCTTTACGCATTTTTTGAGGAAGATGGAATTTGGTCATCTTGTTCATTCAACGCCATTGTGTTCCTTCCACTTGAAAACAAGACGTTGGGTTGCCGGTCCGATAAAGAGTTTACCTCCGGCAACGAGTGAAAATTGATGGCTTATAACATATATGGTTCGTTTCCTCCTTGCCACCAATATGACTGAGAGGGATAGCAAAAAGTCATGTATGTCCATTTTTCCTAGGAAGTGAAACAAGGTTTCCAACATGTTAACTTAATTTGATGAATGTGAACTTTCTCTGGAGCTCTAAAGATAATCAAAGGCGTCCAGCAGTACATGTTAGGAACCATTTGGAGGAATTTCATTGAGCCCCCGAAGTGGTGCAAACAGCTTGGTGATTCAAATGCAGATTTATCACTCGTTACACATTCATCCGTATGGTGTCATGAGGAAGGCGTGTGAGCTCACAGTCTGTGTGGGCTCTGAATGTAGTCTCTGAATGTGGGCCATAATTGGATTATTTACTAATTGCTAAAACAGTTGGTATGCTCCATCCTAAAGCAACCAGTGCACTACGATTCTTCTTCATGCCCGAATACGTTATTCGTAGCGTAGAGAGTTGACATCAGCAACTCGGCGTCTCTACAGTGAAACAAAAGGGGTGGAGCCAGTCTGCTTAAACGTTTTTCATGTTCTGAGGTCGTTTATCAAGCTAGAAGGGATGTTAGTTACACGCACAATCATGCAAGTTTGTGCACATCTATTGCGAGAGGATTAAAAAATTTGGTAGCAAAGTAAGAATTCCATGAAGAAACAACCAGACCTACTTGCCACATGCCTGCCACAGTGACCATAACTAGAATCGTCTAGCACTCAACACGTATGGAAACTAGATACTTTCCTGTCGCTGACAATGCAGGTGGGATCCTGGTTCACTCAAATTACAGTATGTTGCGTCAGAGCGTGGTGGTGGTTGCTAGTTGAAAATGAAACCCTTAGCCTGCATACGAAGAATCTGACGTATGCATCGTTTTCTACCTATTTGATGATCCTATTTGATGGTGCGACACCGGTCGAAGGCTGTTAAAGTGTTTCCACCTTATGAGTAGTGTGTTCCGTCTGGTCGATGTACTGTGGTATCTCGAGCATCGTCCAAACTGAAACATGAGGCTGCCTATGTGCAGCACATTCGGTTGAAAAACATTCAAACTGAGAGATTCAGTCCAGTCTCTCACTATCATTAGTTTAAACTGCAAATAGCATATCTCGTTTACATCATAAGCTAATGAATATAACCGAACTGTCCAGTTAGTAGGGAGTGTGAGTGCCTTGATTATCCGCAATCTGTATCTTAATACTTCGGAATAATGTTTAGTTAGTTTATGCTACCTTGGTCTTTCTAGATCCTTTTGGATGGACATGTAAGCAAATTAGGTAGAGAGATAAGTAAAATACTTCGACGGTTGACAAGAAGGAATGGATATCTCAGGACTGTTTCTTCTTTACTCCGGACAGAATATGACGCGTAAATGAGGAGTAGTGTTTATGCTATGCATAAGATATAGTTTATGACATAGGGTTTTGCGAGTTTTCTTGGTCCTCAGCCGTTCCAGTCATGACGGCTGTATGGATCTTGGACGATTCTAGCTGTCCAAGAACTGGTTCGGTGTCAGCTGCCTCGTGAGCCGGTGTCCATATTTCACGATGAGCAGCTGCCAAAAACTTTCGTTGCCGTTCGTTCAGCATTGCTTGGTGAGCTTGTCTGTTTACCTGCAAAAGCGGTTGTAAATGAATGAGTTTGTACTCTCATCGAATGTGCTCAAAAATGTTTTTTTCCTCAGACATAATACTTTTGTAATCCCTGAGAAATTCACGGCATCAAGTCGTTATCATTTGCACCTGGGTTAAAAGAAACATTTATCGCATCTACATCACTCTTGTTCACATCGTTTCCCTCCTGTCTCGGCACAGTTGGTCTGAATATTACATGGTGAAGGGAGGTTGCACTAGAAAAAAATGTACCTTCACTAAAGCTCATTATTTCTGCATATGACGGGAATGATTCTCTGGACACTGATAAGCAAGGAAAAAAATTCACCATTACCCCAACAGAGCGAGCTAAATGCACTCGAATTACCATATATGAAAGGGTGAATGTGTGCATCCTTGAGCGATATGAGGCTAACCAAAATCGTACTTCTTTCTCCGTTGTCCTTCCATATTTTACGACCCATCGATTTCACGTCCCCTTCATTTTTAAGTTCTTTATCGATTAACGTTTCGTGTTCCGCTAAACACCGATTCATCATCAGCATCTCCTGAGATTTTACACTACTAGTGATTGTGATGATAGAATCATGAGCGGAATAAACTCAGTAGGTGATATCAACAGGACGTAGAATGAGCACATACCTCTGGGATCAGAAAATTATAAACCATATCAGCAGCTACTGAATCCGACTGAAGCTCAGTCCGGGTGCCTTCTAGGCTATGCGCAACGACGTCCAAGTTTTTCGCGAATTCTTCAACTTGAGCTTCAGCAATCTTTCCTGCAGTTGAATCGAGCGCCAAACCTGCCACATTAGCTAGATAACCGTTAACTGTTTCCTGATGCACTTTAACCATCTGAAATAGGCACCAGGAGAAGAGAGGGAAAGAAAAGACGAAATCAGCAAATAAAGTTTCAAAACCTTACTTAGCATTAAAGCAGACATTAGAAAGAAAGAGCATTTCCCATGCCACCGCAAATTTATAAGGCTTATTTGTTTGCGTCTGGAATGTTCCGATCTGTAGAAGGATGAGTGAGGTATTTGTGATGCACGCACATTAAAGCTAGCAAAACCTCATTAGGATTGTGTGAGAGTTATTTAGATTAAAATGTAATTGCCTGAATTTTTTATAGTCCAAGAAAAAGGGGGAGAATAAAGAGCGTTGAGTTCTTCAGGATGCTGTTGTCAGGTCGTTTTTTAAAATAGGGGTTAATAGTGAAATAAACAGCCAAGATTGGTTGTCATATTCAAAAAAATCATAACAGGCAACTGATTGTCAGTGAAAGCCAAGTCCAATATAACTGGATAATGTAAGGTAATCTAAACGATATCTGAACGACTGGGTCGATCGATTTGCGTCACACGAACAAGGCAGACATAGAGTTTAGACGAATCGTTTTGGCAACATAGTGTTGAGCGTAGTTTAACAACGTCGTTGGATTGATACTGGTATTCTATGAGGTATCATGCAAGCAATGTAAAAGTGGTTAGTTTTGATTGATCAGGTGACCGGTGTCAATATGCAACCCAATAGAACATTTGTTCGAACCCTTGAATCTACTGGTGCAACGGTGGATACTACTAACGAAGCGGATGAGTAGTCCATGCTTGTGTAGTCTATGGTGTCCATGCTCCGTCTCACAACTGATGGAAGGTGAAGTTTTCTACGGAAATTGTGGAACCGCTTTGCAGTGTTTGTTCACTGTTGTGGATAAGTCAATGAATTTCTAGGAAATTTGAAGAAGACGCGTGAGAATGTTCAGTTTTTAAGGACTATTTGCACTTGAGGTGTTTACTTTCCCGTCTAATGACTTGTAACTCCTTAGTTCGTGTTTGCTAATAAATGACTTTACAGCGAGGGCTTTCCTCCTTTTGGTGTTCCGGTGAATGAGATGCTAGCGAGCCCTCTGAACGTGCTGCCGCTAAACAACAGCAGGAGATAGAATACAATATTATATTCCGGAGGAGGACTGGTATCTCATCTTTGACGTCTGATTTGCGCAAATGGTCGCTTGTAAACCAAGAACACGAACTCGTAGCCGGAAGCTTGCGTTATAGTTTTCAAGCAAGCGGCGACTGACGTTTTTTTCCAGCACTTTGTCTTATAGGGTAGACTAGCTTTCTCACAACGGCCGTGACAGACGGTCTTCAGACATTCGCGGCTACGAATCTCTTTGGATGACCGTTTGCCCTGGGCACGTTAGCAGTGTGCTTTACTTCAGAGTTCACTGTATCCGCACAGCAAATTCTTTTACTTCTTTATCCTTTTAATCCTTCTGGACAACCCTTCAGATTAACCAAATAATGAAGTGCAAGTCAAAAATGAGAAGCAACTTCCTCTGTTCGCTACAGAAAGCTAAAAAGCATACCTGTTTGAAGATCTCATCCTGTTCACGTCTACGGCGTTCTTCTCGTTGTCTGGTCCCACTCTCTTCTGCTTCACGCATACGTCGAAAACGTTCCGCCAGAAGAATCATTGCATGTATCCGACGTTCTTCAGTCAAACGGTCCAACTCTTTGCTGAGGAAGTCTAGCATTTCCGCCAAGCTTCCGCATTCCAAATTAGAGAGCACATCGTCTATTTGGGCGTCCTGAAAAGTGATATGTGTGAGTCTGGCTTCGCAATTCTGTTTCGACAAGGCGTGACAGCGAATTTGATGTTATATGTAGTAAGCACTTCCACTGTGCTTCATCATACAGTAAACTACTGCAATAGACTTCTTTCAAAAGGACATTTCATATGCCAAAAACTGGCTTCAGCCTTTTTCATCAAGCTTCCGCAGCAAACAAAGCAGAGTTTGAAGGTTTAAGGTTTAAGGTCTGTTTCACAAACACCATAATATATACCAGTAACCTCACTGACACAGCTGCAATATCGTTGCCAGCGCGTGCATCGTCCCTGTCATGAGGGGTGAGGCTTAAGGAAAGCTGCCATATAGTCGAAGAAAATTGTTTATAAGGGAATTTCGGACACTCATCTCATTCCTACATATTTTCCACACCATTTAGACCAAGAAATTCGTGATCATGTTCTATACATGTATTTTTTGGGAGCACTGACGCGCTTAGGGCCTTAGGTATTGCGATTACGGGTGCTTTTTCCTTACTTTTGGCTGCATTAAATGCTTTGACAAAGAAGCCCTCTTCTTTTGTTTTTGCGGGGTTTTCATGAGGGACTGCTATTACAACTTCTTAGGATGCCCGGTACACGTTACTTATGATCCTTTGACTAAAACGTGTGCTGCATTTTTGTTGCGAATTTGTAACTGAGTTTCAGTATAAAGCGATCCATCCAAACAGCACTGACACAGTGTGCCCCTTTAAGACTGAGAATTCACGCTTTTCTCCGACTACTTTTCCTGTATTATGGAAGGAGTATATTTTTGTACCCAGGTAAGAACATCAGTCTTGAATAATGGTCCTGATAGCGTTTGAACTTGGGAATTTTGCACGACTGGACCAATGAATTGTACGCTCATTATTGTGAGTAAAACATTCAGCGTCACTCTGTTTTTTACTGTAACAGGGTAAATGTCTGATTTGGATCTTGGTAAATATCATAAAATGAGATAGTCTAAGTGATTTCTTTCTTTTAAGCAAAATTACGACGTGTTATATAGGTTTTTGCGGAAAAAGCGAGGCTGCTGTCCGTTTAGCTTCAAAAGCGAGCGACATCTTTGACTATCAAGATGACATCTGTCATTTTCGAGTCCAGGTCGCCATTTAGACTCTAGTTGTAAATTCTCCTAGGCCCTATGCCCTTAGCTTGAGGCTTTTTCACACGCGCAATTCTAACTGGATTCCTCATATCCTGTTTGCTAGCAAAGGTTGAGATCACAGAAAGGTCAATCAATTCATTACTGCAAAACTTTCATGATCAACTTCAGTGAATAAGCACACCAAAGTGTGGAATACATCTCCAAGGGGTACTTCAAACAGAATTCCACACATCGTCCAAGTTTCCAATTTCATCTTTCGATGCTGTGTATCTAACAAGCGCGAGACTTATTGCTGTAATCCAACACATGATCACTTATACTTTTGGCATCGAACATAAGGAGCTCTGAAATAGTCCCTTTCGCCTTGTACGCATTTTTTCTGGAGCTTTACTTGTCGTGGAAGGAAATGGTATATAAATTTATCCACTTGAACATTCAGGTACAATTTTATCAATTTAGTTACATCCGTTGACTTACTATTGAGCATGTAGCATAAATGGACCCAGATGAAAACCGTCTGTTTCAGTGGGCTTACACCGTTCCATGGCCCTGACAATATGCGTGCTCATCATGCATAGGTGTGGTTTTGCATAGGTCTCACAAGATAAAGTAAAATTGTTCTTTTGAAGAAGACGAGGTCATTCATTTAGTGTCCTCCCCCGTGTGCCATGATCCGACAAAAGTGTGTTTTCTCTTACTTATATCTTATGGTGGTTTCAGGTGTTAAGGCAATTAGAGTTTGGAGCCAATGAAGTTCTGTTTCCAGATTTTCGAATACATGCTGCAATCTCCTGGCTAGTATTGATATCTAAATTAATCAAATCCACTTTAGTGGATAGGTGCTCGACGTTTAGTGTCTTTAGTTGAATAAGAACGAATGTTTTGAGAAAAGTCGGAGTTGCCCGATGGTATGTTGCGCAGTGTGACGCGTGCGTTATTTAATCTTAAAGTGATCGTACGCTCCTCACAATAAATTGCACTGACATCAACAAATTTTTGTGAACTGCTTACCTAAAATATTCTTATCACACATACCTCGGTAGTTGTATTAGCTCTGACGGAAATGTGTCTGATGAAGTCAGTGCAAGAATCTCAAAGGTTCGAATCACGTTTACTAATTTGCGTCACTTGTGGCGTCAAAAAGGCATCTCACTAGATCTTAAGGGTCGTGTGTACCAGGCTACAGTAAGGGCTGTGTTGTTGTATGGGTGTGAGACAAGGCCTCTGCGGACAGATGATGTGAGGCGTCTCCAGGTTTTCGACCACCGTTGCCCCAGAAGCGTGGCTGGTTTTGGATGGCGTCAGCATGTTCGTAACGGGGTGATTAGAAAACGGGTATTTGGTTGTGCTGCAGGTACTTCAATTGGGGAAATCATCCAGCACCACCGACTACGATGGCTCGGTCATGTGCTACGCATGCCGAAACACCGTCTACCGAGACGAGTGTTGTTCTCCGTTCCTCCTTCAGAATGGCGCAAACCGCGAGGTGGACAGCGCATGACTTGGCAGAAAGGCGTGAAAGAGATCACGAAGAGTTTGGGTGTTGTTGGTGTTGTACGCCTTCCAGGATGGGGTCCCCGTGACCCCGCCTGTGCTTGGCTGGAGACGTTGCAAGAAATGGCGGCTAATCGATGTCAGTGGCGTTCATGCTGTCAGTTTCTTTCCAGGTTGTCTGATTGAGTGGTTGAAGGTGTAGGCACCTCAGAATGCTTGACATAGGCCAGCACTTGGTCCCCTCCCTCATCCACTCTTTTTCTCTTCTTTTCACTATAGGGCTTTTATTATATACATATACATATATACATAGGAAATTAGACAAACTTTATGTTTGTATGGCAGTGAAGCATCAGTGTCAACACTGGTGTTGCTGTCTTTGATGATGACGATGATGATGATGATATCATCTTGTAATGTGGCTGTCTTTCATCACCAAATGCCTATAAAAATACGTACATAAAGGGAGAATAATGTCACAAATTCCCTAGAGTTTAACATTATTGCCATTTTCCGAGGGGAGTTTGCAGAATTAAGTTGACCTGTGAGAATTTCTCATCTAGAGTTTTGTTCTGTTTACATTTAGCTGCCACATGTTCGGCACATCTTGAATGCGCGGTACGTTTGGTGAACCACAAAGACTTGCATTCGTTTCGTTTCTATCAACAGATTGTAGGATAGTGGATGCAAGGATTCAGAGAATGGTCTTTTCATGGCAATGGAGACATCGAGTCCGTGTTTTTCCGGTAGAAATGAGTCAGGTTTAGCCTGAGGTCTTTTCTTGATAATGAACTACACCTACTGGCATAACAACATCTTACATGAGATACGACAGTAGAATTCGTCATAAAAATGATCTAAGTATATATATACATATATAATACGTGTAACGAAAAGTAACTATTATTCACTAAGTTAGAACTGTAGTCTAAAGTAGTCTCTAAGAGGGTCAATACTGAAAAAGTGGTAATTAACCCCCCCCCGAGGTCAGCTTACAGGACAACACTAGCCAGCAACCGTTTGATGAAGGCCTGGGTATTTTCCTCGGCGTATTCTCAAATTTTTCCTGGAATTTGAATCGAGCCATACTTTAGCTTGCTACAACAAAGTGACCAGCTTCAGAAATTATTACTAATAACTCACTTCGATGACTAACTCCTGGTGTTTTTGTTGCCTTTCCAAAATAGCCAACTTCTCGCGCAGTCTTTGTGCCTGGTCGTCTTCAAGCAATGCATGAGTAGAGCGTAGTTCAGCAATCAGTTCGCGGCGTTTTTCTTTCCCCTCAAACATTTGTGTCTGGATTGCGCGACCTCGAAGCAGTTTTTGTAATGTCACTGCGGCGGCTTCTCGCTCTAGAGCTAAGTCCTGAATGCAGTGTACAGGTGGGGTAATTTCTTGAGCTCACAATTGTGTATACAAAATCGAGCATAAAACTTGTTACGCATCATTGTCAAAACCAAATTCTACTTCTCGGCCAAGATTCTAAAATTTGAAAGAACCTGATTGGATGAAATTCATTCAAGCATTTTCAAAATCCCTTCTCCTCCAATGAATGCGTAAGATAGTAGTTAGTTTGTCGACGGTTTGATTAGACGAGTGACTATATGTATCTTTGTCTACCCTGGTCAGATTTGTCTAATAAATGACTGGCAGCATCCAGAGGCACTGCCAAATTTTCTTAACAACTTCCATCCTGGTATGAGCAAAATCCCACAGAAACCATAGTCTTAGAACGCGGGCTTTGGTTCTCCCTTTTTCAAAAAGTGAACTCCAGTTGCACGCGTACCTTGAGAGCTACTGAATCATATAGTTTAACCAATAAATTTTGTAGGCACAATCAAAACGTCATTGAAAAGACGCCACTCGGGAGCGTTTGCATCCTGGTAATTTTGGTCTTGTATCTGGTGCAGCATCAGATCGGTAATTTATCAGGTGACTGCTGATCTGTTCACCGAGCTTGGCGATTGAGTTTCAGACGTTTTATTACCGTGCAAATCAACCAACCGGGCTCATGAAGATAAGCCGCAAGTTAGAAATGGACCAATCAGGATGAAGACAGCAAACGGAAGGCATGCCACCAACCAATCAAACAAAGGAAAGGCGGGATACGACGCAACACAGACCAGTAGCGCACCAACCTGAATAGGAAATAACGGGCGACAATTTCATCATCTAGTGGAACAATCGAACACAAGAAATACGGACCACAACGCTACACATATCTCAGACGGACCAATCAGACTCCGGGTTAATCAGTTAATTAGTTAATCAGTTAATCAGGTTATAGCTTAGAGCTGTTCTTTGCAAACTACCTTACCGCAAGCACAAAGAGAGGAACTACCTACCCAACAGCTCACTGATGATGTCTTCTCGAGTGGCGACGAAACGTCCGGAAGTCACTTACCAAGCTTGGTGAATAGATCACCAGCATCTGATAAGTTACCAATAAAGGCAGTGAGCAACCAAAATTCCAACACATTACCAACAGTGTTGAACGTTCATTCACCCCTAACGCAGAGGTGCAGGCAACTTACGTGTTTATCTTTCTACCTCACTCCAGTTCCTTTATTAAGGCAACTAACATGACTTAAGGCTCCAGGCGTCGATTAATTGACACTGTTATATATATATATATATATATATGACGAGTTCGGCCTGTTAGTAAAGCTAATATATGATGGAAACTGAGAAACCACGTGCACTTATTTCTTCCTCACTGGGGACCATCAGCAGTGTGCATCTCACGAAACTCCCCCAGATTCCGAACCCGCAAAGTCCTGGCAAGTAATTTGGACATTTAACTATTCAGCTGCCCAGCAGCGTGATCAAATCGCACTTAGACAAGACCGGGAGTTTCTGGCTTTGAGACATTCTAGAGTTTCGTGAGACGCGTACTGTTGGTGATTCTCAACAAGGATGAAATGGTTGTGCATTGAGCGCGCACTGACTTTATTTACGGAACAAAGTCAACAATAATCTCCTCAAATCTCCTCATGCTCACAAGCTATATATATATATATATATATGAGGCTATTAGAGAAGCCCATGAATTTTGATGCCTTTTAACTGCATACGTTACGCAAATTTTCTCAGCCGTTGAGAACAATAAAATTTCGGTGCCTACAGTGTGTTGTTTAGTGGTACAATTGAGTGCTTTACATGAATGACGATTATATGCGGCGACGAAGTTCAAATGACATGCATGAATTTAAAATTCTGGTGGCTTTATTTGAGAATGACGGCACATCAACCAAATTTATCAGTGCCATGTTGCCCACAGTATCAAACCGCACACGCGAGCATGCTGCCTTGACAAGTCAAGCAACCTCGTCATTTTGAGAGCTGTAACGGGGCATCGATACCTTTATATTTCCTAAGTTTGTTTATACCGCTCATAAGGAGAACAAACAAATTCGTAAGACTTCTGTTCATACTGCTACATGTACTCCACTGCTATTCGAATTCCTAGTTATCTGTTATCAGGCCGGACGTTGCTGAGGCCACAGTTAGACCTCTGGACTCCTGTACTGATGTGTTTTCTAGTAAAGTTCATATAAAAACTTCAGTCGTATGCAGCGCTTTTCATTTAAAAGGTTGGTGTATTGAACAGCTTCGAGGATTTACAGTTGAACATGGCTGATAAAACCAGTAGACTTGCCCTCGATAGGTGTCCGATTGCACTATAAAGAGGAACAGGATAATCCATGAACACATTAAATTTGAGCGCTCCTCGCACATATAGAAGTACTAGAAACAGGTTGAAAAATAGGGATTTAGAAGCTATTATTGTCATTAGCCCGCAGCTCACAGTGAGGATAGCACGCGAAATTCAAATGAATGAACGCCCTACAGAACACCTCCCTAACCTCATCGGGTCACAACTTCCAGTTTTTCAACACTGATCATCACCTCCACAACAAAACTCACTCCTGTTGGCGAAATAATCGTCGGAGTTACTGGTCGTGGGGGTGGCCTTTCAATCTTCTCCAAGAACCTTGGTTTCCTTGACTGGACCGATGAAGTGCTAAATGCGCCTTCCAGATACTGCAAGGTGATCAATGTACACACTGCTTTTCAGTAACCTGGAGGATTAGCACCAGTGCGTCGAAAAATTATAAGAATCACTCCGGTACAATTTATCAATTATCTGTGGGAGAATGTGTACGCAAGATCATCTAATCGTTCAAACCTTTCACAAAAATTACTTGAATGTGTCTTACGGGTCCGGACAATGCCTCCGCTTTGGTCTGTCATACTGGTGAATGGCTTCATTATGGTTTGCTGATTGAGAAGCCCATCGAAAATTATTAGAGCATGAACGAGTTTTGTTGAGCAGAAAATAGCAATGGGCACAGTTTGGTTCCATTGGGACTGTCATAAACGATAGGACTGCAAACCGCTCTTTTCATGACATTGCCTTGCGCGAACGTGTCGAGCAATAAAACAGCAAATCAATCCACACATTTTTACAGGTAGTTTGTAGAGTTCTGTATCCAGTGCGGACTACACCGAACGATGGAACATTTGCAATTTGCCACCAAGCCGCCGATTCAACGGATTAGGCAAGGAAGTCAGGATGCATAAAGAACTTGAGTCATGACAGTCAGCAGATCGTAAATGCCCCTTGTTTTTGTTTGGGATCAATGTTACTGTTGATAGTTACCCATTTGTTGTAGCAAAAAAATAGAACAATGGACTGAATTTGCACACAAACATTCCAATTCCTCCCGATATAGCTGTTGAGACGTTGCGACTATTTTCTAGGACTAAATAAATTCATTCGCAATACGAATTTGGATTAAATGTGCTGGTATCAACGGGTTGAGAATATCTGAACCAATGCTTACCCTGATGTTGCTGAAAACTTTGGACAGTTTTTGATAAAGTAGCAAGCAGAGATCTTGGTAAGCTCACTATTTCGCTGTGAATAAGCAACAATAATGCTGCCGATAGTTCTGTTGTCGCGAATATTGAGTGTCTGCTCAAGGTGTAACAGATACACGGTATTAGATTATGGCAAACATTAGAAACTTGTTGACAAATGGTGTTCTTGGACTAACCAGCGCAGACGTTCGACAGTTTCAGGCTCATAGCTGAGAGGAATAAATTTATGACGCTGACTGCACGAACCAAGCAGCTTAGTGACCAACACTAGGAAGCCTTAGGTATGAGCTTCAGATGCTTCTTGAGCAGTGTATGTCCACATGCTACTCCGTTGAAAACATTGGTTTCAACTGTTTAGTCTTCCGTAGGTCACACAACAGTTTTGTGCTATCAGAAGCACGCTGATGAGTTAAAGATTTCCCCCGCTTGTTCAGCCTCCGGCGCGTTACTTCTGACTTCTACCGGGTTACAAGTTTTAAGACGGGAAATTAGTCCGAGGCCCTTCTACGTACATTTCGTCACCATCGACAACAACAAGAGTAGCGACATTTTTCGTTCTGTTGGGTTACCAAGGCCTGTGAAGTCATTCAGTTCTTCATGGTCAGGGTGGTACATTCAAGCCCAAATAGGAATAGGCTCAAGGTGTATAGCACGAGTGGAATCCCCTCCCCAAAATAGGCTACCCAACTGAATCGTGTTTCGTCCCTGTTATTCGAGAAAATCTACTAACTTTGGGAATAATAACATCATACTGCCTGCATATATCCATTGAAACCACTGAAGCGGACTCAGCGTAACTAATGTAATCTTTGCTGTTTTCAAAAGCAGCCACATGTCGGTTAACTCTAGGGAATATGCTGTATCAGGAAATTTAGGCTCACCTTTTGAAGGCTTGCTAGCTCCTCCAGGTGCCGAAATTCTCTCCTGAGGAAACCCTCTTTAGTAAACACTTTAACTGGCGGAATATGAATTTTCGGTTGAAGTACGCTGGATGAAAAAGTTGCCTCCAGTTGCAGGAGTCCTGTATTGGTTAAATGTCGAAAAGCATGGTTATACGAGTAAGTTCCGCATAAGTCCTAATCCATTGGTTTAAACAGTATATTATCAGACTAAGGGTTAATGCGCCAGTCGCAACACAGAAGTAGGGAAACGTTTATACCCAATATGAGATGCATTACGATTATTTCTCCTTGGACTTGTCCACTTTCTGTCATGAAATGATAATTGGGATAACCAAGAGCGTTAGTTTCCCCTTTTCGTTTTGCTTCCCTCTTTTTTTACAGTTAGCAGATTCCTGCAAATTCATGCCTATACGCATTTTATCCTCAAACAATCTTCCGTTGGAATCATCCTCTAAACCGCTCAAATTCTCTGGAGCGACCGCTTTGGACAGGCCCCATCAACGCGTGCTGCATGGGCGCCCTTGGTGTACATGTATGACCTGATTATAGTAGACATGTGCGACTGGCTATTGTTTGTAAGGTGTCAAAACAATCCGATGCTAACACGGCATATCAAAATGGGTGAGACAGGTGATTGCAAAATAGACTAATGAATACACAATAGCCAAAACTTAGAAGTCTTCGACTGCCGATGTCTACCAAAAATTGGCACAGAAATTATGGGCATATATGTATACTCTGCTTGTTTTAGCTCACCGTTGTACGTGGTAAGGTAGTCATTCTTTACAGCGAATGCCTGGGATCCTCGATCTGGAAACACGCCGAGCCGAGTAAGTGGAGCAAATGCTTGCGACGATGGAGTGGCATATTCCTTTATCACATCACGTTTATTTTTCTGCTGCTGAGTCTCCAGACGACGGCGCACCAGCTTCCGAAGTGCTTAAAAAGAGTGATTTTACTATCAGCACTGCTTTCTATAGAAAAGTTATTAAAGATCAGCTATCGGTCCCAAAATTAGAATTGTTTAAACGGTCCTCAGTCACCGTGAATGTAAAGCACAAAGGTGAACAGCGATTCGACAGAGAAAGACGCAAAACATACACGGGAAAGGCCTGTGAAGATGCTTCAGTTTTGAAAAGACCACAGAGTAGTAAGAAGCGATCCAAGTTTAAACAGTCACAAGTAACAGGTCAGCCAAATCCTGGTGGATCGATTATTAACTGACGAAAGGTAAGCTCATCCTCGAAGTTTGGAAAAGTCATTCTGGGGCACTACTATTCGTAGAAGTTTCAGTTTCCAACCAAAAAGTTCAGCTATACCGTTTTCTGCTGTTTTCGATTTAAGGGTCCTGCTTTTAGCCAAGCTGGCTGTGGTCCCCTGAATAATCTCCTCAGAGAAATCACTTTTGCAGTTTGTTTTACTTTATTCACTCGTATAGAAATTGTGGAAAAACAGAATGCAAGAAGTGACTTCATTTCGCAACTCTGCTGTACATGATGCACTGTTCTAACTGTGCGAAACGCCCGTCCCGTTACAACCTAAAGGGAGTTTAGAGAAGTGAACTGATATGCGGTACGCCGGGGACACCTTGCTGTAACTGTTCTGGTGTATACTACAGAATAATGCCAGGTAAATATAGCAGAACAAGGATTTTTGCCATTGTGATGTTAAACGCAGGTCAACTTCCAATGGATTGTTAACGATGTGATTCATCCCTTCTGTTTGCACAATTCTTGCTTCCATCTTCTGATATCGATGGATTCGGAAACTTCAGCACCTACCTTTCTTCATGATGTTAGCGATGTCGAAAGCAGCTTCCTGATGGACACAGTGCTCACTTTCAGGTGGATGGCAGGCTATGGATGAAGCCGCTATAGGCCTCCGAGTTCGAACTTGAACATGGCGTAGCGGAATGACTCAAGTTGTTGCATTCAGATCCGGAGGTATTCCACCTGCTTAACTTGAAATTGCTTAGGTTCTGCAGAACTGGACGGCCAGGCACCCAAATATGGAACAGTGAACAAGAATAGAGATGACCTACTGGGGAAACAGGATCTTGATTACAGAGGTTGGGTCTTGGTTGCAGATGTAGTTGAATACAGGTCTGGTGGTGCAATGAGTGCCTTTAACAGCTCGCGTTCAATGCCGTCCCTCCCGGCTTGTAAACAGTGTCATCTCTGGAACTACCATTTAGAAACATTTCGCTTTTAGGACCAAGAAACTCCTTTCTTTCCTTAGCCGAGGGATTCTACACTCTTTTAAAGCATCTGGCGAAGTATATACTCCAGCTACCTACGTTTCTCGTTGACAGTACCCTCCCTGCGTTTTTTCTGGTTGTCGGTCTACTGAAGAAATGGAGGCAGTGACCAGTCTGAATGTGCTTCCGGTGAAGGCGCCCAACTGTTCCGTCGTCTCGGTGGACCAGTTGGGTATCAAGAAAGAAGAGCGTACCATTCACCTCGTGCTCAGCTGTTAACTTCTTCACAATAAGACTTTCAAATAAATCATGGTTGTGCGGCACCGAAACATCAATGTTGATAACTGATGTCATGCTGTCGATGATGATGATAATGGTGATGACGTTGGTGATGATGATGATGATGATGATGATGGTGATGATGATGATGATGATGATGATGATGATGGTGATGATGATGATGATGATGATGATGATGGTGATGATGATGATGATGATGATGATGGTGATGATGATGATGATGATGATGATGGTGATGATGATGATGATGATGATGATGGTGATGATGATGATGATGATGATGATGGTGATGATGATGATGATGATGATGATGATGGTGATGATGATGATGATGATGATGATGGTGATGATGATGATGATGATGATGATGATGGTGATGATGATGATGATGATGATGATGATGATGATGTGGATGCACTTATGCAAGCAAAGACTTGTTAGTTTCAAGATCAGACTAGAAGGCCCATGGTTCGAACTCGACCTCCGTATCTCGACTTCCCCTGTCTAGGCTTGGGCGATCTGGCAGTATCCCAGCCCCCGTGCTTCCTTCGGGTGGCATGGCAGCTGGGCACCGAAAGTGTGCTGCAGCTGAACGATTATCTTTTTATCAGCACCTCACAAGTTTGGACATCACATCCTTGTTCGCAAATGCGCCCTTACATGAGCAAGCTATTGGAGTCATGTTTAACTTTAGCTGCTTAACTCGCTTATGGTACTATGGAACTGACAATTAACTACACTTACTTAAAGTTTTCTCACCTTAGTGGGCGATCTGCAATCTTGTTCACCGTTTCACTTACGAATACTCTGTCACCCGCCCCAGTAGAAGGGGATAGTATGTTCAATTTAAGCAGGCGGAACACACCCCTACCTGGATACAGCAGCCCTTCATCCGTTTTGTTTATCTGATATTGTTCCGTAGTTTTGAAAAGACAGTTAAATGCAACCAACGTGTCATACAACAACTCATTTTTAGGTGAACTTTTCAAGTCTGTTCAAATTGTCAACGGCTGACTTGAGATGAAGAATTGTTTATTGATACAAATGATTAGACTAGGTGACCATGACACAACTAGATCTTGTTCGGTTTCTGTACTCAACGTAGTCAGGAACCTAATTGTCCTCAAGTTCCAAATACGCTGAGTTCACCCGGCCGATGCATACGTGGGGCATTCAATTCAAACGTACGTTTTCAATTACTTGTAAGAGGAAAGTAGGTGAAATTTGGGACGATGTGTATAGAAGCCGCGATGTCGCATAGCTCACAACATATCGAATCCACAGGGAAACCTTCTGATGGTCGTCTAGCAAACTCTTTGCCGTGGAGACGACGTATACGCAAAGTGAATATGTTCTTTCCAAAAGACCACTGTTATCTTCGCACCAATATAAAAGTAGCCTGCTCTCAAAAGCCTGGATGAAACCTCTCTATTACTGTCTAAAACTGGCATCTAACTTTTTTACTGGCACTTCTCCCTGATTACAATAAGACTGCGTATACTGTTTGGCCAACAACGTTAGAAGCCCTCAGATGAACGGTGGTTAGCATACTGGCCAGACGGTCACCACCTTGGTAAGGATAGAAGGCTAATATGGTACTAGAATCATTCGCTTTAGCCAAAAACAGACTTCAGCCACACATCCTTTTGCAGAATCATCATTTTTAAGTCTTGGACCAAAATTACTATAATGCGACTTCATTTTGCCTCTCTTCAGTGAATTCGGTTTTTAAACACAAACCCCTCCGACGCTGGATGTCCCAGCTGGTTTTCTATGGGTTACTAGTCCTAGGACACAGCAAACTGCAATGCGCAATGCCAAACCCTTTCACTGACCTGTGATATATCGCTTCTGAATTGCTTTCTTGCGTGATTCATTAACAGCCTGTTGTTCTGTCCACATCCTCTCCAAGCGTCTGGTGGCTATCTCTTCCTGGTTGATTTCCCTTTTACGCAGCAGTTGAACCAAAACTTTCATTCGGACTTCTTGCAGTCTACAAGAATTTTAGAGCGTCGGTCACATTTTTCACTTTTCTCCAGGAGCAGATCTGCAGGATCCATTTAGTGGGAAACCAGAATTTTGCCTGTCTAAAATCATCCTAACATGACAAAACCGGTAAGTGTTTATCCACAATTCCAAACTGGTGATGGGAAATTTCGCATATATTGTAGCCGACATGGAAGTGACAAACATTTTCTCAACCATAGTGAGTCTGCTTCAAAGCTAATGATTTTTAATGCTAGATCGATCGGACGCCTGTGTTTTGGTTTTGGTGGTCCTATATTTTGCTACGCATCGTCTGACTTGCTAAGTTTTCCTTGATCATCTTTTTCTGTAACACACACGGTCGCAGGTGAATGCAAACAAACATTAAATCCTACATTAGAAACAGCGTAGGAATGTCGTAGAAGCAAACCATGGCTCGCCAATCCGGAATGATAACAAGACTATGTCCGAAATGGCTTTGAAATTCAAAAGTTTTACAGTGTATGACCAGAGAAGAAATCGTTATTGGATCTCTCTCTGTCAAGAGGATATAAGAGGGTCTCAAACAACTTTCTTGGTTTTTTCTACACCTATATAGTTCCAAAGCCAACTCAAGCGAGGAAATACCACATTTGTATAATGCTCGTGCCTTGTGCCTTCCATAGCCAAGTGAATTAAGCTTCCACATTGTTCTCAAGAGTACTCAATCCGAGACAAAACAGAAGATTGATGGTAAAAAGTTATACGAGCACTAATTGTTACAACTTGATATTACTTGCTAAGCAATCAAAAGGACTCTCTTTTTGGAATTCATCGTAACAGTTTGACTAGACATTGACTAAAAAATAAAGGGACCCAGATTCATCCTAAGATACCACCATTAGGCAATATCCTATACAGACATTTCTCCTTCATGGATTCCGACACCCTATCGAAATTCTGTCTCATGGCTCCAATGAACTTCACAGTCCATGCCGCCCTGATAACCGGCAGGGCAGTTAGCAGCCACAAGCGATCGAATCTGGGCATTCCAGAAGCAAGAGTTATTTGGTGCACATTTGTCAAAGCGATTACTGAACTATCATAGATATCTACAAACGTTATGGATTTATATTTACTACGAACGGCGAAATTTGCACGAGAAGTCAGAAAACCGAATTGGGCTGTTTAAAAAAGACGAGGAATGGCGTCTAATAGAGATTTTTACACTAATTAGGGAACAAGTGCACCAACTAGAGCCAAATGTTTAGGGCGATCGGTTATTGCGATGGAAGTGGTTGCTCATCGTGGCCAAGGTATAAGGCGATAGACCATCCGCAGACTTCCAAAAGCCCCGTAAACAAGTCCTCACAGAAGAGAGCACAATCAGGAAAGCATTGTGATGGTAAATTTTTGTACAAAGACCGTCAGTTAACAGATAATAATTGCTGCGCCAAAAGAAAAATGCTTAAGCGAGGGATCAACTTACGCCTCAACCTCTTTCTCACGATAATACCATTCGCGAAGTTCCATTTCACGCAAAATCTTTCGACGTTTCTCCACTTTCCGCGGAGAACTCGCAATTTGGCTGTACGGTTCCAAACTGGCTTCGATTTGGTGCCGCTCTCTTGCACGTTCAATCATATCCACATCGTGGATCCCAGCAGGCAAGCCCTTTTTGTAGCCCAAAGTGGCCAGAGTGAGCACTTCTGGAGTTTCTCCCACATTAACCACATAAGGAGGTGAATAAGGGTCTGTCTGCGCCTCCGAATCCCGGTAATCTGTCTGAACATATTTCGAGGTGTATGTGGGAACGTAAGGGATGCCACACCTGTCGAGCAAAAGGTTGCCCGTTGCCATTCTGTCTAAAGTCAGGTCTAGTTGAACTGGATCATCAACTGCCTGGTGGAAAGAAAAAAAATTCAGTAGTCTTGTGGCGGCAACTCATCATCATCATCATCATCATCATCATCATCATCATCATCATCATCATCATCATCAGTGACAGCATGACCTCAGTGTTCAGAGCTGGTACTTCGCTGCCGTATAACACTCCAATTGACAGTAGGAAGTCCGTCGAATCAGGGGTGTTTGCTGTCACTCAAATGAGTGCGCACAGTCTCTTTATGGCCCTGTCTTTCGAAGTACAAATAAGTACCAGTCTACTGATTTGCTAGAGTGGTGGTGGTTTGTCTAGTACTAAAAACTCAAGAACTTCTGTAGTTTATTCAAGTGCAGCTTTCACTTAAGCTTTGTTTTACATTCTTTGTGTGACGAAAGTAAACACGATTGTAGGAGCGCTTCACAGAGTCCCTAAAGACTAGGTATTCAATAACATGCTCGCTCGAACCTGTGGCGGCTTAGAAAACTATAATCAGTTGATGAAGCGTAATTACCCAAAAATTACACTGAGATTAACAAGGGATTCACATAAGTAGTATGGTCCTTAAGGAAAATGTATACCCCGACATGCTGAATATCATACCCGGTAAAACACGAATCCTCCTTTGTACAGCACATTTACGTTCAGATGAGTTTCTAGTTAATAAGGATATAATTATCAGCCGAGCTAATTTTGTATTTGCGCACAATGTTTAAGCAAAATTTAAAGTTCATGAAAACGGGGAGACTACGTTTAGCTGGAAAGTCTTACAAAGAACAAAACCGGCTGAAGCTTTTGACCGGTTTATACGAGCTTATGATTGATTCTTACAGTCAATTTTGTCCTTGAACGACAGACTCATGCTAAGTGTTTGCTCGTCCGACTTAAGTTTACGTTTTGAGCTAGAAGGAAGCCAAGCATAGGCAAAAGGGTTTACGTATCATGAGGTGATATCCACCCATTACTGACTTATGGATGCAACCCTCAAATGGCATAAATGAGTGATGCTGAGAAGCTCGGGTCGTTTGATCAGTGACGCCTAACATAGCTTTAGAAGGTAAAGACGAAATTTTAAGTAAGGAAACTCAAATTCAGCTCACTGTTATTAATGCAAAACTATGTAACAAGGTGCAGTGGTTTTTGTTGCTACAGCTGTATCCACTGAGGATGAAAAAATGGAATTTGAGTCACGTTTCCGAGGTAATGGTCCAAACATTTTATTAGACTATCGCCTCTTCCCTCTTTTTATGCTTTGATATGCAACAGATTTCTGGCCTAACTCAGCAGCAATGACTCCTGTGGTTTGATCACCGCTCAAAACGCCAGGATAATAAAGTGTTCAGTCGAACAATAACATCTTCCTTGAGGTCAAACAAAAGCAGAGATAAACACTGACAGTAACAGCATAAGCATTTTTGGTCTACATTTGGTTTACCGTGCTTGGTATAAGAATTAGAACTGAAGCTACACACTGCGGAACTCATACAAGATCGTGATTTCTCAGCTACTACGATCCGCAATATCATCAAGGTCTACAAATACACTGACGGAAAAGTGCACGAAGGCGAAACTGAAAAAGTATTGCTTACATAGGGATATGAAGAAACAACCTGGTTATGTGGTTTAGTGGGCAAGGTTATGAGAGATAACGTGACTGCGTTTTCCTGCCAATTTTTCATGTGTGTGGTGAAGGACCCTAATGATCCTCAATAAACCTTATGAAAACTTTTTCGAAGTTATTAATAGCTCAGAGTTACTTTCCAAGACCGTAGTTGGAGCATAGTTCTTTGGGTTGCACTGGTCTTTACCTGGCCCTTGAGGGAGGAAATAGCAAGGAATCCATTGTCTGCCTTGTGCCACTGACTGACTAACTAATTGGGTTTATGGATGTCCGTTTGTTTCATCGTATTTCTGTGGTGTCTACTGGGCAAATGTTTGATCAGATATATGCGTCCATCCACTTTTGTTACTAAGGGATACACTCTCATAAACTGTGGTACTAAATTGTCACATAATTCAGTTTATTTGGCTAAACAAATACTTGACAGTAAGCAAAAGAAATTGGAACAAATGAGAATCATGGTAATAATGCTAATCAAAGAATTGCATGAGTGAAAAGTCCACCACAGATTCTTCGGCTCGTGTTGAGAGTATCCTTTTTTTGATTTGTGATAATTGAGTCTTTATTAACGCCTTTGAAGCTGTTGTGCAAATTTAGGAGTTGGATGCATGACCGCTTTTAAATCCTAAAAAAGTCCTCAGTGGTCCGCCGTAAAGGGCGTGAATTTGATGTTACTCCCCCAACTTAGGCTTGATCTGATATCTTGCTTTGGACCTTGTTTTTCTTGTTCTATTGTTACAGAGTGAAAGCTAGTAAATCTTCATAACAAGGATGCTGCATACACCTGAGTCTGTCTTTTACACCCGTGTGCAAAACAATTCCGAACATACTCAATTGTATATTCACGTCAACGTTGCTGAAAGAGCTTGATCATCACCTGCTGGCCAAAATCTCAGAAATGTCTGGCTACGATTACCTAGTGTTTATAAAGTAGTCGTTGTTAGACCTTGAGGTAAAAAATTCAGCCAAAAGTGACTCGAAAAATTTGTTATCGTTTCAACGGCTTTTGTGTGCAATAAAGTTATCCACAGGATAGGGTACAATGTTTCGGTGAGATTACTGTACCCGCAGAGAATGAACTACAAAAACGCAAAACTTTGCATCTTACACTTCATAACTTTGATGTTTGTGGTGCTTGGCGCCTCGCTTACTTATAAAAATTAGTTATGGGAGAAAACTATGAGGATACCACCACGCACTTTACCGTTGTAATTTTCTACCTTGTATCATTCTATGCCTATAAAATGGCGCCGATAGGCTTCCTTCATTAGACAAGTAGCGTTTTCAAATTTGTATACATCTCACATCAAACCTTGCAGTATTTTTTGGCAACTTCTTGTCTGCAGCCTGTAAAACAAGAGGCTAGAATGTGTCCTGTAAGAATTCAGCTGTTTCTACTGAGGTGTTTGCTGCTCCCAATGTGATTGAGGCACTCTGTTAAATGCTCTGCACTTCCAACTTCAAGAATGGACAAAAACAACTTTCTGAAGTTTTGATTACCATGCATGGCTTGCTTGGCTGAGGCGTTTTGAAAGTAATCATCAAAATCTGCTTGAAAAATCTAAGTTCACTCTCCAGATCTCATTGCCAAAGGTCATGTATATCATGCATGTATTTATCATACATACATGTCATTTGTACGTCCAGTCTTTTATTCTCGGGTTTCACTATCGTTGCCAAAATCACTATCATCATTTGTAAAAGCCGCGTAAGTTTCGTACAATGTTCATGGCTGCTACATTCTTATTTTTCGAAAACCTGGGAAGATAGGTGGTGAATAGTTTCGCACTACAAGCAGCAGCTGGGCTAATGCGCGCGCGAATTCAGGGGTTACAGTAGATTTTCCATTGTAAAGCTCAAGAAGAGCTACGCATAAAAATTTAGAAACAAGTAGATTTTCCATTGTAAAGCTCAAGAAGCGCTACACATAAAAATTTAGAAACCATTGGCTCTGAATTACGATCTGTTAGTTATCTTTTGATGCAGTGATTTCTTCTGACAATTTTTGTTGTCATTTTGGAACAAGTAGAGTGGACAGAAACGTGATTGGGTTGTAAGTGACGTGACAGTCATACCAGCGAAAGCGCTAGGCTCTTGATCTTTATTAGATAGATCAGGAGCCTTTGAGGTGCTAAAAAAAGGAACTGCCCAAAGCGTCCGTGATTTCTTCCCATGGTAGTAGTCAAAAAATCAAGAGGCCAAGCGTGTAAGCTCAAAATATAGTGGGTAGGCACACCACCTTACGTCAACTGACTTTTAGTATATATAGAGACTTATCGTTGACAGACTGATAGGGTAAGCACAGTAGAAAAATTTAAACGCCTGCTCAAATGAGACTTGGAAGCTGCTACTAATGAGAAGCTATCAACAAAGGAAGCTTGTGTCCTCTGACCTGACCGACTTTATGGGACCAGCAACGAGCAGAGGCCTCTGTAGTTTACAAAGGAATCACGAGTCAATTCTTTTCTCTTTCATTTTAGTGACATATATGTACTTGCGAACAGCCTAGCTTTTGAAAATGCTGGATCAACCGTGCTTGGATTTTAGCTGAAATCCTTCGAGCTCAAGCCCTTGCTGTTGCCACTATTAGCTTCTAACCCATTATGCTGAAGAGCCGGATTTATGCCTTATTTTCTGTCCATTAATAGACAAGGAAATTTCTTTGAGCTAACTCATCGTTTTCTATGGAAAAGTTTGTACCCCTAGTCATCCTAAGAGTTCACCTAATTGAACCAGAAGAATGAACTGAATCATGCAGAACATGAGAAGCACTCATCTGTAAGCCACATGCTGCCGGGTTCTTAGCTCAGCACAAACCAAGGCACGATCAGTAACAATTATGGCGCTGTAAACTTCGAGAAATGCATAAATTGGGTGAATTAGGATCGAAACAAGGATAAACTTGTACATAGCAAGCGGTGCATGAGATAAACGAATTCAGAGTAGGTGGGCGTCCAACACCAGATAAACTTCATTTCAGCCATGAAAAATTAAAGGACAGATACCTACATTCTGGTAGCAATTTCGCGTTATCTACATAACTTCAGGCCAATTCTGTCGCATTTAATGATATTTTACGCTCGTAAGCTGAGCTTGTGTTTTGTTTTACTCCCTCGAGGCAATTGCCACATAGACAAACACAAGTTTTCCACTATGCACATTACCTATTAAAGAACTCCTATAGTCCAATTTGATTCGCTGGCGAATGAGGCCTGTAATATTAGAGAGATATTACACGTTTGTCTAGATTGAATGCTTAATTGTACATCAAGTTGAGGATAACCCACGATCCATCAAATGATTTAAGATGCTAAACAGAAACATGCAGGAGGCATGACTATTACCACAACCTTAAAAAGAACTTGTCGTTGTTTCCTCTCATGCAAACGATATCTGCACAATGTGTCTGATTTACGACTGCAGAGTTATACGTCGTTGCTAGGTGGGACTTGAGGTATTACTGTTTGTGTCGATAACACCCACATAGCGTGCATATATCATCCATGTATTTCGCCAGAGACAACATTATAAAAAGCATTATGACTTAGGCGATTAAGGAATGTACCTGGAACTCACTTGAAACACTTTTGCTGTGCACATAAAGCGACATGCTTACATTTTCCATTAAAATCCTACAGTCTTTCATGAACTCCTCATAGGTCACAAAAATGAAAAATTCAGTGGTCTCCTGTTGATCCCTGGAAAATACATAAACTTACATATCTTCCAACATTTGTTATGTAATGGTCGAAGAACTTTGACCTTTGAAATCCAGCAACGTCCTCTTCAAAGTGATATACGCCAGCAGCCTTTAGCTTCCTGTATAATGTAGGACTAACAGCAGCCAACAAAAAATCACCTTTTTAGAAGCTCTCCGCATAGGTCAGAAGGACGGAATCCTCTGGCAACAGAAGGTGGAACCGGGTCTCTTCCACTAAATTTCCATTCAAAAGGTCGATAGACTGGGATTTCGCTGAATAAGTTATGGAAATTAAAAATTTTCTCCAGGCGACCTAGCCGATTGCGTGCCCTTTTCGCAACTCTTTCATGATCTCTTTCACTTGAAAGCGTGTAAATCGGATCTATTCAACTTGTTCGATGCATATTTGTTGGATTACCGTAAAGATAATCATGTAATCGCTCTTGGACAACATTAATTTGCGTTTGTGACATAATTTCAAACCACAAGAAGTTACCAACTCTTGTTGTTAACGTCGTTAGTGCAATAAAACAAAAGGTTACTAAAAAGTGAACAAATGACAAAGTTCTTGTCAGCTTCCTTACCTCATATTTCAGTTATGCCACAAAAGAATGCCCAGGGCTTTGGAAGGTCGGCTGTCTCAAGCCTCCGCATACTCCCTTTAAATATCTGCCGAACCTTAGATGCACGCCCAAAATTTCTCTGAGACAATAGTTCGGAGGAGGAAAACTTTAGGATAAAGTTTCAGCATTTGATGGCATTTATTCGGCTCTTTAATATCTTCCCGTGCGGGCGCAGATTTCTTGGAAGTTGTTTGAACGTACTCGAGATCCACCATGGACGCGGAATTCACATTTTAATGGCCGTCATTGGTTTCGCGTGATGTCTCCCTGATAACGGTGGGAATCTTGTGGAAGAGACGGTTTCTTCACGTGTCTTCTTCTGTATTGCAGTCGGAAAAAAGTTCGAAAGGACGAGAACAATAATTTCGCCATCTATGTCGGCGCAAACTTAAAATTGAGCAGCCTTTCACGACGCGTATTTGGAAAAGTCTCGTATCGCTGTTCAAGGTGTCCTGCATAGCCAAGCCAAGGAATTCGTCACAGCCAGTAAGTTTTTTTTATGATGGTCAGTACATGCTATATCAGGCTCAATTCTATACCGAAACATCGATAGTGATGTTGGTAGAATTAGCGTGTTTATGGGCAGAACAGGCATACACCACAATAAGGTGGCCAGTGCTTTCAAGACCTGGCACAAATTAAACGGATTGAGCGGTTTCGTGGATGCATGTACCACCCTCATCCTGTAAATATTATGGATACGGTGAAATACGGGCAAGCCATCCCACTGGGTATGGTAGTCTCGGTACCGTCATCGCGACGCCGTACTTGGGTCCGTGGAAGGCTCCGAATACGAACATCTTGGGTGACTCGTTTACGGTTGTTATTGTAGTTAAGATTCGTCAAGGAATCGTCACAAATTAAGACCAGCATGGATCAAGGATAGCTTTGGGAACATTGAGGGCGCACCGTAGTTCATTTCTGTCATTCAGGCAAGGCAACATCTACATCGCGGACTCAAACTAGAGGGTCTCAGAAAGACTGAAAGGAAACACTATGATGTGAGTTAGATTGCGGCCCGAGGTAACAAGCGGCCAAAAGTGGTCACAATTCCTGACTGATTACCATCTTCTGGACCCCGGTTTTCAAATCTCTGATGAAAACCTCGTCGATATGGAGTGTGCAGACGTCTTTCAAAGAGGAGGAAAAGGCGCAGGTGTTTTTGAATGAACTGACCAAAGTCATCCCATCCTTTGACGTGCGCCCACAACCTATTGGGCGTCAGTTGCAGTTGGGCTGCATCTTCATGTAAAGCGTCCGCTTAAAGCTTGAGGTCGTCTCCACATAATCAGCATCCTATAGGCCGTCTCTCCATGCACTGTGTCCCCGGCCAAAGTTCACGTCCACGTAAGACACCACCACGCCTTCGAACTAGAGAACGAGGTGACCGCGATTTAGTACTGCTGGGGATGGGATAACGTACTCTTGCCTGAAGAGCTGGTGAGTGGCAGGAGTTCAAACTGTCATCCATCTGACCGAGCGGCATCTTAGTTAGCCGATATGTGTCACAATTTAACCAAGAACAAATTCAAAGAGGCAGTAGGAGCAGTTCAGAGCCGGGTTCCACCCAGTATGGGAAGGCGTATGCTGACTTCTGTACCGATCGGTCATTCACTTCTCTTACCGTAGCTCACACGAACATCGTGAGATGGAAACATGCAGCCCGCCGAAAAGATTGGGTTGGGTGGCTGATTATGATTTTGGAAACAAGTGTATACAACTTACTATTGAGGACACTGAAGAATTCCGCTGCATTAACTTGGAGTGGGACCTGGTGGTATGGAGGAGCTCGGCAAACTGAGCCTT
The DNA here is from genome assembly GCA_003604175.2 of Clonorchis sinensis. Classification (NCBI taxonomy): domain Eukaryota; kingdom Metazoa; phylum Platyhelminthes; class Trematoda; order Opisthorchiida; family Opisthorchiidae; genus Clonorchis; species Clonorchis sinensis. The sequence continues at coordinate 24,570,707 of CM030372.1, forward strand.
CCCCCCCCCCAAATAAGCCCTAAGTAGCACCGGAAGTTCTGCCTTAGAACCACGTCTAAGTGCAAGGTGGCGGGCCCGAGCTAACTTCCTTCTACACAACAAATACATCCACAAATTTTATTCGAACGCTTTCTCTACTGGCCTGTACCACAGTATGCCCCGGGGTACTACTGATCAAGTGGCTGAACTGTCTAATTTCCGATCACCCTGGGCCTCCTCCAGTTGTGCGCTTACGTGCGTGGAGTAGGAATTCTATAGATTGGGGCAGAATAAGTGTGATTTCTTATCCCTATTATGTTGGTCTGTTGGGTACAATAAAAGAACTGCCGCAAAATGGAGACAGCTATACAGTAGATGCATAAAATACTATATGGTGCGGTGACGTAATACCTTTAGTCTGAAAACCAATAAAAAACAGTTTTAACCTCCAATACGACAACATTCTGACAACGTTTGCCTGCCTGGAGCGATGCTAAAGCTGAAGAGGTTTGGATGCGCATTGAGAAAGTCTAACGGGGTAAAAAGGGAGTAGGACGTAGTTGCGCCTTGTATTTGCATCTTTATCAGACCGTATGCACAAGTCAGCCCGGGAATGCCTAACAGAGTTTTTGGGGTCCACTAAATCTCCCTAGTGTGTATGTTATATTTGTTCACTTACGCATATTTCCAGGAAGATTTTCAAAAGACTATCAAAATGGGTTTTATGCTTCCAGGAGCTCTAAAGAAAGGCGGCACGAAACTTAATACAGGCAACCTACTTATGGAAAACCCCATCCTACAGGAGCCTTCGCTCTCCAAACAGGGATTAAGATCCCGAGCGTCTTTTATTGCTCGTTCCGACCAAAGATGAATGAAAAAGGCCCACAAGACCACTTAGTCCAAAAAACCAGAATAATCCTAGATCCGCTTGTACTGGTTCCGGTAGACGATCCTGACAGACATGCGGCCCAAAAATATCTGATTGGGCTATGGGTACAAGCCTCGTCAGAATCTTTACACTTGGTTTCCTCGCGTCGTATCTTTGCCTTGCTATACCCAAGTTCGCCTGTCACAAGGCCTGTTATCTTTTAATTACTTTTACTCAGCCAAACTGAACAAATGGCGTGATGACCTGTGCAACACAGTCATCCGAAAATAGTCTTTAATCTTCTAACAGCTTTGCGCTTAAGTTCTGCCAAATGTTTGCTGTCTACAAGATGGAGAGTGGGACGCTTTAGTTTTCCCTAAATTCGGATTGCTCAAAATTTACACCAGGTTCTTCGTGAGAAGTGTAAATGCAGGATACGGCTAGACGCATACAAGTTCCAGGGTAGATCAGATTGAAAATTTCGCAACAAACCTGAGGGCTTTTTCAAGTATTTCAAAAGTCCAGTTTTCTGAGAGTGGAAGCCAGCCTCGTTTACCCGGCCCCAGGCTTCCAAGTGCATCTACCTGATTGTTTCCCTGGAGCAAACAGCTGCAGAGATACCTCTAAACATAAACCAAGGCAATGACTACAAATGATTTAACAGGATTCGACAAATCCTCTACGATCACCATTTTCGAAACCACCTGACGTCCAATTAAAGCCTCGGGCTCTTTCTCTGGTGACTGGGGCCGCTGTCAAACCACGACCTCATTCGAGAGATTTCTCCTTACACGGCTGACCCCCTGTCTAAAGTTCACACATGATGAAATTGCAATTACTCGTAGGGCTCCGGCATCCATTATCTCCACTAACCTCCGCTGCCTTTCGCCTTTGTTAGCTACCACCGTCGGTTCATACCACTTTGCGTGCATGCTGTTGGAACGTCAATGGGTCTCTTCCACTGAAACCCGAAGGATATCAGCAGCTGTATCTGCTGTAGTTAGCTTCAGTAAGGCTGAAGAAGTTCACGTCATTTTGCATCATCTTCGGCATCCGATGTATGGCAGTGAGGGGTGGGATAATTTCATCCCAAAATTGCCTGGCACATTCTGGCATCTGTTTGACCTTTCGATACTCCTGAAAGAATTCAGCCCGTTTTTGAGAACTGCTTACCATCTGTGTTTTCGATAACCACTTCCGGCGCGCTCCTGAGAGCAGATTATTTGCAATTCTTGCCGGCCACAGACCCCTCACAAGTTCAGCCCCGTACAAGAATATGTTGGGTAAGTCACTCGGAGTAGTTAAAATAGTTAGTTGTTAAGAAATTGTGACAAACTGAGACCAGCATGGACCAAGTATATTCATGGATCCAAGGGGGGAGGGGGAAGGTTCATTGCTGGCATTAGACTGCGGTCGGAAACACCAGGCAGGCAAGAGTAGAGTAGGTGTAGAACCACCGTATCGAAAGGAAACTAGCAATTTCGAAAAAGATTATCGACGTTCTGGCTGAGATATTAACAAACGGCCATATGCTGTCGACGCAAACCGGCCTGGCCATATTGCGACATCCAAGACTTACATGAACCTACAAAGCTGTAGCCAGCTTCGTTTTAGTTGTAGTTGGAAGGCATCAGAGTAATTTTGTCAGCCAAACATAACGCACTCCTCTCTACCGCTCCAAGAAGTGGTCGCATACAATAAATAAACAATATAATATGATATAACATAAGAAACTTCCTAATTCTTCACTACCAGCATTCAGGGCCAGCGCCTATGGGCTTTTTCGCCGTGGTTCACTTGCTGATTGCAGCTGCAGGGCCCTGGGGACTGATTATCCTTTCACGTGCGTTCACTTTCTCTCCAAAACAACGTTACTGTATAACGTACTTATTAAATTTTAAATAAACTGGTCCATCATTCTGGAAGATATATCAACATCAGTCGTTATTTGTTTGCTGTTCCTTATTACACTTGCTCTCTGTGTACTTGTACTGGCCTTTTTCTACGCCGGTTGTACTATATTGGCATGACATTGGCAAGCTTAGCCAGATCCTGGTCGCTAGGCTACTGTGCCACTCCTTGATGCCCAGGCTAATACGCATAATCCACCCCTATGTTCTCTCATTTGGTCACTTGCTGTCAGTATCCTAACTGTACAAACTTGAAGCTATTGTGTTCTAATGACGGACCCCATCGTATCCAATACCTTCTCAGACTCACCTAGTCTTACCGGTCTCATCCCACTCACTCATTTTCCCGGGCTTTGATGACCTGTATGTTCGGTATCCACTCCATTTGGTCTGTATGCTGCATCTAAGAGAATCCCCAACCCAACCAAAACTGCTCGTGATCCAACATTGGCTTTGTTCCAACTCTATGGATCTCCCTTGACAAAATCCCGCCTTCTGCAGAACTGCACATCCCAAGTCCAAGCACCTCAAACATGGGGCTGGTTAGGAGGCTGTCCAGAAACCCAAGTATGTCACTGCAGTGATGGCACGGCACTGCCATATCCAGTCTCAAGGCACACCCACAACTATTCTTTTTGTACTCCTGACTGTGCCGTCTAGCCCAATTTTCCCTTACTCGCAACTTAAACAAATTATTGACCTGGCCCAAGCCGCCCCCCAGGACGACTCCATTCTCATCTGCGTTAGAACCAACCCACTGTCCCAGGGAACCTTTGCACCCGACTCAGCCCCAACTGCGATGCTATTGAGTCCATAGAGTTCCACTGTACACAGTGATTCTGATATTCAAACCACCACATACATGTTGAAGTAAGCGCTGAATTGATGTCAGTAAGCAAGTAGTTACTTGGCTAGAGACTATTGCCGACTTCCCCACGTCGGGCAGCCGCCATTTATCCAGGGAGTTTTGGGAGACGCCCAGGCTACCACTGCAATACGAAGGGCATTGTTTGCAAGAAACAGATGTTTCTCTTTGGAAATTGATGAGCAGCTGAGATCTAACTAGTGGAGGCATCAACAGTTCATGCTAAACCTTGATGACCATTTATGTAGAAGGAACAAAAGGCCCAGGCGGCAGCGATCTGTCATGGGCATAGTCCAGAGAATATCATGTATAAAGTGCTGTGATCTTTGAGCAATCGACCGTGTAAGTGTAACCAACTCATCCAGCAGAACTGGCCGAAATCGCATGCCAGATTTAGCTCTGTGATTTGGGTACGCATAAAGACTTCTCTGTATCGAAACAAATCAGTCAGATTGTTTTGCGGTTTTCATGTTTCCATCTGTTGAGGAGAGTGCAAGCGTTTCAGCATGACTTGGGAGTTTGGAAAGTCTGCACTGGAGCTAGATGTAAAGCACTCACATAATGTTTTTTTCTGCGCGTCATTTGCATTTTTAATTCCCAGTTGATTCCTTATAGGCCTCGGGTTGGCCGTCGCACGAAGAAGTTGGATCTATTCCCCGCAAAATTAAGCGTGATCGGCTTTCAGATGTCGAAGGACAACTCGATTCACCGCTTTAGTTTCTACCTAAAGGGACACAAAGTTGCCCTCCGGAATTTCTGGAAGGAAGTTGACGGAATGTATCCGAGGATCTCAGCGATCTAGCTGAACCTGAAGGTTAGGTGACCACCACTACCATCCAGATCAGGGTGGCTCAAAATTTATTGTCGGCTGGTAGTAGAGTTGGTGCCAGAATCAATGACTAACTTCGTTGAGCGTGGCGCTGGCAGGCCAGGCGATATTTCGAATCAAGTTGAAGTCCATTACGCTTTTCAGAGAAGTCTGTCTAAAAGTTGAAGCAGGCGTCCAAATTTGGAGAGTACGGAACTTATCCGTGGGTGTTAAAGTACACAGAGCACTGGTCATTCTGGCTCCCAAATAAGAAGGCTTTCCGAAAATGGAGGAAAAATCAATGCTTCGGCAATGAAAACTGGCGCTTTTTGAACCAAAGTTGATTTGATCTCACAAGGATAATTTGGGCCGATTGCCTTTGCGGGCGTAGCTGCTGAGTAAACTCAAGGACACGCAGCAAAACTCTTACTATGGTCTGACCCACCGAGTGTTTTTTAGTAACGCATCTGACGGTAAAAATTTCTACATTAGTGTCCTCATTTTTCAAACCAGGAGAAGTCTCACCGATTCGTCTCCTTACGGGATTATTGAATTTGTATCCCATTTGTTCTTTAGGTTTTGGAGGTCGCCGAAACTCACCCGCTGTGCTTTTGGTGGCTGGCTTTTACCTTACCAGGGGGTACTTTCGTATGGCTTAAAAATTAGCATCATCAATCCAGCGACAATCCCTGCTTTGTTCAAACTTTTCATCCGGGTAGAAGATGAGATAATTGCCTAATACACTGACTTGGGACTTTTCACACGTAGATACGGGCATCCACATTCATCCTCCACACAAGATCAATTTTGGCGGTCTCAACAAAGCCTACGGATCTTTTTTTTCTTACCTGGATGAAAATCATAGACTAAATGCAGTTGTTGTCCCTCTACCATCAAAAGTGTTTCTGCAACCGCTGGCAAGAAGTGCTCGTCAGGAACAAAAATCACCTTGCAAGTCTAGCCAACTTACGGACATCTGCGATGATCCAGTATTGGCTTCCTGGCGAATACTAGCCAAATCCAGATAATAGAGTGCTTGTAGCTAGGGTATTTTCAGACCTTTGTGCGCGGGCCATGACACCCTAAATTTCCGAAATCGATGGATCCTCGGTGGCAGCTTAATTCATTGTACAGAGGAACCATTGCCTTCTACTAAAGTGGATGCGCCTACTACTTTCGAAACGGAAGTTTGTAGCTGGACAACCAATAATACACGGGACATGTTCAAGTGAAACAATCAGGGTGCCTGCGGGTAAGCGATTTAGGTGAACTGCGGGTCAGTTGGGGTCATTTTACCTGGCAATAAATCAAAATGGCTTCAGTAGCGCCAAAACAGAGTCTCACTGAGGATTATAGTTCCAGCGAAACGGGCGTTCGGTTGCGCTGCTCCCTACAACAAATGTTGAGGTTCCTTGAATGTTGTTGCATCACAATTCAATACAAACTGTACCCAGTTGGTAACATCTGGTGTGCGCCCAATAATCGCAGATCTAACATCAGTGAGCTAGAGGAGTCCCAACCACTCTTCAGCTTGGGCCCATGCAAGGTTTTGGGGCTATTGCGCGCCACACGGCAACGTGTGTCCTCAGCATTTCTGCAGAGATCTGAAGATCTTGATGATAACGAGTTATCTGATTTTGTGGAAAATACTTCCCGATATGTCCCCAATTAGGGGGCGCATCCAACGACAGCTCGAGGAGAACTCCAGCAAGCCAAAAATTTCTTGCCTCCTACGGTGACACAGACTCGGTTCGATTCTATAGGCTGGTGAATTTCAAAGGTCGGGATATAAGTAGACATATGTCTTGATGGAAGTAAAAATGCGACAGTGCGGAATCTTTGCAAACTACGCGTCAAAGTTGTCTACAGTAAGGAAACCGACGGGTGGCACGGATTGGCTGTTATCTGTTCAGGCTGTGGTAGAGGTAGGTTCTTGACTTTCAGTGGGCTTACTGTGAGGGCGTTCCATTGTTCCATTAACAATGAGCTCGACGACCCCGTTGCCAGACTCAAGATGGGCGGCCAGTGTAATGTGTCGTGGCCCATCTGGGTTGAGGGAAGCATAACAGTGACAACTTATTTGGCACTTATACCAATTCCGAAGAATATGGTGCAGTTCAACGGGAGCGCAACCCACATACTGAACAGGGCTCTTCCGTTGACGCGTATTTCTGAATTTCATAAATGTCAGGGGTGAACTATCACTCCGAGGACACGTTGGTCAACAGTCGCCTCAAGGTTTTGTTTCGCTATGACAGGATCAAGTGCGAAGGTTTTTGATGACAGTTTGCTAACCAATAAAGTAGATAATTGGTTGCCTAGACAACTAGGGATTTAAAGTCGTTTAGGGATTGTATTGTGAAACACTTTAGAATTTTGCTAAATAACCCCTAATGACCTCATTGATCTCTATGCGTGATCACATGCATGAGGATACGGCAGACGCCTGCCGTCAGTGTTCATGTTTATGTTAGCAGTCGCATACGTAGTGCGTTTTCTGGACTCAGAGCTTCCCCAACCGAAGAATACCAAGCTGCCTTTATTCCTTGCAGTGTGCACAAATACGTTACGTCCAGACGTAGGGCCCACGTTTCTGGAAAAACACCAAGGCGCATGAGGGAGTCTAGTTGTTTGCGATGAAGCTGGCGTAAAGGTGCCGTGTTAATCTAGCGAGGAGGCCCTAGAGACTTTCAAGGTACGCTCATTAGAAGTGTGGCGGATGAGAGAAAATTTACTGATTGTTCATTAACTTATAAGACGAGCTCCACCCTGCATGGGTTCCAACTCAGAAAAATAAGGTGTTTTGAGGCCATAAGCTTGCCTTGTTTGAACAGCGTGGCTAAAGATATGTAAACTTCAGAAGTAAGCACTAGTCGAGGGCACAACCCTCTCTTCCTTGTTCGAATTTACGCGAAAGTACAACTGCAATCGCATGATCTACACTGCGGCTCTTTTTAGCCTCGTTCATGGAGAAAAGTAAGATAGCGGTTTTTCGGATGCTAATTCTTCCAAGACAGTGTTCAAAAAGTTAGAGTCATTGACTTTGACGTGCGGCATATCGTCGGTAAGACGTTAAAAAAGTTCTGTGCCACGTTCTAGCGTGGGCCACGATCTCTTCTATCCTGCTTTCCACGCCGGTTTACTGGATGGAGTGGAGGTACATATTTATCGCGGTTCTCCCACCATCATCTCCTTATCGCTGGCCTTCTCCATACCCTCTTCTGACTCAATGCTCTCATCTTCTTCATCACCATCCCTATCATCTCACTTTCTTTGTTGTTGTGATCTTTATCCTCGTCGTCGTCAGTGGCAGCTTCTCCAAAATTTTTGCACGGTCTTGGTTTTGCTTGGTTTACTTTAGGTTGCTTTTCCAGCATTGAAGTATTTTCGGTGCAAATGTTCACAAGGAACTGACTCCCAGAGAATCGATAGCCCTTCGGTGTTTATCAGGAAGGCCAGATTCCTGGAGGCAACCACTGAATGCCCGAAATCTACTGAGACCCTCAGCTCTGCTAGATGATGACCAGACAGACAACGCACCCTCAACATACAGCGCTTCACAGCCTTGTATCAAACTCAGGCAGCGCGAGTCAGCCTAGATCAAGGTCAGACAACGCCCCTGCAATATGCAACGCGTCGCAGCTTTGTACCAAGGCCAGACCGCGTGCGTCAGCATTAGACCAAGCTAGACAGTGTCCCTCTAATAACTATCTTGAGACAGTTGTATTCTCGCACTCGCACGCGCTCACGCTCTCGCGGTCGCTTGTTCGGAAGATAGCTGTTGTGTTCCCTTCTGTGAGTATTTTTTTCGGCATTAGGCACTGGAGCGGGTCAGCAGCCAGGTACAACAGATTGGCGAATCAGCGGGGGTAACGGTGTCACACACTTCTAAAGAGTTGACTGGGTGGAGAAAGCGGCTGAAAACTCAATAACTGCGAACCCTCCGCAGACACTGCCATCCCTCCTGTTGAAATTAATTTTCGACGCCTCCGGATACGCCTTGCGCAAGTCAGACCAAAAGGCATCAAACTGCATATTCCTAGTCAGATACCCGTTGCCCTAGATACCACCGGAACCACTAAGTTGCAGCAAACCTTTCTGAAGTAGCTGCCGTTCGGCTATGGCCTGAAGCAGTGTGGCTTCAAAAGCGAAGTTGAACAATGTGCCGTTGGAAAAAGTGCTTCGGCTTCATTTGCTTTCCCACAGCAAAATAATCGATTAGTTAAGCTCAATTTAAAAGCTTTCACAAACTCCAAATTTCCGTAATATTATCGTCCAACTTATCCATGTCCATTTTCGGCAAGCCAGCAGCTAGCACCGTGGCGTAGTAGTCAACATGCGAGCCGTCCGTCTTGTGCATCGGGGTGCGAATCCCGGCCACGATAACTTTTTTACACAGATTTGTAAGAGGTTGCGGGCGTAGTCCTCCCTCTGGGTCGACTTTTGCAATAAACTCCGGAAAAGTTTGTCAACTGGATGGAAACCCATATCCAAAGTCGCGTGCAATCAACCTTTCGTCTGCGGAGGACTCATAATCTAGCGCCACCTTTCGAGACACTAACGTCAGTTTTCTAATCTCTGACTGTATATATCGCAAACTTTTCCTACAGTATCCCATTTTTAAACCTAATTTTGACTGGGTCTTTGCCCAAATGTTTGCTGAACCTAAAATCTTGTGTTTTGGTCGTTTTGGCTCTGAACTTTCCATAGTTTTAAATTCCCATAAACGTCCGGGATCCACGGGATACTAGATTGTAGTACTTTAGATTGTTTCCAGCAATCAGTTGAGTTACGCGCAAGACCCCAAAAGTCAAATCCTTAGAATGGGGGTTGATCAACGAATGCCATACAGTGAATACAATAATAAAATGATAGAATTGTGCATACATTAAATATTGAGATTACGCCGGAGTCTGACCTTCGGCGAAGGGGACGAATGCACACTCCCGTGGGCCGAATGAGAATGACCCCCTTTTCTGCAGTTTCGAATCGGGGCATCCCGGGTGGCGTCCTCTACCTTAAGATCACCCTTCAATAGTCAGCTTTAATTCGAATACCCCGAGGTGTGCGTACTTTGGAGATTCAAGTAAAGCAAGCTTGCGGGATTTTTCGGGACTCCCGAGCTGTTTTGTGGGCTCAAATAGAGACAAGACCAAAGATACTTTAGATATTTTTAAAGGGCGACTACGAAACTGTGACGAAGAAGTGATCAAACGACGGGTGGATTCGTTGTGTGTAAGGTGTAACTAAGTAAAGACTGAAATCTTTCTCTCAACTTTGCTGAAGCACTTTCGTCTGGGGCTACTAGTGGGCTGGGATTGGCGCCCGAGAGACAGACGCTTTGGTTTCCAAGCGTTATTAAGGTGCAAAGCAGGGAAGTTTATTTGGGCGAACCTCCATGACACTCTATTGAAGATAAAAATTAGTTTTCTGCGGGGTTAAGTTCAGGATTGGCACTTCGGAAACCGATAGGCAGGCGAAAAGTTCTAGTAGCACATATGCTTTCCATTCAAGAAAACAGCTGATAAACTTCCGGATGGTAAAACCTGTTTTTTCGTCAACTACAGGAATTCAACGCCCTTGACGGCGACGTGGCATCATGGATCATATTTTTTTAGGTATTTCAAGAGCAGAGAGAGGCAGAAGCAACCAGAAGGCCACAGAACACGAGCTGAGAGAATGCGCCCAGATAAACACCCAGTTTCAAGAGTGTGCCCAACACTCTGAATTCTGATCCGAGACCACTCACGGCTAGGTTCCGGGGACCTTAGCAGAATTATGCCTACGTTTTTCCTGTGACCACATACTAAATATAATTTAGGTGAACATCGGGCTAGGCGAGCACAGGGTCCCCGAGGAAAAAGCAAGTTTTGAATCAATGACTCAAAGTGGAGCGCATAAACTACGCCCTCCTCCTCGGCCTGGTTAACCCATGACTGCGCCTTCCCGCACGGTTCTTTGTCCACCAATTCCGTTTCACAGTTCCTCCCTCCTTCATAAAAACCTTTCGCTGGACCATTTGACTGTCAGTTGATAACAGACAGGAGCCCCGACATGAAAATCGACCCGTGCCTGTGATATAAACTTGTACTCTAATCACCTGGATTTGCTCGTTAATATTAGCTAACGATTCTATTGCATCCCTACCTTCTCAGGTCACGGGTAAACAGAACTTTAGCAGAAGTACCTGCGACACAGATTGGTGATGAATACGATGCTCTGCATCCCAACCCATGTCTAGCAACATAAACTAAATTAAAATTTTAAATTCAAAGCACCCGCTCCACATTGCGACTTCCAACTTTCGTACTCTGTCAAATTAGACAACAGGTGTTTCTTACTCAAGCCTGGTTTTCTCCTCTGAAGGATACGTGTTTTGTCACAAAAAAACACGCATGCAAGACCGCAGTTCGGTACTACTTATCAAGTCAACCTGGACGGCCTCAGATGCTCCACATTTGATCATACTTTTTCTGATGATCTTGATGCGATGGATCGTGAGACATTAGTTATGCATGTCCCTAGGGCTTGGTGCGTCCGGCTGGAATGAATTTCCGTAAATTATGTGGCGCCCTTTTGACCAGCCCAATCAATACCGGTGCGTCTGGATGCAGTAAAGAGTGCTCGTTTGTTGTGTCAGCGCTGGGCGGTAACCCCCAATGATGCCGCTTTACCGCTCGCAATTTGGCGCTTCTACGGCCAAGAGGCCTACCCCGCACACGATTGACGAGAAGTTTGGACCGCTTGCCAGTCCAGGATCAGGGCTAGCTCTGGCTGGCCGGAAGTCTGGACTTAACAGCCGTTCGTTATCCAGCAGCCGCCGGATGCTGGCTGTCAACGCCGCATCGAGGAAACGTCAGAATTTCCAGAATATTGACGCCGCTTACAGTGCGTATGTAGCACGCTGTATAAATGATTTGACCTGGTTTTGGGAATTGACTCACCTTGTGCACCTTTGTCGGTTGCTTTGACTGGAAGGCCAGCTTAAGATCGAGACCTGAACTGGGAAAATACCATCATCGCAGTTGGTGTGCACTCCGAAAGACGGAAGCTCGGACACAGAAGGACACCTTTTCATTGAGACTTGTCACGGCTACTTTGGTCGGTGAGAGTCACAGATGTTACAATTTTGGCAGATGATATAAATGCCAAGGCCGATCAGCTAAGTCAGAAAGGAGCCTATATTTTATTGACCATTTAGAGTTGATGCCTGCCGCACAACCAGAAGAGGAATGTATCCTCAGTTATGTGCTGAAGATCAACCTTTCTAGCCGGTACAGACTTCCAGCACGGGCGCTGTGTGCACTTTGGAGGCCGCCAAATTCAAGTCAGTTTGGGCCAATTTCGAACGGTCGGACATGTTGGTACGCCCTCTTGCGAGAACAAACCAGCTGATGTAAGGCTGTTTAGTTCATCACTTGAGTCGACGGTAAACCGTCCAGCACTCAACGAAAAAATGGTAATGGTGAACTGGAGAACGACTGGAAGTAGGCTGGGTGAATCATACTCACTACGCTTCAAACCGTCAGTATGATGTCGCATGTGACCATCGGATCTCCACACGACCAGAAGCTATTATTCTGCCTTACAGTCTATCATGCATTTCACACCTGCAAAGTGTAAGAATGGGTGGGCCCGAATCCGAACTCCATGTTTTAGAATGAGCCGATTGATGTAGTAGACAAATCGGTCCGCCTGGACAGCTGTGTCAGTCCCGATGGTCTAGCTAAGGGTGATGCTTCCAGCCGGATTGGGAAGGCCGTAGCATCTTTCGTGGACTTGCATCAACTGTGGCTTTGGTGCAAAAGCTTATCTGACGAGGATAGAGTTTATCATGCTGAGGTTCGCTGAATATTATTATATGGGTATTAAACCTGGCCTACGTGCCCTGAGAACGTTGAACAACGCTCAGCGTTTGGCCATTTATTTCTTAGGAGCATTGACAGAGTCTGTTAAGAAGACCGGTCCGGTAATCTTAAAGTACGCTGAATGGTTTTCGGACGAAACAACTCGCCCACGACAAATGAACTGACTTCACTCCATGGCCTGCGTTGGCATGCTCGACTATGCAGTTCCAGTGGGTGGTCGTGGTTGACGTTATCAGTAAGTGGGCGAATGTCCTTCCCGCGAAAACCCCACAATTGCCACTACATTCCTGGAATTCCGGAGATTGTGCAGTCGCTTTGGAACGCCAGAGACTGTTGTATCCGACAGCAGTAGTCAGTTTAGTTGATCGGCTTTTGCCGAATTTTGTCAAGCACATGGCATAACTCATATTCTCTCGCAGCCGTCTCATCCACAGTCAAACTACTAGGCGGAATGCTTTGTTGACACTGAGGCGTGCATTGCAGAAGTCCAAAGGAGAAGGAGAGACGGAAGAGATATTACAAAGATTCTTGCTGGCAGAACCAACGATGCCGAAACTCGCCTGACGGATTGTCACCAGCAGATTCGCTTCTACGAAGGAAGATTCCAACACCACATGACACTCTCCGGCCACAGAAAAGCCAATTGAGTCACCGAAACACGAAGATAGAGATCCAGTTCAACCGGTATCATAGCCCAACTGCGCGCTCCTTCAGCGAAAACATGGTGGTCTGCAACTACAGCGGCACACACCATAAGTGAATTCCAGGAAAATACTTCATCGGTGCGGCGGCGCTTTACGAGATTCAATTTGCCCAGGATGGTGGATCCGGCACACAGACCAAATGCAGCTGACCTGCTCAGGTCGTGTCTTCCGGGACGAGTGAGTTGAGTCTAGAGATGTTTCTGAGCACTTTAGATTACTTTAACATTGCGAAAAATCCACCAGATGCTCCGTCGGAGACCCAGCGCGAGCATGTATTACGATCACCACACTGGACCGACAAGATCCGTAAACCAATGAGGCCACTGCAAATGAACCTTTCTGAACGTCAGAAAACTTCAGGCTGAGGGTGTTAGACGGAATCCTGAGTCAAAGCCGCTGTTAGGCGCTGCTATGGCCAAAACCTGACCCGCACGCGACTAGCCAGAAGATCGGATCGCTTTCCGGCACAGCATCAAGGAGAGCTCTGATTGGCAGGAAGTTTGGACGCAACAGTCAATCGAACTTCAGTGCCCGCCGAATTCCGGTTGCCAATACCGCGTCCGGAAAGCGCCAGAATTTCCAGGATGTTGTCGCCGCATACAATTTATAAACGATGCGCTATACATGCATGTTTGACCTGGTTTTGGGCATTAATACGGGGTATGCACCTTGTGTGGTTGTTTTTCTAAGAACGCTAGCTTAGAAGGTTCAGACTGAAAACTGAGCTGAGAAAACACCGTTATTACACACGCGAAACATTGACTCGTGAGAATCAGGCGGATTTAGACCTGGTAGAGGCCGCATTGACCATATCACACTCTGTCAGGTGTTGGAGAAACGCCACATATACTGACAACCCACAATCTTGATGCTCCTTCACTTCAAAGATGTCCACTCTCTCCATTCATTTTCATCAATGAAATGTTGTGTCAAATGACAACAATTTGCGTCAAAATAACATACTGCCGGATCTCAAGGATTGCGTGTACCAGGCTACAGCAAGGACTGTGTTGTTGTATGGTTGCGAAATATGGCCTCTGAGGACAGGTGGTATGAGGCGTCTTCTGGTTTTCCACCACCGATATCTCAGAAGAGTTGCTGGTTTTGGATGAAATCAACGGATTGGTAACGAACCGATTAGGAAACGGGTATTCGGTTGTGCAGTAGGTACTTAGAAGGCGGAAAACATCCAACACCATCAACTTCGGTAAGTCGGCCATGTGCTACGCACGCCGAAATACAGTCTACGGAGACGGGTGTTGTTCTCTGCGTCTTCTTCAGAACGGCGGAAACCGCGAGGTAGGCAATGTATGGCTTGGCATAAGGGCACGAAAGAGATTACGAAGAGTTTGAGTGTTGTTGGTGTCGTACGCCTTCCAGGACAAGGTCCTCGTGGCGCCGTCTGCGCTTGGCTTACACCTCGAAAGGAATAACGGTTGGTCGATGCCAGTGTCGTTCGTGCTGTCTCTTTCGTTTCCAGCTGTCCGATTGGGTGCTGGGATGTGCAGGCCAGCGCCAAGTCTCTCTCTAACCCATTCTCTTCTCTTTTCATTCTAAGGGTTTAGATACAATTAGATAGACGTTGTGGTTGAACGGCAGTGAAGCATTATTGTCAACACTGATGTTGCTGTCTCTGGCGATGATGATGAGGTCGACCAGTCGCTGTTTTTCTGCAATGTATCCAGCCAAGCGCGGAGGGGCTTACACGACCCATCCTGGAAGGCAGATCTCACTAGGAACAGCTAAGCCCCTCGTAATCCCCTTCGCACTCTTTTACCAAACCATATGTCGTAACCTCGCGGTTTTCACCATTTTGAAGGAGGCAGGAGAACGACACTTTTCAGTGGACGATGTCTCATCATGCACAGCATATGGCCCAGCCATCGCAGTTGATGATGCGGAACGTTTTCCGTCCAAGCCTGTGCTGAGTGGAAGTGGACAGTGTATCACCTGGCGACGATGTATGAAAACACTAGCCAGTAAACAACAACTGCCGCCTCCCTGGATGGTCAACTCGAGGAATCAGAGGCTCTCGTTCATCGAAGCAATCGAGAGATCAACTGTCTCAATGAATTGTGAAATGCAAGGTCTAGTAGATTTTTGAACACACCCATAAGGTATGAGTGAGTAGACAGATAGAGGGCAAAGCCAAGCAAAATAGTAAGTATAGTTCGAGTACAATCGATAACCAGACTAGAACAAAAGCCTGGTTGCAAGCAAAAGACACGTGATCACACTGACGGCGAACAAAAATACACACCGATGAAATTTCGAATTAAGTTAGCGAATCAAGACGGGAAGCAACAAAAGGAAAACAATTCCACGTCTCTCTCGCTCACCAGGAGATGACCTGTTGGGTTATTCACAATCTGTCGAACACGAGTTCACATGACGATGAACATAAAATATGGACATGAGCAACAGATTAGGACGAAAGAACATGCGACAAACATCAGTCTCTATAGATATTACACAATACTAAGAAGATTCTTGTCCAGATGGGAAATATACCTGCATTATCTATAAAGTTCTTATGTCATGTCAGCGGAATATACTCCACATTTACATTATTCTCATTCGAAACCCCCTCTTGTCCTAATGCAACCATTTGGGTGATTCCACACCAAAGAGGGGAGTAGTGGACTCAAGTTCCACTCTTTCAGAGCTCCATATCTCAAATATCGTGCCAACTGAATCATTAGACGGTCCTTCGGCAGTATGCTCAATTGAAGAATGTCACGAACGAGGGATTGAGTTAAGTTCCTCGTCAAAAACTGTGTTTGGAAAATGCCATTTACGCTTGTGTATAAGTGGAACATTAGACTGGTGGAAACGCGGGGATCACGCCTACCCGATGATTTGAATCCGAGTTCAAAACTCTCGGCCCGTCGTTATAAAATTCAGCTTTGTGAATGGACAACAGATCCAATTATTTCATGCATTGCTTCGTTCACCGCAAAACTCCTTTGTGCCGGTCTATCGAACGAGTTAAAACAGCACGCGGTTATTTCCGATAGCAAGAGCCTTTTCCACTTCCCGGACTTTTAGCCCCACTATTTTCACGGCGGTTTCTCAAGCTGCAGTTTCGGTCTTCGTGTAGTATCACACGGTTGCCGTAATGGAATGTTTTGTTTCGATAGGAGAGGCAGAGTTGGCAGGTTTATCCGCCAGTACTGTCGAGTACAGTTTCACCTATTAGGTTTGCCACTCTTCTTTTATCTACGGTTCTTCAAGAAAATGAAATTCGAGTTGAGGGACAGGTCTTCGCTTCACTGTCGGAAAACGAACGGTGCAGGACTTTGGTCTGTGCACAAGTGAATTACTTAACAACCACTGTCTGGTTTTGGATCATGAATGCCATCTGGACGTCCAATTGTGGCGTGCATGTTACCGGATGAAACTTGACACTTGTGCTTTTTCGGGGTTCGGAGATGCGAAATCTGGGAATGAATTTCTTCCTTCAGTCGGAAAACGCTTGGTACCGATTGAGTCATCATTCTAGGGAAGTTTGGGAAACAAACGTCTTTGTTGACATTCTTTATGACACGCAGAAGTCACAAACAGCCTGCACATTGTTGCTCGATGTGGGTAAACTCTGATTGTCCCCGAAAAACCCACTGCACATAACCCAACTCAAAGCTGCCACCTTGGCGTGGTGGTCCCTTGAGTGCTGCAATGATACCGCGGGCTATACTGGCTGAAACTTCCTTTCACAAGGTGCGGCCATGCTCGGAAGGCCAAAGAGGAGCCACCAGACCAAGAGCAGCGAGACCTCGTAATACGAGTAATCGTGCTACGAGGCGGTCTTGGGAGGAATTCGTCCTGTCCTCTGCGATAGGAGTGTGGAGGCAGTAAGGTGTTTCCCCAGGCGATCAACAAGTCCATATTCATGGGAGCAGCGATGCTGCGTTCCCTCGGAGAAGGACGGGTTGGAAAAGGTTGGCCCTAAAAACCACACACTCCATCGCCCAACGGTTGAGCGAGACTGTCGGCGCACTATTCAATGCGGTCTAAATACATTTGAAAGCAACGTCTGGTACTGCTCAAAAGGCACCTGTTGCTCCTTGAAATCACATTTGAGTGGTCGATTCGGAGTTGATGCTTGTCGCACAGACAATGGAGAGCGACTCCTCCAGTTGTGTACTGATCATGATCTGTTTCTGGTCGATACGAACATTCGGAATGAGGTTTCACGTCAAGTAACCTGGCAGCCACCAGTTGCAAATCAATTGTGAACTCAGTTGGCTCACGTGGCCATCCGCCACTGGTGGAGAACTACAGTTCAAATTTGCCGTTCCTTCAGCGGCACGCAACTTGATTCCGATCCCGTCATGGTTTCCCCTCAGGCCCTCGTAATTCAGCGAGAGGCATGCCAATCTACTCTTCGAGGAACTACCGTAGCTCAACATCATCGATCTGAGCTAGACCAACAACTCTCTGTAGTTAAACACTACTGTACTGGTAGCGGGCACGTGGATGAAGCATGGCGAAATGTGAAAGGGGCAATGCTAGTGGCGTTCAGTTCTGTCCGGCCAACTTCTCCGATACGATCGAAGGACCATTGGATATCGTCGAGATCGCTAGTCCCGATTGATGTTAGGAAATCCATACCGGCGGGCAACGAGTACGACGGTGCACGAAAATCCCTCAAACGCTTAATAGTGAAGAGCTTAAGGAAAGACCGGGATCTCTGGTGAACATAGAAAACTCGGGAGATGGAGGCTATGGCTACTGGAAACAACCGTGTCCTATATCAACTGATACGACCGACTGGCCCTAGGAAAGCAGCGGTCAGTGAAACGGCGCCGAACACCTCGAAGAGCAGTTTAGCTGGCCTTCTGCAACACAACCCTTGGGATAGTGTATACGGCCGAATGGAATGTAAACCTTAACCGCTCGTCGGAAGAAATAAAATACGAAATATCCGTACTGAAACGTGGGAAGACACCAGTCCGTATAGAGCTCTCTTCAAAGAAGATGGAGAATCCCTGGTGACTCATCTGACGAAGCTCATTGGTGCGACATGCATTGAAGAAAAACTACCAGCCGAATGGGGCATGTCGACAGTTATTCCCACCTTCACAAAGAATACGCGGACGCTGTGTGAAGTCCACCGTGTTATCACCCTGGTAGCTGTGCATCGAAGGTGGTCTTATCTTGGTCTTATCCTTCGAAGCTTGACCGAACACAGAGAGACTAATACGTGGAAAGCAAGTTGGGTTCCGTCCTGTAGGAGGATGCATCGACCACATTTGAACCCTCCGACAGATTCTGAAACGACAACGACACTGCTTCCAGCGACCAACAATGGTTATCTTCCTTGACCTGAAAGCTGCATTTGACTCTGTGGACCGTGAGGCATTATGGTAGTGTCTATTGAGCAAAGGTGTCTCCCATAAACTCTTGACCTTCCTTAAGGCGCTGTATGCCAAATCCCGCGGACATGTGAAGGTCTACGGGGCTCTCGCCTGAGTTCACCACATCAAATGGTGTCAAGCAAGACTGTCCTGTTCCCTCACTCGTCTTCAACTTCGTCATTGATACGAGTATAGAAGACTTACTATCAGTCTCTAGTGCCTATGGGGTCGAAGTGCTCCCGGGGCGTTCGCTCACAGATATCGTGTACGCAGACGACATAGCTCTTCTCGGATCTAACGCCGAGGTAATGCGGAAATAATAAATAGTCTAAATAACTCTGCCTCACGGTTTGACGTGCGCTTTACCTGCAAGACTCATGCTTGCTGATGAGCCGATTGAGGTAGCAGATAAATTTGTCTACCAGGGTAGCTGTATCAGTCGCGGTCATCAAGTCGAAGATGGTATTTGCATCTGGATTCGGACGGCTTGAGCAGCTTTAGTGAACTTGGATCACCTATGGGGTATGCGTGACAACAGCCTGTGAGTCAAGCGTCTAGTGGTAGGTAGAACCAAGGTACGGCAAGGACGCAGTTCATGCAACTGATGATGATGATGATGATGATGATGGCAGCGCATAACGTGCTGTTCAGCGTCTCTCATACAAATGTTTGTGCTCAACTCATCTTGGTAAATCAGATCATGGATCGAGGTAATGCGGAGTAAACAGAGTAAACAACTACGGATACATTCGTGGCAAAACGCGCTTGAAACGTATATCCACGAGGGGTAGACTTTTGAGGCCGAGAGTTTATCAACTAACGAAGCGAATGTGAGACTGATATATCTGAATTGATCGTAAGAAATGAAGGAGAAATCGAAGGGCCATACAGTGGCTTGAAGTAATGTACCCGCACCAAACAGTGGATCGTGTCATCTAGATTGTACTGTGTATTGATGCCTTACGTAGAGATAGAAACCTGATAAGAATATTAAATTGGCTAAGTACCGGACCTACGAGGCGAAGCTTCGTTACTCAGACTTATCGGTCATCCACTCCGCCTGAATCTCATCCGCTGCGATCTACAGGGTAGCAGTACTAAGATATGGCTGCTTGAAGTGCTTCACGAAGCTAATGCATGTCATACCTTTTGGAATGTTCAAAATCTACAATCTTATTATTGGTTGCGGCATTTTTGGCATAAAACTGTTGTGCAACCCATAGAAAGCATGAGAACTGAATTACTGTGTTCAACCAATTGGTCTGGTTATCTGAACTGGCATAAAAATAACAGATGTCAGGAGCCAAAGTTCGGCGTCGGGAACGAATATAATGACGACCTGCATCGAATACAGTCTGTCTATCAGTATCGCCTCATAGCCGACAAATATTAATAGAACGCTGAGGGGTAAGAGGCCTGGCTCGTTTCCACCCTTCACGTGTTTGTGCGGACCCTTCGAGGAAGTCGGTCGACTGGCATACGGAGCACGTGGCCAAGCCAGCGCAACCTATGCAGTGTGATCAGTTCATTTCGGGGGTGAGTTATTTCTCCCGAATACCATTCGACGTACTTCAGCATTGCTGATCCGGTGTTCCCACAGATTCGGGCAATGCTCCGAAGACATCGATGGTCAAACACAAAGTCTTTTGACGTCTTCGGCGCGCAGCGGCCAGGTTTCTGATCCTTATAGTAAAACGGAGCGCACCGCAGCATTGTAAACTCGACCCTTGACGGATAAGCTGATGTCACGCCTACGCCACAGGTGACGCAGGTTCACAAAAGCTGCTCGGACTTTCCCAATTCGGATGGAAATATCATCTTCCGCGAGACCACCGGGACTGATACAGCTGCCCAGGTAAACAAATTTGTCTACTACCTCCATCGGTTCACCCGCAAGTGCGGCTAGGGTTGGGCCCACCCAGTCTTGCAGCAGCACTTAACACTTTGCAGGTGTGAAGCGCATGCCGATCCGTGAGGCGGAGTTAGTTAGATTATTTAATATTGTTTGCATTACCACAGCATCAGATCCAAGAAGAGCTATGTCGTCTGCCTACTCGATGTCTGTGAGCGGACGCCCCGGGAGCACTTCGACCCCGCAGGCAGTAGAGGCTGATAGTGAGTCTTCCATACTCGTATCAATGACGAAGTTGAAGAAGAAAGGTGAAAGAGGACAGTCCTGTCTGACACCACTTGATGCGGTGAACTCAGGCGAGAGCTTCCCGTAGACCTTCACACGGCCGCGGGAGTTGGCGTACAGCGCCTTAAGGATGGTCAAGAATTTATGGGGGACACCTTTGCTGCACATTGTGCCTGGCGGTCTACAGAGTCAAAGGCAGCTTTCAGATCGAGAAACACAGCCATTGTTGGTTGCTGGAAGCAGTGTCGCTGTTCAAATCTGTCGGAGGGTGAAGATATGATCGATGCATCCTCTTGCAGGACGGAACCCAGCTTGGTTTTCACGGATCTGTCTCTCCCTGTGTTCAGTCAACCTTCGAAGGATAAGACCAGAGCACCTTCGATGCCACAGCTAACAGGCTGATGCCACAGTGGTTTTCGCACAGCGTCCGCCTACCCTTTTGAAGATAGGGATAACTGTCGACATGCCCCATTCTGCGGGCACCTTCTCTTCGTTCCATATAGCACCAACAAGCTTTGTCAGATGGGTCACCAGAGATTCTCCACCTTCTTTGAAGAGGGCTGGATAGAGACCGTCCGGTCCTGGTGTTCTCACGTTTTAGTACGGATATTTCGTACTTTATTTCCTCTTCGAAGGGCGATCAAGGTTTACATTCCATTCGCCTGTATGCATTATCTCCACAGGCTGTGTTGCAGGAGGCCAGCTGAACTGTTCTTCGAAGTGTTCGGCCCATCTTTCTAGTCGACGCTTTTGCGAGTGAATTAATGAGCCATATTTTTCACTTATCGTTTAGCTGACCGTTGTTTTCCTGGGACCAGTCGATCGTATCAGTTGATATAGGGCACGGCTGTTTCCCTTAGCAAGCTTTCTCCAACTCCCGAGCCTTCGATTTCCACCAGAGCTCTCGATACTGTTGAGTTATGGTCGATCTTCGAAGATAGTGGATTGGCATGCTTCTTGCTAATTTGCGAGTGCCTGAAGGGAAGCGAACTGTCATGCGTGCATCGTGGCGTGGTCGGAATCAAGTGGTGTGCCCCAGAAGGAACGACAGTCTTGAATTGTGGCTCTCCACCGGTAGCTGATGATCACGTGGTCCAACTGGGTCCACGGTTGAATCGCATTGGTGGCCGCCAGGTTGCGCGATGCGAACGCTTACGTTGAAAGTCCGTACTTGCCAGAAACAGTTCATGGTCAGCACACAACTGAAGGAGTCGATCTCCGTTGTCTGTGCGGCGAGCATCGACCCATCGACCACCCAAATGTGATTCCAAGGAGCTAAGACCCACTTGAGCATTCAGATCGCCTGCAAGGATCACAATATCAGTGCTTTTCCTGGCGAATGAGCCCGGATAGTTCTCGATAAAAGTTTCCTTCTCAACATCAGAACTGCAGTCCGTTGGGACATAAGCCGACACTACAAACAGGCACCGCTTTTTATGTCGAGAGGCATTGAGCTTGATTGAACTGGATAATCCGGACGGCGCAAAGACGACTGTTCAATGGGATCCAATCCAGCAAATCGCGTTCAGCTCTGGGGCTGAGTGCAACTCAACGCCTTATAGTCCACGAGTCATCGCTTCTGGGTCACTGGACACTGAGGGAGAAATGTGAAAGAGCTGAGTTCATCCTTGGCGTTCTGAGATGCATAATCACGCTTGGGTCTTGTGTGCGTGTTTCGGAGACACAGCATATATCAATTTTAAGGGAGTATAAGGTTTCAGCAAGCATTGCCTGTTTGCCAAGTTGACATAGAGTACGGACGTTAAAAGCCCTTATATAGAAAGGATCTCGTGGATGTAGAAGAGTGTTATTTTGTTTACTGTTAATAGGCAGCGGGGAGCATAAACCCTTCGGTCAGATAACTGACAGTCAAGTGACCCAGTGACGTTTGCTTGTGTGGTGGGAAGGGGTTGGGGAGAGACATCCGTGGACACAGAACTGCGCGGGCAAATGATACTTCCAGTTGCCCAGGCCGAGGAAGGGGTTTGGTTGAGGTACCCCACCTTGAGCCTTTGACCCAAAGTCTGACCCACAAGGCAATGGGAGGATGTAGAGTTCTGTTCAGGGACCCTGCCCCTAGCCTCTGACTTAAATGTCTAATCCACGAGGCAGCGGACAGTAGGGTTTTCTTTGGGGACCCTGGAGCCGATGACTCAATAGTCTGACCTGCTCGGCTGCAGGGGTTGGCCTAGGGGCGCAGGGAATAGGGCATTACTGTCTCATTCCTGATGCGGCTGCACACAGCAGGTGCCTTTTGAGCAGCACCGGACTCTTTGGTTTTAGAAGTATTTCGACCGTATTGGATAATGCGCCGACGGTCACGGTCAACCGTTGGGCGAGTTTTAGAAAAGTTTTCCGACCCCCGTCCTTCCTCGGGGAAGGCAGCATCGCTGCTTCCATAAATATGGACATGTTGGTCGCCTGGGGGAAACACCTTACTTCCTTCACACTCCTGTCGCAGGGGACAGTACGACTTTACCCACAGACCGCCTCGTAGCACGATTACTCGTAGTACGGGGTCTCGCTGCTCTTGGTCTGACTGCTCCCCTTTGGCCTTCCTGGCATGGTTGCGCCTTGTGGAACGACGTCCTAGCCAGTGTAGCCCGCGGTATCATTGCAGCACTCAAGCCCGACCACCACGTCAAACAGCTCTAGGTCGGGATTAAGTTTTATAAACTAGATGCATGTGAGAGTTTTGCTCTCCTGCCCAATAGTCTGTAACCATTGGTGTTTTCTAATAAATAACTACACAGCAAAGGCCTTCCTTTTTGGTGCCGTGACCAGGATAAGGATAAAGATCCGTGGCCACAACCCTTTGAGGATGGGGACCTTGAGGATGCGGACCTTCCTGGAGGACTTCAGTAGGTTGCGGATGCTGCTGGACTGGAGACCGACCGGGTAAGTTGGCGGCACTGAAGACCCTCCTCAGAGGCCGGGCTCATGTGGCCCTAGATGCGGTCAGAAGGGCCCCTCCGCCGCGAAGGAAGTTCTTGCAGCGGAGTTCGACTCACCGGCCAACCGCCAGGAGGCTGAGGCGGTTCAAGACGACCAGCATGGCACCTGGATGTGAGCCGATCGTGTTCTTCGCCAGTCTGCAGCAGTCGTTGGATCGAGCCTTGCCGGGACTGGACGGAGTGTCGCGCCAGCAGTTGCTGTCTGACCAGTTCGTCAAACGTGTGCAGCCTGCGCTTGGTGCCCAGTTGCGGTTGGCAACAGCAACTGGCCAGTTGAGTGTGGGGAGCTTGTGCATCTGGCACGGAAATTGGCCGAGGCACCACTGGCCACGTTGCAGTCGCAGAAGAGATGGTTCACCACTGGAGGAACTGCAGACCAGAGTAGGCCAACTAGCGTTTGTAGCCAAACCGTGCGCGCTAGCTGTGGTAGGTGGATACCGACGGAAAATTTGGGGATTGTCAATACACTCAATGCGCCTAGGCGACAAGTCCATGCAACACGCGTTGCTGATTAGTCCAGACAAAGCAGACAATATTGGGGACAGATTTTTCAAGAGCGCAGATTCCGTGGTTGATCTGAAGCAGGGAAAACTGGTGACAAAGTATGGCGCAGTCGAGCTTGAAGATTACCCAATCACTGCCATGGGCGAGCTGCATGTTCGAAAGCTTCCGTCTTGTAACGTGCCGTCAGTACAGTCCGTGGTCGAGGAATATTCTGAACTGTTCACGGGCGATGAAGATCCGTTAGGCTTCTGCCCGTGGATTGAACACGGAATTCCGCTCTCGTCCGAATGCTTTTGACCTTACGGCCATCGTCCGCTGCCGTTCCATCTACGGGAGGAGGTCCATAAACAAGTTTAAGAGATGTTGCAAAATGGCATAATCGAGGAAGCCAATATTACGTACAACTCCCCGGTTGTCCTTTTAAGGAAGGTGAGCGGAAAATAACGATGTACATTCGCTCTGTTTTTCAAACGTTTCATCGTTTATTGCTAAATCACCTTTCGTTTCAGCTCTCAGTGTCAAAGTCTTGGATGAATAAAGCCTAGCTCCCGGGCCCTCAGTCTTTTCCATTCTTATTCTGATTGTCGCTGCACTCCATCCCTCGTCGAACGCAACAATTTATCCATCCAAAAATTTTCATCGAACAAAGGATCGATTCTTACGTCCTAAACGATTCGATACCGATAACAATACTCAAGACTCGCCAGATACCTGGGAGCTTTGGTTTTGTACTTTCACGAACTTCCTAGAGTCAGTTGACTCTCGTTCACCAGATAAACTGAAAACCTTGTTCAATTACGTTGCTTCTAGTGTTTACCGGTTCATCAAAGACTGCAAAGACTATGAATCAGCCTGGCATCTTTTGAACACTTGTAAGCAGTCTCAGAACCCTGATCAGTTTGTGCAAAAGCTTCGCATTTTGTTGCCAGATTGCCGCTTTACGACCGTCAGTGCAGAACAACATAGCGATGAAGCCTTACGAGACGCATTTATTAGTGGACTTTATTCGAATACTATATGCCAGAGACTACTGGGACATGAAACCGCACATAACCGTGCAGAATCCATCGAACTAGCGCAAAAACAGTCGCTGTCGTTTTTGCCGAACAATGAACTCCTCCGCGCTACCATGTCGAACGACCCGCCAGTTTCCACGTTCTCAAGCGTCATCGCATGAACAGACGACCTCCACTAGTATGAGGTCTCCATGTTTCTTCTGTGGCTATGCTTGTCACCCGAGTTACAAATGCCCCGCTAAAGATGCGACCTGCAAAGATTGTGGAAAGGAAGGGCATTTTCAAAAGGTATGCAGATCTACTGGTCCGAGGAACATCTCATTTGTTTCAAGTGCACTGTCTTGCGTCACTGCAGCAGCTTCCGAGTGCCTCAAAGAAGCAGTCACCGATGTGATGGTGTCCCACTTTGAGCTCTTGTTGATACTGATAGCTCAGAAAGTTTCATTTCCGAAGATATAGTTCGTCGTAATAAGTGGTCTGTACTACGATCGTCATTTGAGATAACTTTGGCGTCCATCCAACACGAAAGTGTTACTCTTGGACATTGCTTTTTAACGTTGCAACACAAACAAAACAAGTACCCCTTTCAAGTTTTTTATTACGTGGCCTCTATGCGGATATTCTGCTAGGACATGACTTCACAAGCTTCACAACTCCATAGAAATCTCATTAAACAGTTATAAACCTTCTTTCTCGCTCTGTGGTCTAATTGCTGCCAAAATTGAACCCCTCACTTTGTTTGAGCATATCGATCCAAGGTGTAAGCCCATCGCCATAAAGTCCAGACGACATTCTGCAGACGACCAGGCCTTCATTGCCTCTGAAGTAAAGCGTTTGCTTGACCAACAAATCATTGAACCCTCGAAGTCCCCATGGAGAGCGCAAGTGCTCGTCAGGACAAATGAACGATAGAAGAAGCGAATGGTGGTTGACTATGGCCAAATTTAAACCGATTTGCGCAACTGGACGCTTATCCGCTCCCCAGATTCGAAGAAATGGGTGACAAAATAGCTCAATATGGTATTTTCAGGACGCTTGATTTTGAAAGTGTGTATTATCAAATGCCCATTAAGGAAAGTGACAGAATCCACACGACTTTTGAGGCTTGCAACAATCTTTATCATTTCCGTCTAATACCTTTCGGAGTAAAATAAAGTAGCATGTTTTTACAGGATAATGGATGACATAATACGCGCCGAAAAAGTTACCGGGACATATGTGTATGTGGGTAATGTCACCATTTGTGGAAAGAATCAAGAAGAACACGATCGAAACCTCCAACGTTTTCTCACCGAAGCACGAAAGTACGGCCTTCGGTTACATCACGATAAAAGCACTTTCTACCACTAAGCTCAGACTCCTTGGCTATGAAATTTCTGAAGGTATCATCAAACCATACCCTGAACGCTTCAAGGTCTTGCAAGAACTGCCCGTTCCGAAGGACATGACGTCTCAACAACGAGTGGTTGGCTTGTTCGCGTATTATTCTCGTTGGATAAGCCGTTTCTTTGATAAAATCTACCCAATCACTCACATTACAATTTTTTTGTCCCTGAATCTGTTATGAAAGCATTTGAAAGTCTCAAAAAAGAGTCGTTGGATGCAGCCGCGGTCACTATCGATCCGGGAATACCTTTGGTACTCGAAACGGATGCATCTGATGTTGCGATTTCCGCTACACTCAATCAAGATGGCAGACCGGTCGCATTCCGGGAGAAAACGGCGTTCACAGTTAGGGGCACCCATTATCAGCTTAGACGGATACCGTTTGTTTTGTTTGAGGCACCTTCACATTCCGACGCTTGATGCTTCGTCTAACGAAGGACTACAGAATGTTGCCATGTACGGAGACGACGTCGGAACCAGAGCACGCAGTTCACTTGAAGGCCGTTATGAAGCGTATCCGGGAGGCTGGCCTACGGATAAGTGAAGCCTAGACACAGCTCGCTCTCAGTTCGGTGACATTACTGGGGCACAAAGTGGGTCACGAAGAGGTTAGCTCACTACCAGAAAAACTGGCAAAGATCGAGGACTGTGCTGTTCCCAATTCAAACTAGTCTATACGGCAGTTTCTTGGACGAGCGGCATACAACAGCTGGTTTTTCAAGGGTTTCAACACGATTGCTGCTCCACTGTACGACTTGCTCAGGCGAAATCGGAAATTCAATGGACCAGGGGAGCACATGAGGCTTTCGGACGTGTCAAAGCGCGGATACTGGATCATCAACTGACCCAGGGTTGGAGAGGTGTTTGCTGTTGCAACGGAAGCTAGTGACCGCGGTATCGGCACAGTCGTAAAGCAGAGGAATGGAATTATCAAATATGCCAGTCGTGTCCTGACTAACGCTGAAAAGAAGTACTCGACCATTGAGGAAGAATGTTTAGCGATTATCTGGGCCCTGGATAAGTGCGGGCCATACTTGCTTGGACAAAGATTTCATATCGAAACCGATCACAACCCCCTGGAGTCAGGACCTATCCTCGCGGAAAGCTCGCGCGCTGGCCACTTGGGTTGCAAGAACACAACTTCACGATCCAGCACGTGCCACGGAAGCAGAACCACCTGGCTGATTGGCTGTCAAGACCAGAGGCTGAAGATGAGGCCTCAAGGATCATGATTGGGGCCAAGCCTCGTCGTCGAACTGGATCCCGAAAGGTTGGTGCAAACCCAACGGCAGGATCCTGTGTCACGGAAGGTTGCAGCCGCCTTGTCGGATGGAAGGAATATTGAGAACGGAGAGGGAGGCAAGGAATTGGAAACGTTCGGGAGTCACTTTGATCGGCTGAGTCTGAATGAAGCTGGTATAATTTCCTGGAACGCCATCGATTCGGATTATGTGCTGCCCGTGATACCTTGCGTCTTGAGACGGAAGCTTATCGTCGAATGCCACGAGATGGCATACAGGGTGCACCAAGACGTACGACTTACTCCGGCAGAGGGTCTACTGGCTTTTAATGAGAAGTGAGGTGATGGATTATGTGGTGTCCTGTAACCGGTGCCAACTGATGAAAGGGGATACGACAGGGGCAACCCATCCCATGAAACCCATTCATGTCTCAGAAATAGACGAGTTATAGT
This sequence comes from Clonorchis sinensis, assembly GCA_003604175.2. Classification (NCBI taxonomy): domain Eukaryota; kingdom Metazoa; phylum Platyhelminthes; class Trematoda; order Opisthorchiida; family Opisthorchiidae; genus Clonorchis; species Clonorchis sinensis. Next base: position 24,598,756 of record CM030372.1, read on the forward strand.
CCGTTGACGTCATGGGTTTCTTTCCGGTGACGACCAGCGAAAATCATTATATCGTAATAATGACAAAACACCTGTAGCGGTGCCAAATTAACGGGCGACGACGATGGAGTGGGAATGCATCACATCGTAGCCATGGGGTGCCAAAAATGATCCCAACCAGTCAGGGACCTTGCTTTGAGAGCGAAGAGTTTAGGAGTTGCTTGCAGAAGCTGAGCATCAGACGGCTAAGGACGGCACCATACCACCCGCAAACAAATGGTCTAACCGAACGATCAAGAGGTGGCTGACGACCAAAGGAGGTGACTTAGAAGTGAACCTGCAGATGGGGTTGCTAGCTTATCGTGCTTCCACACAGCCAACCACAGGTAAATCACCGCTCATGCTGACGTACGGTCGACATCCGCGCCTTCCAGGTGATCAGAACATTGGGTTGTGGTCGGCAGGAGGAGGAGAGGAAAGGGAGGGAAGATCGAGAAAACTTGACCGCCGTTCAGGAGAGGACTAGAAAGAAAACGGCAAGTAGAAAGGTACGACCATTCCCCATAGACGCGAAGGTCAAGTGGAAGGATCATCAGAATCCTGGGCTGAGTGGACTGGGATCGCGGAAGCTGGGCAGTCGATGGCAAGGTCCGTTTGTCGTTACCGACCGCCGGGGGCGTCTATACACTTCAAGACGGTCGGGGATGGAAAAGAGTTACTGGGACTCAGCTTCGGGTAGCATGATACAAAATACCTATCCCACCGACCCCAAATGCAACCAAAAAGTCGCCCATTGGGTTTCAAGCGTGTGTCACGCTACCAAACTGGAAAGTCCTGACTGGCGGGTCAATCGATCGTCACAACCAGGACAGTTACTGGGTCGTCGTTCGATGGGTCGACACCAATCACATCGCTCAAGTGTGAACACGTTCGCCTGTTCAGACGTGAAAATTCAGATGCGTCCAACGTGCGTTGGTGGAGTATTGGTTACACGCTCGCCTCGCATGTCAGATGTCCGGGGTTCAAATCCCGGCACGGCCACTTGATATGCACTGCTGATGAGCTCTAATAAGAGCGAAACTCGAGTCCAGTGCTTCTCTTTGGTGTGGACTAATCGGAATAATTACGCCAGAACAGGAGGACGACCGTTCAAACGAGCTCTCTTCAAAGAAGATGGAGAATCCCTGGTGACCCATCTAACGAAGCTCATTGATGCGATATGCATTGAAGAAAAACTACCAGCCGAATGGGGTGTGCGACAGTTATTCCCACCTTCAGAAAGGATACGCGGACGCTGTGTGAAGTCCACCGTGTCATCGCCCTGGTAGCTGCTACATCGAAGGTGGTCTTATCCTGGTCTTATCCTTCGAAGCTTGACCGAACACAGAGAGAGACTGATACGTGAAAAGCAAGCTGGGTTCCGTCCTGCAAGAGGATGCATCGATCACATTTGAACTCTTCGACAGATTCTGAAACAACGACACTGCTTCCAGCGATCAATAATGGTTGTCTTCCTTTACTTGAAAGTTGTCTTTGACTCTGTGGATCGTCAGACACTGTGGTAGTGTCCAAGAAACAAAAAAATTGTCCAGCCCTAGCACTCTTTCGGCGCCCGACTGCCATGCCACCAGAAGGAAGTACGAGGGCTGGGATAATGCCAGGTTGCCTAAGCCTAGACAGTGGGAGTCGAGAGGGAGAGGTCGAGTCGAACCACGGACCTTCCGCTCAGTAAATTCGCGCTATAACCACAGCCATCTTGCCCCTATCTATGGAGCGAAGGTGTCCCCCATACACTCTTGACCTTTCTTAAGGTGCTTTACACCAAGTCTGCGGACATGTGAAGGTCTATGGGAAGCTCTCGCCTGAGTTCACCACATCAAATGGTGTCAAACAAGACTCCTGTTTCGCCATTCCTCTTCAACTTCGTCATTGATGCGATTATGGAAGGCTTGCTGTCGGCCTCTGGTGCCTGTGCGGTCGAAGTGCTCTCGAGGCGTTCGCTCACAAATATCGAGTAGGCGGACGACACAGCTCTTCTCGGATCTGGTGCCGTGGTAATGCAGACAATACTAAATAATCTAAATAATTCTGCCTCACGGTTTGGCATGTGTTTCACAGTTGCATGGGGTAAATTGCTACTGCAAGACTTGGGGGCTTAAAACCTAACCTGATGCTTACGGATGAGCCGATTGAAGTGGTGAACAAATTTGTGTACTTGGGCAGCTGTATCAGTCCCGGTGGTCTCGCCCAAAGATGGTGTTTGCATCCGGATTTTCGAAGGCCAGACCAGCTGTAGTGAACCTGCATCACATGTGGCGTAGACGTGACATAAGCTTCCACTTCAAGGATCGAGTTTACAATGCTGTCAGTATTATTATACGGGTCAGAAACCTGGTCGTTGAGCGCCGAGGAACGAGATGGCTCAGTGTTTAGAGTGCGAATTTACTGACCGGAAGGTCCGTGGTCCGAACCCGACCTCTGCCTTTCGACTCCCCCTGTCTAGGCTTGGACAACTTGGCAGAATCCAAGTCCTCGTGCTTCCTACTGGTGGCCTGGCAGTCAGGCACTGAAAGGGTTCTACAGCTGGACGATTTTTCTTCTGCGCGCCGAGGACGTCAAAAGACTTTCAGTGTTTGACCAACGATGTCTTCGGAGAATTGTCCGAGTCTGGTGGAAACACCGGACCAGCACTCCTGAAGTACTTCGAACGGTTTCCAGATGGGTAACTCGCCCACGGTAGGTGAACTGGTCACACTGCATAGGTTGCACTGGCTTGGCCACGTGCTCCGTATGCCAGTCAACCAACTTCCTCGAAGGGTTCCTTTCGAACAACCACACGAAGGGCGTAAACGAGCCAGGCGAGATTAAACAACGACAATGCGAAGTATGAAAGCTATCACCAGGGAACTTAGCTGCGTTGGTCGTTGCTGCCCCCTGGATGGGAACCCCGAGACGGGACACGTCAGTGGTTAGATACATTGTCAGACGTGGTGCAGCCGCACCCTCACTGGTGCTCATGCATCCAAGCTGTTGCCTTTAGTGCATACATCCCTTCCCTCTCTCTCCACTTAAAAGTCTACTGGCATCCCTGTATTCGCTCATCAATTATGTCAGCTCTTTCCTCCAATGCGCAGCAACATACCCACTTCCCCAAATCATCGGTGAACGAAACTGTGACAGCTATAACCGCGTACGGCAAGTACGCGGTTCTTACAGCTGGTAATGATTATGAAGACGATATAAAGAATCCACTACACACGAGGGCAGTATTTTGTCCTGTAGTGATATATCAGCCTCACTCGTCAGTTCACAGGAATGGAGAAGACAAACTTCGAGGAAATTATACTATAAATAAGTGTATCTTTCCGTGACATGGAATTCCACTGAACCAGAATATAAAAAACCGTTCAGCTGCAGCACCCTTTCGGTGCCTAACTGCCGTGTCACCAGAAAGAACCACGAGGGCTGAGATACTGCCAGGTTGCCCAAGCCTAGACAGGGGAAGTCGATAGCCGGATGTCGGGTTCCAGATCATAGCTGAGAAGTGACTTTACTTTGTTAAAAGCGGACTGGCACTCATGTGACCAGTTTCAAGGCACATCCTTTTTTAAAAGGTGATTTAGCGGTTCACGAACACGATGCATGTCTGGCAGAAATGAACTGTAATGTCTTAGCAAACCGAGGAAGGAGCGGAAGGTTGCTAAATTCGTCGGTGCTGGCATTTGTTGTATGGCAGAAGTATTCTCTGGGTCTGAATGGCGGTCATTTTCGTCGAGAATAAATCCAAGATATTTGATGATTGTGAGAAAAATGCACATTTTTTACACGTAGACGAAAACCATATTGTTGAATTCGCTCGAGTACACAGTGCAAACGATGCAAGAGCTTCTTGACTAGAACCTGTGAGAATGATTTCATCCAAATAAGCAGCAACTCTTGATAGACTGTTTAGCATGGCATCCATGATTTGTTGAAATATTGCTGGTGCAGATTTTATCCCAAGTGGCAAACGGTTAAATTGAAACAAACCGTGATGTGTTTTAACTGTAAAGAGTTCCTCGGAGTCATCGGAGACTTCTATTTGAAAGTGAGTATAATCGAGATCCAGCTTTGTGAAACATTGAGCTTGGTGAACAGATCTTCTGTTACCGGTGATGGATATTGGCGAGAGTCTACCACGGCTTGTGGAATCATCATCGACAGTATGACATCAGTGTTTGCTTCGCTGCCGTACGCTTGTGGAATAATCAGCACATATGCGCAACTTGCGGGACGATTCGGTCTGAAAGTTGGTCTGGGATCGGGTTGGAGTTTTAGGCTTGCCTTGGTTCTGGTACAGCATCCAAGACCACCTTGGAAGAAATCGTCGAATTTTGTCTTGAGTATGTTAGTAAAGTGTTCTGTAATGTCTGAGGAGGATGAAAATTTCACAGCACTGCACGCAGATGATAACAGTGCACTGAAAAGATCAAGTTTCTCAATCCACTCAATTCCAAGGTTCAAATGAGGTCGGCCAGCGAGATCACAATTTCCTGAGAAATGGAAATTGTTTAAGGATACCTTACAGGCTAACTTACCAGTCAGTAGTACGATATTGCCAGATGCATTTTGGGCCCGATGATTCGTGAATGACACAACAGGTGTTCCTATCAACTCTCAACTGAAACGTGAGATTAACGTAATATTTGAAGCTGTGTCGAGCTGCAGACGGATTGGAATTTTGTTGATGACTCAAATTCAACTTGGATTGTTGCAAACACAGATCTGGACTGTGGATGTTTCTTGTACTGTTACTGCTTAGACTGTTGACGCTCTTTTGTTTTTTGGGTACGGCAGAATCCTTTGTGGCGCCACCGATGACAAGTCTGGCGCTGGTGCCAGACTTGAATGGACAAAAACGTGCGTAATGGCACTTACCACAGGACCAACACGATGTTGGCGGTTTTTTCTATGTAACAGTGGTTCGTTTCAATGCCATGACACCACTGGAATTAGTAGACCGTGTCGTTTGCTGTACCATTACGGTATCGTGTTTAATTTTACGCAAACGCTGGTGAGTACTTTCACGGTAATGTCCTTCTCGTATTCAAGGTTGGAAAGTAATCTAGTACGTATATCTGATTCCTGCGGAGACTGAAGACCAGCAACGAAAATTAGACAGGTAAACTGATCCTCTGTAAGTGAATGCAATTGGAATTTTTCACACGTCACGGCAAAAGTGACGTAATCGCCGGCATCGCGCTTGGTCGAACATTTAAAAGTGAATGCTGCTAACCGAAAACTCCACTGTTTGTAGAAAGTTAAGATCGGGCACACCAATCACATCGCTCAAGTGTGAACACGTTCGCCTGTTCAGACGTGAAAATTCAGATGCGTCCAACGTGCGTTGGTGGAGTATTGGTTACACGCTCGCCTCGCATGTCAGATGTCCGGGGTTCAAATCCCGGCACGGCCACTTGATATGCACTGCTGATGAGCTCTAATAAGAGCGAAACTCGAGTCCAGTGCTTCTCTTTGGTGTGGACTAATCGGAATAATTACGCCAGAACAGGAGGACGACCGTTCAAACGAGAGTGGTGTGAATATGAACAAAGTTAAGATCCTTTGGATGTTTGGGAATTGTGCTCGAGGGTGCTAAGTTTTATGACCAAGAGACGGGATTTTCACACATAATCTTTGTCGGTAAATTCATTCTTGGAGTATCTTCCCAACGGCTGTACCATGAAGTGAATGTGAGACCAGATGCTGGTTCACAGAGAAATTCGGTAACAATTACTGCGATAGAATCGGCAAAGGACAATGAACTGCCATTTTGAGATAGAACCGATGTCTAAAGACTGATAACTTGAATAAGAGACTGAATAAGTCGCGATTGCAATTGTTCGTACTGCGCCTGTTGCTGTTGGAGGCTTGCTTTCAAATCCTCAGCTGAAACTGATGTGTTTGTGTTGGGCTTCCGTCGCCAGTGTTATGTCCTCTAGTGATGTGTCAGTCTGACTCATCAGTTCACCGGCATGGAGAAGACAAATAACTTCAAGGGGGTTATACTGCAAACAAGCGGATTGTTCCTTGATATGGAATTCAACTGAACCAGAATATGAAGAGAGCTAATAGTCCAATAGGAGGTCGATGAGAGGCTGAAATGTAGAAACAAGGTTTCAATATACAAGACAAAGTGTATTTGTTCCTTTGGAGACAGCCCTCCTAACAGGCAGTTGAGGCTGAAATGTTATTTATATATTATATATATTATATTATATTTATATTATAAGTACAATGCACTACGCACGACTTCTGACCAAGTTAATTAAGAATAACATTACTAGGAATGGCGTTACGAAAGGCTCTATTTCGCGGGCTTCGCAAAACTCATTACATCCAGGTGCTCAAATCGAAGAGGAAATGCTCCCACTCTTACGTTCCCAGCACCTTCTGGTTTCATGACGCTTCATGACGATTTACCATTCACTTGTAACAATTTTTCGTGTATATCGGCCACACCATCCGAAAGAACCACGAGATACTGCCCGTTTGCCCAAGCCTAGACAGGAGGAGTTGAGATGCAGAGGTTGGGTTCGAATCACGGACCTTCCGGTCAGTGAGTTCGCGCCTTGGGCACCGGGCCGTCTCGAGCTTACCTTCGGTGGGAAGCAGAGAGAACCGTCACTGGCGTGCCCAATTATTACGTTTTACAATGTCTGATTTACTCCTGTGCTAACCTCTTTGTTCTTCTCACAGGTACCACTCCTAATCTCCTGGGCTCTTCCTCTTATCGCTGATAAAAACCGATAAATAACCGATTTTTTGGAGAAACTACTCACCTGAATTCAACTAATATGGATGTGGGAATAACACGTCGTCATGTAAGTCCGGCTGATCATCTGATGCTATTGCCTGCTCCGTTATGTCTCATTGCATCATGGTCCGAAGTACGCCTCCCGTAAAAACCTGTATTCAACTTGAAAGGCTTCCAACCACAATCAACAAGTCGACATGAATCCATCATCGTATATTCCGCTGTTAAATTCTTCTGTTTCACCCGGCCGTGTACCTCTTCGGGTCTTTTTCAAGCTTATGTCGGCGAGCACGAACAGTGTTCAGCAGGCTATTCGATCTCACACATTTATGGAACGTACCTAGTTGAAATCACATCAATTATATCTACTTCGTCTTTTCTGGGTACATGCAGTGTCACCTAACCTACAACCTTTCTTCAGGCGACCACGCGACGTCAGGTTTCTACGAATCTGCTTCAAGCATCTGGCTCATGACTAGTTTAGGTGATAGCAACTAGATTTGTGCAATCCTGAAAAAAGTTGAGCCCGACGCATCTCAGTGGTTAATACTCGAACTTATCGACCGCAAGGTCCGTGGCCGAGACCCAACCTCTGCATTTCTCCCGCTCCTGTCTAGGTTTGAGCAACCTCACGATATCTCAGCCCTCTTACTTTCTCTGGGTGCGGTCGATATTCTCGTTTGCTTGAGTGGAGATAGGTAAATATAACTGGGCCGCACTTGTGTAGACCTGTATGATCTGGTTAAAAGCGTAACTAATATTTCCGACTAAACAGAGAGTTGGAACCCTTTAATATATTTCCGTCATTTATTTAAAGCAGTTATCTCGTCATGGTGGTTGGACTTTGGCGCTGCGATGGTCCTGTGGGTTACACTGCCGAAAGAGTGTTACAGCTGAACGCTTATTATTATCTTTATTCATAGTCTCCTCTGTACGATTGGTTTGACAACGTCTGTGAAAGGATCTCGAGAAGGTGAGGCCCATCGCTTCTTGGTTATTATGTCTGCTAGCGCCTTAACTGACTGTATCTCTGAATCTGCCAAAGTGTCCGTGACACTCTAGGAGTTCTTTTCCAAAGGGTTAAAAGCTCAAAAATCATTGTGGTTGCTGGTGATCGCTCACGTAGGAGGGTTAAGTGCTGTTGAGGCTGTTGGTCACTCGCTTGAGTTAGACACGAGACGCACGGGCGGTGGAGAGCGCCTGCTTCTGATGTGTGTCCATCACAGACTGTTCCTGTGAAATACTAATTTTTTATTTGACTAATTGCCGGAACTCCCGAAAATCGTCTAACAAGGTGGCACCCACTAACGAACCGGTCCCGAATCCAAGTAGACCATATCGCTATCAGGCACCGCTGGCGAAAGTCGATCATCGCCTATCGCCCTTCTTGAATACCAACGTGGACCCCGACCATGCAGTTTTCCGCAGGTGTTTCTTCGTGCGCACGCTTTTCAGGTCTACGCAAAACGCGCACACCTCGGATAGCAAATAAGAAGCTCGTCGACACAGAAGTCCAAAGGCACATTTGGAAACGGCTCTCCCAAAAAAAATCGTTCAGCTGTAACACCCTTCGGGTGCCTAGCTACCATGCCGCCCCGAAGGAAGCGCGAGGGCTGAGATACTGCCAAGTTGCCCAAGCCTAGACAGGGGAAGTCGAGAGGCAGAGGTGGGATTCGAATGACGGACCTTCCGGCCAGTAAATTCGCACTCTAACCACTTGAACCATCTCGCCCAGCTCTCCCAGCACCTGTCGGATGCTAACGGCCACTGGGAGCAGATATCCAAAGTGCTACTCAAAGCTGGAACTTCAGTTTGCAGTGCAACCCAGTCAACCTCATCCAAGCATTGGATTTCTGATAGGGCCTTGACTTGACTGGAGGCACAGCGACAGATTCCTCTTAGCCGTAACCACAACTCAACCCGACGCATCATTGGACGCCAGGCAAAACTGAGTATCCACGCAGGCCGAGAATCTTGGTGGGCCTGAAAGTCCGAAAAACTGGAATAGGCAAAAAATGCTAGAACAGTCTTAGAGCTGTTCCACTTGATTCGTTTGACTGGTTCTCGGAAGCTCCTTGTCGGCGAAAGTATCAGGGACCAGAATGGCTCTCTGATATCCCGCAGTCAGAACGTTTGGACCGTTAAGCGCAATACTTCGAACAACAATTGATTTGACCACCCGCTACATCAAATCTGGACTACTGGCCTTCAACAGAGGTGGGTTGTGAATGTGGAACTCGCTTCAGCCTCAGAAATATCCGATGGTATATTTCTATTCAAGCGCCATCGTGTCCCTGGTTCTGACTACCTTCCACTGCTCTGTTCAAGGATGATGGTGAATTCCTCAGTCACTGGCTGTGTAGCATATTTGGGACCATCCGAGAGAAAGGGACCGTCCCAGACAACTGGAGTGAATTGATAATAGTGTCCACGTTCAAAACGGATACTCGCAGAGCGTGAATTAACCACAGAGGTGTTGCACGCCCCGTGGAACCGCTTTCTGATTCCTCAACAGGGAACGCTAATATGGGAGTCTTTCATGACTTCTACATATTGACTATCGCGTCAAGCGGTTATTGCTGATACATTTTTGCATCATACCAACGAGTTTTTCTGAACTGGACGTAGTTTAGTCTGTGTATAGTTTGGCCTATTAGAACTCACTTTTATCTTGTTTTGTGGTTCTTGCTTTAGTTTTATTGGTAGCACGGAAGTTACTTGTTCGTAATGACCTCGACAACGTGGCCCTTCAAGGGTGTGCAAGAGGACTGAACATCTGTAGTCTTCAGTCCACGTGATCCAAAAAACCCTAACTACCCTCACGTGCCTTCGTAAAAAAGATACAACTCTTAGTCCGTCACCGAGGTGCAGTGAGTGTGTGACATCATCTTAACCGGTTGTACCTCCAACAAAGAAACTCCTCTTTTGACGAGACTTCTTGCTATTCCCCGGATATTTTTCCTTATGTAGGGGAGTGCCTTGCTATACTATTCGACTTTCTTACTTTCTGAAGTTCCCCATAGGTCTTGCTTGTATGTCCAATTTATAGGCTGAATCACGAATTATCTCAGTCTTCGCAGCAGCGATACCGTTTTACTGTTCTCTTCCACATCAAGACGTATCTGAATAGCAGAAACTAAAAAGTGATTCAGCGCTTGCTTTACACGTTCTAGCGGAGGACCAAACGGTTCAACGAATTCAAGCAGGACTTTCGACACATGTAGAACGGTGCTGTTTGTGACTTCTAGTGATTGATATCTAACCTGCTTGCGTCAACCGAAACGACCGTCTGTCCATGTCGGCCGTCTGGTCAGGACTAACCGGAAGCGTGATATGTTACATTCAACCCCAAACTGCAGGCGTAAGCTTGCCCTCTTGAACAACCAAATGACGTCCTTGTGAAGGAAGCTGTCGGCTTGTTGTTTTTTGTACTTTTGATTATTCCACTCCTGAAGAAGGCCGTCCACGATGACTGATGCGTCGAGCAATAAACCTCATTGTATGAACGTTGTGTTATCATATCATGATCCAACCGAAGTAAATGTTCCTAATCTTTTCGGCTTCATTAGCACGGTGGGAGTACTCCTAATAGCCTGTTGTTCAATTTGATTTTCTCCCCTACCAATTTTCTCTAATCTTTTTGCCACAGCAACCAACATGCGAAACTAGTCCAGAATCAGATCCATCTTCTGGGGATGTGTTGCTCTCTCAATCAAAGTCTGTCAACCGCGATGAGGAAGAGGATGAAGACATGGCAACCGATCCCATCAATCCTGATTTTGTAGCCGCTGAGAAGCTCCATCAGGGCACCAGTTGTGTACCTAGTTTCATCACGTCTCTTGTTGGACGATTGCCGCCACGTTGGATGAACTGGACCGTGCGGTTCTTTACCACCATCTTTCTCATAAGCACTTTCAGTGCTTTGGTCTACTTGGGACCTTTGGCCTTAGTTTGTTTGGTGAGTACGTCGACCGGACACGGTATGTAGCCTGTATTGCTCTGCTAACAATCGGTAACGTCGGATATTTTTCTCGTAGAATAGACACACGTGTCCATGTAACTTTTTCGACTCTGTCGTAACACCGCTAAATTCTGTCTGAGTGAAAGTATTTCAGCTTTTACTCATCACAAAAGCGGCTAACTAACTATAAAAAGTTGCAAAGTATAACAAACTAAAAGCAACTAAGTGTAAAAGGCTTTCTGAACTTCGATCTTGATGCCCCCATGGTGAATAAGGTATCGTGCGGGAAGTATTGGTCTATGTGTATTTGAAGGCAGTCCTAGCACGACCGCAAGACCTGGATGCTGAGGGTGAGGTGCAGTGGTGAGTACATGTGAACAGCACTTCTAACAGCTAGAAATTTTGAATTTAATTAAGAAACAGCAATTAAGCGTGAAAGTGGAAATAAGACACCAGGGAAATGAGTTTCGGGCATTGTTTGAGCAGTCAAAGCTCCTCCTCGAATATGTCGGAAGAAGGATAGGATAACAGTAAAGTTGGTGGGAAAAACCAACGTGCTCAACTTTACTGCGAGGACCACTAATTTGACACAGGTTCTCTATAGAAGAAGCGAGTCTTCTCAACTTCGAGGAGGTTGTTCTAACGTGAGCAGTCCAACTCAAGGTGGAGAAAGAACTCAACCCTGGATAGATGGAGTAGTTAGGGTCAGGGAATAGATAAACGCAGTTGCGTCGACGCTTTGCGGGGTCTGTTATAGGAGGGGCGACAACAGAGCGGATGGACAACGCCAGTTTTGCGAATTTGGAGGAGTTAAGTTGTGGATTTATTTGGAAGCCGATGGAGAGTGCGTCAAATAAAGATCTGTCAAAATGATCAGTGCCGGATGGTAGGGAAATACAGTACCATTGACTACAGGTGGCGTGGGCCAATTAATGATTGTCGCTTGTTCGTTGCTGCTTCTCGCTGCTCTTTTCAGTGGTGTGCAAGATGCGCACTTTTCGCCTGGCCTTTGAGAAGCTTTCGAACCCTAATCGTAAAGTAAGCCTACGAACACCATCTATTGAAGTCTGCTTCGGAGAACGCGTTTTCCATTGTTAACCTTTACTTCCTGCAACCCTGCAAGGTTCTGAGCGCTACGTCTGTGGAACGGCGTATCCAGCTAGATTTAAGCAAGGATCTCGAGTAACATTCGTAAATTGCCCGAAGCTTGGACAGCAATTTTTAGTGTTTAATTTCGTTAGTGACGAGATAATAAGGTGCACACTAGAACGTCTCCAGAACTCAGCTGTTCATATTTCTATAAACGAAAACGTTGTTGACTTGGAGTACACAGACGATATTGTTCTCATTTTTTAAAAAGGATGGCAAGCGCAAGCATCAACTGAGGAACTGACCAAGGTCATTTATTCCTTCGGCATTTCTTCAGAAGTCGCATACGAAATCAGAATAGTTTTCCGGATTCCCTAGAGAAGTGGCCACAAGTAGGATCAGTCTCTGTGGTGGGGAACATAATTTTTTTCGACGGCTATCAGCACAACGTTGACTGGGTGCGTCGGTCTCAAGCACAGGTGGAGTTGCACCTCGGAGGCGCACGAAATTGTATTTTGATGGTTACCCAATTCTGTAGTGAGGCCAGTCGCAATCATGGTCGGACGAGTCTGTCAGAAAAATCAAGCGTATGCAAACTAAGTTTGCGTTTGAAGTTCGTTAGCTGTGGTCTATCTATTGTACAGACCTTCGCTCAGCAAATTCGGATATAACAAGGCGGAGACTGATGTTTGCACGAATTAATGATCATCATCCAATAACAATGTCAGTCCCTTACGATCCCACTGACAGTAAGTCATTTTGATTGGTTCATATCGAGAACTGTCGTACGGATTGATAGCAGACTGACGATCATATTATTGAAAGTCCTGTATCTAGATTTACACAGTGATTGAAATGTGAACCAGCTGCTCCCTGATCGCTGTCTGAACAGTAACAATGTTGTAACCGGACTGGTGTGTGTAATGAACCGAACATTGGTGTGCAGTCGCTTTAACTATATCTACGTCTAAACAGATTGCGAGAGCTAGTGAAGGTCACTCAGTCAAAAATAGAATAAAGTAATCGACGTAACGCATAGATCAATAATGAAAAGGAGAATGCAACATCAATCGATGATCACGTGTGCGTCGTACTTTCTGGGTCGATTGTAGAGGCACTAGTGACTGTCCTACTCACCTTTCGATATCTTAAGTATAGGTGTACGAGCCTCGTTTTATAGGTCACCTCGAATCGCGGTTGGGTCCTAAAAGGCCATACGTTCAACCGTGGAAAGTTTTCCGAGGAATGCGTGACGGTATTTCTGTGTTGCAGTGCAACGGCTGATAAACCAGAGACCTATGCATTCAATATGAAGACTTGAATGACGATGGTGTATTGAACGGGCAACCTGCTTCCAGTCGTCTTGACAATAATTCTATAGAATAATTTTCGAGCTTCGGAAAATTATTCTTACCTGATAATCCACTTGGGGGCGAGATGGCTCAAGTGGTTAGAGCGCGGATTTACCGACCGGTAGGTCCGTGGTTCGAACCCGACCTCTGTCTCTCGACTTCCCCTGTCTAGGCTTGGGCAAACTGGCAGTATCCCAGCCCTCGTGCTTCCTTTGGGTGGCATGGCAGCTAGGCACCGGAAGGGTGTTACGGCTGAGCGATTGATGGATTGAATCCATTTGGAGTAGCACTAATCCCTGCTTATTTTTATCTGATCAGAAGAATGGATTAGTAACAAAAATAAGCCGGTTCGTTTTTCAGCCCGGCCTGCCAACTGCTTACACCTAGAGAAGATCCCTGTGCAGATAAGTTTCACTCCCGTCCTCTCCTTCCATGTTGAAAAGCTCTGTTCCTCTTTATTACCACAATTGAGTAATCTTTTCTCTCAGTGTTCTCCTCACGCCCTTTCTGTTGTTTTTATGCCACTCCGATTTACGTTCTGGCATGTCAATACTTGACCACATTGTGTGGTTTCCGTTATTGAAGAGTGAGTGGCGCATATATATATATATATATATATATATATATATATATAATACTCGATCTGAAGCTGTTACGCTACCGTGGTGGTTGCGCTTCTGTACTACAATGATCCTGCGGGCTACACTGGCTGGCACTCGATTTCTTAAGGTTCAGTCATTCCAGAGGGGTCATCGGGTTGCAGGCCGATAAAGAGAAGCGAGTTTCCGTACCACAATAAATGTTTTTTTTGAGTCAGTCTTGAAGTAAACATCTACTATCTGCTGCGGCAGGATTGTGGGGTCAGTGGAGTGTCCTCTCGGGAGGCCATCTTATTTATTGCAGCAGCGATGCTGCCTTGCTCGCGGCCGCAGAAGCGGCGCACTCCACTCGTCCAGCTGTAGCACCCGTTTAGTGGATAGCTGCTGTGCAACTCGGAGGTACCACATTCCGTTCGCCCAACGATTGGCCGCCGCCGCGTCGCCTATTACGGTCGAGATACTTTTAAAAACCAAGAGTCCGGTGCTGCTCAAAACCACCTGCTGCGCGCAAGTAGAATTAGGATTCAGACTCCCATGTCTTGTTTTCTAGGCTATTACGCTGGGTCAGCCCATCACTACCGTGTGGGCCAGACACTGACGTCAAAGGCTCGGGGTAAGGTACCCGTACGTCCCTATTTCAGCCTCAGAAGTAAAAAAGCTTCACATCCACACACATTGCGTGGACTATAAAGAAAAGACAGACTGCATGCCTTTTACCTATACAAACCTGGAACGTTAGGTCTCTTCTGGATAAAGATGGGCAAACTACTCTTGTTGCAGAAGAATGCATGAGAGCCGCATGACACTTAACAATCAGTGAGACACGGTTGGCTAGCCAAGGGAAGCTACGAGAGGCTGGCTATAGTTATACTACCTATTGAAACGGAAAAACACCAGAAGACCGCGTGAGCACGGCGTTGGATTCGAAGTTACAGGCCACATGAATCAGAGAATAATGGATGGACCAGACTGCTTGTACATGAGAATAATGGCTTGGTTGTTGGTCTGTTCCCCGAGCTTGGCAGTTGGATTGCAAGCGTTTCATCACCAATCAAAGTGACATCGTCAGTGCGGGGTTAAGTGAGTGAATTCCTCCTTTTCTGCCTGTGCTTATATAGCTTCTAAACAGCATCTGGTAGCTCTAAAGGCATATTTTGCGTCGGTTGATTGGTCCCCTGTGAATCTAAGTTGGCCTCAAATATATTGTGTGTAGTTGGTTCGTTGGGCGCGTTCAATTCGACAGTTCTATATGTGATTGTTATGTTGTGATCCGGTCGTTTTCTTCTTGCTTTGTGCTCCGAATTTGCTCCCTTGATTGGTTGATTCAGTGCTCTTCTGTTTTTATTAGTTTTCTTCGTTTGATCCCATTTGTCCGTTGGTTGTCGTCGGGTTTCTTCATTTCCCATGTGGCTCAGAATCCCGTGACTGTGTAGTTCTTTTGCTCGTAACGGCTGATAGACTGGGTCACTGTCGTTGTGTTTATTGGTCGATTTTTGTGTGGAGTATCACGCCTCGGCAACCTCCTGCTCCCGTTTTGTTCTTGCGTGAGCAAGTATTTGAACATCG
Source organism: Clonorchis sinensis (assembly GCA_003604175.2). NCBI lineage: Eukaryota > Metazoa > Platyhelminthes > Trematoda > Opisthorchiida > Opisthorchiidae > Clonorchis > Clonorchis sinensis. The sequence goes on from CM030372.1 coordinate 24,614,098, forward strand.
TGTCATTTGAGCTTGTGTTTTCTGTCTTCGTGAATTGAGGTATACGCCGAACGGGTGCCATAGTTGAACCATTTTTAAATTTTAGACTTGGACACCTCTTTGACGGGTCTTCATCTTTAGTCGTTCCATTGATTTGTTTTTTTAATGTCTTCCCTATACACAGGTGTTGTTACTTCAGTTTGCTTGCTTCTACGAGATCATCAATATCGGCCTCGTTGTCTATCGATCACATGACCTTCCCTGGTTCAGGTTGCTCTCCTGGTATTTTCTGTTCAGCTCCAACTACTTCCTGTTCGGTGAGAGTTTAATCACTCGTTTTCGACTTCTGCTGGCCAAAGAGGTTAGTTATTCTCCTATTTTTATTAATTATGTTGAACTGACATTTATTCTAGCTTTTTAAAAACCTAATTATAACCAGGCACAAACATTCTGCGATGGTTGGACGTTCCAGACTCAGACTGGAAACTGGTAGCACGAATGCCCTTGACATCTCGCAATGTTTGGAGCGAGACCCACTAAAAAACAAGTGACATTGATAGTACGCAAATCTTCCGTTATCCCTTTCATGCTTTTCCGCTTGATTACCTCTTGCCCCCCTCAGCGTTCTATTAATATTTGTCGGCTATGAGGCGATACTGATAGACAGACTGTATTCGATGCAGGTCGTCATTATATTCGTTCCCGGGACGCCGAACTTCGGCTCCTGACATCTGTTATTTTTATGCCAGTTCAGATAACCAGACCAATTGGTTGAACACAGTAATTCAGTTCTCATGCTTTCTATGGGTTGCACAACAGTTTTATGCCAAAAAATGCCGCAACCAATAATAAGATTGTAGATTTTGAACATTCCAAAAGGTATGACATGCATTAGCTTCGTGAAGCACTTCAAGCAGCCATATCTTAGTACTGCTACCCTGTAGATCGCAGCGGATGAGATTCAGGCGGAGTGGATGACCGATAAGTCTGAGTAACGAAGCTTCGCCTCGTAGGTCCGGTACTTAGCCAATTTAATATTCTTATCAGGTTTCTATCTCTACGTAAGGCATCAATACACAGTACAATCTAGATGACACGATCCACTGTTTGGTGCGGGTACATTACTTCAAGCCACTGTATGGCCCTTCGATTTCTCCTTCATTTCTTACGATCAATTCAGATATATCAGTCTCACATTCGCTTCGTTAGTTGATAAACTCTCGGCCTCAAAAGTCTACCCCCTCGTGGATATACGTTTCAAGCGCGTTTTGCCACGAATGTATCCGTAGTTGTTTACTCTGTTTACTCCGCATTACCTCGATCCATGATCTGATTTACCAAGATGAGTTGAGCACAAACATTTGTATGAGAGACGCTGAACAGCACGTTATGCGCTGCCATCATCATCATCAACATCATCATCATCATCAGTTGCATGAACTGCGTCCTTGCCGTACCTTGGTTCTACCTACCACTAGACGCTTGACTCACAGGCTGTTGTCACGCATACCCCATAGGTGATCCAAGTTCACTAAAGCTGCTCAAGCCGTCCGAATCCAGATGCAAATACCATCTTCGACTTGATGACCGCGACTGATACAGCTACCCTGGTAGACAAATTTATCTGCTACCTCAATCGGCTCATCAGCAAGCATGAGTCTTGCAGGTAAAGCGCACGTCAAACCGTGAGGCAGAGTTATTTAGACTATTTATTATTTCCTGCATTACCTCGGCGTTAGATCCGAGAAGAGCTATGTCGTCTGCGTACACGATATCTGTGAGCGAACGCCCCGGGAGCACTTCGACCCCATAGGCACTAGAGACTGATAGTAAGTCTTCTATACTCGTATCAGTGACGAAGTTGAAGACGAGTGAGGGAACAGGACAGTCTTGCTTGACACCATTTGATGTGGTGAACTCAGGCGAGAGCCTCCCGTAGACCTTCACATGTCCGCGGGATTTGGCATACAGCGCCTTAAGGAAGGTCAAGAGTTTATGGGAGACACCTTTGCTCAATAGACACTACCATAATGCCTCACGGTCCACAGAGTCAAATGCAGCTTTCAGGTCAAGGAAGATAACCATTGTTGGTCGCTGGAAGCAGTGTCGTTGTCGTTTCAGAATCTGTCGGAGGGTTCAAATGTGGTCGATGCATCCTCTTGCAGGACGGAACCCAACTTGCTTTTCACGTATCAGTCTCTCTCTGTGTTCGGTCAAGCTTCGAAGGATAAGACCAGGATAAGACCACCTTCGATGTACAGCTACCAGGGCGATGACACGGTGGACTTCACACAGCGTCCGCGTATCCTTTCTGAAGGTGGGAATAACTGTCGCACACCCCACTCGGCTGGTAGTTTTTCTTCAATGCATGTCGCACCAATGAGCTTCGTTAGATGAGTCACCAGGGATTCTCCATCTTCTTTGAAGAGAGCTCTATACGGACTGGTGTCTTCCCACGTTTCAGTACGGATATTTCGTATTTTATTTCTTCTTCCGACGAGCGGTTAAGGTTTACATTCCATTCGGCCGTATACACTATCCCCAAGAGTTGTGTTGCAGAAGGCCAGCTAAACTGCTCTTCGAGGTGTTCGGCGCCGTTTCACTGACCGCTGCTTTCCTAGGGCCAGTCGGTCGTATCAGTTGATATAGGACACGGTTGTTTCCAGTAGCCATAGCCTCCATCTCCCGAGTTTTCTATGTTCACCAGAGATCCCGGTCTTTCCTTAAGCTCTTCACTATTAAGCGTTTGAGGGATTTTCGTGCACCGTCGTACTCGTTGCCCGCCGGTATGGATTTCCTAACATCAATCGGGACTAGCGATCTCGACGATATCCAATGGTCCTTCGATCGTATCGGAGAAGTTGGCCGGACAGAACTGAACGCCACTAGCATTGCCCCTTTCACATTTCGCCATGCTTCATCCACGTGCCCGCTACCAGTACAGTAGTGTTTAACTACAGAGAGTTGTTGGTCTAGCTCAGATCGATGATGTTGAGCTACGGTAGTTCCTCGAAGATAGTAGATTGGCATGCCTCTCGCTGAATTACGAGGGCCTGAGGGGAAACCATGACGGGATCGGAATCAAGTTGCGTGCCGCTGAAGGAACGGCAAATTTGAACTGTAGTTCTCCACCAGTGGCGGATGGCCACGTGAGCCAACTGAGTTCACAATTGATTTGCAACTGGTGGCTGCCAGGTTACTTGACGTGAAACCTCATTCCGAATGTTCGTATCGACCAGAAACAGATCATGATCAGTACACAACTGGAGGTCGCTCTCCATTGTCTGTGCGACAAGCATCAACTCCGAATCGACCACTCAAATGTGATTTCAAGGAGCAACAGGTGCCTTTTGAGCAGTACCAGACGTTGCTTTCAAATGTATTTAGACCGCATTGAATAGTGCGCCGACAGTCTCGCTCAACCGTTGGGCGATGGAGTGTGTGGTTTTTAGGGCCAACCTTTTCCAACCCGTCCTTCTCCGAGGGAACGCAGCATCGCTGCTCCCATGAATATGGACTTGTTGATCACCTGGGGAAACACCTTACTGCCTCCACACTCCTATCGCAGAGGACAGGACGAATTCCTCCCAAGACCGCCTCGTAGCACGATTACTCGTATTACGAGGTCTCGCTGCTCTTGGTCTGGTGGCTCCTCTTTGGCCTTCCGAGCATGGCCGCACCTTGTGAAAGGAAGTTTCAGCCAGTATAGCCCGCGGTATCATTGCAGCACTCAAGCGGGACCACCACGCCAAGGTGGCAGCTTTGAGTTGGGTTATGTGCAGTGGGTTTTCGGGGACAATCAGAGTTTACCCACATCGAGCAACAATGTGCAGGCTGTTTGTGACTTCTGCGTGTCATAAAGAATGTCAACAAAGACGTTTGTTTCCCAAACTTCCCTAGAATGATGACTCAATCGGTACCAAGCGTTTTCCGACTGAAGGAAGAAATTCATTCCCAGATTTCGCATCTCCGAACCCCGAAAAAGCACAAGTGTCAAGTTTCATCCGGTAACATGCACGCCACAATTGGACGTCCAATGGCATTGATGCATTCATGATCCAAAATCAGACAGTGGTTGTTAAGTAATTCACTTGTGCACAGACCAAAGTCCTGCACCGTTCGTTTTCCGACAGTGAAGCGAAGACCTGTCCCTCAACTCGAATTTCATTTTCTTGAAGAACCGTAGATAAAAGAAGAGTGGCAAACCTAATAGGTGAAACTGTACTCAATGACAGTACTGGCGGATAAACCTGCCAACTCTGCCTCTCCTATCGAAACAAAACATTCCATTACGGCAACCGTGTGATACTACACGAAGACCGAAACTGCAGCTTGAGAAACCAGAGAAATTTTACTCTAAAAATGTACCATCGCGTGGAAACTGCTAGGTTCAACTGAGCCGTACACTAAAATTCTTAGAGAAATAAGATCTTTAAGCTTATTATCCGGGTCGTCTCATTGTTTGTCCCCAGTTGTTTTTTATCGATTGGTCTCTCGAAACTTCTGAGGCACCAGGCCTGTGTAGGTTAACGTTTCACTATGGAAATCCACATTTCACTTTAAACAATGCTTTTCTTGTCACTGTGTACTGATTTTCGTGGAAGGAATCTTGGTGTGGAGTGACATAGTTTAAAACCTAGTACAGTCCTGAGAAGGATAAAAAGCAAAACCACCCAAATTGAGAGTTGAATAACAAAAGAAAGCGTCTAATGATTCAGTTGGCACGATATTTGAGATATGGAGCTCTGAAAGAGTGGAACTTGAGTCCACTACTCCCCCTCTTTGGTGTGGAATCACCCAAATGGTTGCATTAGGACAAGAGGGGGGTTTCGAATGAGAATAATGTAAATGTGGAGTATATTCCGCTGACATGACATAAGAACTTTATAGATAATGCAGGTATATTTCCCATCTGGACAAGAATCTTCTTAGTATTGTGTAATATCTATAGAGACTGATGTTTGTCGCATGTTCTTTCGTCCTAATCTGTTGCTCATGTCCATATTTTATGTTCATCGTCATGTGAACTCGTGTTCGACAGATTGTGAATAACCCAACAGGTCATCTCCTGGTGAGCGAGAGAGACGTGGAATTGTTTTCCTTTTGTTGCTTCCCGTCTTGATTCGCTAACTTAATTCGAAATTTCATCGGTGTGTATTTTTGTTCGCCGTCAGTGTGATCACGTGTCTTTTGCTTGCAACCAGGCTTTTGTTCTAGTCTGGTTATCGATTGTACTCTCGAACTATACTTACTATTTTGCTTGGCTTTGCCCTCTATCTGTCTACTCACTCATACCTTATTGGTGTGTTCAAAGATCTACAAGGCCTTGCATTTCACAATGCATTGAAACGGTTGACGTCTGGATGAGATCTCGCAAACACTTTGGCCGACGAAGATCGGCTTGGATGCCAACGCACTTGTAGCCGTTTCACACACACTACTCGGGCACTTATTATGTTTCGTTCCCCTTAACTATTGAAACTTGTGACTGATATCTTCCGTAAATATCTGAGAATTTCCTTCTCGAACAGCTTTAGCTTCCTTAGGCTGCCACTCGGTTGATCAATTGTTGCTGGAAACCCTTCGACAGTCCGTGACTGGGTTCGCCCTTCTTGGGGCTCATAAGGCAGGCCCAGTTGTCGAGTATCCTTCAACATTATATTCTACTTGGACCAAAATTGCACGAAATTTGCGAAGTCCACTCATTTGCAAGCCGGTTTGGTTGTCACTGGACACTCAGCTAAATTTCTCGTTTACTTAGTGAATCTGTAAGACTCCTCTGGTGCGTGCTCTTCAGCTGCCCTCGAAAACCAGCCAGTGGCCCCATGTGTCCGTTTGCTTCTAGGTGTGAATGCAGCCCCGATGGCTGAAATGACGCAGTCTGCTGTGTCAAGATTTTTACAGTCAAGCACCGGAATGGTGGTGGTTTAATATAATAGTGCTATTTTTCTCAGCTTAGTTCGCTGTCTGAACCCGTTCTCATCAATACATATATTAACGCCCAAAACTAATTCAAACACACATGTACAGCGCGCCGTTTACAAAGTGTAAAGTGTATACGGCGATAACAATCTGGAAATTTTGACGCCTTCTGGACGACCTATTGGCAACCGGCATTCGGCGGATACTGGGTCATGATTGGCTTTTGGGTCCGAATTTAGACCAATCGCCCTGATGCTGGACTGGTAGACGGTCCGATCTCGTGGCCAGTCGCGTGCGGGGCAGGCTTGTTGGCCGTAGCAGTGCGAAACTGTGAGCGGTAAAGTGGTATCTGTGCGGAATTCCGCTTAACATTCACAGGAGATCGGAAGGGAATCCAGAAATTCAGAAGTTGTTGTCCGTATCTTGGCGGTTTTGACGGTCCCACCTAGGCGTACAAATTGTAGGTTCACAAAAACCAGTGGTGCAACGGAGCATCCGCAGTTTCAAGACTTCACATGTGCTGGAAACTTGTTGAAAATGGTGATTTACACGCCTTGTTGCTTTGTTCATTTATTCTCAAAATTTCAATTCTCAAAATTAAAAAATTTAGTACTCCTTTCGTCGCAGCACTCAAGCGGGAGAAAACTCTATTATGACAACACTTTTTGTTTGTTCTGAAGGTTATGAGTTTTGCTTATCACTCCACGTACGGTCAGTTTGTTGCAACCTCGTTCTCAGCATTTGTTTTTAAACAAAGGAGCTCAGCACTGTCCACTTCATATTCATGTGTTCTGCTAAACCTTAAGGTCGTTGTATGACTATCTTCCTAACCAAAATATGAACGACCACCGATGCTGTTCATGTCATCTAGCCACTTACATGTTGCTTTTTCCTTTATTTACCACAGGATTTTCTTCAACCTCTTGTTACTCACCACCACTTCCTCTCATACTCATTCTACTCCTCTGGCATTGTACTATTCGTTTTGAGCCTAGTGAAGAGGCACTACATCAAGCAGTTTACGCTGGTAAGTTGAGTTGACCAGAGTATTTCGTTTTTGTTTAGTACTGTCAAGGTTCGGTCAGTTCCTAGCCAACAGCTTCGTAATTATGAGGCCTTCATGAGGCTAGACTTCAGACAAGTCAACAACCGGTGCAAATCACTTTTCCCAGCTAACTGACTCGGTGATTTTGTATATGCCGTTCCCAAGTTTATTGTTTTATTGCTCAAGTTGACATGCAGCTTTATCCTCATCCTAGCATATTTTTGCAAGGGGAAATTGTACGGTTACTATAACATATCCTGGATACCAGCCTTGCAACCTTAGGTTTTAGTGGATACGGTAGCCAGATCTTCAAGGTATCTCTGAATGGTGGACACATCGTGCCTCCGTGGAACAACTCGTCTGTCTGTATTTCCCACTTAATGCTCAGCTCCAACCTATGTTTCTATTTAGCTATTTGTATGCTACTGGGGCCACATTCCCGTGCACGGCCCTAGCGAACGGGTTATTTTAAGTGAAGGTAACCGAGGACTGCGGCTTCGATGATGATCTGCGATGAGCTTGTGATGACGATGCCGGTGGATTTGGTAGCTGTTATCATTCGGATTCAACCACTGTAATTGTTCTGCTTAGCGCTTGAATCTCCCACACTACATTGCAGCTTATGCTAGTACAAATGTGAACAAAAGCCGAGTGATGCTGAGGGTGTCACTTGTTGAGTGGTCCATGATGTGCATGGTGCGGACTTGTTCTCGCACAGAATTTACACATAATAAAGTAAATCAGGTCCCCTGCTCCAGAAGGAATCAACAGGACGAGAGAGGTCCATAGTACCAATTGCTCCTCGGCGGAATCAGCAGCGTTCGACTCAGCTGACGGAGGGAAGGCAATCTACACTAGTGAACAACCGGGAGAATGAAGCTGCAAAGCCTTCATCAACAGTCAAATCCCTGTTGGACCCCGATGCTTCGCTATTGCGTAGCCATATTTCTAATAGAGAAAGAGGCCGGTCTAACACGTGCGGGGGCGTCCTTCAAATGCACTTTCAGGCAACCTGGATGGAAACTGACAGCTTGACCGCCTCTGTGACTGGCCGGTAGCCACAGTTCTCAAAGTCCCCAGTCAACCCCGCCTTGAGCGCACGTGGCTCCCATCCTTTTACTGGTAATGTGGGTGAGATGGCGAGATGGCTCAAGTGGTTAGAGCGCGAATTTACTGACCGAAAGGTCCGTGGTTCGAACCCGACCTCTGCCTTCGACTTCCCCTGTCTAGCCTTGGGCAACCTGGCAGTATCCCAGCCCTCGTGCTTCCCTCGGGTGGCATGGCAGCTAGGCACCGAAAGGGTGTTACAGCTGAACAGTTTATTTATTCAGTTTATAATTTAATGTGGGTGAGTAAGGCCACATCAGTTTTTACAGCTAGTCGATCCATCCATAGGTTTCCGGTTGGGTTGGTTTCTTAAAGAGACTAGCGGTTTTAGGATCATTAAATCATTAAATCAATTTCGCCTCGGCAATTTGTATGAACTGCTGGAAGTGTAAATTTTGCGCTAGCTTGAACTCAGTGAAACTGTCGGTTATGAGTCTTATTGTGGAGCTCTCAACTGGACATAACCCTCCTCAAGAATCGGTCGGCCAAGATGAAATCTAGAATCTGAGACGAACTATAAGTTCATAAACCCTTTTACACTGGATGTTTTCCCAGGCAAAAGAAAAACCCAGAGGATGATAGACTGGATGGGTTTTGGTTGAAGGGCCGAATAAAATGGGGGTCCCACTGCTTCTATGGTGAAGCTTAGAAGTGTACAAGGGTAGCGGAGCTTCACAGTTACGGAGCTTGAGTTGTAGCAGCGATAGAAACTACTTTAATCTGAACGTTAGTGCATGCTGTCATCTTTTAAACGGCATTTCGGAACGTATTTAATGTCATTGATGAGAGTGGAGATCGGCAGTAAGAACTCCGGTTGTCTGATCTGGTAGGGTTTTAGAGTGTTGCAATGATGGTCGCGTATTTTGTCTACATACTTTTAGAACAAGTATGAATCATTGGACAACCTGAGCACAAGAGGTTTGTTATGTCTGCTGATTCGCCAATCTGCTGTATCTGACTGCTGAACCGCTCCAGTGCCCAATGCCCGGAAAAAAGACCCACAGAGGGGAACACAACAGCTACATTCCTAACAAGCGACCGCGAGCGTGGGTACGTGCGAGTGCGAGAATACAACTGTCTCAAGCTAGTTATTGGAGGGAAGCTGTCTAACTTGGCCCAATGCTGACGCACGCGGTCTGGCCTTGGTGCAGGGCTGAGACGCGCTGCATATTGCGGGGGCGTTGCCTGACCTTGATCAACGCTGACTCGCGCTGTCTGGGTTTGACACAAGGCTGTGAAGCGCTGTATATTGAGGGGGCGTTGTCTGTCTGGTCAACATCTAGCAGAGCTGTCTCAGTAGATTTCTGGCATTCAGTGGTTGCCTTCATGAATCTGACCTTCCTTACTCTTCCGCACGGCAACAATGAATCCACGGCAGCTTTTAAGGTGTAAAGCTACTGAGGGGAAGGTTCGTGGCTGGAGTCGAACTGTGGCTTTTCCGTCACTCCTATCTAACCTCGAGCAGCCTGGCAATATCAGCCCTCGTGTATTATTTTTGCTACCATTATAATCATTTTGATTATCAATATCGTTACGAAGTTGAAAACATAAAGAACCTGGGTCCAAACCTAGGCCAGATTTTATCCAATAGAATAATAAGATTAATGGTATGCAACATGTATTATCCATGATAGTATGTGGCAATATGATAAAAAAACAGTAATAATAAACCAATCTATGGTAGATTAACTGAGAATTCTTTGAGATGGCTACTTAGGTTGCAGAATAGAAACTATGTCGAACTAATTATCAGAGCTATCGGGGTTGCTGGATGGCGGGTAACTAGGGTTGGATTAAGTGGCAACTTGGAATCGTTTGTACGGGAATAGCACTCCACCTTCGCTCAAGGCGGAATAGAGTTCCATCTAAGTGAATTTGTCAATCGTCGCCATCGCGAAACATACTGTGGGATTTCCGGTAGGGTCAAGTCTAGCGATTCTAGTCTAGTGGGTACAAACTACGTTTGTTTAGTCTGGCTCAATTCGTGAACTAATTGGATCAACACCGGTTCCCTTATAATGAAGTTACCAATCGGTCATTCTTAGCTTCCTTTTTCTTATTCTGCTTTGAAATGAGCACACTATTCCTCAGTGTCTTTGTTCTCCTCGGCTCAGATAGAATAATATTCCCCTAATTTTTCGACTGGATATACTATATTGTTGAAGCATCCGCAAAAGTTTAGCATTCCCCATAGGGTGTTTCCTCTAGGGGGACCTCCATACCATTTGGACAGTTCCTTGACAATGGTCTTTGTCCGCTGGGGGGCGGGAGACACCGTAGTAGCTAACGCAGCCTCTTGGAAATCCTTCACAATGAGCCCGCATGTGTCAATTAATGTTCACTCAGATTGGGAGTTTTGCGCATAACTACATGACAGGCTAGCCACTAAAATATGAACAAGGACGCTCATAGTTCGCCTTATCTTCTCGTTGCACAGAAACTAAATACAGTGCCAACAAAAGCGCTGCCCCACTTCGAACTTTCTACCACTGCCGCTGAAGGGGTTATTTTTCAGCTTTTCAGTTAGTTACAACAGGATGATGCGTTAGATAATGCTTCGAAGTTTCTGCCCGGTTTCCTGTTTCATCCGTATGTTGCGAACCACAAATATCACGTATTTTTCTAAGTTATTCATTCCCCTGTTTTCTAGACACCATAATCGCCGACTGTGACCCTAGGGGTAAATTGGTGATCGTACGCCGAGCATGGTACAAGGCTCAAAGTACGCTGTATTCGGGGTTACCTTTAAAAAGGGTCACTAACACGGTTGGGACTGCTCACTCTTTGGCCTAGCCGTTAGAAAGAGCACACAACTAAACGATTGTGGTTTTTATCTCACAATAATCTGCTTACTGTATCCCTTAGCCAATTGATATGCGTCGAGCTACATTGAAAATCTCGCCGGTTGAACTGATAGTTTCGGAAAGTGGACGAACACTTGTTTTTCTCCACTTCTCCGAACGCACGAGGTGACTATTATACGAGCTTGGGTAAGCACTTTGAAGACCTGAATCGATGTGTGTGCATTAGTGAACCTTTCTACGAGGTGATTAGTGTGGGTAGGACGTCTTTTGCAGAGTCATAAGGCCGTGAAAATTAGTGTACTGTCCCAACTAAGTTGGCTTCGGGTCTACGTGGATGCTAAGTTCTTCACCTAGGAGACGCCAATGTCTCCTATTTTCTCCTTCCTACCTCTACCTAATAAAAAGATGGATTATATCCTTGGTTGGTTAGTAGGTCGTATTCCACGATGATCTGCAGAGCACCTTACGGACCACATGCATATCCGTCCGTGAGTAAATTAGGTTTACGGATATGGTAAGAGTCGGTGTACGAGCCCGATCCAAAGCTGTCACCTTGTTGTGTTGGTTGGGCTGCTGTGCTGCAATGATCCTGGGTGCTATACTGGCTGGAACTCAGTTCCTAAAGGTTCAACCGTGCCAGGAGGGCCAACGAGGGGCAGCCCGACGAAGAACAGCGAGTCGCCATACTGCAAGTAATCGTAATACGAGGCGGTCTGGAGGTAAAGTCTTACTGTCTTCTGCGATAGGAGTGTGAAGATAGTAAGGTGTTTCCCCCAGGCGACCAGCATGTCCATATTTATGGAAGCAGCGACGTTGCCTTCTCCCAAAGAAGGATAGGTTAGAAAAGCTCGGCCCTAAGAACCTCACACTCCGATCGCCCAACGGTTGACGATAACCGCCGGCGAATTATTCAATACGGTCGTAGTACTTTTAAAACCAAAGAGTCCAGTGCTGCTCAAAAGGCATCTGCGGTGAGCAGCCGCACTAGGAGTGAGACAGTAAAGCCCTACTCCCTGTGCCCTCGGGCAAGGCCGGCCCCCTACAGCCACGTAGGTCAGACTTTTGAGTCATTGGCTCCGTGAAGGGTCCCCAAGAAAACCCTAGCGACCGCTGTCTCGCGCTTCAGAGTCAGAGGCTAGGGGCATGCTCCCCGAACAAAATCCTGCATCCTCCCTCTGCCTTGTGGATTAGACTTTTGAGTCAAAGGCTCAAGATGGGGCACGTCAACTAAGCACCCTTCTTCGGTCTGGGCAACCGGGATGTATCATTTGGCATTGCAGCTCTTCTCTCACCGGCCTTTTCCCACACTCCCTCCCCACCCATCGTACAATGCAGCGCAATCAACCCATCTGCCAATCCCCTACCTACTGTTCCGTCACCGTCACCGAGAAAAATGAACCAAAATAATCACCTACTAATCTCAAAAGATTTGACCACGCTGCAGCTTTTAGTGGCCGTGCTCTATCTCAAATTGGGCAACTGGCATCCCTTGCCGAAACCTTGCTTTCCCTCTCTATCGATGTATGTTGTGTCTTGGAAGCACGCATACAAGACCCCACTTCGGTCGTGCTCCTCAAGCCGCTTAGGACGAGCCCAGATGTTCCACATTTCACTCTTCGGGTATCTGGTGGTCGTAACGCAATAGCTCGTGGTATCTACGGTGTGGGAGTTGCACTCAGTCCCACGGCTGAAACCACCTTACTGGACTGGATCCCAGTAAACAGCCGCCTTTGCGTTGTGCGTTTGTCTGGCTCAATTCAGGTTAACGCCGGTCGGTGCGGTAAACAGTGTTTGCGTGTCGTACCTGCATACGCCCCAACAGATAGCAGTACTGAGACCGATTGCTTCGGTCGGCATGGGTTGTTTGGCGTGGCAGCTAGGCACAGAAGGGGTACTCCAGCTGGACGATTTTGTTAGACGAATGATCTCTGTGCCGCTAGCCATACTCACGTTAGCGGCGAAAGATGGTCGTATGAGAAAGATGTAAGTCAATGCTACAAAAAGCATTGTGGACTCGCCAAATATTGCTGTATCATGCGTTATCAAATCACTGTTTCTACTTTCACGTTGTTTCATTCATATTGAAACTATGCGGTTGGCTCCAAACTGCCACTAGTCTAAACACTCTATAAAGCCATGTTCCACTTAGAACCCGTTAAAGTTGCGGGACGGTGAGCAGCAGTGATAGTGAAATCAGTCATTTTCGCGTGACAGTCGCCTGTTGGGATCAGAGTAGTGAGATTCTAGCGTTTCATCTGAGATGATAACTCAGTTGTTCGTGGAGTTAGCTTCTGGAGTTTACTCCTAGGTTTCGTTTCGTTGATAAAAGGATTGCAAAGGGTAAATTCCTTACGGTGAATTTTGTCTGTTTGGGCGAGGTCCTTCTTCCTCGGCAGGTGTATTCGTGTTGTTCGACGAGTAATTTGAGCGTTGCATTTCCACCGTTGGCTCTCGGATAAGTAACTAATAGACTTCAAACCAATAGTTACAGCTGATATTGGCGATGATTGATTGGTGCATGTTACCTGCGCGTGGAGATCAAGCTGAGTGTTGAGTCAGTCGCACGTCTGCGTGCTGGTTACGTGCTGGCCTCGCTTCGTTCGGCAAATAAATGTCAGATGTGCGGAGCTCAACCCCCGGCACGGCCATTGGATGTGCAATGCCGATGAGCTCTAGTGAGAGCGAAATTCGAGTCCAGTGCTTTCCCCGCTTTAGTGTGGACTTACCAGAATGATTGCGCTAGGATAGGAAGACCATTGTTCGAAAATAGAGTCATGTGAATGTGCATTCTACAAAATCCTGCAACTACCAACACCTGAAATAAATATAGGTTGGACTTCGCCATGTCAGTGTGCCATTATACATGCTTTCTGCCATCTTGCGGTCCTCCGGGCGGCGAAATCACGTTGCTAGGTTCGTGATATTCACGTAGGCTTACGTCTTTTTGAACCATCATTATGCTCCGCGTTCGTGGTCACCACAACTAATATTCTGAGTTAACACTGCCAACTTTTTGTTGCCCTACTATGAAAACCATGATCACGAGTCTTCTCCGATATGCCTACTATTCCATTCAACTTTCTGTGTCTAGTTTGGCTATACAGCTGATTTTGTATAGGATTATTCGATTTCACTCCATAAGTAGTAAGTTCCTAGTCCCAAGCTCCCCGAGGCCAGGAGTATGAGGTAACCGGAAGTCTGCAGTACGTCATCGTTTTTCGGAGACTTGTTGAGGAGACTGTAGGCCGCGACTTTCAAACTGTTTTCTTCACTCTGACTTTTTATGCTTTGGTTTATTTCTCATTTCCGTTTTACATTGTTTCTCCTGTCTTTTTCATCCCATGCAAACTTCACGTGGCTAGTTCGGGTGGACGCATGTAACCCTACTGCTCGTTGTTTGCAGCTCGCATTTCCAAATTCAAAACATATTTAACGGGATCATTTGGTAAGTTTTTCAATGTCATGTCGCTCCTGTTCACAATGTTCGACTCTGAATTAATGGGTGACGAGCAGCTTCTATATCTTATTTTGGTTCCTTATCTGCTATTACCGAACATCCATGAAAATTTGGTTGAATGAAGTTCAGTCTAAAAAATGGATAAAAAGTAAGTTTATAAGAGAGAAGTAGCCCTGTTCCTGGAAAGCTTAATGAAACAAGACCTTTCGTCACCATTGGGATGTGGTTTGGGACTGTGAGTCTCAGTGATGGTTACAGACCTTATGTAGTTGGGCCTTCGAGTAACTTACGATGTATTACCCACTAGGTATCCACTGGCCTTTCAGAATTTCACCTCAATTTCACCTTACCGGTCAGGAAGTCCTTATTTTCGAGTTCCCTTCGGCTTTTCAGTCACTCCTATGCTTACCATCTGCTGGTATCTCAATCCTGGTGCTTCTTCCCGGTTGCGTGATAACTATGGACCAAAAGGGTGCCACAGCCGAACGATCCAAAGCCTGCGGTTTGGTAATTATTCTGTCCTTCGCGGGGTCCAATGCTTAGTTAGAACCTATCTATTCACGACAATCCAGTTCATGTTACCGAGTTAACAGAAGCAAATCATACCATTACAGGTGGTCGCACCTTTCATCACACACTCAACGAACGCTAATTGGAGTATATCTTTCAATATGTAATGCTATCGGAAAATCGCTTGCGATAAAATATCCTAGTCCAATTATGGAAGTATGGTGGTGGTTGAGCTTTTATGTTTCTTGCTGGTTGGAAATTTTAGTCCAAAAGCGTGATTTGTTCTACCGAAACCGGTGATTTCAGTGTAAAACGTTTAGTTCTCTTTATGAAAATCGTTCAGCTGTAGCATCCTTTCGGTGCCTAGCTGCCATGCCACCCGTGGGAAGCATGAGGACTGGGATACTGCCAGTTTGCCCAAGCCTAGACAGGGGAAGTCGAGAGACAGAGGTCGGTAAATTCGCGCTCCAACCACTTGGGCCATCTCGCCCTCTCTTTATGATGTCTATTATCATTTTGGAGATCGTCCAACCTGGATGACCAGTATTTAGGGTAGGTCCTTAGAACAGTCTGGTGATATGACCACAAGGCTGCAGCAACTCTGGCATTCGAACTGTAGCGAGCCTGGGTTATCCCACCTGTCACCCACAATAGACCTCAAATCCCGTGTATCTATTATCAAAACCGCGCTTAAGCATTTAGTCTCTCTCGAGTCAAGACAAAATGGAGTTCGTTTGCTGCAGCCTTGTGGTCATATCACCAGACTGTTCTAAGGACCTACCCTAAATACTGGTCATCCAGGTTGGACGATCTCCAAAATGATATAACACAGAAATCAAGTAAGCGATAAACAAGCAACAGGCAGAAAGAAACGGATAGCGTGCGGCAGGGTGCTGATCGCAAGTGAATTGGTTGGTGACAACACAACGCTCGGACAATAATGATGTGAAAACCACAAAGGGTTAGAGAGTGCAGCGTCAAAAGGTCAGCGACGGATACGGTCAGGAGCGAGATGGTTCAAGTGGTTAGAGCGCGAATTTACTGACGTAAGGTCCATGGTTCGATCCCGACCTCTGCCTCTCGACTTTCCCTGTCTAGGCTTGGGCAACCTGGCAGTATCCCAGCCCTCGTGCTTCCCTCGGGTGGCATGGTAGCTAGGCATCGAAAGGGTGCTACAGCTGAACAGTTTTGTCGCGGTTGGAATTCATCAGGTGGACATAACAGGATTGGTCACCTGTCCCTCTGGTCAACAGTTTTCACCGTTCACCGCAACGCTGCGAGGTCACTAGCCGCAGTGACATATTTCATTTGGGTCAGTGTATGATCCCGAATGGAAACAGGGTGACCAAGTTTGGTTGGTGATACTGAGGGTTGGTGATACTGCACGTCTTGGGTTTGAGTGAGCGTAGGTTTTTTCTCACTTCTTATCCACCCTTGTGCCCAATATACTCCCGGCCAACTGCCGTGCTAAAATATGTCACTTATTTCTCAGAATTTGCCCTATATAAGGGCCGACACCGCAAAGTAGTAAACATTCCTGGCCTCTAGGAAAAACCGCTCTGTAATCTTCCTTTCGGGGTTAGCTAGTTAGCGCATATCCAGATACTCATTTTCTCCAAATCTCATCCAACTGTATAACCTGCAGCTATTGTTTCGTACATCACGCATCTACGCTTTTCACTGTGAAAGGCTATCCTCTACATTCAGCAGACCATTCGGCATCAGCAGTGGCTGGCTACCAGCATTAGACAACCATAAGTAAATCCAAGCGATAGATATGGAAGGGTGTACAGGAGAATATTAGATAAAACGAGGGAAGCGTCCCATTCGAAGGTGTGTCATCGACAGTTCCAGTCAGGCAAGATGATTCCCAACGTATGTGTTTAATATGGAAACGTGTAAAGACCAGCAGCTGAAGAAAGGACAAACAATGCTAGGTGTTCCTCAAGGCCAGGACAGTCAAGGTTCACACATCAAGTATATAGTGTCCGTCATACTGGGTCAGGTGTGAAAGTCAATGGCAGGAATGAACACCCAACGCCATGTATCACGCATAAAAGTGTCGTAGTAATTAAAGAGCACAAAATGCAGATCAAACACAAGTCACCGATTGTGACCTTAGGAAGTCGCATTCCAATAACAACCTTGGCGGATTGAGGGAAGCAGATCCCTCAATATAAAATTATCATCGGTTGGTGGACCAAAATGTCGATATCACAATCCAGGCTGAGATGATAACGGGGAAACAATCATCACCGAAATTCATCTTGTTCTCATTCCACACAATCATTCCGCACTAATCTGAGATTATGCTTCCGTCTACTACAGTTGCTCGGCGCTCCTGAACAGCGATTAGGTCAGGCGTGATGAAAGGCGTCGACGTGGGTGCTATCAACTCCTCAAAGATGGTGTATCCCAGGCGACGGAGACGCTTCGCTAGTTCCCTTGCAACCCGATTATGACCAGCACATCTAACATCATGTGTGACTCAGCAGAACTGCAGAATATGCACCAAACTCTCCGGTTGGCCACAGTTTTCACGACAGAAGATCGTCTGGTCGCCATGAGCACGTCGTGCGCTTATTCTCGTCCTAAGCAGGTTTCATCGGGACTGTATGCCGGGGATAAATATCTGAGGAAACACGTTCTGGAAACACAAGCCATCGATTAGAGGGAGACAAAGCGACAAACTCCCATAAACCGCGACTGTTGTGTAGACTATTGCCCCAAGCAGCCACCAGCTCTTCTTTGGTGTTTACGCACGCACCTTGGACTCCGATCGGAAGGCTGAGATCCCGAACAACCTTGCAAAATGCGGAATCATTGACCACATTGTGTAGTACCTGGCACTGGGTAGAGAGGAGTTTTTCCATACGCTCTGTCCGCTGCGTCAGAGCGATTGCACTCAGACTTGGGATACCAGGTCCCCTATGTTGTTTACCAGCGTGGATGTAGCTGATCGGGGTGTCCTTCGATAGACGTCAGTCAACCTTAGCAAGCAAACTGTCAGCATGGGAATCCAAGAGTAACAGCGTAATTCACGGTTTTAAACCAGACGCTATAGTCATCAGCTTCTGACAAATAGACCGCTGTTTGACCGATGGTTTGATCGGGTCACTAGATTATGGTTCATCCTGTTGTGCTTACCAGTTAAGCATATGTAACCTGTTTTCGGGAAAGTTTTGTAACAGTCAATTACTACAAGGACTAATCAATCGGTTCCAATCGTTTTTCAACGAATTGTGCGTGTAACCTGGTCTTGATGCTGATAGCTGATCGACGAAAATTTTTTTACTCCAATCTCACGAGCAGCGAGGTTTGTGTGTCGTAAGACTGTTTTTGGCCAGGCGCAAGAGTGATTGTGACTCTTGTTGGGACCAGCGGACACCGCAATTCTTCACTCGATCAAGTTTATCTACATTGTGCTGGGTGGGTATGCGTGCCGGCGATGTTGACTCAGGCCAATCTTCGTCGGAAAGTGGCGGGAACAATCAGCTAGAGTGTTGAATGAATTTGGTGACTGATTTCATCTGTGCCATTTTGTTTCGTTATGTAGTGATCTCTTCCATCAGGGGGTGCATAGGGTTTCCCGTCATTTATGACCTAGAGAACGATCCCCAAAGAATACTCACTCTCTGATGGAGGCTGAATACCCCTCTCCCCGTGATGTTTGCTCTTGAGGGATTACTGTACCAAGGAAATATGAAGGCAGATGTTTATCTTCATCCAAATCTCATGTAGATTTAACAGCTGAAGGGAAATTTCAGTAGCCTGGACTGTCTAGATGTCCGTTGTCCTTTCAATATGAACACTGTGTTTCCATTCGCAGTGGTTTCATTCATGCTGACTAGTTTTGCCAATTCAGATATCGAAGAGTGCCGTTTGCCTAAAACCTAAGGCAACCTTCTTACCCCCATTTTCTCACAGGTTTCTTATGCCTGTCGCTCTGGTCATTTGTAATGACATAATGGCCTATGTGTTTGGGTTTTTCTTCGGCAAAACTCCTCTCATCAAATTGTCTCCGAAAAAGACGTGGGAGGGCTTCATTGGTGGCGGACTTGCCACGATTCTGTTCGGCTTCTTCTTCTCCCTGATTCTGCTTCGTTATGACTATTTTGTTTGTCCGTTGGAATGGGATGATACGATTGGGGCGTTGACAACCAGTTGTACTCGAAATCCGGTATTTATACCACGAACCTACAACGTTTCCAAGTGGCTGGTGAGTCTATTCTATGCATTCAATGCTTTGTTTTTACTGACGATAGTCGGAAATTTTGCGTCCCCGGACGCCCTTCTTACTGTTTTTTCCAAGCGACCAGCCTGTCCACGTGTGTGGAAGCAAAGATGCTGCCTGGCCCGAAGAAGGATAGATTAAAAAAGTCAACCCAAAACCTAGCACACCCGATTGCCCAGCGGTTAACCTTAACCGTCGACTAAATATTCAATACGCTTGAAGTATGACCAAAACCCACCAATAGTGCATAATAAATTAGGTAAGTAATCAACGTTTTCTAAGCCCTGTAAGGTTAGGAATGAGACACCTTTGCCTAACTTTCCGTACTTCCATGCTAGGCCAAGCGGGTGAACAAACCTTGTCGCCGGCGTCTGTCAGGGTCCCCCAAGAAAACTCCATCATCTGTTTTCTCTCAATCCGAACTTTTAAGTCAGAGTCTAGGCCTGGGGCATCCGAACGAAACTCCTCACCTTCCTCTTGCTTTGTGGATCGGGCCGTTGAATCAAAGACTCAAGTAGGTTAACTCTTCTACAACCACATCCTCGTCTACGGTAAATTGGAACTACCATTCCCCCCCCCACAGTTTTCTGGTCACTGATATCCATTTCCAATTTTTTTCAACCCTCTAACCCAGCTACATAACCGGTGTGTCTTATTTAGTCCTCTGTTCGAAAGCGTCAAACAAAATAACACTGATAGATTTGCCAGATCCTTCCTAACTACGAGTCTTTACTGTTCGTATTCTGCCTCAAATTGGCGAAGAAATAATGGTGACGCGCGCCTTATGCTGACACCAATTCCATATATAGTGTCTCCAAAGCACCCTGAACGAACTCACGCGTGGCATTTTACTCACCGGGTTTCCGTTTCTCCTTAAGTGATGTCTTATGGTATATGTGGCCTGCGAATTGCCTCCAGAGCCAGAACTGGACGTATACGGAGACTGGGCCTGATGGTTCGTGTACCTCTGTGACCCACTGTGCAATACTAGGGGTTCCACTTTGACACTGACAGAATTTCTCATACCACTTTGGTTAATGTATAGGGGTCTGGAAAACACAGTCTACTGATTCTCCAAGCCCAGAGTTGAAACAAGCACGACAACTATTTCCTTAAAAGCAGTGTACTACTAAAGTAGTATGCCGGCACCAGTCTACGGCCTTGCAATCAAGCTTTCGAGCCAAAGGCTTTAGTTGAGAACCCTAATCGTCCTCCTGTAGAGGTCTGGGCACCCTGACAGTATCTCAGCTCACGTCGAACCATGAACGTCCCAATCGAAGATACTACCATGCCATATCGACCGTCGCGTGGTCTCATCAGCCGCATCGCCTTACTTGCTGCATACAACAGGGTGAATAAGCGGAAACATGCTACTGCTGACGCCTCTCTTCTTACACTTTTATCTATTCCCTGTTCTATCCTACCCTACCCAAATATGAATACTCAGTCCGCACATTTCAGCACAAGGACTGATCGCATTGTTCGCCATGCATCACGTTCAACTGTAGTTTATGTGTGCCAATAACACCCCAAACATCTCAAAGTCTGTTGCCTTAAAGGTTTGCACACTGAAGAAAGGAGCATATGAAATGACTGTTGCTCGTTCGAAGAATTCCCTCTACATTGACATATGCTCTCTGTCAGACAGCAGGATACAGGAGGCAAGCAATACAATTAAACTGACTGCCCCCTCGCTCTCTTTCATGTTCCGGCTCTGCAACTCTGGATTAGGCAGGAGATGCCGCTGCAGCGGACATTTGGCAACATATGTGAAAGAACCTTGAAAAAGTGAGGCCCATCTCTCCCTGTTTATTGCGTCTACCTATATTTTCACTGACTGTAGCCCTGAGTCTTTTGCCTTAAAAGCCCAGAAATCATTGTGGTTGCTGGTGATGTGATCGCTCATGTAGGTAGTCTAAGTGTTGCTGAGGCCCGATTGGTCAGTTTCTTGCGTTAGACACGAGACGCACGGGATACGGAGATCGCCTGCTTCCGATGTGTAGCTGATGCAACCATTTGGGTGATTCCACACCAAAGAGGGGGAGTAGTGGACTCAAGTTCCACTCTTTCAGAGCTCCATATCTCAAAGATCGTGCCAACTGAATCATTAGACGACCCTTCTGCAGTATACTCAGTTGAAGAATGTCACGAACGAGGGATTGAGTTAAGTTCCTCGTCAAAAACTGTGTTTGGAAAATGCCATTTACGCTTGTGTATAAGTGGAACATTAGACTGGTGGAAACGCGGGGATCACGCCTACCCGATGATTTGAATCCGAGTTCAAAACTCTCGGCCCGTCGTTATAAAATTCAGCTTTGTGAATGGACAACAGATCCAATTATTTCATGCATTGCTTCGTTCACCGCAAAACTCCTTTGTGCCGGTCTATCGAACGAGTTAAAACAGCACGCGGTTATTTCCGATAGCAAGAGCCTTTTCCACTTCCCGGACTTTTAGCCCCACTATTTTCACGGCGGTTTCTCAAGCTGCAGTTTCCATCATCGTGTAGTATCACACGGTTGCCGTAATGGAATGTTTTGTTTCGATAGGAGAGGCAGAGTTGGCAGGTTTATCCGCCAGTACTGTCATTGAGTACAGTTTCACCTATTAGGTTTGCCACTCTTCTTTTATCTACGGTTCTTCAAGAAAATGAAATTCGAGTTGAGGGACAGGTCTTCGCTTCACTGTCGGAAAACGAACGGTGCAGGACTTTGGTCTGTGCACAAGTGAATTACTTAACAACCACTGTCTGGTTTTGGATCATGAATGCCATCATCATCAATGCCATCTGGACGTCCAATTGTGGCGTGCATGTTACCGGATGAAACTTGACACTTGTGCTTTTTCGGGGTTCGGAGATGCGAAATCTGGGAATGAATTTCTTCCTTCAGTCGGAAAACGCTTGGTACCGATTGAGTCATCATTCTAGGGGAAGTTTGGGAAACAAACGTCTTTGTTGACATTCTTTATGACACGCAGAAGTCACAAACAGCCTGCACATTGTTGCTCGATGTGGGTAAACTCTGATTGTCCCCGAAAAACCCACTGCACATAACCCAACTCAAAGCTGCCACCTTGGCGTGGTGGTCCCGCTTGAGTGCTGCAATGATACCGCGGGCTATACTGGCTGAAACTTCCTTTCACAAGGTGCGGCCATGCTCGGAAGGCCAAAGAGGAGCCACCAGACCAAGAGCAGCGAGACCTCGTAATACGAGTAATCGTGCTACGAGGCGGTCTTGGGAGGAATTCGTCCTGTCCTCTGCGATAGGAGTGTGGAGGCAGTAAGGTGTTTCCCCCAGGTGATCAACAAGTCCATATTCATGGGAGCAGCGATGCGGCGTTCCCTCGGAGAAGGACGGGTTGGAAAAGGTTGGCCCTAAAAACCACACACTCCATCGCCCAACGGTTGAGCGAGACTGTCGGCGCACTATTCAATGCGGTCTAAATACATTTGAAAGCAACGTCTGGTACTGCTCAAAAGGCACCTGTTGCTCCTTGAAATCACATTTGAGTGGTCGATTCGGAGTTGATGCTTGTCGCACAGACAATGGAGAGCGACTCCTCCAGTTGTGTACTGATCATGATCTGTTTCTGGTCGATACGAACATTCGGAATGAGGTTTCACGTCAAGTAACCTGGCAGCCACCAGTTGCAAATCAATTGTGAACTCAGTTGGCTCACGTGGCCATCCGCCACTGGTGGAGAACTACAGTTCAAATTTGCCGTTCCTTCAGCGGCACGCAACTTGATTCCGATCCCGTCATGGTTTCCCCTCAGGCCCTCGTAATTCAGCGAGAGGCATGCCAATCCACTATCTTCGAGGAACTACCGTAGCTCAACATCATCGATCTGAGCTAGACCAACAACTCTCTGTAGTTAAACACTACTGTACTGGTAGCGGGCACGTGGATGAAGCATGGCGAAATGTGAAAGGGGCAATGCTAGTGGCGTTCAGTTCTGTCCGGCCAACTTCTCCGATACGATCGAAGGACCATTGGATATCGTCGAGATCGCTAGTCCCGATTGATGTTAGGAAATCCATACCGGCGGGCAACGAGTACGACGGTGCACGAAAATCCCTCAAACGCTTAATAGTGAAGAGCTTAAGGAAAGACCGGGATCTCTGGTGAACATAGAAAACTCGGGAGATGGAGGCTATGGCTACTGGAAACAACCGTGTCCTATATCAACTGATACGACCGACTGGCCCTAGGAAAGCAGCGGTCAGTGAAACGGCGCCGAACACCTCGAAGAGCAGTTTAGCTGGCCTCTTGCAACACAACTCTTGGGGATAGTGTATACGGCCGAATGGAATGTAAACCTTAACCGCTCGTCGGAAGAAATAAAATACGAAATATCCGTACTGAAACGTGGGAAGACACCAGTCCGTATAGAGCTCTCTTCAAAGAAGATGGAGAATCCCTGGTGACTCATCTGACGAAGCTCATTGGTGCGACATGCATTGAAGAAAAACTACCAGCCGAATGGGGCATGTCGACAGTTGTTCCCACCTTCACAAAGAATACGCGGACGCTGTGTGAAGTCCACCGTGTTATCACCCTGGTAGCTGTGCATCGAAGGTGGTCTTATCTTGGTCTTATCCTTCGAAGCTTGACCGAACACAGAGAGAGACTAATACGTGGAAAGCAAGTTGGGTTCCGTCCTGCAAGAGGATGCATCGACCACATTTGAACCCTCCGACAGATTCTGAAACGACAACGACACTGCTTCCAGCGACCAACAATGGTTATCTTCCTTGACCTGAAAGCTGCATTTGACTCTGTGGACCGTGAGGCATTATGGTAGTGTCTATTGAGCAAAGGTGTCTCCCATAAACTCTTGACCTTCCTTAAGGCGCTGTATGCCAAATCCCGCGGACATGTGAAGGTCTACGGGAGGCTCTCGCCTGAGTTCACCACATCAAATGGTGTCAAGCAAGACTGTCCTGTTCCCTCACTCGTCTTCAACTTCGTCACTGATACGAGTATAGAAGACTTACTATCAGTCTCTAGTGCCTATGGGGTCGAAGTGCTCCCGGGGCGTTCGCTCACAGATATCGTGTACGCAGACGACATAGCTCTTCTCGGATCTAACGCCGAGGTAATGCAGGAAATAATAAATAGTCTAAATAATTCTGCCTCACGGTTTGACGTGCGCTTTACCTGCAAGACTCATGCTTGCTGATGAGCCGATTGAGGTAGTAGACAAATTTGTCTACCTGGGCAGCTGTATCAGTCGCGGTCATCAAGTTGAAGATGGTATTTGCATCTGGATTCGGATGGCCTGAGCAGCTTTAGTGAACTTGGATCAGCTGTGGCGTAGGTGCTACAGCAGGTTATCAGTCAGTGGTCAAGTTTACAATGCTGCGGTTCGCTCCGTATTGTTTTACGGGTCAGAAGCCTGGTTGCAGTGCGCGAGTGTTCGGCCGGTGATTTTTTTTGGGATCATTGCCCGAGTCTGGTGGGAACACCGGATCAGCAATGCTGAAGTACGTCGAATGGTTTTCGTACGAAATAACTCACTCAAGATAGATGAACTGATCTCACTTCACAGGTTGCGCTGGCTTGGCTACGTGCTCCGTATGCCAGTCGACCGAGTTCCTCGAAAGGTTCTTTTCGCACAATCACGTGAAGGTTGGTAACGAGCCAGGTGAGGTTAAACAATAACTTGGCATTGAAGTATGTAAGCATTTTCAGGAAACTCAGCTGCGCCGGTCTTTGCCGTCTCTCTGAATAGGGACTTCGTGACGGGACATCATTGATTAGAGACATTGTCAGACATGGCCCAGTCGTGGGATCAATGGAGTTAATGCGTCCAATCTATCACTTTCAATGCATAGCTCCTCCCCCGCCCAATCTAGCCAATTAAAAGTTCGGTGAAAACTCTGTGTTTATATTACATCAGCTGCCGCCTTCAATGTGCAGCTAACTACGCTAACTTTCTTAATCATCGGTGAACGAACCTGTGGCAGCTATAACCACTACAGTAAGTACGCAATTCTTACAGCTGATAATAATGATTATGAATGATGATGATGACAAAACTTATTGGCGCTATATAAAATAGAGCAAGAGCGCCTGCAGAAGAGAGGACCTGCACGATGATATCAATTTCATTTAACTGAAAGCTTTTCGAAAGCCATTATGGTAGCCTGGCAGCTGTAGCTGTTGTCTCCTCTTATACTGCGTAGGTTCACAGAACGCAGACAGGGGTAGATCCGTGGAATTTAGTCTGGGTTCCCTCCTGCAAGGGGGAGGACAAATGAGATGTTTACTCTTCGACAGACTCTGGAAAGTAACACTGCTTGCAGAAACTAACGGCAGTCATCTTCTTTGATCAGAAATCTTTGACTCCATTTATCGTTGTTCGTTATGACAGCCTGTGAAGCAGAGATGTTTCATCTAAATTCTTGACTTTTAAGACGCAGTTCGCCAACCCTCGTGAATATGTGGGAGTCTTTAGTATGCTCTTGTCTGTTTCTTTTATTTCTAGTAGCATCCGTTTCCTCTTCAACTTTGCCATGGATAGAATCATGAAGATCTCCCTGCAGGCTTGGGGAGTGGCACTGTCGAGTATCCTAAATAATTTTGTTGCCCGTCCGATATGCGCCTCATACATGCAGTGTAAAGTGTTTGCTGATGAGCCGGTTGAGGTGGTAGACATCTGTTTTCTCAGTAGCTGTATCAATCCCAGTGGTCTAGTTAAGGGCTACATCCATCTTGAAAGGAAAGACCAGAGTGACTTTTGCCAAACTGCAACATCCGTGGTGTAGGCTCGACATCAACTTCTCCGTGAAGGGTGGGGTACATGATGCTGAAGTGTGCTTAACATTTATATACGTAATGTACTACTCATAAGGTTGCTGAAAATTCTTCGACAGCCCACGACCGGTTTCGCCCTTCTTGGGGCTCATCAGGTAGGCGCAGTCCCCGAGTTTCCGTCAACCTTATGTTCTACTTGAACATAACATTGTTTTATCGGTCAGAAGCCTGGTTGTTGCGAATTTAGAATGTCGAAGCACTTTCAGTTTTACCATCGGTGTCGGGCCCAAACCTGGTCCGAACCCTGGATCCGTAATGCTGAAGTAGGTCGAATGGTTTTTGGAGGAAATAACTTGTACATGTTAGGTGAACTGTTGACGCTACGTAAAGTGTGTTAGATTGGCCACGTAGGTCAACCTCCTCGAAAAGCCTGTTTACACAGCCATGCCGCGGATAGAAAACGAGCCAATGGAGTCAAAGCCATGACTTGGCAAGGACGCATGAAAACCATCACCAGAAAACCCATCGACGTCGGTCATTTTCGTTTCCATGGATGGACGCCCCCCGACAGGACACGTAAATGTTTAGAGACATTGGTGGATATGGCTCAACCACGCGCTAAACTGCGCTCATGCATCCAGGTTATTGGCTTCAGTGCATAATGTCTCCTCTCGATCTCCCAATCACTGAAAAGCTTACTTCGATCCGTAAATTCGTGCGTCAGCACTATCAGCTGCTTCCTTCAGTGCGTGGCTATCCACTCATGCATCTCTGAACACCACTGAGTGAAAGATTGGCAGCTGTGACCACTGTACAAAATGTACACGGTTTACGCTCGTATCTGGCGCCCCTTCGTTTAGTGATCCGCTTTTAGTGTGACAGATTTCTGTTCCTGATATCCCTTTCACACCCACTGCCAAAATTATCTTTGCATACAAACTCTCCCTAATCCGACATGCAGTCGGCTTCCTAATCCTGAATGTGACTTTTTTGTTCTGTTGGTAAAAGTTAAAGACCATAGCACATCTCGAGTGTGTTTGTTACCACAGAATTGATTGAAGACTAAAGCTAAACTGTTGATCGGAACACTGACAACGATCACATCAGCAGCCGTTATTTGTGCGTGAGCAGATCTTTCTCTTACATGACTTTGCAGCACAAGTGGATTCGGGTGTATAGGAGAGATTGTGATGATCCCCACGAACGGCGTTTTAAGTTAATAAGGGCTTAAGTGTTGTCATTTGACTGAAACTACTAACCACGAGAGCACTTGCTCGACTCCCTTGGACTCCACTGGCGAGTTCCTAGAAGGACGGAAGGCCTCGTATGGCTGGTTTTTTCGAGATCCGATCACATTTACCGCAATCATACCAATAATACGCCACCCGACCGCACTCTATCTTCCTCGCTGTACCTCTCCGACATCATAATGCATCGAACTACTGGATAAGCTCTTCGACTGATTCAGTCGCATGATAAGGTAGCATACTTTGTTCGTCACACTTACACCGATGCAGATTTCTTGTGTACTGCAAACTGTACTGCCAATTCTATCTTGGCCCTTAGCTTCCTGTTCCGCCCACAGTTGTATAGCAAAAGGTCGAACTAGCTAAAAATGCCCGATTTTGGTTGGCTTATACTCTGAACAGCCAGGGCATACCTTCTTTTGTTCCGTAACCGGTCCGCGACACATCCATCCAATCGACTTGATGTTCGTTTACTTCGAGCAGCTCACCTCCCCTTTTCAATTCCTAGAACAGAGTTACCAATATCTGTTCTAACGATTTTTTTAAGCAATAGATTACAGAACATGGAACATTCTACGAGTGTACGCCAGTTAGGCACCAGTATTCCCACACTTACTGCTACGAGTGCTTACGATGACGATGATTATGTGAAAATAGCCTATGGATAACCTCCAGAAACCACAACTGTCATTTTATGCCAAGGTTCTGACCTATTGATATTAGTTGCTTCCTAACAATTCGACGCTCGGCTGACGGAGGGGAATTTCTCATACGTACGAAATAGCGAAAGATCAAGTGCTGGCAGCGAAGAAAACGCCCAAAGCTAACATGACTGATCCATTTCATCTTACAAGGCACTCACTAGCGTAAATCTGTGCTATTATCGCCCCTTCCATGTTGTCACCTCTTCTATGTTTGCCCGTTTTTTTTTCAAAGTCGGTGTAACAAAGCAACAACAAAACGTTGTTGAGTCAATAGTCACTTTTAATAGTCAATGGAGAAATGGCAGTTGGGTCAGACCGAGAAGACTCCATCTATCCATTTGGGAAGAACTTGGGTTATAGGGTTCCTGTCCCACATGTCTTTTTTCCTAGTCTTTGACTAGTCTTTACCATCGCTCCTTACAGTCAACATGGGAATTACGCCTCCTGTGGTTCCCTCCATGCAATAGTCCAGTGTGCAAAACTACTTCCTCTTCGTTTTCATGCAGATTTGCCCCTCTACTCTCATCTGTTTTCTAATTTTTTCCATCCAGTTTATGGTGCCGTTCCGCCAGTTCACGTGGTACCCATTCCTTTGGCACTATCTTATCATCGCGCTGTATGTCTCGGTTGTGGGACCTTTTGGGGGATTCTTCGCCAGCGGATTCAAACGCGCATTCCGGATTAAAGATTTCGGTGATGTCTTCCCCGGCCATGGTGGCGTAGTCGATCGGTTCGACTGCCAGTTCATCGTTGGTGTGTTCGTTTTCATCTACTACAACTCATTCGTTCGGTATGTTGGCCTACCCTGTTCATCTGATTTGCCCCCCTCTGGGACGGATAGATATGTCCTATGGACAGTTGCCGAACTCTTCACGATGCTCCTGGCTCACACTGATGTCTCCCACGGTGACGTGCTTAGGATTACTACTTTGTGGAGTGGCTATGTGAAAAGCCGTAGCAATCAGATTTAATAGATACCAGTACTTATTTATAGCCTCTGTGCTCTTGTACATAAAACCTGCTTGTGAGTGACCCACAACTGCTTGTTTGTAAGCTCGGCTTCACAACTCTTTCTTCTGATTCGCCAGCAAATGAGCTTAAGCTTTTCGGCGATCCTTCCAACTAAGCGAAGGCATACATTTTCCTCTCCACGCTGTCCTCTCCTTAAAAAGCTTGAACGATATTCATGTAGCTGTCTTCTCTTGGAGAGCCTGTCATAGTGGACCAAACAAAAACGGTTTGTTCTGTTAGCTTGCTTCTTTTAGGAGGAACGTGACTATTGAAGTCTGCTTCAAGGGACCGGCCAAAGGTGATCTCTCCAGGGAATGACGCCTCTACATTATGCTCCCTGACGACCATACATATTCACTGGTTTTTGTCTTGCTCAAACTTTTATCTTTCACGATGCATCCCTTGGAATGGTTCTATTGTGTCAGTTGTGTTCGGAGGTGCACGCATGTGTACGAGCTTTTGTTTGAGCAGTCGTCACTTTTAAGGTCAATCGATGTTCTCCGTAAAGGGATATCATTTCATTATTTAAGGCGACTAAGTGAAAAGAATTCGTTTGTTCGTAACTTTTGACAAGTTTTCTTGTGTTCAGATTTCGTCCTGCATATCACGATCGTTTGAACAGTTACTCCTTCGGTAAACGTCCACCAAAGTGGAACACTGCACTCGATTTTCGTCCTTATCGGGACCATCATTAATTCGTATCATTGGGTGAATCCAGTTATGAACCCTGATCCTCTGACATGCAAGGTAATCACATTTACCGCTTCTACGCCTCATTTACATGATCGGGATCTTAATTACCTTAAAACACGGAATGGACTGTTCAAAAGAGAGTGCCGTAGCTGCAGCTTGCAACTTTCGGTGTTTTCTTTCCATAACTGTGAACCATAGCTGTCATTTTTTCATCTTGACACCACATTGAGTTTATCTTTGTATCACCAAGATTACTTGAATTATACCTGTCTTCGCAGCCTAGGCTACGTGTGCGTGTTACTAACACTTGATCATTTGAAGACCAACACCACCTAACCGGTGTGCTTTTGTTTATTGATATCCCGTCTGTATTTTCTACTCTGCAGCATCTACAGTCCAGCCTCTTTACTCTCTCGCATATATGTCCTCCCAATTCACGAGCAACTGGCCTTCTATCGTTTACTCACCGAAGGCCTGTATCAACGCGGTTTATTACCAGATCGCCTGTCCAACTTGGTCAACGAACTGATTGACCCATCTGAGCTTTCATCTGTCAGTGCGATTTCAGAAGCCCCATGAATTGATCACTCCTACCATTTAAAATCCCGTTCCTTCGATGCTTTTAATTATTCACTTTTATAGAATATTCCATTTTAAATAAATGAAATTTCACTTCATAACAAACGTTTTATTTATTTATCAATGGTGTACTTGGCACTTCAGTGAATCTATCTACTGTGATCCACAATCCCACATGTGTACCACACTCATACATGCACACAAACAATTCATCTGCTTTTTCGTAATCAGTTTCTGTGATGTTCCAGCATTTCCCCCAGTAGCACAATACTCATTCACACACGTGTAAGCATGGGGAGCATAATCCAACCTAGAATTGACCGTGCTGTTCCGTTTCGTTTGACTTTGTTACACCGTATAGCCAACCAGTTCTTGACCAATGCTCACCAAGTGCACACCTAGAGCAACCAACACCATGAACTTGGTAGTGCTGTACACGTTTGTTCCGTCATTACGTTGTTGGTAGTGGAGTACTTTCAGGATTTTATTTCATATCGTTCGGTGTCTCATATAATTATCCGTTTTTGAAAAAAAACTTACTTCTTCCTACTCATCATGCACATGGCACGGGAAGGCTTATCAAGCTCATATGAAACATGAAATTAGGATGAGCTAACGCAATTACGGGAGCAAAATCTTGGTGGATTTAACGTGAGTTGAATCGTTGAATTTAGGTTACCAGTGTCAGGATTCCGACCACTTCTAGGTAACCAGACAACTGCCACTCACTGTTCGTTTCCTTTTCAGGCCCGCAGGTTAGTAATTTTCAGATTTGAGTTGAGGATCGTACAACTTTGGGATTCCCAATCTGACTGTTCGTATATAGTCGGTTTCCGAACGAATTTATTCGCATGGACCAAACCATCAATTACTTAAATCATATATGCCATGCACACAAGCGAGATCGCTGGCAACTTTGTGTTAAGGTTAAAAATGGGAACTCTGAAGCTAAACAGACGTTGCATTCACCTGCATTCTTCTAGTGAGTCCAAATCTGTTTCGTAATTATCACTTGTAGAATCTTCAGGCTTATGGTTTAGTCATCATAACCTTCACCTTGTACATCGTGAGGAGAAGGATGCTGGCTACTCACTAGCAGTCAGATTTCCAAAACACATGGACGTCATGCGCACAAGTCAATACGGCAACCGCTCGGTGTTCCTGGTTAGGAGTACGACCTTTGGATTTGAATACCGGGCGATTAACTCCCGCTGCATAGGACGGAACGCGACCAACAGTCCATGGGTATCCCGGGACTGGTCTGATTAAAATGAGTTAATTGAGCGAAGCTGGTAAAGGTGTATCAGGACACACTGGACTAGTCAGATCAGGTAATGAATGGTGGGGGTGGGCGGAACTATCCAAAGACCTGAATGACGATCGCTGCATTCAATGATATCTGCCCAGTCCTCGTTTGGGGTGCAGGTTAGGGGACAGTTTTTGATATCGTTTTCGAACTGCGGAGCGGCTCTGGTTCCGTTTTAACAAGGTCGGTGTGTTGCCACTGAAAACAACATTAAGGTTCATATTTCTGTTTGGTATTTTCTCGTAACAGGGTGAAATCTGTTGGCTCGAAACGACGCGTGTTATCATGAATTTCACATGGGGGTTACAAGCTAAACGAAACTAACCACAAAGTGTTCTGAGACTTGATCGTTGCCAGTTGGAATAGATGTCGTCGACATTGAGTGCTTTTTTAGTATTGCCAGCGACGACTAGTTCTGCAACACAACCCATGCCACACCTTCCTGATGGAGCTGTAGTGTTCTATCCTACGATGGGCCTATTGGTCTTCTTGTCGCACCTTGGATCTCGTGTAGCAGGTCTTAAGCACAACAGTTGTGACCTGTACTTGCAGTTCTTGCCAAGCGGTAATCATAAAATTCGCTTGTAATCAACCGTGTTCTGATATTAACTAGATGTGGCAAATGTTGACGCTGTTGCTCCTGAATGGAGTGTGATATAGGGATTTTGAGAATTCTTGCAATACATGAGCAGACTTAAAACGTTAGCCCAGCCATGATGTCCTCGGTGCTTTACATGTTTTGGGGCTAGCAGGAGATTTGGCCAAATTGACTGTCCGGCAAAAACCGTTAGACGAGTTTCTCTCAAATTTTAATGAATAAATCACCAGAAGATTAACTGCCCCAAACGCAGTCCACGCTATTGACGCCTATTTTGAGTAGTTTATATATGCATGTCAACTGGATTGACACTATGTATCGTCACATCCGAAATTTCTATCCCTTCTTTTTGTGTTCTCTTGTTTAAAACAGGAACTTGCTTCGCAGCCTACAGCCTCGAACATTGCCATCAAAGGATGTGTTAGTGCGTTTGTTCAGTTGTGTTCTCACAGACAGACTTTAGCCCTACTGGCTATCCCTCAGACTCGTAGTCTGGATTTAGGAAATCCACACATGCTAAGAATGTTAGGCTTAGCACTTACTACTAGTTAGATAGACACATTTGGCTAGTTTTGGTACATGCCGGTCGACTGAAGACCAGACTGAATAAAACGAGTTGGATTACAAATCATTGATTGAGATGTGAACAGAGGTCCGAAGCTGATATGAAAATTTACCGTTTTCGACACTAGAGCGTGCATTACTGCATAGAAAGTACATGCCTCACTTCACGTTAAATCAACCTTCGGTCGTACGGTGTCACCGGACTAATCCATCTGGACAACTCATGCACGGAAGTTGAAGCCACGTATGCCCAGTCAGAGCCACAGGGTTTTCTCCGTCTCGAGAAGATAGTTCTGCAGTATCTCTCGTTCTGACGGAACACTCGGAATATGTAGTCTTTTATTTCCAGATAGCTAAGCTTCAATAGGAGTATCCACATTGCTTCTCTGTTGACTGAGTTGAAGAGTTTGGTGAAGTCCATAAGGCGGTCGATTCCGTTCCACGCGGAATTAAGCTTCAAAGATTATCCATCGCGGTCGAATATGCGGAATTAATGCACTGGCACGCTACAAAACCACTAGTCGAATAAAACGTTGTGTACAGCTCCAGCTCTCTTTTACTTCCGAATGAGCTGCTAAGCCAAAAGGAGTTTTCCCCTAGCTTTATCACTTGGTAGGCGGTCGCTGACGAACCGAAAGTTTGGTTTGTCACATATGCTCTTATACTTACTCAGCTTCGATAGGCTAGACCGACACTATCACAATTCGCATGACGTCTGGCTTCTTCCCCCTGCACCCTGACCTTAAAACTTGCACGTTTCTCGTCCATCCACTCCGCTTGTACGACCGCTCTGATCACACCCTAGCAACAATGAGTCGGTTTCAGTCGTCCGCCAATCTGCCACACAAGCATCAACAAATGTGAAAGCGACCAGTAGAGTCACCCAGCGAACAGAAATGTAAATGTAGGATGCGTGCGAATGTGTAGCCATGCAATATGTCTGTCGGGTGCTACTGAGTCAGCCAATGGCTCGAATTCTGCGGACGCGCGAGTTTTTGGTTCGTGGCCACCTCAACTTCACATTGAGGGATGATGGAACTGCTATTGTGACACTAACTGGCTTCAGAATGGGTTGAAATTAATCCGGGGAGGTCTTCCGGATAACTCTACGACAACTTAGATAGACTTTTGAGAAAAAAACGGAAACAGTGTGCTATCCACAAGGTTGTTGAAAGCCCTTCGACAGCCTACGAGCTGCTTGGCCCTTGCTGGAGCGAGGCTGGAGGTAGGCGCAGTCCCCGAGCTTCCATCAACCTTATGTTCTACTTTAACCCAAAGTAGACCGATTTTGACAGGTGCACTCATTTGCTTATCAATTTGGTTTCCACGGGAGACTCAACTGAATCTGTCGTTAATAACATTCTTCAACTGAATGTGCTGCATAAATTTTATCCCAAAAAGGACGAAACCGTTCGTGGGCTGTCGAAGAGTTTTCAGTAACTGCAAAAACACGGACAAATAGGACTCAGCAGTCGAGTGAAGGGCCCGGCTGGATAAACTGCCAAAAGTAATGCACTCGGTTCGAATAATTTACAAGCCACTTATTTCAGTCTTGCTGCGGGGCAAGCATATTAGCTTCCCCGCATCGAATGTCACATCCATATCCACATTCGGCCCCCGGTTACTGACACATCTGCGCATCGCTCCACCACCCGGTTGCCAACGGATTCATCGTACAACTGGACGAATTATGTTATAGGAAACTCTACCACCACATTATGTGTATAATCATTCCGTACTCAAGGTGTTGATCCACGAGGATTCCCGCTCTCTCCGTTCCTATTTAGGGTTAGGGTAGACGAGATGATGAGACGAACGCTGGAAGGTTTTCAGAACCTTAGTTTTTAAGTAGCTGCTAACAAAAAATCTTGTCAATCTTGGATATGCAGACAACATGGTTCTCATCTTCAGAAAAGAGAAGGCGCGGCTGTTTTTGGATGGACTGACCAAAGTCATACCATTCTTTGAAATGCGTTTTTCACTCACACAGTGTAAGGTCATGCTCCTGGATATGTAGCCACTGAACGCGGCACTTACAATACAGGGAGAGGTACTCTAAGTGTCAGAGTTTTTTTACGTATTTTGGAGGTTGTATCAATTCCGATTGTAGTGTGACATATGAGGCTAATGCACGAATCTCTAAGGCTCGGGTCACAGTTGTTAATTCGAAACATATGGCGTCATATCAACATATCCCTGAATCTCAAGGACGGGTGCGTCAGGACACAGTACGGGCTGAGTGACTTGGCACTTTCGAGCAACCGAACTCAGACATCTTTAGTCCTTCGGCAGCCGTTGTATCACGAGATAATTAAAACACAAGTGTTCGGCTGTGCAACGGGACTTCATTTGAACCTGTTCAACATCAGAAGCTTCATTGGTTAGACCATGTATCGCGCACGTCGAAGTATCTTTTACAGAAGGGGGGTTCTGTTCCCCGTGCCAATTAAGAGTGGTACAAGCAGAAGAGTGGCCGGTCTTTGGACAGGCAGAGGATTATGAAAGAAATTACGAAAAGTCTGGGTGCTGTCGGTACGACTCGCTTTCCAGGATGTGTTGATCCCACTGCTAATGGCTATCAATGGCATTTCTGTTGTCAGTTTCTATCCATTGTGTCTGAATAAGTATCCGGTGGTGCTGGTACCTCGGAATGAGTGCGGTAGGCTAGAACCAAGTCGCCTTCCCATCCACGCTTATTCTTTTCATCACAATAAAGCTTTGAGGTAAATTATGGTTGTACTTATTGCATTCAAATTGTTTGTGAATATATTTGTCATAGGGCCGTTTGACTACTAAAAGTCAGCCTCTTTAGTTGGTCACTATAAAACTGTATGGGACTTTGAGTACTGCAACATTTTGATTTTTCTTCGAAAAATATAGCTCATAATCAAAGCCTAAGCGCATGGCTTACTATGATTTCAAGTAAAATGACATCTTTTTGTCTGTACTTCCAAGGGTGATAATTGCTTTCACTTTGGTTTCATCGGGGGCAGCTTGTGTGTTTCAGTTGTCCGGAGGATTCCATTTTTTATATCCAGAGAGTCTGGTGGGCAGTGGCCTCGTCTCACTGGGCAATAGTTAGTCATTTCTGGACATTTTGGGTGACCAAGACATAACCTGAGCTTTTTTCGAGATATTCAGTTCAAGGGGAATTGGTACTGAAGGAAACTACTCAACTTTGTGAGCGTTTCTCAGGATAAAACAATCATTACAGTAACAGACTGGTATCGGTGGCTCCATTCCTTACGCAAGGACTGCGAAACTGACGCCACACTAAACTTGAATGAAACCAATAGTTTTGTGGTCACCAAAAAACAAATCTATCCCATAAATATCCTCTGGTAAATATTTAAAAATGTGCTACAAACGGAGTTAAATTGTGGTAAACCTCTGTCATCCCCTTTTGCAGAGGCCATTAACACAATAAAATACCTCAGTTCTCATTTGAAAGAGGAAGTAACATGTGAGTACATATTCTCTAG
The DNA here is from genome assembly GCA_003604175.2 of Clonorchis sinensis. Lineage (NCBI taxonomy): Eukaryota > Metazoa > Platyhelminthes > Trematoda > Opisthorchiida > Opisthorchiidae > Clonorchis > Clonorchis sinensis. The sequence goes on from CM030372.1 coordinate 24,650,101, forward strand.
AACAGTCATGGTAAAGCGGTCTTATTACGGAGACGGTCGTATCACGGAGAAAAGGAATGGGCAACACTGAGACAGATATGCACAGTCACGCAGCCTTCTTCGGAGAAAGAATTGCAGTATGGACGCTCGTTAAATATACAGATTAGCGCACCGGCTTTCAGCCACTGGCTGCAACAAAATATTTTTCTGTCGAAAGTGCCATTTTCCGGTCGCCATCCCACAACTAGACAACTATACCACTTGCGTCACTATCGATTCGTTTGAAGAGGAATGGTTCCAGTAAAGTCCGTTATAGTAAAACTTTACTGCTCTCAAGTATGGTCAGGTAACTGAGCAAAACTTGTTTGCGGAAGCTGCAACAGTATGTCCACATGGTCGCGGTGTGTATTAGTGCCAGTGAACGTCACAATAAGCGAGAACAGGTGCTCAGGTCTTATTGTAACCAGTTGAAGGCGGTCTATGCAGCTGCTTCGACTGCCAACACAATTTTCACTTCAAATTACCCTAGTTAAGCTGCTTACATAACTATCAGGTTTTCGTCCAGTAGTCCGAAAGTGAATAGATATGGATTAGCTCAAAAACGGAAGATGCCAGCTTATCCTGGCATCCGCCTAAACGCGCAAAAACGGACATAATAACGTGTACTGAGTGCATTTTAATAAACAGAACGAAAAATATCGATTGATTTGAATGTTACCAGCATGCAGGATGGCAATGGAACGATGAAATATTCCACGATCGAACAAATAATTAACAGAGGGTGTGGCTGAATTCACAATAAGTTCCTTTGAATTCTGGGATATTACGATCAGAGTATTATGTTGCACGGCAGTCCGCACTGTTTTAAAAGCATGCAGTAACGCGCAGCTTTAACTGAGCTGTGTAAGAAAAGTTAGTGGACCAATTGTTCTTAGTCGTTGAAAATATACCTCTACTCCAACTATTCGTGGTAAAATATCCGTTTCGGACTGTGAGTATACCTTGACACCAGAACGACCACGAAGTCACTTCCGGCTAAAGTCGGATTTTGTGTCAAAGGCCCTTCAGAAGAAGATTCACTGCATTTCTGTTTTCTTTTATAAAGTCATCGACGGAATCCTATCTGCATATACCTTGTTATTGTGAAAGCAGACAAGGAATATACCCTACTACGACCAGATAAGACCGCAATCGACTGCAGTTTTCATTGAATAGCACTGTGAAAATAGATCTAGCCTGTGGACTTGCACCCAAACTACGAAATTCTTTCCGGCCACCTTCCGTGCTGGGTAGAATCGACGCTGATAATAATTTTTAAACTTCGCGATAAGAACAAGAGCAGCCGACAAAGCCTGTTTTATCCTGCTGTTCCTGTTCACCGAGGATTTACATAATACCCAGCAAATATCGCGTGTATATTCAAAGGAATTTACGCGTGTATGTATCAAACAAGTAGGAAGTTGACGGATGTTCAGTGGGTTAGAGTTTAATGAATTCCTTCATTGTCAAATGAGGAAGGGAGTCAGTCGTATGCCAGCCAAAGTTCTAATTCGTACAAGTTACTTTTGTGCGGAGAGTTGTAGATCAAGTAGTCACATTCCAATGGCCTCTGCGACCGACAGCAGTCTGAATCGTACCAGTCTTGACAGATAGTCATGCTCTTGATCTTTGAGATGATCAGTTGTAGTTGGGTGCTTGAATTACGTTTTCTACAACCACCATTAGGGGGCACCGAATTGTGTCCAGCTGGTGTCATGCTAGTACGTGTCGATACCGTGGGACAAATTTCAGAGAATCAGAGACGTGTGCGGTACCAAGGTTGCCGGTAGGCTTCACATAGTTGTGGTTGCATTCCCGGCTCTAGGCGGTTATGCCGAGAAATCAGTCGGTGTTTATGGGGCAGTGTACGGGGAACTGCTCAGAGGTGGCACGCCTCATTGTATGACCTTCGGAAAGTCTCTAAAGAAAGCGGGCGCCACCGCTTTGGTAAGCTTTAATTGTAGTGTGATGTATGAGGTAAGTGCAAGCGCGTGCAAGGCTTGGTGAGTTTGATTGATGTGAATATGGCGTACATTCTTCCCCGTTTACGATTGAAGTAGTGTTTTACTTACACGCCAATTTACGTAAACCTCAATTTGGTTTAGGTCCGATACGCTGCCTGACGCAGTATAAAATTCCTGGCTTAGGGAGGACTCGCCAATAAAGAAATCGTTAGACTTTATAACTCAAGTGACGTGACTGGTATGCGGTTCTTTTACATCCATTCGCATTCTTTTCAGCTTCTTCCTACAAAAAATTATCCGGGATCAGCTGGAGACAGAAGCCGCAATCCGTTCAAACTGGCGATAACAAGGCACAGCGTCATACTTTGCCCGAGCTTTTCCATTGGTGTTCGGGTGAACAGTTTAGCGAACAGTGGATTCGCCAAGGTGGCCAGCCTGAGCGAACAACCCGATCATCGGGCCTTAATCCGATGGACTTTCTCTGCTGGTTAACAAGAACGGACTTAGAAAGCCTGTTCAGTTGAGGAAAAACATCCTGGTTACATATGAAGACAGTATGCAAGACAGTTTGGTGAACAATAAATAATGAAAAGTAGCCTTTTGGCTGACATTCTTTCAGTGTTTAGCTGCCATGCCACCCGAAGGTAGCATGATGTCTAGGATTCTGCCGGTTTTCCCAAGCCTAGACAGGAGCAGTTGAGAATACGGGGTTGGGTTAGAACCATGGAACTTCCTTTAACCACTGAGCTTTTCAAATCTGCCTGCATGAAACAAATACTTTTGTGCACACAAAAACACTTCTAGGGCCTTCTTTGTTAATGTATATCATAATGTTGCTCAAGCTAAATACGTTTTACGCTACTTCAACGTGAACCTCTTCGAATAAAAGATTTTTTTTGCTGATAAGCAGGATGGTGGTTTTTTAGGTGTCCAGGTGTTCCCCGCTAAAGTGAAAATCCTAATTTGACTAGTGAGGTGCACGTAGTTACCGGAAACATAATTCTGTGGAGCAAGTCATACAGTGTCTGTAAATGGTAAAATCTGAGCTGTTGGTTTATGGGGAAACTATCTCAAGAGATGTTAAAACCTGTGCTTGAAAAGGATTCCCTTCATCGGCTGCAATCCATTTCGAATGGTTTCTGCGGACGTTTGTGGCGAAAATCCAAGTCAGTGGGCTGATAGATTCGGTTTTCGTGCTCATGTTAGTTGTATTTTGCGATATTAAATCGTCTCAATGCCGACCAAAAGTTGCCTGATTGGTGCTAACTTGAAATCACCTTGAGGTGTCTTTTTTTCACACTCCACAATTCAAGCCAGTAGCATTCAGTTTGGTGTTCAAGCAGAACCTTGGATTGATGGAGACTCGGGGACTGCACCTACCTGATGAGCCCAAGGAGGACAAAACCGGTCGTGGGCTATCGGAAAGTTTCAGCATCCCTATGAACAGTATGTTTCGTTAAGAAACTTGACAGCCTATTTTCACTGAGCCCGATCGTTATTTTATTACCCGGTCCCATGGAGGGTCATCAGTTCAGCAAATTAACGGAAGACTGCGAACTATTTTCTAGTGTGACTTGAACACATAGGTGCTACAATTCCTCACCAATTGTCTTATCACCAGTACAGGACAGAAGTTGGGAATCATCTGCAATAAGTGTTGGTGCATCCGTCAGATTTTGTCGTTGACTCAAGTCCACTAAAGTCCAAGATCGAAATTTGATCACCGAAATCGAACTGAATAAATTTACTTCATGCAAACAGCATCCTGTTATTCGCTAATGCAAATTAGAGCCATTTGGAGAACGACAATGAATTTGACGCAACACTAGCGTGGGAGCTTCGTCGGCCGGATCAGGGGACTGGCACCATAAAATCAGTGCCTTAGGAACTTCATTATGCCGTATTTTTTGTAGTAAATTTTCTGGAAGTGTCATGCAGTGGAGCTATAAGGACAGGAGTTGGCCATTTGATCTCAAGTATGCCTAGTCGTGACTTGACGCACATCAGCTGTTGAAAGTTTGCGGCATCTGCCGCGCACATACAATGGTCTGTAGAGGGCGAGCTGCTCCGACTTTGAATCACGAATACCCGATAGATTCCACACAGATGAACAAGCGCGCAGAGACTTATGTACAACAAGGTCCGCAGACGAGTGCTACCTTTATTAGGTAAGCCGCTGTTCGAACCTTTTGACTTCTGTTCGAGCTCACTCAGTCTGCGTAGTGACTTCAGCCAACCTCGGCCTCTTTATAGTCTCTAGCGGCTGGGTTGTGTGCAGCTTTGTGAATGCACTGTCGTTTTAACTAGCTATAACGGCACATCTGGCCGTCATTTGGTGTCAACACGATCCTTCAAGATTTATGACACGTAGCTCAGCTGTATGGATGCAACAGACTGGCCAATTACAATCTATCGTCAAAGTCTGACTACAAAGAAATATATAGGACAAGTCTTTTAACCGCATGCACAAGGCAATTAAGCTCACTGTTTTGCCGCCCAAATAGGGTTGAAAAATAATGACTGAAGGGATATGACAGGTATCTAGATATTCCAGCCTCGGGTAACTGATAACCTCAAGTAGTGTTCCACCAAAAATTTCAACCACAAATAAGAATATTCAAGGATTTCACGGAGTACGGTGCATTTATTTTTAGCGGGCCACTAAAATCAGAACAAGTCGCCTCTGTCACCCATTTTGTATCAAGCTCCTGAAGCACTTAGCAATAACTAACTTACCTTAACCGAAGTTAAACTAAGAAGAAGAATGTAAACGGATAAAATAATAAACAGGAATGTTCAGATGGCAATTAGAAGAGACACTGCGCATCTTATGGACTGTAAAAAGTCGAAATCAGGAATGAGAATAGAATACACGTGTTCAGCACAAAGATTTTGGCTAACGCAACCGATAGGAATGAGGACAATGTCTTCATTGTGGACGAAACAAATAGACCAGAGGGATTAACATGTATATATACTATACTAACGATCATGTCGTATGCTAGACCTTAGAAGTCGCAGGTCTGTACATGTTTCCGAAGTTTAATTGACCCGAACCGGCTTTGTAATATTCCATATTCCATGACAACATTCCATGGAAATCTTACCTCAAAAATTCTCTGTATCTAGATGTCACGGTTTCTTATGTACAGTTTTGAGAGAGGCTCCACAGTTTAGTGTTTCATTTAGATCCTCAAATATCATGTCCATAGATACTGGATCACTGAGAGACTTTGCTTTGCTTGAAGAGATTCATGGATGTCTTTAGCGCATAAACCCAAGTAAGTGTTGTTCGTCAGAAACCCGCATTTGCTAATTTGGTAACTCTTTTTTACCGTGAGGCTTCTAAACAGGCTCGTGTAGTCTTTAGTCCAACGGTGCTGGTGTCCTCCAACATCAGGTGAACAATACAAAGTCAGGTTTCTAAATACTCGGGGTTTTTGTTGGGGTGAAACACAGAACGGATGTGAAGTCACACACAGAATATGCTGGCCCGCACCCAAACAACACTAAACATTTTATTATGCTGTATTTTTGATCGTACCGGAATCGCTATTTTCTCGCTGACACAAATCAAACCACACCATGTGCAACTTTACCTCAATTAGCCAATTTATTCTGATTTTGGTGTGACTCGCAAGTGGACCACTAGTCCATCCGGTTCAGACACAATACCCCCAAGTGTTTAAATTTCCCAAATTCATATGGCGATCACAGCCTACTATTTGTCTGGCTGATGAATGAATGACTCCCCTCCGCTTGGTCTCTGGTCTCACCCCCTCGGATTTAACTGAGCCACAGCATGCTCAGGGCAGTTCTCACAGCTTTGGGATGCTGGTCTCACCCCCTCGGATTTAACTGAGCTACAGCATGCTCAGGGCAATTCTCACAGCTTTGGGATAAAAGGTGTATGCTACCATCGTACTTGGGTGACTATTAACTTGAGTCAGGAGGTAAATCCCAGGATGTGAACAGGCCTATAATCTACTTACGTCTTAGTACAACAGTAACGTTCTTCCTATAACACTGTGTTGGACCTGTTTGGCTGTAGGAGTTGTCACTCCTGCTTTTTCTGACTTGCGCATGTCATTCGTGCTACCTCAAATCTAGTTTCTACAACAAACGAAATCCTCCAAAATAGGGCCTAATAAGACCAAGCTGTTGGGTCGATTGTCCCAGCTAACCGCTTCATCGACAAATCTCAGGAACTGGTGGTGTCTGAATATCGAAACCTAACAAAATGTTTGACGTTCCTATCAAAATCTGACCTAGTGGTGGCAATTCTCTAAGGGAACCTTTGGTTTGTTCGTTTTTCCCATACTTATGCACACTGAAGAAGCTCTTCTGCGACCAGTTCTGCCCTGCATGATTATATGTAAGCGAGACATTCATCCTACGTGAACACGTCACATCTGTCAAATGTGGTTGATTTTGCATGCGCTAAGTAACAGACCATCATAACATAAGAGACAAATAGGGTGTATTGAAGGATAACACACAATGGTTCGTCCAGTGCTAACACATTTTGGTTAAAAGCTGAGCAGGTGGATGAGTACTGTATAGCTCAGCATTGTACGGGGTTTGAACGTAAAAGCTGAGCAGGTGGATGAGTACTGTATGGCTCAGCGTTGTACGGGGTTTGAACGCTGCTGCCAATTATAAAAGGGTACTAAAGGTGCGTGATAGAATTAGGCCAATTGTTGCAAACTATCTGCTGATTTTGCATGATAATTCTTTGATCGCAGTCGCCTAGAACCAGTTTACGCATGTAATTAGAATAAAAATCCACTCAACACTCCCTACGGTGAATTCATGTAGTGGGCTTACGATGGACAGCAAATTCTTGTGGTTAATCGGTAACAAGGAACACATTCATTGTTTTTATACCCCGTGAGTAGATAAAATAACTGTACAGCGTAATACCAATTCCGTACAATCGTTTATTTACCAAAAAACATAAATCTCCAACTGCTTTCTTCGTCACAGCTGGCCGGCGTAAGTTTTTTAAACAGCTTCAGTTCAACGATGCACTTTTGCCAGTCTTTATGATGCATCTAGCTGAAGCTTGTTGCTCAGTAAAAGGCTGAGTACTCTACTTGCTTTGTCGGGCGTTGTGTCCTCACCATCATCCTAATCTTCTACTTCTATGCCAAGAGAGAAGGACACTTCCATACGAAAGGCTGGCGACCGTTTCCTCACCTAATCCTGAAATTCGGTGGCGGAAATGCTGTTAGTTTAGTCGAACTCGCTTCACTGGGAACGAGAACAATTTGACCTCTCTCGTGATAAGGTAAGCCATCATCAATTGCTAAGCGTTCTGAGCGTTCTTCTTGCTCACTGTCTCCGTACAAATCATCTGACGTAAATCTCCATTTTCTGAAACAACTGAATACTGCATTGAGATGAACGCATTCGGTTTACGTCTAATGCTAGTAACACATTCATACGACAGGACAAACATGTTCGACACTGTTTCTACGCGTAACCGATTACAAAGTTGAACGATATCTGTCGAAACACGCACGTAAAGGATTAGATTGCATCCTGGTCGGTCGGTGGATGACGAACGTGTAACTTGCAGGTAAATTTGTTAACCGGCTAATAAGAAACTCAGACTCAATGTGAAATAGCAGTGTCGACGGAAAAGCGTATCTGTCTGGTCCACAAGCTCCGTATCAAGGACTTTGTGGATGCTTCCAGGTTCAAAGTAGATGTGTTTAATCTACACTCCCAAAGCTACATGAAAATTTGTAATTTCCTAGTATGAGAGGAGCATACCTTCGTTCTCCTTACTTCAACAGAGTGAGGCGCTACTCGATTTTTAGACGCTCCATTCCAAATGGCTGTCTCGTTGTCTTGTAAAACTTAAACGTGACAAACTAGAATGGTACAGCGTGCTTCTACTAACATTAAACATATCTTTTTTGCCACAGTTAGTTGATAGCATGATATCATGGGGCGTAAGCCTGCGAAGTGAATTAATACATTGTTGTTGCACGTCCTTTTGTCCTCTATATATGTGAATAGTAATCTTGATATCGACGCTACAGAAAACACATTTGCCTCGTAGATGTTCATATCATGCCTCTGCTTCCATCACGGGGACCCTCGTTTGGATTCTGTAATGCGGTTCTGTAGTGACCAGCTTTGTATTGAGCGACATTAAACTGTTGCTCACAGCAGTCCATGCCTGAGACCTCAACATGGATCGTCCTTTTGCCTTAAATTCATTGAAACTTAGTACGGTTGATCCTATGGAACCTTTGATCGACTTTGTTGTGGTTTTATTTTGCTGACATGCCTAAGCAGCTATGGCGTCCCGAGTAGTTTTATGAAATACCTTCAAAGAACGAGTCACAAGGCTCAGGGCGGCTCCTGGGGACGACAGCTTTTCCAGGATACCTGCGTTCCGGGTGGTTGTCAGGCGACTCTTGTTTCCACGAGAGACAGTACAATCAGTCCGGAAGAGTCAAAACTTTCACGTTCTTACTGAACTCTGGTCATGAGTCTGACGGTCACGAGAAGACTGAACCTTACTGTGGTGACGGCTTGTGCGCCTCCGTGACCCACTGAGCTCAACTGGGCGTTGTCCGTTTGACATTCGGAAAGACTGTTTTGATTTATGTACGACTGTGACCCCATTCTGGATATTTTCATTAACCCTACTGCACCAAGTAATCAGGAAAACGTAGTGTTTCACTTGAATGAGTATGTCGATCTGAGCTCAGGTGACTCACTACAGTGCTTCCTTCGGATGACGCGAAAACGCACAAGCACATAAAGCTAAGTCCATTTAGCCCACCTGATTACCCTATTTATCTGAGTCTGCACACCTTTTACCCCATCTGCACAACGTGGTCCTTGAAACACACCATAGGGACCTGGATAATAAAATCATTTCGAATACCATGGAGATAACAAAGGATTTCATTGAAGTGAATTGACTCAGCCAGGCGTTACTTCAGCACTTTGAGTTCACAGTATCCAGAGCACGAGTTAACAATAATAGCAAGAGTATTAATATCTTTGAGGTCTCTTCTTCTGATCAGTAGAGATCGAGGAGTTACAAACTGAAGACAAGCGATTCATACAAGTAAAACAAGGGCAAAGCGGAGTTTGTGGATAGAAGGATGAAAATAATAGACATATCCAAACACCCAGCATTGCCAGCTGACGGATAAGGTCAGAACACCCTGGCTCAGCTACCAAACGATAATTAGATTTGGGGTGAGAAGTCTGTGCTAAAGATATTTTTCTGGGAGAAAGTCAAAAGATATACAGAACTATTATTAATGGCGATTTCCTTCTGTAAGTAAAGCCGGTCTATGCTGAAAAGCTGAAAAGCACAGCTCTTTCATATTTATTGGAAATCCTTAACAGTACGCATCTCAGGAAACTCCAGGGAGTATCGAACCCGCGACCCCCCAGGTGGTAGTATGAACACTTGACCTTTCGGTCAGCGGATTGTCTACATTCATTGATACTGATGACGAAAGAAGGTTAAATAAAGTTGTATTGAGTAGCTCCAAGGACCAGTCAGTCACATATTCTTGCTAATGATATTTTTTCTAAATTACCAGAGTCATCGCACCTAACGGAAATGACGGTTCAATTATGTCGGAAAAATATCAGTTATGCTGGCGTCTATCCAGTTTCCTAATGGCCAAAGTCCCTCATACAGTATTTCCGTAAGAAAGCAACTCTTATTCGAAGAAGAATCTCTTAAAACTCTTATCAGAGACCTATGACGCCAGATCTGCCATACTTATCAACCAGTACAAACTGTTACACTGTTGTCCTATCGGATTTACAAATTAGCTGTTACAGAGATCAGTCATTGTCCCTAGGACTACTTCTACCTTATCCTGATGGAATATGACTCCACTCAACTTGACGAACAACCTTCATCACATATTTATCTTCGCTTTTTGTTTTTATTTTGGTCTCACACGCCTGGGTAGAAATTATCTGGTTGATTCAGGTGACAGCGTGAGACGACAAACATGCAAGCATCTACTGCTGAACTCCGTATGTCTCATTTCCACATAATCAGTCTTGATTATTTACCACACACTGCAGTTGAGACAACCAATTTAATAACACCCCATGGTGTGTTGATTAAAACACCCAAAGGCATCGGATACTTTGTTAACAAAGTGTAGAAACCGAATAAGACGCCCCATTTTCGTCACCTCAAGAAAATACACCTCACTCCGTGAATACACTCCGCTATCCTCATTGGTCTGTTCCTTATGTAGGAATTAATGTGAACCAATGAAGTCCAGGTGACTATCAAGTAACCGCCTAGCTGACAGCAATCGCATGTCTATTTAGAACTTTACAGCAAAGTGTATCACTAATGTTCACTAATGAAAACCAAGTCCCTCATTAATGGTCTTCTTCGCGAACTTTCCCATGAGTGACTGCTAATGGAGAGTATCAGTGGAGTTGGCCTTTGCTCTCTGATTTGGTCGCGTATAATATTACCTGGACACTGTTCCGTGAAGATCAAGCTTTCTGGTTAAAATTTCGAAATAATCCAACAAAAACCCAGCTGCCGAGCCTCCAGCATTTTGCTACAAACGAACAACCCGGGGCGCTCAAAACTTTCACCTCTTCTGAAGCAGCTGTATCCCACTCAAGAGGCATTCTTACCAGGAACCTGGAGGGATAAACAAAACGATCACTACAGTAGGATGTCTGCTATGGTGAAACACGCTTTCTTCCACAACTACCAAAGGCTACCCTCGTTGTGAATGGCAGTTTGTTAGGGTAGCATATGTACCTGTTCTACAAAGTTTTAAAATATTATGATTGATTTTTTCAAGATGTTTGATAGACTTATTGATCCCCGACTGTTTGAAAATGACATCGGACACAAGCATCTTATAGTAATTCATTGACATTTAAACGAGACTGGAAACGTTAGACGGGCGGCGTCATTCCACACGGGATGATTACTCGACTTGGCCTAACCGTTTACCTTTTTCTGCTTCCTTGTGAAGGACGAGCGCCTGTTCCCGACACCTGGATTTATGCCAATTATCCATTCAATTGGTACGACAGCAGGAAGCAATTCCAACTACCTATCTGGTTCCGTGGATTCTACTTCCCACCATTTGCATTTTGGTCCACTACTGACGAGAGTCTAAGAAGTTGGAATTACGTTAAAACTGCCAACTACGAAGTGCCACGTTATATAAAGGATGGATACTGGGTCCCGAATGCTTTCAGGTAAGAAGGTTTGTGCTATTCAGTTATATACACTACCTTTACCCTAATGTTGATCATCATGTGAGTAGCCTTTTCACTGCATATGGTTGATCCTTAAGCATTCCATCTGTATTCCAGGGGTTAAACTGAGATTGCTTCACTACACCCACTAAACTTTAATTCAGACGCCTGATGAGACTCTGATTATTGTATGGAAGCTGGATGTCTTGAAAGGCACCCTTTATTTATGCGATCGTCTTCAGAATTAGTAAGATTATGCCCCCTTAGCCCTTGATGCGCAGCATAAATGGTCTCTCCTTTCTTTGCATTGTGATTAATTAGCTCTGATCTTTAATGGAGAGAAGGTGAAAAGGCTGTAAAGAATTTTTGTGTGAAAGTTTGGACTCGTTTAAATATAGTACGGCTGTCCCCCAGAAGGGTTCCTCCGTCCGAATAAAGGTCATACAAGGACCGTTCTTCTGTTTTCCCAACTGCTGTCTTTTGAGTGGATGAGAAAACCACTCTTAATCTTAAAGCTAGCAAGGATGACCACGTAACTTATTTCTGGTGCCATTGTTGACCTAAAGGTGCTCTACCAGTAGCTGTTTCATGCGTATCTGTCATTTTAATCGTGTCCGCATTTCTCTGGGGTACATTTCTCAGGAGAACCGGCCCATCTTGTCGCTCCTCTTTGGCATCATTGACTACGTGTGACATAAATTATTGGGTTGTTTAACAGGTCAGAACGAATCCCACCGCGTGTACAAGAAAGCTCACCTGATGCGTAAAGTGCCCAACCGACCATGACACGAGGCAGTCCATAGTTTCCATGTTAATCCCATATACAAATAACCTACTTTTAGCATCGGCGTCAACGTAGGCGTTAACGTAGGTCGCACGCATGCCAAAGAAACCAATTATATATGCCAGCTGATTATGACCGTTGTAAATAGCTCCAATTAAAGTAACCAGCAGAAGTTAAGTTTCCAGTATTTGTAGAACCACTCCTATGCTCTTACTTCTGAAAAAACAACCATGTTAAGTAGCCAGGCACAAGCCTCGGCAAGTCATTCTGTCAAATCAAGGAATCGCATGGCTGATTTGATTTTCGAGACATGAATGTTGTCATTTTCTATGGAAGTGAGTTGCTGTGCGGAACCTTTTCAGCCAGGATGTTAGAATCCTTAAAACTCGTTTTGATTCCGTGGCTCTAGTGGACAAGAAACATTAGAAACCGAAAGGCTTAGTTCAGAGCGTGTTTATTTTTTAGTCTGATCAAACATCATTTAGCAAACTGGTATTTTAGTGTCACTGTTTACTTCCTTCGATGAGCCGAACAGTTCAGTGTTAGCATGTCTCCATCGAGCGAGCGATATCTTCTGCGAAACCTTCCAGATTTCCCCTGAAGGATTATCTTGTAATTATATATATATATGCTTATATATATATGAGCCCTCATTTTTACATCCAGATATGTAGATGAGCTGAATGTACGAATCTGTAAGGCTCGGGTCACGTTTGCTAATTTGAGACACCTATGGCGTCAAAGTGGTGTGTCCCTGAATTTCAAGGGACGTCTGTCTCAAGCTACAGTGCGGACTGTTTTGTTGTGTGGCTGTGAGACTTGGCGAAACTGAGACGCCTTCAGGTGTTTGACAATTGTTGTCTCAGAACAATAGCTGGGGGGGTTGGTGGGCGTATCCCTAACGAGGCAATTAGAAAGCGAGTTTTCGGTTGTGCAACGGGTACTTCCATTAAATAATGTGTCCAGCACCAGAAGCTGCGTTGGTTGGGACATGTGTTGCGTACGCCGAACCATCGTTTGCCGAATAGAGGACTGTTTTTCGTGCTTAGTTCAGAGTGGCGGAAGCAGAGAGGTAGCCAACCCTTGACCAGGCAGAGGGGTATAAAAAAAATCACGAAACGTTTGGGTGCTGTCGGTGCTATTCTCCTTTCAGGATGGGAACCGCGGTATCCTCAATGCGCCTGGTTGGAGACGCTGAAAGATATGGCTGACAGCCGATGTCAGTGGCAATCTTCTTGTCAGTTTCTATCCAGAATGCCTGAATGAGCATCTAGAGGTGTAGGCACCTCGAAATGATTATAATAAGCTAGCACCAAGTCTTTTCCCCGTCCGCCTTCATTCTTTTCTTCACAATAAAACTTTCAAATAAATCATGGTTGTACGGCAGTGAAAGGTCGGTGTTGATCACTGATGTCATGCTGTTGATGATGATGCTGACTTACATGGCCAATTTGCACACAAGAAGTTCTGTTTTATAATCATTATTCGAGTTAGCGTTCATCGTGGGTAAGCTGCAAATAACTCCACTAGCGGACAGTTTATTTATGTTCATTTTAACATGATAGGCTTCTGAAAGTCAAAGGGAATAAACGTGGAGAAGTTAAAATGGAAGTTTGTTGACAGCATAGTCAGATGCCGACATGCAATCGGCCACTCGAGCACAATAGGATGAATCGACACAGGCCTCTAAGCGGTGTTGATTAGATTTTTCCTTCCAAGTGAAAACCCGCCCTTCACACCATAAAAAAGCCACAGTCCTTTTTAAATCTCAACCAGGAGTAATTAAACACACGAACAGTTTGGAGCGAGGCTGAACGACAGTTTTGAAGACATTTTCGGGATCCAGGCCATATCCATCAAGTGAGCAGTGTGGAGTTTCATAGAGATTGAATTTTTTTTACCGAGAACTTTGTGAATAACGGGTGGTGTCACCGGACCAACTAGACCGCCAGTTTTGACTTGTATTGTGCCCCGAACATACACGAAGTCGGTACTACGGAAAGTTCCATTATCTTACCACATGTTAATATTGCGCGCATATTATTTGTGAGAAATCCACTCTCCAGGTGAGATCAAACCATCGTCGGAATGATCGGATGTGAAGCCGGTCATCTGACCAAACGGCCATCCTGAAGACAGTCGCCGTAAATGGGTAAATGTAAGGTGCAGGTCGGTTTGCGGCGAAAAGAGTGGATGGAGCTTTAGGCCATCTTGGAACAATCGTTACATTATCAGTAAAGGAACTTATGTTCCCAAATGATGGTTATGCTAGCTTTTACTGGCAACCCTTTGCGCAGCTGCTGCGATTCACCACCAGAGAAAATCGTCTTATTTAAGAAACCTTGCTTCTTCGACAATATGGATAACCTAATTTTTTTCAGCTTGGTTAGTCCTAACAAAACCTCCAGAGACTTTATTAGAGAGAAGTCACCGGATCACGTCATCCCTTTAAATGTTACTGTTTAGCATACGGAAGTCTACGACCATTAAGGTTAAAAATATTCTCTCATCGGACCTTTCAAACGCATTATCTATCTACTCTCCAGCCATACTACGTCGCTAGTCGCTTCTGACTATCGTAGCAACATTGTTGTCCTTGGCATCTGGTCTATTAGCAACTCACGTGACGACATAGTAAGGACAGCGATGTAGCAACGCAATGGTGACCGCAAGCGACTTATGCTACGGTCACGTATTGATGGTGTGAACAGTCTTATTGCTGACATCGTTCGTAGCATATCCAGACAGACTAGAAGACAATGCATTTTATAAGATGTGATCCAGTATTGGATCTCCAAGGCCATGAAATTAGAAATGAAAAAGATGTGAAGTAGATCTGAGCCAAATAATTTGCAAGGGATAGACATAATAGAAGGACCAAGTATGTCAAACGTTCGAGGAATACTACCACGTTATCTAACGCAAAGTAAAGTGATCTGCAGCGTAGAAGAAGAGTAATTCCAATATATCTGTAGTCCATCCGACTTTTCCATTGTATTTATTTTGCCCTGGTTTTCTGGTCCGTTTTCCTGCGGTGTTCACACGTTCAACAGTCCACTTTTTAGACACTTGGACTTGACCTTTTAACATTCTCAGTTTCCCAAATTTTATGAGGTTAATCAGCATAATCTAACGAACACGATTTGACATGACTAAGATTAATCATGCCCTGGGTAGTTAACCGCAACCTAACACACACGGCCCTTTTCTGGGCCAGTTTGATTTTCATGCCCTAATTTCCCTTTATTGCGGAGTGTGCTGAAGGGAGAACAGACCAACATCTTCGACATCCCACTGAAAATTAAAAGGTGAACTAAAAAAGACAGAGCAATTCTGATATCATATTTCAGAATGCTAAAGTTTGCTCCGATGGAGATTCTGCATGTGGGCCTGAAACTTCCACCACACTCGCAAACTATGACATACATGCAAACTTTGTGGAATTGCTGGTGGTCTTCGTGTACAGTTTCGGCTGTGTATGAAGGATCAGCCGTGAAACCAGTGTACAGTCACAAGCATCTTCCGTTAATAGTAAGTTAGTTTTCTAGTCGGATATTCAGTCAGTACCTCAACTGCATAAGGAACATGGCGGGGTCGTTCGTAACCTTATGTGCAGAATATTCCCAGGAGAAATATTAATTTTTTTCTAGAATAACAGGAAATTACCTGTATGTCCAAGTCGGAACTTTGGTAAGATTCTTCAAACATTTCACTGGACAACACGCAATTGACTTACTACTCACAAACTTCAATTTAAATGACCATCTACAGTCAGACAGCACTTTAACAAAGGCCCTCCCTTGTGGTTGCATTGTCCACAGACACTGAGCTTAGCGTGACCCAGCAGTGCCCATCTCTATCAGTAGACGTCTCTTTATAAGTTCCTAAGGGATATTACTTGGAAGGCCCTCTATGTAAGTGATCAGTGTAGCTGCTCGATTTTCACAAAAAATACATTGTAAACTAGGTGTGGGTTCTGGCAGATAGTAGCCTTAGGTGGAGTCACCCTTGCGAATCAAGGTCAGCGGTGAATGGTGGATGATGACGATGCCTGAAGCTGAAGTGAATAGGAACGAACATAATGGCTGATGATAGCTATTGTTGTTTTTAACATCAACTGGGGTATGAGTATCACTGACGTGACATGTAACCGACTTCAGATGACCAGTAGGAGTAATCATGATTACGAAGACTTTATCACACATGCTGCGAAAGGACCGTGGGGCAATGGCTTTCCGAAGGCGAGGAGTTACAACCTTACGAGCAGAAGCCCCTTTAGCAACGCAAGAATTATTGCCACTGTCTACACGGAAATTGGTGAAAGTGGCTGGTCTTAGCTCACACAGCCTGCCGTTGATCGGTATTGACCTCAAACCAGCTGACTTGGGAGCTTACCAACATCAGCTAGATTCGTATGCCTGACTAAAAATGCTGTAAGATACACGATAAGTCAATGGTGAAGCACGTTTCCACAAGTCATATATAAACGGCATTTTTAATACTGTGGACAGTAGAAAGTTTTAAAGCTTTAAATCTTTAACCCATGCAGAATAACCGAAAAGCATTTTGCAGCTGTTTCAGCTTTCTTGAAGATACCAGTGGTGCACGTTTCACTTAGGCTGTTGGTTCCTTTTTTGAAATTGGTAAGAAGAAGTTGAGAAAGAGTATCCCCAACAACCCAACGGCCCAAAGCACAGAATGAGGGATAAGTTATGTTTTTCTGTAGGTTTATTGATCATATCGCTCTTATCTGAACAGCCTTTCTCCCCTCGTGGAATAATTATTCCGGTTAACCTACATCAAATGGAGGAAGAACTGGACTCGAGTTCCGCGTGGACACGTAGGTTCGAGCATGATAATTTGGATGCATCTAGCCTGCACTACTGAAACAATAACAGTGCACTCGTCTTAAATGTCAGATTTCAACGGTTCAACTCTTGCCGTGGCCAAGGCTGATGATGTCCTATGGGGCCGAAACTCCCATTCAGTTCTTCCCCCCTTTTGTGTAGATGAACCGGGTTAATTACCAGGACGTGAATAAGATCGTTTAACCGAGGGTGACGTGAGAGCAAATTGTACATATCCCGCGACCGGCTAATCTTCTTCAACTGAAGGCAAGTTTCACTGCTGCTTAGACACCCGTAGCTAAATGATAAGACGTATTATCTCCACCTTGAAAGGTCGCATGTTTCAACTGCTCATGCGAATAAGTTGAGTGTCGCTATTGATTATCAACAAAGGTGAAGTAGTTATAAGGTGCTTTGTAGCTTCTTTGGCATTGTCGACCTTTCTTTCAGAGTGAAAGTAAACTTACTAGTCCTTTACTTTTCATCTTCGTCAGGTAAAAACGACGGATATAAATAGCGAACATAAATTAAATTGTGCCCGAACAACCTGCTGCCATAATACCTATACATTTCCATACTTTTTCGCACATGAAGAACTTACTGTATTGCGGAAGCCCTTCACAAGGAGTACGCGGATTTCTACTATGGCTTTACTTATGAAGACTATTACAAAGATCCGGCAGATTCGATTCGTAATGTTTTTTCCATTCACAAATCCTACTACGACGAAGGGTATCTGACTATCATGCATTTGATGATCAACCTTTGTCAGTGCCTGCGGAAATACGTAAGTCAATTTATGAGGTTACACTATCATGGTTACATGGTCACACCAACTTGCAGTTAATGTGGAACCCATATTTTCCATCTGATTGCTAAGTAGCTGTTCTGACTCATGAACTTCTTTACTGTGACGTAAAATTGGTTAGCCTATGTTGATACGACTCGTTCAATAGCCATTTAGCTATTGCGGAACTAGGCTTGTTTGGCGCAGTGATTTGTTTGTGTTTATTTCATGGTATCAGACAAACTAACGTGGGTTCAGTTGCCTGAAAACATCACAAACGGGAGATTCAGCTGGGTTCCAGGTGAGTCTCTCGAAAAAAACAAATTGATATGCAAATGAGTGTATTTCTCGATAACAGGGTTCTGTTTTATGTGTGACGTCATGTTCCAGAAACCTGACCTATTCTGTCCAAACCCATGCCGGAAACCAGGCATTTGCAAGGATGTGATTCATAGCAATGGTGTCTGTCACGCAGTTCGCGATTATACCGTTACGGTCAATCTGACTAGTCGGACACGGAGCAAATTGAGGAACATCTACGATCTGGACTATCGTTGCGAATGCGAAATTGGCTTTCATTTCAATCGAACTGAAAAACGGTGTGTGGCACTTGGAGCTCCATGTCAGCAGAGCAGGTGAGCCCACAGCATGAATATGGACGACTTATATCTTTAAAAATCCAGGTCACCTTAAAATGCAATATGAGATATACCTCCAGGCGCACGACGACTAATACAGACTTATGCTGTGCTATTTACCTTACCATTTAATTTACTGAAAAGTTAGTCACTCGTGTTTAGGGGGAATACCGAACGTCCGGTACCAGAAATGAATTTCTGATAGCATTTCAAATTAAACTTAGGACAGGACGAGAATACTAACTGAAGATGAGTAATATTTCCATAAAGGTTGATCAGACCAAAAATTAACTAATTCCAAGCGACTTCACTTCATGCGTTGGCCTTCAGTAAACTACCAAGGACGTAAAATACGAGGCGGTATTTATGCACTTGCATACTCTGTTTTATTTATTTGTCCAACACTGTTCTGTAGTATACGCCTGGAGAGGTACACTGTATCGTACAACAGCCCACTGCTCTATGTTCCTTAAGTCGCTTCCCTAGAGAGAGAGTGACTGCTTTTCTCACCAATGCTGTCCCCCCAGTAAGAGGAACCCAGATATTCACCTTTTATACCGTCATCTCTACTGTTGAGTCTCAAGTTACTTTTATGCCGCTCCCCTCACAGTTGCCTCAATGGTGGCGCCTGTATTCCCCTACCGGTCGGTACGTTTACACCATCCGGTTTGAAATATGAATGCCAATGTCAGCCAGCTTGGCAGGGACTGATTTGTGAGGTAAGATAATTGTTAACAGTCGGTCAGAGTGATTGAAGTGGTCAGCCCCGAGAAAAGCATTATGAATCCTCCGAACCAAATCACATTCACTTAAAACAGGATAACGAAAGTTGTATCCATGTTTAATAAGTTACAGCTGCCATTTAGGCGCTTTTTACTTGTCGGTCATTACTACAATAAGCCTTGCTCAGGAGCAAACTAACTAAAACAAACAGGGGAAAATTATGCTACTCAATAGAAAGATCTCGGTAAGAGGGATAATTCACAGGATGAAAGAACTTTTCATCTGAGAAGTTGTCATTTGAGGATCCAGTCAGCATGCGACCACGTGATCTGAATTCAGTGACTAAATGATACGTAGAGCCATATACTGATGCCATGTGCGAGTTAGCCACACTGCTGATTAGTCGTCGGTGGCTTAACGACTTAACTGGGCAGTCTCAGATACCATTCTCGCTGATGATTTGTGAGATGCGCACTAATGATGAATCCCAATAAGGATAAAACAGCCGTACAATGCTTCTCGGCTTTTCGGCATAGATTGATTTCACTTACAGGACGAAATTTCTAATGAAATTTTGGAGTATCTGGCAGTTATGATTACGCCTGAGATCACACTAGCTCCGAGCGGTCCGAACTAACCTGGAAGCCGAGCAATCGAGGACAGATAGAACAGCCATATAAGTCCGTTACTGACTTTAGTTGGTGGTTTCTGTCGGGGGTATAAAGTAAACACTAAGTAGGAATATTCTACTCACCGGAACGGTGGTTTTTATCCGATGGATACTGAACCGTCTGGACAAGAACTACATTCTTTTTATTAACCAGGGATGGCTTGAAGTCGTTTTCGCAGAAATCAGTTTTGAAGCATTCGTTTCATACGACGGTCACAATAGCAGCCATTCCACCGGTGCTGCACTATACTACTGAAAACGAAAACTTACGAATGGCAACTTCTAGAACCTACTGCAGCCAAACAATTGCTTCGTCCCATGAAGGAGTGCTAAACTAGGGTCATGCACCTGTCGAATCGCGCCAACGCGATTTTGATTGCATTCGGCGGTACATTTTTCCTGTGATCTCTTTGTTCGGCAGGTCGTTTTCTAGACTCTCCGACGGAAATACATGCCCCTTAGATACACCCCGGTCGCTAAGGTGGCATTCCCAACACTAAACCATCCAACATTGACAATGCCTATATACGCACACATCATATGTAGACACTTGCCGTTAACGTTCGCTGATACAGCCCAAACAAAGGGGTTTTGTTTTACAGATGATTCATTGTGAGTTCCCTCATAACGAAAGACTACCAGTTGAATGAAGGAATTTTTATATAAGTTTCCCATCGCTGCCTCTTGTGAGCATAAACCTCAAAAGAATCACAGAGTTCTTTTGCTAATCACAGCCGGATGGTTGTTATCCTCGGGTTTTTCATACCTTTGGCCTATTTGTGTCAACCCTCTTTCTGTCCATTTCACATCGCGTATGGTGACTATTTACACACGCGCAAATTCGCTTCCACTCAAAAACTCCCGTGTGACACACTCTAATTCGCTCAGTTTGACCATCGCTCGCTTCCAAAGTCCGTTGTAGATCAACTGTAGCTCACTACAAATTAATTTATTGTTGTCTGTTGCGAAAACGCTTGTGGCCAATTACGTGAAATAAGGCCCGCTGAATGAAGCAAATAAGATCCAGATATTATTATGGATTTCTTTTGTGGGGTTTTGCGGGATATGTGTTGTTCATATCCACACCACTCTCGTTTGAACGGTCATCCTACTGTTCTGGCGTAATTATTCTGGTGAATTCACACCAAAGGGGGGTGGAGGAAAAACTGGACTGGAGTTTCGCTCTTACTAGAGCTCATCAGCAGTGCATATCCAATGGCCGTACCGGGATTCGAACCCCGGGACATCTGACATGCGAGGCGATTACATTAACGCGGTTACTGGAGATGAACTTTGATCGTTTACTCTCAGAACGTGAGTCTGTGAGTCCCCTTGTTATTACTTATAAGTTGGTCAAGTTGATACTCAGGGTTTTTCACGTTGATCTTAGATCCTGTGAAGGTTGATGCGCTTTAGTTTATCCAATATTTTCCATTTATGTAACTCATGTAGCGAATCTGGTTATATATTCTTGTCGATAGAAGGGTGTTGATGTCCCATTTTTCGGGTCGCGCATAGTAATTCTTCCGCGCCTGTGATCGAGACGGAATTCTGGACTGAAGTTAACCAACGGAGAGTCTACCTCTTTCGGGTGTGGAGTTTGCCCTAGTTAGCAAATAAGAAAAGTAAGATGGAATTTTTATCAAGAGAAGAAAGCACCGCTGTTTTGACATTGCAGATATTTCATTACATTCTAGAACCTGTCTTAACGTGTTCACACTTGCTGCAGCTAGCGCCACTTCTTAACTCCCAGACCGATCCATCGCAGTACGATGACCGAATGTTGTTTGCCTGCTTGCTTGTACTTTGCTATGGATCAACCAGGATACTCGTGCATGTACTAAGAGTTACAGAAGACGTAAGATCAATATAGCAGTACTGAGTGCTAAATTAACAAGAGTACAATATGCAACAAGCAAAGATGGATGAGCTTGCTAGACACACTGGTATTGAACAATTGGACCCGGTTTCCAACAAATACTGCAATGTATTCAATAGGCAAATTTGTTTCCTGAAATCTGGTTCGCACTACATAACTTCCCATAATACCAGCTTATCACGATAGGATTTTTTAACAAGCAGGAGGGGCTCTAACACCCGTAAAACAATAAAGTGATACGAGGCGACGATCATGCGCGACCTGAGTTCGCATTGTCGTAATGCATCTTCACAGAAACTACTGACGGAGTTCAGACGAATGGCCAGCACCCCAAGTTTTCAGCTGCTACCTTGGATCTTGTTAGGTAGCTTCCACTTGAGAATTCGACAGGCTTCACGGTGAGCCCAGGACCAATCGCTTTGTGTTCTCCCTGTAGCGAGCACATTTGATCTACAACTGGGTGACCCGACCTAAGTGTTTTTCCAGCTACGTAGCTTTAGCAACGTTTGTTATATATAAACCCACCCCTAAGAGAAATGCACACAAGGCTCATATTTGTGAGACCCATCTGAAATTGTGACAGTCCGGGGCATAGAGTGAAGAGTTCGTAGTATTTGGTACCAGTAAATAACCAAATCTTAGTGCTAAGGTTTGATTTTTGCACCTTGAAATTCCAGTCTGGATTTGTCCTTAGTGCAAAAAACTGATGGCAGATGGTCTGAGGCAGAGTTTCCCACATTTCGCATAGTCTAATATATGCTTAGCATGGGAAGAGTGCATGACATGTCATCACGAACACAGACGCAGACTATGATACAAACTCGGTACTGCTAGCACTTTTAAATCGCACCAGAAAGCGGGATGAATTTGGAGTTGATGGAAAATACAGCGAATACTCGAACGTCAGAATTCGAATGCACAACAGAAATCTTAGCAAGGAGATACTTATAAGAAAAAGAAGCTTTTCACACATCCACCCGTCGAGGAGAGGATGAAAATTTTCATTGTCGGAACGGGCCTCAGATTAACCTCTAGGGTTGTTGGTTTAAGATTCCTATGGTCATGAATATGATCATCATCATCGTCATCGTCGTCACCTTCAGCTGTAACAGTCGAATGTGTGCGGCACACAAGGTTAAAGCTGCCACAGTTTGATTCACTGATGATTCGGGGAGATAGGAATGGACTGCTGCGCATGGGACGCGGCAGATGACGAAATTAGTGCGTGAATTTACCAGCGTTACTGGGATTTGCACTGCGGCGGCCCAGAGGGGGAGCTATGAATTGAAAGCAATAGCTTGAATTCATGCGCGCTATTTGAGCGCACGAGTGGGCCACTTCCGCCAAAGTCCTGTTTCTGGATCCCCATCCATGGAGATGGTAATGACCAGCGGTTCATATTTATATGCTAAGCCATTGTTTGGCCTCCTCTGACTTGTTTCCACCCTCCACATGGTTGCGAAAAAAAGGGTTCTCAGAAGAAATCGGCTGACTAGAATATAGAGCATGCGACCAAGCTGGCGCAACCTATGGAGTGCGATCAGTTCACCTATCGTGGCGAGTTATTTCTTCCGAAATCTATTAGACGTGCTTCAGCTCAACTGATCCGTCGTTCCCACTAAACTGTGGCAATGCTCCAAAAATATCGATGGTCAAACACTGAAAGTTATTTAACGTCCTTAGTACTTAGCGGCCGGGTTTATTACCAGTATAAGAGTATTGAGCAAACCTCAGCACTGTACACTAGACTCTTGACAGAAAAGCTGATGTCGTGTCTGCGTCGCAGGTGATGCGGGTTGACAAAAGATACCCTGGCCTTCCAAATCTGGATGGAAATGCCCTCTTTAGTTAGACCACCAAGATTGCTATAGCCGCCCAGGTGGACAAATTTGTCTGCTACCTCAATGGGCTCATCCACAAGCGTAAGATTCAATTTCGAACCCAGAAAATTTTTCAGCAGCACTGCACACTGTGTAGATGCAAAGAACATGCCAACGTGGGGCGGACTTATTTAGATTATTTTATATCACGTACATTGGCTCCAGATCTATGGAGAGCCATGTAGCTTTCATACTTGATATCTGTGAGCAAGCGCCTTGGGAGCATTTTGGCCCCACAAACCTTATAAGCTAGGAGTGAGTCTTCCACGATTAGAATGATGAAGAAATCGAAGAGAAAAAGGTGAAAAAAGACATTCTCGCTTGCCACTAGCTGATGTAGTGAATCTCAGCGACAGCTTTCTGTAAACATTCACACGTTCACGGTAGTTAGGGTATAGCACCTTAAGGAGAGCCAAGAATTTTCGAGGGGCATTTTTGCCCCATAGGGCCTGACGGTCCACAGAGCAAAAGACGGCTTTCGATTCAAGGAAAACCACCATTGTTGGTTGCTGGAAGCAGTGTCGCTGTGCCAAATTCTGTTGGAAGGTGAAAATTTAATCGAAAGATGCGACCAAAGAACATTTTCGATGCCACAGCTACCTGGATAGTGCCATGGTGGTTTTCCTAATAGTTTTTGCGTACCATCTTTAAAGATGGGAATGACCGTCCATGGGCCTTATTCTGTAGGCATTTTCTCTTCACTCCATGTAGTACTGATAAGTTTTATCAGGTGCGTCACGTTTCTCCGCATTCTTTGAATAGAGCTGCTTCTTTCAATGCACATCTTCCTCTTCAAACCTCCATAATGATGCCTCCACAATGCGCAGCTACCCAACTCCATCTCCCTAGGTCATCGGTGAACAAAACAGCGGCAGCTATAACCACTGTACAGCACGTATGTGATTCTACAGCTGATCAATATGATTGATACTGTTATTATTGCTGTCATTAGTATTGAGGAGAGCTAAACACTAACAACCTACTCCTGGTGCATTTCGGCTTCCTAGAAGGAGTACTTCGTGATATATTTCTTCCTTTGACGGGCGATTAACATTTGCATTCCATTTCCTCGCATGCAAAGGTATCAGAGAAACCTGACAGACAGCTGTGAACGTAGCTAGCACGGCTCCTTCCACATTTTGCCATGCATCATCCACAAGCAAAACGCTGGTTTGCTGCAGATAGTAGCTGAGATAGCTTAGTTCGGTGATGCTGAGCTACAGTAGTTCACCGGAGATGGTGGATTGCTGACTTGTGAAGGCTTCAGGCACGCTCGCTCTGTGTAGCGGTCGGAACCAAGTTACCTGCCACAGAAGGGACGGTAGTCTCCGATCGCTGTTCCCTAAACTTGGCAGAGAGCCGAGTGATCCAAACGGTTGATCTGTACTTGGTGGACATCAAGTTACACGGTGCCAGCGTACTTCATGAAAATTCGCCCTGATTGGTACGCAACTTGAGGACTCACTCTCCATTGTCAAAGTGGTGCGCATGGACCTCAAGTTGGCCGTTCAGAGATGATTCCGAACAGCTCGGACTTCGGTATTCATATCCTCCACAACGTTGACAATCTCAGCGCTTTTTGCTTGACGAATAAGCCCCGATAGGGCTCAATAGAAAGCATCCTTCTCAACTTCAGAACTGCGGTCGATTGGGGCATAGATCGACACTACAAACAAGCGTCAGATTTTTGCCAAGCGTCAGTGAGCTTGATTGAGCTGGATAACCGAACGGTGCATGGACGACTGTTCACAGGAACCTAACCTAAGTCTGGGGCTGGGTGCAACCTCCACACCATATATTCCGCAAGCTATCGCTTCTTAATCATCGGACACAAAACAAGTGAAATGTGAAGAGGTCGAGTTCGTCCTAGACGCTCGGAACTTGCATACGTGCTCCAAAGAAAGTACACATTAACTTTGAGGGCGTATAAAGTCTGGGCGGGTATTGTCTGCCAATTTTACATACGGTAGGGATATTGGGAGCTTTTACGTAGAAGGGTATACGCGGATTTAGAAAAGCGTCATTTTATTAATTGATGGTTGGCAACCAGAGGCATATGACAAATTGGTTAGATAACTGACAATCGAGTGATCCAGGGCAGAAAAGGGCTGGGGAAGAACATCAGTGAACAAAGAACTGTGCAGGCAAATGATACTTCCCGTATACCCAGGTTGAGGATGATTTGAGGTACGACCTATCCACAAGGCAGCAGCAGGATGTACGGTTTCATTCGGAGACATTAACCTTGGCCTGTGACTCGCAAGGCAGTGGATAGTAGGGTTTTCTTGTGGGTCCTGTCTGGACCAGGTGACTCATTGTTGGACAGTAGGGAACTGGTTCAGCCCCAAGGCGCAGGGAATAGGACGGATGTGACACTCCTGGTGCTGCCACGCACGGC
Organism: Clonorchis sinensis; assembly: GCA_003604175.2. NCBI lineage: Eukaryota > Metazoa > Platyhelminthes > Trematoda > Opisthorchiida > Opisthorchiidae > Clonorchis > Clonorchis sinensis. The sequence goes on from CM030372.1 coordinate 24,675,923, forward strand.
AGATGCGCTTCAAGCCGCATGGTAATGTTAAGCTATTACTCGACCACATTATTACTGACCGGCGGTCGCGGTCAACTGCTGGGCAGCTGGACTGTGAGGATTTTAGGCTCGAACCTTTCTGACCCGTTCTTCCTCAGGGCAAGGCAGCATCACTGCTTCCATCACCAGGAACATGCTGGTTGCCTGCACTTTCTTCACACTCCCCTACCAGAGAACCAAACGACTCTATCCCCAAACGGCCACATAATATGGTGACTCAATACATGGGTTCGCTGCTGCTGCTCTAACTCTTCCTGGCCTTCCCGGCATGGTTGGGTCTTGGACCGCACTGGTGTAGCCGGTGCGGTCATTGCAGCGTGCAAGCTGGACTGCCAAGTGAAAAAGGCAGCTTTAGGTCGGAAATGTTTTTATACACTGGCCTGAGAAACAGTTTTGAGATTTATAGCGAGCAAAAACGCCACATCCGGAACTAAGAACAATAAGGGTCACAGTAGATCTGTCAAATAGGACCAACGCATCGAAAAATTACTACTACAAATTACTCCTAAGCCAATGGTTAATGAAGTAATAAACTAAAACGACCAACCTGGCGAGTAAAACCCTCGGTAACAGAATATTTTTATAGTCCCCGATAAGAAAATTGAATAGAAGACCGCAACACTATACAGCGGGGACGTGATAGCTCAGTGATTGCATCGCAAATCTTTGACCGGAAGGTTCGCGGCTTGAAGCCGGCCTCTGCCTCTCGACTTCTCCTGTCTAGGTTTTGGAACCTGACAGTATCCCAGCCCTCGTGTTTTCTTCAGGTGGCATGGCAGCTAGGCATCGAAAGGATGTTACAGCTGAACGAACAACCTATACAACTTCATTAACCCTACCCCCATCTTTAACTCCGTGAGCAAATCATGGCGACCGATGGCGATGGCAAACCAGATCCCGTTCTTGGACAGAGGAGATTATCCGTCAGGATATCTCAGTCACTTATCAAGCTGTGAACACCCCGGACACTATAAGTGAATTCCACTTGTTTCACTTGTTGATTCCAGGCTTTCAAACAAAGTTATCACCTCTGTGGGATACGTCTGGAATCCATCACCCGGACCAGGTAAGAGAGAATCAAGATCTACGTGTAATGGCTCGTAGTGGCTTTAGATTAGTGACTAGTGCGAAGCAGCGGCAAAAAGGACTAGACAGCTCACTGCTAGGTATTCAGGTCTGCGCAGTCTGAAAAACCAGAGGTTTCACACCGCTCTCAAAGTATTTATTACCCTGCACTCCGATTATGGCGAGCAGTCCCGATCGATTCTAATAATGAAGGCCATGGATTACTTGAAAGTGGTCCAAAGCATGGCGACTAAGTAAACGACAGGGATAGTGAAGATTAATTACGCTGGAAGATTCAATACACTCGACCTCCAGTGTCTTGAATAAAAAAGGATAGGAGGGGATCTGATCGAATCTTTCCTGGTCCTTTGAGGGTTCTCTAACATCACCTCGGGCTCATCATCATCATCACTTAGGCTCTAAAACAGTCTGCATTAAAAAGACATCCATGGGCATCTGTCCGGAGACGTGTAGATTACATCGTAAGAGATACCTTCTACCAGGGAGTGGTGAGCACTTGGAATAGACTACCGCCAGACTTAACTCACAAGATCTAAATTCGAGCTAGATTAAGTTTGGGACACGACGCTTAGCAAAGGAGCTAGTCGTCTGAGTGGGTTTTACCGCCGACTCTCCTGAAGGACCGCTGCACTTTTATGGTAGTATATTGCAATACTTACCTATAGTGAAAGCGTTGCGATCTTTGTGAGATCAAAAGACATCATGAGCATGACTTTCCAGAGGTACTCCGATGTATAAACTAGAGAATGAGGAAGAAAAAAGCAGAACACAAAGGCAGGAAAACAGGGAGGAAAACATGGACTAAATAGAAAAATATAAATTGAAAAAAGGGGCAAAGTGAAACAAATAGAAAAGAGAAAAGCTTAAGGGAATTTGAACTTACTCATAATTTCCGTCTGTCGCCGTCCAGTCACGCATCTAATTACTGAACAAGACTTTTGACACTTACCTTGACGTCCTAGTCCGGTTTCTGATTCTGATTAATAACGGAGTCCAGAAGCGAGCGATAGTCAACATGAATGAGGTGACAGACAGCACGTGCTAGCGCACATGTGAATGCATTGTGGGTGGAATGTGCGTGTGGTATATGAGTATGTAGCTGCGAAGGTACGTGCATACACAACTAAAATATGAACAACTGTTCACGACAAACAGAGAGAAGGATACAGCACAAATAAAGCAGCAGTGGAAGAAATAGACTAATGGCCACATGAGAGTGATGTGAAGTCGCATTCTAAAGATTCGTCAAATTTCCATAGCTTCATCTTGCTACATGTTTTCAGGAACCAAGAAATCCATGTGTCCATGCACAAGGGCTATGCAAACCATTTCAGTGTTTGCGAAATCCAAGAAATCATCTCAAAGGATACAGCTGTGTCTGCCCACCAGGAACCCGCAGCATGAGCTATACCAATCCTGAGTGCGTGAACATCAACGAATGTGTTGAGTTGATAAATCCATGCCTTAACGGCGGCACTTGTGTTGACCTGGATCCATCAGTTCAGGTGCTGAAGGAGAACCCTGGCCAACCGATGGGATACGAGTGAGTGAAACTGTCAGTATTATCAATCCTTCCTGACACACTGAGCGTACTAGCACACGCATAAGCTCATGTGTGTGCTTGTGCGTGACCGCTGTAAAAGGGTAACAGTGACTGGTAGGAATTAACACATTCTTTCTGGTGACTAATAAGAATAGCTTATCATGTATATACGTAATGCACTACTCATAAGGTTGCTGCAAATTCTTCGACAGCTCACGACCGGTTTCGCCCTTCTTGGGGTTCGTCAGGTAGGGGAAGTCCCCGAGTTTCCGTCAACCTTAGCTTATCATGATTCAAAACCTCTTATGCTAATCGCATAATGGCAATGCTTATCGAAATGAAAGATACGGAATCCAACATGCAGTCTGTCAAAACCGATGCCCTTGATATCGTGCTGTGCACTCATGTAATGTATGTTGTGATTCTGTTTTCAAAAGAAATTTATTTTGACACAAGTCTTGAAGATCGCTTGTTGTCACTTCTGGTTTTTGCATGTTTTTTGGTGACTCGGGATGAACAGCGATAAACAAACAGCGTGTGCTGGACTCCAAAAGTGAGGCTCAGATTGAAAGCGAAACTTAAAGGAAAAAACAATTTGAAAAGTCAGTTATGGGAAACAGAATTTTAGCGCTTCTTTTGGAGTACAAGGGTTCTCTCTACTGCCTCGTTATCTGGACATTTTAAGTCCATTTTTTGTGCGCCGTTGTCACCATCCTTGACGGTGACACAGTTGTTGAATGCCAGCGCTTCTCTATCTTTTTACTGCAAGACCTAAGGATTTCTAGCCGCCGAATAGATGGATGCAGTTTGTGTAGTGCGAGGGGAGTTGATTCTGATGTCAAAGGGCACGTATTCATGCGTGCTTGGTTTTCTGTATACGATTGTAAATCTGTCCTCCCAAAATCATTTGCATTATGATATAGAGTGCAAATATGTGTCCATGATTCCTCCGTTCTCATTCATTAGAATATCTAAGAAACATGCCATTGCCTGTCGAACAAAAAGGATACACAGTTTATCCCACAAGAGCACATGTGACAAGAAGCGTAGAAGCTCCGCAATACCATTTACTCCAATGGGAGGCAGCACAAAATAACGCTCTCCTAAAACAAGGCGTAGCAACCTCCATCAGTGAGAAAAGCTCGCTTGTCTGGACAATTATTTAGGCTGGGTTGCCTGGCTCTTCGATGTTCAACAAGAGTGTTGTACTTTGCATCACATAAATCACATGAATCTCTGAGTCGGTACATATCAGACCCTTTGAGTTCAAGTCACACTTGATCGCCCAGCTTTGTATCCTGTCATCGTAAAGCAACCCGAAGAAAGTACCAAGGTTCAGATGCCACTAGGCCTCCCAAGTCCGAAAATTCAGAGTGGAGCTTGAATCCTGGCATGCAGCGTACACGTTCAGTTTTTCTTCTACATCACTGAAAACCTTATATTCCACTCACACTGACACCTCTGGCTAACAGTTGTTTATTAGAAATATCCTCTTTGTACTGAATTGAAAGGGATCAGACGAGTTTCAAGCGCTTGGTTTCTCCAATAAACCTGAAAATTGATAACGGAAGAAGATATGTTGTGCAGGAAAGTACCATTTACAGTGCTCTTTACAAACTCAGTAGTTGACAAATAGGCGACAAATAACTGACCATAAAAATCGACGACAAAAATTCTAAAAACAAAAGTACCATACAAATGACACGTGGGTTCCAACATGCTTGTAAACTGCGGGTGGATTAGGTTTTAATCTCAGTATGCTGGAAAATGAGACAGACAACGATATCCTGGAAGCTTTATTAATTGTAAGGTGGCTCAAACTCTCAGCGTTCCGCCCCTTTAAGCAACATATGGTTCTCATCTTTGTAGACCCGTTGTAATTGTCTGAAAACCCCAGCTCCAGAACCTTGTTGACAGAAAATCCCACTGAAAAAAAAACACAATGGCCTTGTCGCGAACATGCGAGTGCAAGATCACAGGGAGCTTCGAGCTATCTAAAGCGCACTTTTAACCTTGAGTCAAGGCTGTCCGTCGATTTTGAATTTCCAGGTCACGCCTGAACATTCGAGTGTCGTCAGTCATTGCAATAGGCCGTTTCATCGTTCAGTCGATAAGTAGCTTTCCTAACCTGCTGACTCGACACCTTTCTGAGGCGGTTTTGTCAGAATTGGCGGCTTCCAGTAGGTTAAGGACACTCTGTGGTTATTTTTAGAAATCTGAATCTCACTCTTGACCAGTTAACATAAGGCCTTCTCCGCGGTTCAGGTTGGGAGGGTTCCACTTTTTTCTGACTCTCTCTACCCGGCGTCTCGGTTGCAACAATGGCCTTGTCGTGGCTGGTACAGATGGAGTAGTGACTATTGCGGGTGACCCCTGAAGGTGAAGGGTCTCGAGTAATAGGCAGAGACCTAAGGACTGTTCTACCGCCGTCGGGATCGGGGACTCAGTAGGCCTTAATTGGCTAGTGTGCTGGTTCCAAATTAATCTCCTCACCCGGAAGCTATAAATCACTTGGTCAATCGTTTTTTGTGGGTAGAAGGATTCCGACGTGCCAACTTCCGCGACCATGGTGATAGTCCTTTGCAAGTACACGATTTTTAGGTCAGAATGTCGACTTCCCGTGGCTGAGTGGGGGCACGTAAATGTTTGCAGGACAGCGTCGTTCGTAAGTTTCAACCTCCTGTTCATCATAACTCCGGCTGTGGAGTGATCGCCAGAACAATGTGAGTTTAGAGTTCTTCTGTGGTGTTCAACCAGTGTCCGATCTTTCCGCTTTGACAATTTTCCCCTTTGCTTTTGTCAGAGCACGCTCAAAAGCACCTACATACCTCTAAGCCCGACCAATAGACTGCGGATGGAATGGTAAGTAATGGATGGATTGGAAGTAACATGCCTGAGGCCAAACCTCCTGCAGAAACCACCAAACTGGTGGGATGTGAACACGGTGCTACTGTTGGATGTGATGGGAGGCCGAATGTTGGAAACAAATGTTGCAGTTTAGTGAGGATTGCCATCATTGTTGTCCCAGACAGCAGAAAATTCAGGTCACTTAATGAAGGCATCAACAACGATTAGGGATTTTCGCTCGTTACTTTGTCCCGCGAAATCCACATGGATGCGCGACCATGTTATCTCCGACTATAACAAAGGCTGCAGTCCGGTTGCCAGCCGGAAACAACTCCGACTACCTGCTCCATATGTTCACCCCTACCGAGCTAATAAAAATAGCCGCAAACGAGATTTTTTATGCGGTTTGTCCATGTCCGTTACGAAACTGAGACGACGCTAAAACGCGACTGGTGGAAACAATGATCCAGCCACCGAAAGTAGCCATTCATCAGCAATAGACGATGAACTTTATTGTTGAAACAGTAATCTAAGGTTGGACGTAATTAACTTCTCATGAGGTTGCTCAAGATTCTTCGACAGCCCACAACCGGTGCCGCCTTCCTTGGGGCTCATCAGGTTGGCGCAGTCCCCGAGTTTCCGTCAATTTCTTGAACCCAAATGGGACAGATTTTGACAAACACTCACTTGCATACCAATTTGGGTTTAAAAACATCATAAACGGGAGATTCAGCTGGGTTCCAGATGAGTCGCCCGTCAAAACCAAATTGAGATGCAAATGGGTGGTTGTCAGTAATCTAAGTTCTTCTAGGTCCGTCGTACCTTAGTAAGTTGTCATTTTTGGTGACATCCTAAACCATGTCAAAAGTCACCAGCAGTTGATAGATGGTTTCCAATAACGGAGGACATGCTTCGACGACAACGGCTGCTGTGATGGCATCTTCCTGCTCCATCACATGAGGACCAGTCAAGCGTGAGTGGGTTTTCCTGTCCACTGTTGTAGACTGGGGCAACATTTATGATGAAGTTGAAGCCAAATAGGATTGCGCCTCACCGTTGCAACCGGTTGGTTGTGTAGACCGGACTATCTTGCTTGGAACAAAATCTGGCCAGTGGAGGTTTTTGATCCGTTAGAAGCACAAAGTTCAGGTCACAAAACATTTTGTTGAACTTGTTCACTAAAAATGATGATCATTTATTCTTTTTGATCTGACCGCAGTTTTGTTCCGTCAAAGCAATGATCCTGTGACATATGCAATTTCATTCTGCATTGATGAAGGTGTTCCATAAGCGGCGGAGATCAAGGGTATTCTTGAAGACGACTCATCCTCTTCCAGGAGGAAATCGTCCTAAAGCGAAGTGAACTAAGCATCTACTTATACATTTTAAATCGATGTGCCTGGTCACCAACTAATCAGCCATGCGTTTGATGGATTAGGCAACCAGTCAGGCAGTCAGTCAGTTAGTTAATCGAGGAATCGATTGGTCATTCAATCCGACGCTCGGCCAACCAGTCAGTCAGTCATTGTGTTGACTTGTCCGTCTGCTACTCAATCTAACGCTTGTTAATCTTCTGACTTTCAGTCTGTTTGACAACTCGTATTATTTGCCTATGCTCTTCAGAGAACGTGTCCGTGCATCGTTCTGTATGTCCGTTCCTAAAAGTCTACATATGTGCTATAGACCGAACAACCAATCGTGACCGAAGGTCAACCCCGGCTAATAACATGCATATTAACACACACGCAACACTACTCAACGCACAACCACCAACCCATCGCTACGCTCCACCACGCTCCCTACCAACGCACTGATGATGTCACCTCGATTGGTGATGAAACGTTTGCAATCAAATTGCCCAGCTCAGCGAACAAACCAACGACCATCTATACTACCTGAGCTACCAACATTCTCCTCTATGAAGGGAGATATTATATCAACTGTCCACGAGACGTCAAATATCACAATGATTTTGCTAGTGACAACCTATTCGCCCTGGAACCTCTTCAAGCTTATGAACAACATTCCTTGTCCTCAACTCCCCTAGTTACATCTCTGTTGATTGTGGTAGGGACTGCAACAGTAGAAAACGCATGCAGAAACAGCGTATTACTTACTCCATCACGAGGTGTGGAAACGCTGTAATATTCGCATTCATTTGTGCTTTATTTACACAAACCTTAGCCAATTTAATCAATAAACTTTTATCTGCAGGTGTATTTGTAAGAACGGTTATGTTGGTCATCGGTGTGAAAGACCACCGCCCGGTTTACACTGGACTAACTGGGGTTCTTGGTCCAAGTGTTCTGTTACGTGCGGTTTCGGAATCAGCATACGACGCCGAAAATGTCCAATTCAAAACCGCTGTGACGGTCGCGAGACTGAGACCATTCGGTGTCTTGCCCCTGTATTTGACTGTACCGACTCTCGTGAAGAAGTGGATGTTGTCCCGCAAGGCTTGGGAACAAAGATCGTCGAATCTGTAAGTTTATTCTTCTGATAATGAATCCGACGTCGTTCGATAGCTCAAACAGAATGCGCAACATGTGAATATTTCCCCCTTGAAGTGCGAATGATAAAATTCTGAATAAAGTTTACTTGCGTACTGATAGCACTCCCTTAGTTATAGTGAATAGCAAAGTATGTTGGGTCCTTTGTCAACTCAGTTTGATGAACAAAGCACCGCTGTGGTGGTAAAATATGTATAAATCATACTTGCACGCATGAAAGAATCAGTGGTTTGATAAAACAAATATTACCTAGTTCTATAATAAGGTACCTTTCGTGGGTTAATTTGGTCTGAAATAGAGGTTGCTATTGAAATTCGCTTCAGAGACTGAAGTCAAAACTTCCTCAGGAGAAAATACCAGTTCAAACGAACCAATTTTGGCCGGTCACTTGGACTTGTTCCTTCAGAGAATAATGAGGGCATACATAATTCTCAAATTGGATTGGACCAGCTATATAAGCCAAGCAGTCTCAGAATTTTCTTTGGAAGTAAACTGGCACGTGACACAACCAAAAGAAAAATCGTGTCAATTTTTTCTCGTATGCACACAATAATCATAAGGTTGCTGAAAATACTTTAACAGTCTCCAGAGGAGTAGAACCAGTAGTCGGGACAATGGACGGCCTATACGTAGCACAACCAGTTAGAGAATATCACAAATGAGAGATTCAGTTGGGACTCTTTTTAAACCACCATGATTGGAAAACAAGTATCTATAACCAACAAAACATGGCTGGTGACTTGCTCGTCAGGCTTTGCAATCGTCCACAGAAAACGCTGTTTTCAAAATCTGTTAATTCCCTAGGTCCCTTGAAAAAATGAACTTGGTTCAACTGCATAACTTGCCCCAATCAATTTTCACGTGACTGCTAACGTGACATTGGTGTTGAATTCACTTTCCGTGTAGTCAGGATTGTGGTGAGACAACGGATTGTAAAATTTAATTCACGAAATCATACTGAGCAGTGTCGAGGGTTTTAAGGAAAAACTTAAGTGACTCTTGCTTAAATTTTTTTTAAATGATGTGTTGCATAAAGTGGAAAGTAAAGGTTAGCGAAAACCTGTGAATTGGGTTGTAGAATAAGGGTAGCTCATGTGTGCTCCTAGGAAGTCAGTCACTCCGTCGAGGTCGGCAGTGAGATTTTGACCATTTCGTCAACAATCAAGGCGACATCATCAGTGAGGAGTCAGGTGGGTTAAATCCTCCTCTTCTGTCTATGCTTATATGGTTCCTAAACAGCATATAATAGCTCTAACGTGATTGATCGGCCGTGGAGTAGCTTTCACGCAATTTGATCGGTCAACTTGGAATCTGAGTTACGTTGTGGTCCCCTTTCCTTGGGTGGTTTGTAATATTCTTGTTCAGACCCAAATTAAGTTGTCAAGCACATATTCGGTAGTTTGCAGATCTCTCTTCGAAGTGTCCCCCTTACGGTTCCCCGGTTCTTGAAAATTTCAGCAACCGTCGTCCTTGAAGCGTTTATATTAGCCGGTGTGAACATTGAAGTCAAGCTGAAGGCCACCACTTTTTTATCTTTGATTGTTCGTTTCTTAGTTTCTCCAAAGGTTACCCTGCATTGTTAACTGAATGTTGATATCCACTGGTGAACGCTTCGTCCGCTTCACGAGTTATTTTGAAATATTCCCTGTGCATGTTCTTGGTAGTAAGACTGTTAAGTGGCTTGATGACTCTTCCCTGTAAACCCTTGGAAGTCCGTAGAATCGGCAACTTCTGAGTCACGAGTGCTCATTTTCCAACGCTTCTTCACTGTGAATATCCATGAGATTCTGCAGGGTCTCATTTATTTTGCTTGCAAGTTTCACTATTTGATCATTCTGAATAAGGCGGTATGTGTATGTACCATTGAGTAGAGCGTCGGGTTTGTCGATGTGTTCCGCTCTGTCTAGAATAAATGTCACTCTTCCCTTTTCAGATGACAAAATAAAGATAGTTTCTTCCGCTTTCAGGTTGCGCATTGCTCTCTTTTGTCAACTAGCTAGAGTTTTGTGCGTCCAGTTTTGTGTGCTGGCTATGATAATGGTTTGGTGTGTCGTTTGCTGCGTTTCTTCATTAAGACTGACGAGTTTAAAGGCCACTTCGAGACTGGCCAAATTTTGCCGGCAGCCTTGAAATTAAAGTCGAACCCCTTGATTAGCACATTTTATCCGCTGCCGTGAGTCACTAGCTATAGGGGTCTTCTATTCCTTCTTCGTTGCTGTTGTACTCATCTGCCTTGAATGTGTTAAGGACTTTAAGCCCAATAATGGCTCCTTTCTTTTCAGTATAGCTCTGCTATGGTGTTCTGTTAGTTCGGGCTCCACCGTTCTCATATTTGCTTATCTCTGTTCTTGGGGGTCCCTTCAAATTTTCTCGGGTGGTTGCGAGCATTCGTACTCATCAGTTTACTCAATCAACCATTACGCCTAACAAGCCCCATACATCACAAGATGTAAGTGGTGTTTGGTAGGTTGCGTTACATAGTAATGCTTATTGTAGCGATCATTCGTGGAAGAGGCAGAGATGTTCTCAAGTAGAAGTCAACGAGCATGCGAATTACCCGACCGACTAGATGCATTGAAGTTGAGGAAAGTGATTTACAAACTTCAATTTACCAATTGCGACAGACACTATGTTAGTCAGACTGGGAGAAACCTCGCCATCAGAACACAGGAACACAAGCTTGCCATTAATACAAATGACCGAATGTTCTTTGTTTCAATTTCTGAAGACAGAGGAGGACATCAACTTATTCATGCAAGAACAAAACGGGAGAGAGAGTTGGTTGATGCTTGGTACTCCAGAGAGAACTCAATCAAAATACATCGACATTGGCCCAGTCTATCAGCCGCTACAGACAGAAGGATTACGCCATTATTGGATTCCAAACCAAGTGGGAAATCGAACAACCTAGTAATAATAAACGAACCAACCGGATCAAAGAAATAAAACTACCAAAAATGGAAGATTACCTAATCAACCAAACAAGTGGAGGAAAACCAGGCCACAAAGCAAGGAGGAAACGGACCCATCACAACGGATGAACAGAACCGTCGAATTGAGAGCATCCAAAGAACCGGCCGGGTGCAAGGAAACGGGACCACAACGTAACTCAGATTCCAAGTTGACCGATCAAATTGCGTGAAAGCTACTCCACGGCCGATCAATCACGTTAGAGCTATTATATGCTGTTTAGGAACCATATAAGCATAGACAGAAGAGGAGGATTTAACCCACCTGACTCCTCACTGATGATGTCGCCTTGATTGTTGACGGAACGTTTGAAATCCAGTCGATCAAACCAAAATCCAACCTTTGAGACTGCACCTATTTTATATACTCCAGAACTTTGAAACCTGCAGTGGGTTGTCGACTGGTTTCATAAACCTTCTGAGAGGCGTGTCCTTTCCAGGGTTTCTTTCGAGGACGTAGGTCAGTTTAAAACTGTACTGGAAAATTCAGTATTCTCGAGATAATTTGTGGCTTTCGTTCCAACTCTCAGTTTACGCTGGTTTTAGCCTGTCTGGTTGATACTTTCGTCGACTATGGATGTGAGATTAAGTGCTCCTCGTGGTGGCAAACTCAGACGTGAGCCGTTGAGGGGAGTGTCGGGTGAGAGAGTAGAAATGGTTCTGTCCTATCGTAAGCATTCCAAAGTACTTATACCTCCAAGCGCACAATCAGACAATCTGGAAAGAAAGTTACAGCTCGAACGCCATCAACATCGCCTAGCCGTCTTCTGTTGAAAACTCTCTAGCAGATGCACAAGGCATCATGGAGAGACCATAGTGGAATTCGCACTGTACGAACAACACTCAAACTCATTTGTAATCTCTTTAACACTCTTTTGGGGATTCATAAGTTGTCCACCTCAAGGTTTGCGCGGTCCTGAAGGAGGGACAGAGAACAACACTCGTCTCGATAGATGATGCTTCGTCATGCGCAGCATATGGCCGAGCCAGCGCAACTGATAGTGCTAGATGTTTTCTGTGACTGAATTACCTGCCGCACAACCAAAGACCCGTCCTCCAAATACCTCGTTACGAAGGCGTCATCCAATCAATATGAATCTAACACAGACATCGCTGGACAAAAACCTCCATACGCTTCGCATCATCTATCCGCAGGTGCCACGTCTCTCAGCCATAGAACAAAAAAGCCCTTACTGTAGTCTGGTATACGTGACACTTGAGACCCAGTGATATGTTGTTTTGAAGTCACAAGTGACGCTAATTAGCAAAAGTGATTCCAGTCTTTGGAATTCATGCACTGAATTAATCAAGCACACTTCTGTCAGAGCTAATACACTAACAATTTCGGTTCTCTGTACATATGGTTTTGTTCTAATACCTGACGGAGCGTAAAGACGTGGTCAGTTCCGTCTCCATTTGGTCGAAATCCCGCTTAATTCTCACGGGTCAAAGTTCCCCTTGCTGCTATGGTTATGTAACTAGGACCTAGTCCAAACGAACATAGTATGTCAGCAGGGATACTGTCTGCACACTTCCGCTTCTTTGATGAAACTTTAGCCATCCACAATCAGTGAATTGGTGAGCTACTTTTTCCTTCGCGTGGCTTATCACTACTATATATGCTGAGGTTGGATTCGTGAAACAACGGTTTTTTTATCATTAAAAATCTGAATGTGTCATACATTTTGCCTGTGCAACAGGATGTGTAGGCAAAATGCAAAGAAGCATGCATCTGCCAGTTTAACAACACTGTATCAAGCATCAAATTCACAAAGCTTTTTGGCAGTGTTTTTAGTTCTTATATCTTTGAATAGAAACAGTCTTTCAAAATCTTTATAATATATCTTGAAATGTTTCGTTTTAGTGGGGTATCGGTTGGACCGCGGGTGATGATCGAAAACTCAATGATCCCTTCTTCTGGTCTGAATCAGAAGATGGTGGAGCAAACGCGTACATTAAAAAAGAGCAGTTCAACGTATTCAACTACATCCTCTGGACAGTTACGGCCCATGTATCTCAGAACTGGACTTTGTCTGGAATGATGATAGTATACTCGGTTGTTTTGGGGCTAGCAGCCCTGCCAATGATGTTCATAGTTTTTGCGATTTGTCGGCTTCTTCAGAAGTTTATTCAGCGTGATAGATCGAGTGAATAGTTCGGTTGTTCCTGTTCTGTATCACATTTATCTGTCTCTCATTTCCTCATCAAGAAGTACAATTTATTGTCAAATGCCCGTAATATAGCTTTGCAATCCTAATGGTGGAAAGTTGAGGCCTTGCACTGCAATATTTATGCCTGATGCAGAACCGCCAAATGCTAACAATCAGTCATAGAAGACTCTGCACCAACTCTTTAGGCTAAGGGTTTTCAGTGCATCTATGTCATGTGACCGTAGGGACGATTCACTAGCAGGTTGCTCAAGTTCTCATGGACTCTCGTGTGAACTGTTGAGAGCTTCAGGCACTACAAATTTGTGTGTGAATTTTTGGGAGTGTTATGTTTCGTAGGTAAAAGTGCTTTTTAGCAACGTTTTAGAAACAATTCGCTTTCGTCATCTACATTTTCGATAAAACCCATTTGCTCCTCTTTCATGGTATTAGTCTCCCTTACCACAACTGACACAGTAGTCTGCAAAATACTATATTTGATTCCTACCAAAAGCAAGGCCTGACAAAAGGTAACGGATTTTTTGCGTGCTCTGACATCCAGAGAGCCACAAGCATGCTGAAGCAGCTTGGGACGGTGTATGAGGTCACAACCGCAATGTTCTTAGATTCAACTATCGCAAAACATGTCTGTTTGATCGTCCGGCTTCTTCCAACTGGCTCCTTAACATGCATATGCGTGACAGAAAATCACTTGATTCCCCGCCAGGTTTTACAGCATTCAAACTCAAATTGGAAAAGTGAACGAATTCAACTCGGTTTCGGGAGTAAAATCAACTAGTCAAGAGCGGCATGGGGTAATAGGTGCAACTTGATTCAGGCGATCAATAAGGGTTCGGACAGAGCATATATTTGTGAAGATCACATTGTGTATTAGGCGTTCCAGCCTGATTCATACTCAGCAATCGGTGTTTTTTTACTAGACTCGGTACCCGATTCGAAGCTTGAAAATGTCCAGTCCTAAACTAATTACTGTGCGGTCGCTGACTACACTTGACCGAAATGCTTGTTCTCGTTCGATTTCCGTGTGTAAGGATTATACAAACCTGGCAACAGTCAACCGACTACTCATTAGTTGTCCGATTCCCAACGAGTTGGACGCATGAGACAAATCGAAGTAAATCGAAACTCACCTCAGTTTAGCTCGCCTCAGCGTAGTTAAGCTCAGTTCAGCTGATCTAAGCCCAGCTAAGCTAAGCTAAGTTAAAAGAGATTGGACAAAGCTAAGCTGAGCCACGCTAAGCTGACATTTAGTCAAGGCAAGTGCACCAATTAGGTCATTTCAGTGTTTTGTTTTCTGCTGGTCAACGTTTGTTGATTCAGATTCGACTGCGCACTTCCGTATAGTGAAACGGACAAAACCAGACGCAAATCGGATTAATTGACTGCGAACTGACTATGTTCGCCAATCCGCACACACAGTGACACCGAGAGAGAGGGCTGGAGTGAGAGGGAGAGCACTTCGAACCATCCACATGCGTATTCCTGAGAGACACGCTGGTGTGAAAGTATTGCTCGCGCAGAATACCCAATAGACAGGAGAGGGATCTTACTGGTGTGATCACGGCGCACAGATAAAAACGCTTAGAAATACCCAGCCTCTACTGACCAATACGCCGCACATACTGTCCCGGTGAATGAACAGTGGACAGCTGAACTCGTGTGAATTTTTATAGAGTTCATTTTGTTCTTCCTTTTGTTTTTTTCTTATTTGCGGGATTTTCCTCCTTTTTCATTCTGCCCTATTTGCGGGATTTTCCTCCTTTTTTATTCTGCCCGGTTCAGGTGTGTTTATGCGATTTTGAAGTTGTGTAGTGCATTTTGTGTGTTGGTTGACTTACCGTGTACTTTGTTTCTTTCTCAATTCGTGTCTGTGCGGTTTCGTGTTGCACATCGTCTCCGTGGGCAAATATCGTGTGGTGTTGTTGTTGTCCGTGTGCCTGGTCTTCAAACTTGGATTGGATTCTGGTGGGTGTGCTTTTTAGATGTTTTTTTGTTTTTTTTTGTTTTCGGGTGTAGGTGGTTGTGGGATTTTTTTAGAATACATACTCACATGACTCTCGTTTGAACAATCGACCTCCTGTCCTCGCGCAATCATCCTGGTGAGTCCACACCAAAGGGGGGAAGCACTGGACTCGAGTTTCGCTCTTACCAGAGCTCATCAGCAGTGCATATCCAATGGCAGTGAGGGAGTTTGAACTCCGCACATCTGACATGCGAGGCGAGTGTTACCATTGATCCACCAGCGCACGCTGGACCCAACCGATTTTTTTTTACGTCCGAACAGGTGAAAATGTTCGCGCTCGAGTGACGTGAGCGAAACGCATGATGCCTCGAACGAAGACCCAGTAACTTACCTTGGTTTTGTCGATCGTCTGGCCTGGCAGTCAGAACTTCCCAGTCAGGTAGCGCCACAGACACTTGAAACCTGCTGGACAAATTTTGTTTCAGGTGTTGGTGGTTGCGGGATTTCGTAGAATACATACTCACATGACTTTCGTTTGAACAATAATCCTCCTATCTTCGCGCAATCATCCTGGTAAGTCGAACCAAGGGGGGGGGGAAGACACTGGACTCGATTTTTGCTCTTATTAGGGCTCATCAGCAGTGCATAACCAGTGGCATACCTAATGCATAGCAAATATGCTTTTGTTCCGGCAGACGATATAAGAACAGCCCTGAATACCACCGCTCTATGGTAATTTGAATTGCTCCAATCCGTGCTATTTTACCCTATTCTAAACTATGTAAACCAAATTTGAGCTTATCTTAACTAGGCTATATGTGTCAGCTGCACCAATTTTGTCATCTGAGTAATTGTTTTCCTGCTAGTCCTTCTGATGTTATCCAGCTTCTTCTGTTGGTTGAACTAACATTCAGAGGGACGGATTGGTTCGCCCTCACCTTTCCAATAATATTCCCATTCTTATAAATTCTACAAAATTTTCTGAAAGAAATCTTTTTACGCCGTCTCTGTATTCACTTTCTTTTCAATCGTTATTTCTCCAAGAAAGTTTGGCTGCTACAATTCAGTGGTTTTCATCAAAGAATTGTTGCATTCCATCTTGGTGAAGATACAATACTTAAAAGAAGCATCGTCCTCCAAAATTACTCGCTGACTGGAACGGTAGCTCGAGTGCTGCTGAAACCTGATTGCCATTAGCAACAGAAAAAACTTTTCTGGTTCCTATGCTTCTGCCTACCCCATTCAATTCATTTCAATACGACCTTTATACACTCAGTCATAGCAATCGTAATCCCCATGCATGTGTGGAGTTTGAGCCAAAACACCGATGAGCACCATATGAAGGAAGAACGTGTAATGGATTGCGATTTTTAAGATTGACGAAATCTATTTACCACATCCAAAATAACACTTCACAGCATAACTTTCCTCAGTTGACGGACCTCAGCAGATGCACATTAAAAATCCTCAGAAGTTATGAGCATTCAGTCAGCTGTTCACAAGTAATCGACGTCCCAACAAAGTTTTTAAGGGAACCAATAATCCCCTTTGTCAGGAGTATTCAGAGTATACATTTTTATAGTACTCAGCTTCATCAAAATTCAGGTGACATGGTTTATATATGGGTAATATCGCCCATTTTGTCAGTATGAGCGTTTTCCACCATTTTTACAATTCTAAGTAACCTAGCCCAAAAGGAGTACAATGTGAAGCACACCTGTTGATAAAAGACAAAACAACCATAATTTAGGCCCTAAAATGGCTATTTTCGTACTTGCTGACAGGCCACTTCACGCGTTTAGATGTTCGGGAGACTACTTTCTCACCTCGATACACTGATCCTCCGCGCTATACTGCGGTCTATTTTGCAGATTTGTTTCGACGATGTATTTTAATAGTTTTCTTAAGCCTTTTCACTGAGAACGGTTGAGAACATGGACAATAAACTCTAATCAATCGTTAAAAGGGAACCAAGCCGTTTGCACACGATTAGCTTACGTTTGCCAGTCGAACTACCAATTATAAGTGAAAAGAACTGGCTCAGTTAGCTGCTGGTTCCTCTTGATGGAAATGCGTGTCCCAAAAATACGTCCAGTGACAAGCATTCCTAACCACACCAGGGTTTTTGGGCTACCTTAGCAGTGCGTCGCTGGAGAGTTTCTGGGTCAAATGAATGTTGTTAGGGTATAATATTGTTTTATCACCACAAAGCATGCTTTTAAACAGTGATAGTGATCACCTTCGGCTCCTGAAACTATTCAGGAAATGTTTAACACTAGGAATAATCGACAGACGTGAAAGCAACAGTTCTAAAAAGACTTATGTCGATGCAACCTCGGCCGTTTTAACGTATGACGGACGGATGTTATACTTGGATAACTTCCGTATAGAATTTTGCTAACGCCTATGCCTTATCATCTTCAGGCCACCCCGCATGTACAGATAATTACTTTCCTTTTCTACACGGAGCCCGTTTCGATGAACCCTTTTGTTAGGGTATGGACAGTTATGGCTGAGAGTTTCACTTCTCTTGGATTTCATAACCAGCCGACCCAAACCATGCTCCAGACGTGTATAAGCAAGCAAAGTTCTCTAAACGTTAGGGTATAAAATTCTGTTTTGACCGCCACACACCAGCTTTATGTTGCCACTGCTGAACAACTGGGGTCTCTGGCGCAGCGACTTGCTACTCTGGATTTCTGATGCTAGACAATTGTGGACTGTCAGATCGAAGCTCCAATGAGTACAGCAGCCAGACTGCGCGCAGGTGTGTACGCATAAAATTTCAGTCACTCATGAACCGCAATCTGTTCAGCCCTTAGCGGCCCAGGTTACGTGTAAAAATCCTGGTAAGAAGGTGAAATCCATTTACATGTGCATAAAAAAGGCAAATGTACTATATGCACTTTTCAGTAAATAATGGATTTGGGGTGCTTGAGTGACACATAGATGTTCCGCTATAAGTTGACAAAACCCACCTATTTGGTTTTCACGGGTTTTCACCTGAAACGCTCAGTTTTGATATTCTTCAACTGATTCTCCTGCATAAAGACGGTTTCACGTTCTAGTTGGTGCAATATTAGAGGTATCGCACTATGTTTCCCCAAACTACTTGTAAACAGGTGATTCAGCTGGTTTCCAGGGGAACCTCTCGTGAAAACCAACTAGGTATGCAAATGAGTGCACTTGTTGAATTTCTTGGAATTTGAACTCAACGTAGGATTGACGATAAATTGAGGATGACCCCTACCTGATGAGCCCCAATAAGGCTACCACGGTATTTTCTGAATGAATCCCGCAGTAGGCTACCACGGTATTTTCTGAATGAATCCATGAATCTGAATGAATGAATGATGACACCAAGACAGATCGATAAAGTCTGACATACACTCTAGAGCGACAGAGCTAAACCCATCTCATTACATGCATTCCTTTAAGCTGAAATAAACAACGCGGAAACTTATCATAAGTAGTAAATGCAGAGAGAAATGTCAATTAGTAAGTTTTGGATGTTTTAAAGATTCTGTTCAGGCATGAAATGAGCTTCAGTAGGAATCAGTTTTACTAGTTTCGAGAAGAAGGCTTTGATATCATCTCCTTGGATAGGTCCGGAAACGTAGAGAGGTGTGATACACATCGCACCAGTTTCAACTTTGTTACCTTTCTGCACTTCAATCTGTGACCCGAAAAGAACACAGTGGTACCGATAAAAACCATACAAAGTCAACTCTGTTTCTTCAAACTAAGGAGCGCAAGTTGCCGGCGGGATTTGATGGTTTTGTCATTCAAAACTGAAGTCATCCAGGAAGCTGGATAATGGGCTAATAAAATCAATCAAGATATAATTAAAATCAAGTAACAACTGGCACAATTCTACTACCCGTATCATGTTATAGCTTATGACGTTGTTGAGGCTAAAAACCAATTCACCACGTCGTTGGCTATGGGCAGCGGATGCGATGTTTGCTGGAACTTGCCGAAACTTGAGAGTCATAAAAGCAACAGTGAAAAATTCTTTTTATCATCCGCCTTTCGTTGACGTGACTCTGGTCAACAAGGATGCGGAGTGACTCTTCTCCGCAGCCATCGTATAAAAAATTAACCAGTTTTCACAGGAATGTGCAATAAGAGGAATACGGGAACTCACAAGGGAAGGACCACAAGATGTGTGCTGTGTGGAACAAGGTCATTTTAGGAAAGCAACACTCATCCAGGAACCACTGTCAGAAAATCAATATGGTTTAGGAAAAAATTAGAAGCCCGGTATGTGCTGTAATGTTATTTTGCTACCAGTATAGTGAGATTGATGTTTGTTTGGAGGTGGAGAGCTGAATACCCGGAAAATATCAGTTTCTGTGTTCTTCTCATGGGACTCTTTAAGTGTCCTTTATTGAACCGTGTGTTGTACGTAATTTTTTACGACCTGTGCTCATTTCAAGTACTTATGACCTACTATCAGTGTACCGTATGCAACTGTACAAATTTTATGGCATACATATTGTTGGGCGCATATTTCACCAATGAATCACCACCCTTAGAATGAATACTACTCAAGGAAAAAAGTTATATTTTGAACTTTTTGGCTTTTTGTACAATGCCACGAATTACGTAACATCCGCGATGCACATCCTCAGGAAGCCTCAAGTTATTTACGCTGATTTTCATCTCTTTTGCAAACTTCTATTCTTTTTATAGACTTGCGGCGTTTGGAACTGCTGTGTGGACCTACGACTTCGCGTGAGAGGCTTTCCTCACATCAGCATTCCACACGCAAAGGCTGCACTCCGCGGTGACTGTTTGCGCCTTATGACGCTCTTAAATGCATTTTTATCACCATCAGTGGTGGGTTTATACCGGTTCAAAAGGGTTACAGAAGAACTGGTTGCCAGAATTTTCAACAGTTTCATCGTCCAATATCTGACGAAGGCATTCTGGGAGGACAGTCGTTACCGCATGCGATAGTTGAGCGAGTGAACGAATACGCATTGATCCACTTCCTGAGCATGGTCCAAATTTCATTTTTCAGTTCCAGACACAAAACACTTGTTCGTATTGAAACTGCACTCACTTTGTCTGCAAGGATAAACACCGTGGTCAGAATGTCGAAGTAATTCATAAAGCGGATCTATAGGCCTCTATACCTGGAAAGCCTACACTTGCATCGATATTAGCAATTTCACGATTTAGACTATCAATGTCAGTATATGAATATTTTGAATACATCGGTGTGAGATTATGAATTATCCATAACTTTCAGCCCATAGCTGTTCCTTGTAACCAAGCTTTGTTCTCTGTATGAATTGGACATTCAACGACCGTGGTACACATACTGTCCTAACAGGCACAAACTGTAGACTAAAATGGCTTACTAATACCGGAGTAACGCGCACCCATACTGTCCTAACAGGCACAAACTGTAGATTAAAATGACTTACTAATACCGGAGTAACGCGCACTATCAAAAAGAACAAGAAAAGTTTTTCCATGCCTTAAATTAAGTATTCTTCAATCGAGGTTTCCTCTTGTCAGTGAAGCTGATCTACACTAAAAACCCAAGAAACACTGTATAATTATTTCATCCTTATTAAGAATCATCAGCAGTGCGCATCTTACGAAACTCATGGGGTTTCGGACCAGCAACCGTCCCGCCAGTAGTTGAATACTTAACCGTTCGGCCTTCAGCCGCTGAACAGCAGTGGGGTTGACCCTTATTTCAACCTTCCTCAATCACAGAAACTAGGTCACCTGGTCACATTATTTCAACCTTCCTCAATCACAGAAACTATGTCACCTGGTCACGCGTTAACTGTTTTCTTGAGTGACGGTTTCTCTGATGGAGGAAACTTGGCAGTTTTCTATTGAGATTAGACTCACCAACGGCGAAATCTCAATTGAGAATTACAAAATCACCTGGCATTACAATTAATGAAGTACACCAAGGTGTTCTATAGCAACGTTTTCAAAGCTGCATGGTCGATGTTTGTCATAATTTTTCTGCCCGCATAAAAGGGACTCAGGGGTTACTAATTTCAGGCCAGTGCCATGAGACCTTCATGAAGAGTTTTTTTGTTTCCTGCACTTTGTCACATACTTTGATGTTGCCAATAGTTATAATAGGGACCATAGCAGCAACATTCCACTCCCCTTTTCTTAGTCCAAATAGTCTATTGACTACTCCTCCTTCGTACGAACGACGGTCCTTCCGCAACTCTCTTTATGGATCACTGCTACTCGCTGCCAACCAAACTTATATGCGTTCTCGTGAATGACCACCAATGAGTTGTTGCGACTGATAAGTGCTAATAGCTAACTAGGTGGGCCAACAACAAAGATAAGTAGTGAAGTTCTGAGAGAAAGCGAAACCGATCGTGGGCTGTCGCAGAGATTTCAGTGACCTTGTGAGTAGTTTCCTTTATGAGGTCCTTGGGTGTTCCTAACCGGAGATAAGCACAGAATATTTGCTCAACATCCCCGCCCAAGGCATTGGTCGATCGAAGAAGAGTGCGCAGCTAACGGGTAAAGATGAATCGCTACCTCGAGTTCTCAAACGGTCGCATGTGAGATCTGGAACGTCAGCGTTGAAAACATTTGCACAAATGACTGGATTCTTGCCACATTTTCCGGCCACTAGTGACTGGTATTGGAACTGTTAACTTTGTGATCGGTAGATCTAGTGCTTCAAGATTCTGAGATTCACACTGAAGATGAGGTTATCCAAAAGTATTTCTACTGAATCTTTGAGAGAACCAGCTCACCGAAAAAGTTAGGACTGCTGAATGCTAAGTTAAAAATTTCCAAAGTATTTATAAAAATAACCATCCATAGAACTGTATGACTTTTAAATTTAGAGGGTAGTTTGAATTCACTATGTGAATGCTGTTACTTTCAGTTATTATTGGTCTGAAAGACAGTGATTTGGCTTCCATCTCCTGTGCACTGTTGGGAGCTGACGAGTGTGAACAGATCGCGCTCTGTTACTCACCATCTGTCACAAGCTAGAAAACCATGCACAACACGTGAAAAATAATGTGTTATAGACTAGCATCTGTAATGAGGCACACTTTAAGAGAACCATGTTTGATGAATAGAACTGCTTGACTTTGTGTAATCTTGTAGCCATCCCTTACCCCACATACGTGACTGTACAGCTCACCACCACTGACTAGATCACGAGATCTTTTTTCTTACACTCACAAATCATGCCACAGAATCGTGACTTACTTGACTACATAGCTCACAGTCGCCCCCCTAGATCACGGGACTTGCCTTTTTTACCTCACAAATCAGGACACGCAGGGGTGACTCATCTGACATTGACCGTCTACCAAGTCTAGCAAGTCATGTGCTGACACCTACACACACGCAAACGTACCTACATATAGGAAAACAACACAGCAAATGACCCAACTCAACAGAACTAAGCACGTCGCCCAACTCAGAGTCTAGCCGCTCAGGAATTACGGCGTGCCATTCACGGACAGTCAGGAAGTACGTGGAGCTGCTACAACAGCGAAGAAAACACGAAACCTGCATCCGGACCTGCAACAGGATTTATCAACTTGTATCTACAATAAGATAAATCCCTTTTTCACATATATACCTATTGTAATCATGTTTACTTAACCAAGTTGTCATTGTTGGTGCTCCCCATTTTCTGTCCAGATGACTAATTTTCGGATTCTGGTAGAGCATTACCGAATTGGCGAGCCCGACGATCTACCTGTTGGTCCCGACATCACGCTGGTGCATGAAACCTTGTTGCGGTACTTACTGACGTGAAAATAAGAAACCTTAATAAAAATTCGATAGTCAATCCGAGGTTAACACATTGACAATCGAGAAATCACAAGACCGATCCCGTATATGCTTACTAGATGGGTTTTGATTTCTGCCATTAGCACCGGGGGTCCTCTGTAGGCTTTGTGCGATCTTTGGGCTTCCACGTTACTCACTTCTCGTGTAGTCGATATATCAGGTAGAACATGGGGTTGATTAAAACACGGGAACTGCGTCAATCTGATGAGCCCCAAGAGGGGCTAAACGATCCCAGTAACGTTGAGTGTTGTGTTCAGTCTAGAGAAGTTACTGCGGTATTTCGAATATGGTCGGAACTGAAACATGAGATAGTCTTTGTGTAACATACTCACTTAAACAATAGTCTAAACGATAGATTCAGTTGGGATTCGGTTGAGACGCCGTCACTGCCGAACTAGTTTATACACGACTGTACTTCGTGAGTTGCGCCCACTTTGGGTTGAAGCATACCACAAGGTCAACTGAAGGGAGGGGAGCAGCGACTAACTGATAGGCTTGAAGTAGGACGAAATCAGTTGGGTTCAGCTACGGCTTCATCACGCTCCACCACAGCAACCCAGTGGTCGCTATGGCACCCCACTATGGTCACTTCTGTGGTCATAAAACACCTTTCTGTCAGCCCCTGGGACGCGAATTGCACGGTGACAAAGGACCAGCTGACTGCACTTCGAATGTGTTGGCTTGTTGTCATGGTAGATGGTGAGCTTAGAGACGGGACCACGGGGTGGCAGTTATGGGTGTTTTACCACTGGGCCTTGCGTTTTGACTTGGTAGTTATCACGTATTCTGCCAGGATCGACGACCATTCAGCTAAAATATTCTGTTTGTCAGAGGATGCTCTAAAAAAGCCTAATTCAAAACGAGTGTATAACTCCTCTCTTGCTTTTCAAGATTTCATATCTGGTGCGATCATTGTAATCTAATCCTGGGTGTGCACAAGGCAGTTCCAAATTTGGCAGCTACTTTTAGCACCGGTAACGGTATATTGGATAGGATTAATGTATCGATAGCTATTATTGTGGGCCGTCCCTCAGACGCACACCGCAAATTTCCCTGAAACAGTAGTTTGAACGAAGGAATCTTTAACATAAAGTTTTGGCATTTGGTGGTATTTATTCGAACCCTTAAAGTCTCCACATGCGGCCGCAGTTTTGTTGTAGGTTGTATGACGCAATACAGGTTCACAATGGGTTTGAAATCCATATTTTAGTGGCTGCCAATGACTTTCATTGATGTCCTGTGAAGACGGTGGTAAATTTTGTGGAAAGAATAGTTTCTTTACGTGTTTTGCTCTGTGCTGGATTTGGAAATAATTTCAAGACTTTATGAACAATAATTACGCCCTCTATGTTCCCGCAAACTCAAAATAGAGCAGCCACTCGCGATCTGTATAAGAAGAGTAATCTTTCGTTGCGGCAGGCGTCCCGTCAAACAAAGCCAAGGAATTCGTCACAGCTAGTAAGTTTTTCGTTTTTATGATGGTCAGCACACGCTATACCGGGTGCGCGGCAAGGTTTTATCTTCACCGGTATACTGGCCCCTTGATAGTGCCATTGGAAGAATTAATAAAGTTATGGCAGAACTGGCGGACAGTACAATGGAGTGGCCAGTGTTTTGAGATTTTGGCATAAAATCAACGGAATTGGATGGTCTTATGGGTGCATGTAACACGCTCAGTCATGAAATATTAGGGATATGGTGAACTACGGGCAAGCCATCAGACTGGGTGTGGTAGTCGCGGTACCGTCATCGCGAGGTCGTACTTTGGTTCGTGGATAGCCCCGTACATGAACATCTTGGGTGAGTCAGTTGGGGTTGTCGTGGTAATTAGGATTGACCAAGGATTCGTGACAAATTAAGATCAGTTTGGATCAAGGATATTCTTAGGTACATCGAGGGTGCCCGGTGGTTCACTGCTGACGTTCAAAAGAGGCAATAAGACAGCTGTGTCTACTTCGGGGACCCGAAATCAAGTGTCAAAATCTCAGCTAGACGGCACTATGGTATGCGTTGGATTGCGGCCCGAATTAGCAAGCAGCCAAAAGTGGTCACCATTTCTAAATGCTGCAGTGAGGCGACAGTACCTGATTTCAAAAACGGTAATCGATATTCAGGTGTATAAAATAGGTGTGTGGTCGACGAGAACGGGTGTGGGCATATGTGATTGAGGGACGTGCGTTAGCTAAACTGTTCGCAAGTAAGGTAGCTCGGAGCGTGCAGGGACGTGGGATCAGAGAAAAACATGAGACGTCTGGTGGTGTTGCGTGTTTATACGATGAGGTGACTTCAGAATGGCGCAGTTACAGCCTGAAGAAAAGCGTAGAGGTTTTGCAAAACGAGTTGATTCTGAGGCCTCGTACCGCATGCATTTAGTGAGTCTCTGTTAGCATTTTCTGCTCATAGATGGATTGCCCGGGATATATGCTACAACTAGGGCAAGCTCAGGCCGGTGGCACAGACCTCCGACAAAAGTTGCCTCCATTTTAGATTTCCTTTTCCTGCATTGCAGAAGGCGGAGTGTGAGGTCCAACATAGGGTAGGAATGTCTTTGGAGAGAGGGCATGCAGTTGAGGTGAAAGTTGTCAACCGTGCCGTATTTCGCATTGTCGCGGAGAGGACGTGCGGAAGCGGCGGACATGGTACGGAAAGATTTGGCGGGTGTTTAGGGCTTGCACAACCCGTCAGGTGCTAAAATAACGCCATACGTACAAATGACCCACAATTTTAGTATTCCTGGATTTCCAAGGCGCATTCGACTCAGTTAATTGGTTTGTTATCCTTGACAGGCCTGCCCATCAAGGAATGCTCCGGAAGTTTGTGAACATAATAAGTTCTCTGTATTCTCAGACTTCCATACGTGTCAAAGTACATGGAGACCTCTTCAAAAGCTTCCGTACACAAAGCGGTGCTCGTCAGGTGTGTCCGCTCTCTCCATTCCTATTTAATTTCCTGATCAGTGGGATAATAAGAGAAACGCTGGAAGGTCTCCAAAAGGTCAGTGTTCAAATAGTCTCTGACGAAAACCTTGTCAATCTTGAGTACGCAGACGATGTCGTTCCCGTCTTCGAAGGGTAGGAGAAGGCACAGGTGTTTTTGGGTAAACTAACCAAAGTTATCCCAATCTTTGGCATGCGCTCTGCACCTGGAGATGCAGTCACTGAACACACCACTTCAATTCAGGGGTGCACTGGAAGTTGTGGATCGTTTTGCGTACCTTGGAAGTTGTATTAGTTCCGAATGTAATGTGACAGATGAAGTCAATGCACGAATCTGCAAGGTCCGGGTCGCGTTTGCTAATTTGAGATACCTATGGCGTCAAAGCAGTATATCCCTTAATCTCAAGGGACGTGTGTATCAGGCTACAGTACGGGCTGTTGTGTTGTGTGATTGTGAGAATGGCCTGTTCGAGCAGCGGAACTGAGGCGTCTTTGGGTGTTTGACAGCCGTTGTCTCAATCATAGCTCGTGTGGATTGGTGTCAGAGAATCCGTAACGAGACAATTAGAAGGCGAGTTTTCGGTTGTGCAACGGGGAATTTCATTGGCGAATGTGTCCAGCTCCAGAAAGCTGTTTTGGTTAAGTCATGTATTGCGCATACCAAACCATCGTTTGCCGAAGAGAGTACTGTTTTCCATGCCCAACTCAGGGTGGCGGAAGCAGACAGATGGCCTATTAGAGGGGTGTGAAATGGGTTGCGAAACTTTTGGTTGCTGTCAGTGCTACTAACCTTCCAGGATGGGCGCCGCGAGATCCCCATTTGGCCTGGTTTGAAACGCTGCAAGATATGGCTGCTAATCGATGTCAATGGCGTTCTCCTTGTCAGTTTCTATCCAGATTGTCTGAATGAGCGTCTGGAGGTGGAATTGGATTAGGCCCAAATCTATACGACAGATATGCAAGAGATCCTCAGAATAGCCTGAAATAGCGAGCAGCTTCCAACATGTTATGTGTGTCTGAGATGTGGAAGTTTTTTTTTCATATAACCGGATGCTGAAGCTCACAAAAGTGTCGGTTTGCAAACGCAAACATGTTAGCTGATGGCTATCCCAGAAACGAACCCCTAGTTAGTGAGACTGCTACTGCAGCCGGGTATGAGATAGTTACATGTTAGGACGAGGACGACGCAGATGTCGATTCTATTAAGCTACATTGTATCGGTATCCGGAAGCAGCAGTGAAGTGAAGTTAGGATTTAGTGCTCTAAATGAGCAGATTTGACACCAGGTACCAACCCACTTACTAGATCTTCGCCACGGCTTCATCCATGGGTGAACGTTTGAGGATGAATGCAGCCCTTGGACCCTAGGGCTCAAGCACTTGGTGAGTTAGGCACTACGACCTTGTTTTATGATGTGTTTCCAACGGTATTGCGGAAGATGTACACGAATTGCAATTGACTACATATTTTTGTTTTCAGAAAACCTTCGAGTGAATGAGGTTTCTTGAAAATGAGAACTGGATTGACTAGACTTTACGTTTGAACCGATGCAACCAATGAATAGAAACATAATTCGCAAAGGGTGGTTGTGTATTTTGCAGGCATGGGCTTGGCAGAAGGACGACAAATATGGTTATGAAAGACCGTCGTTGGTCGTTGGACTAGGTTATTATGTCTAATTGTGGCCTTATAGTCAGCTGCGTGCATGGGTATGTAGCTATCCCTTCACCCACACACTTGACTATGCAGCTCTAACACAGTCGCTCACTAGATCACGAGACTCGTCTTTTTTCTACACTCAAATCGAATCACACAACCGTGAGTCACCTGACCTTGACCGGTAAGCGTCGAAACGAGTCATATGCTGGCACATCCACCCACCCCCCCCCATACAAACGCACCTGCATAAAGGAAAACCAAACGCAGTCCACGCAGAACTTAACAGTACTACGCACGCCGCTCGACTCGGTGTCTAGCTGCTCAGGTAGTACGGCACACAATTCACGGATAGTGGGGAAACACGTGTAGCTGCTACAACGGTGAAAGAAACACGAAGCCTGCAACCGGACTAGCAACAGGAACTATCAACTCGTACTCGCAACACGGTAAGTCCTTCTTTCCCTGTGTGCATGCTGTAATCATTTCACTTAACAAAGGCTCAGTTAGTGCTCATTGCTTTCCGTTTATTCAGCCAATTCTTGGGCTACAGTAGAGTAGTAACAGTTACGGGCCGGGGCAGTTACTATGAGTAATCAAGGACTGCGACACCATATACAGTTATGAGTATTAAGGGCAGTCGTTGCCCACTGGATTAGGCTACCGTGCATTGTTCAGGCATCACAATCAGCGTCGCACATAGACATGGGCCTAGCAGTTACAATAAGTAGCCGAGGTAGGCGACGGTATGTGCAGTTATCACGATGTTTGGTCCTATTTTACGTCACTGTAGTTGGGCTTTATGACGCATTTCAGCTAAGGAGCCTGATTAATACCAATAGGAAGAATATCTTTGTGTTGGTAATCCACATGCAGGTATCTCATAACGCTACAATATCTACTAACTAACTGTATATATCTGGGAATAGGGATCATTCACAGAGATGACACTCGCATCACTACCGCTTGATGCATCAAGTAGGTTTCCATTGTTATACTAAATGGAAGACGAACCTACTAAGAAACAGTGTTGTGCCGACGTTCCCTAGAAAAACTCATCTCATTTGTTACGTCTGAGGAAGCAGGCAAACGTTATTCACCTATTATACATGGTTGAAATTTCCTTTGGGTATTATGTATATTTCATGTCACCTTTAAACAACACCGCGGAACGCTAAAATATGTCAGAGTTTGATATCGTGTCTTATTGGTAGTCGATTCATGCACAAGTCAAACTCGAGCAAATGACTGGCTGGTGTGAGCCACGTGATCCATACCCGAATATACGACTGCTCCAAATGAACCTAGCCACTCAATGTAGGTTTGCAACAGCGATGACCCCGGCTCGATGGAGCGTTGGGGTAAGCTTGACCGTGTTCGCGGTTCGAATCCGGGGTCCATCGTCCGGCTTCTTCCCGACGTTCTTCGTTAAGACGTTTTTCCCACAGGACTCTACTGTTTTCGCTGACAGTCACATACAGCATAAAAATATGAGTGCAACTCAAAGTTTCGAGTGCGGAAATTCTTGGATATGTAGTAAATTCTGAATCGAGATTTCCGAAAACATAAATGTTGACTTCCTGCCAATCTCTTATTGAGAGAAGTGGTGTGCGTGTTCACATAAAGGTTACGTGAAGAAAGAGGGGCCAATGAGGGACATTTTAAGGCACATGGATACGTTTGGTAATGTTAAGTTTACCTATTCACCTTATGGAGGTCAAACTGAGCACATCACTATTACCACGACCTTTTGATTTTTCATTCCTGCCCAAAACTCAGGATGTCATTCAACGTTCAATTTAGACTACTGTGCACACTTGCAGTAGTAAACTTCCATCGAGTTTCACTGGTTAACCTGACCTATAGAGCAGTCCGCGCATCCCGAGCGTTGCTGAAAGACTTAGAAATGGCGGATCATCTACTGGACGTGCGACAAAAAATAAATTTAGAAAACGTTGGAGTTTTGGGGTGGGGCCTACGGTCACGCCACAGAAACTGATGGCCGAGGCGGTGGAGATCGCCAAGCATCCCAGTGTAAATAGAGTAGAGAGTTTAGAACTGGTAGGTTTGTGAAGAGCGGTTTTTGACTAGTCGAGCTGACACCATAAGGAGAAGTCATTAACAGAAGTGGCTTAGATCTGAATTGTACTTAATCTCACCCACATTTGCACCCCTGTCCAACTAAACTGTGGTAGCACCTACAACCCCACACAGACCAACGAAATCTACCAATGGCACCCGGGGTGAATCATCAGTTGAAGCGCCTTGAAGTGGAAGATTAAGGAGCCGACCGGTCAAAAATGATTTGAAACTCCCCCAACCTATCAACGCAAGATTTAGGCAACCACACTAACTGATAAGACCCTTTAATTGAAATTTAGTTCTGATCTAGTGCGGTAATCTAAAGAGGTCTTGTTGGTTGGTTCCCAACTGCCTTAAAACCTGGCCAACTTGATCACGTGCTCGCTTTTGTGTCAAAGGTGAAACGCTGATCAGCTAAAAACTGCTGATGGTTTGCCAAGCCATTCTGAAACATCGACTGACATGCTTTGCGAGGCATCGATCAGTACCAGCATACACAAAAACACTGCATGAATAATAAAGTTAAACGGACATGCACTTTTTGACGTGTGTAACTTAGTTGTGAGAGTTGCGTCCGTTGACAGTAACCTTACAAGTAGTTTATTGTGCCAAGACAAATCTGGGACCATCTGTTTTTTTATCGGGGCAGGAATACAGTCATGGTCATCATTATGCCATTTAGTAATTCACTAAGCGACCCAGGACCAATAGAAACTCCACTTCATGCCCTTTACATAGTCCCCCATATGCTGATGCACAGTAGTTTGTTCAATATGATTTTACCACTCCTGGATTTTGTCCAGGCTTCTGCTATCCACCTCAGTTTCGTGTATATTTGGCTAGTCTTTTGTGTGTGAGGATTTTGTTGCCAGGATTCACAAGATTATTTGAAGAGGGAATACTCAGGTTTGTCTGAAAGAAAGTGCCTCACGGTATGCTTTCCTTGCTCTTGGTCATTTTTAAATGAAGTTAGGACGCCGTAGCATCTTCATGATCACGTCTTCGGTATCCTAGTCAAAAGACTAGCCAGTGACTTCGTCAAAAGTAAAATTAAAAGCTTGGCAGCTGTTGTACTATCCCTTGATTAGAAAAAATGTAACAAAAATGAAGACTGTTCTGTATGCTTCTGCTGTTTTTTTGGGTTCGTTTTCAAGGACCGATGGGTGAAACACTTAGGTTAAAATCGAATTATCCGAGAACAGTAATCCATCAAAATCCAGCATAAAATTTTGTCGTTTCTTTTGGGTCACAGATCAGAGGTGCGCTGACAGTGGTCCCAGCGAAGCTTGTATCAAAGTTGTCGGAAAAATTATCTGCATAATTAGACAAGCCAACTTTTCCACAAAATTCTGTTCCACCACTAGCTGTCACAAGTATGCCGCAGCTCGCAAATGCGGCTTAACCTGTCCCAAAACTGGTTATTTGGACATATCGAATTACGCTAGAAAACAACAGCCATCTTTCTGTGGTAAGTTGCTATGGGAGTTCACTCGCCTATTTGGAATTCATAGTTAGTGTTTTGGCTGTTCAGTACCGCGCCCGTAACCTGAAGTTGGTCCAAAAAATAAACAATGATTGTGACATGTCACCACAAATCTGGAGGCACTTCGTTTTTTGGCAGAAACTAGGAGCAACATCCTGACCTTCTATCACATGCTGAAGTAGTCTGGCTCTCCAATGACACTTATCTAGCTTGCCTTGCCCAAATTTTCAAAAGTGTTCTACATCTCTTCGAAAAAAGACCACAAAAGTCGCACTGCGTGTTGAACAGAGCAAACCAGAGTTCTTGCAGTTGTCTGACGTCTACCTGAAGCACAACGAAGTAAAGCCTCTGATCGATTCAAAGTAAGTCACCAACAAGCTTAGCAACAGACAGGAAAATTCCAGAAGACGCCCTTTAGAGTGGAATTCTGGCCGTTCTAGAATCCAGTTGGTTTGAAAGAGGACCTATGTCTGAACATCTTGAAGCGCATTACGAGACATTAAGGGTCAGTATTTATTCCAGATTTCTTGATGTTACCTCGCAAAGAGCGGGGCTGTGGATACTGCATTTTTTAATCCCGTCAGTGCTCATGTGATGATCACTGAGTTGGAGGTGTTACCACAACTTCACTTTCTTCAATACATTTCACTCAGAAAGGTGTATACAACCCCTGCAGCCTAATTGCCAATGCCCTTACTTAGCTGTGGATCAGTAGGCCGCGAACAAATTTGGAAGTAGGATCTACCAGTGAATTGATGTCAATGATGATGATGACCGGCAGTTCGGACCATAGACTTTAGTTTCTTCAGAGTGATTAAGATGACGTTAACCTAAAAATCACTTGCTCATAAAGAAAAAGGAGAATTGCTTTAGGTCTCAGTTCTTTTGACGCTCAAAATTTAGAAAAATTTGGGCAGGCACTGAGCCGACCATTTCCATTAACCACTGTGTACCACTTAGCAAGAACTATAAACAGTTGCTTGAATCCCGTTTTTTCCTTACACCGAGTTTCACTTATTGGTTATACCAACTACACTAATAGATAAAGTCACTGCATTGTTGTTGTTACTTTGTACAACAGCTCTCTACTTGTTAGTTGGAGGTGAAATTTCAAGACCCCGGGCTTGAATTGTTGAAGATAAAATGAAACTGGTAAGCAGCCATAGGGCTTTTAACGTCCCTGAAAGTTGGTTTCTGCTAGAGCAAGTGGATTGTAGTTGAAGCATTTCAGTTTACCGCCAGTAAAATGATAATGCTACATAGCGGGAGAGACTTACGTATGTGTTACGGAGTTACGCATCGTCATACGGTAACGGTTAAAAGGAAAGCTAAGTCAATGGACAGCAAAAAAAGCTCTCCTATCAATGTGAATAAAAATGTGTGACCTGTTTGCCTGATACAATGGTACAGTGTTACTTAGCATGTCCTGATGCTTCGTGGATAAATTTGGAGCGTAGGTATTCAGAAAGCACCTTCTTGTCAGGTCTAGCCACTAGGTTCGTTATGGGACAGGAAACTGCATTATAAAAATCCGTTCAGGCTATAAGCAATTTAGCTTGAAGGATGCCTGATTTACTTAGCACGCTGTCTACTCTACTCCATTCGAAACATCTATGCTCCACAGGCTAGTCCTGAACTTCAAGCACACAGTTGCTACATGCTAAAGCCTAGTTCACACTAGCCAAAACAGAGGGACTCTTCCTTCTATTCTGTCTGGCATTAAGTTAAGCTTTCTGGAGCACAATTTGACCTAGGTGTAACATAGTGCTCATAAGGTTGCTGGAAACGGTTCGACAGCCCCACATACTACCCATAATGTTTCTGAGAATTCTTCGATAGCGCACGATCGGTTTGGCCCCTTCTTGCAGCTCATCAGACAGGTGCAGAAGACCTTCATAAAAAGTGATTCAGCTGGACTCAGTTAAATCTCCCTTTGAAACAAAATTAGTGTCCAAATGAGGATATTTGCCAAATTCCGTCAAATTTGGGTTCAGGCAAAACATATAACTGAGGTAATCTCGGGAACTATGTGTACCTGATGAGCGCCAGTCGTGGGCTGTCGAAGAACTTTCGAAACGCTATAAGTAGTGTGTCACCTCCAGACAGTGTACTGCGATATCTTAAATGTCACAATGGCTGAAAAAAAGAGACGGCCTTGTGTAGCACATCATAAACGAGTTATCCAGATGTATTCGGCTGAGAGTTCCCTGTTAAAACCAAATTAGTGTGTAACTGAGAGTATTCGGCGAACTACTTGTTCTCTTATGCAAATCTCAGTTGTTTAACGTTACCTACGTACATCTCTAGTGTTCATGCAGGGAAAGGGGTTTGTAAAACTCGAAGACTATACCTACATGGCGTGCTACAAGAAGGACGAAATCGGTAGTTGGCTGTCGAGCCGAAGACTATACCTACATGGCGTGCTACAACAAGGACGAAATCGCTAGTTGGCTGTCGAGTAAGCTTCAACAATCTTATGAGTAGTGTTGGGTCGATAAAAACAGTGTCCAACTTTTTA
Source organism: Clonorchis sinensis (assembly GCA_003604175.2). Classification (NCBI taxonomy): domain Eukaryota; kingdom Metazoa; phylum Platyhelminthes; class Trematoda; order Opisthorchiida; family Opisthorchiidae; genus Clonorchis; species Clonorchis sinensis. Next base: position 24,709,538 of record CM030372.1, read on the forward strand.
AAATAAACTGGATGGCAGTGCTTTGAAAAGGGAGCAAAACGGGACTAAAACATGACACAAGAGATGAACAGTATAGGATTGGGCTACGGAACTATAGTCTAAGTGGAGTGAGCCAGGATGAAGACTGAACACTCACAAGAGCTACCATTGGCAAATAAAAAGATTCAAAATACCAGAATACCATATCCTCCTAATGGTTTTTACTCGGTAAAAACAGAACGGTCAGAAACAAAAATACTGCAGAAGTGCTGATACAAAATCATTCGTTCCTAAGACTTATCAAGATGTATGCATCATGGTAGTTTTTTGAAGGCATGAGAAGATTGTCCATTTTTGTCTAGTTCACAGTGAAAACGTTAGTGATTTTTCTTGGAAGCTTCGAATAGTCCGGTGTTTCGCCAATATCCAAGTAGCCCAAGGTCTTCAGTAGCCAGCATTGCTTTGGTGCTTCTCTCAGAAAGGTTTTGGTAGCCTCGTCTGTCATTCTGAGCCATTTAGTTAGTGCTCTCAAGTGGATTTGTTCCTTTACCTGTGTAGTGCTGGGTTCATGCCTAAGGTAGGTAATTTGGTAGGCAAGGAAAGAGATTCATTACAAGTTGTGCACGATAAACAACTAAAACCTGTCATATCGTATTCATTTATATGGACCGTACAATGAAGCAAAACAGTAGCAACTGTTAACATCAGTGATAAACTGACTGCTTGATGCAATTGCCTTTGAATATGTGTAAGTGGTTTCGTGAGCTTCAGCGAGTATCATGGTTACTGGGTTTGTATGCCTTGTTAGTACGGCAAAATAATAATTCAGGTCAGTATTTTGTAGACAGTATGCATCTTGAAAAGAAAGAAGAACCACCGATCAGAGATGCCCTGATGATCGGTTTCAGTCACATGTTCTGCTAACCATGGAGGTCGTTCGCAAATTCGATTCCGCCTACTGCTTGGCGATTTATTGATTAAGGGGGTACGAAAAGACGTTTTAGTTAGGTCTTTGCAAATAACGCCGCAGTTCCAAGTGAATTACTTCACAGCTGAGGTGGAATGAGGGGTAAGTAGGAGCTTCCTTGCCTTCCAGGATGGGTGTTAGAACAAGCGCGGTAATTTGCGGCTTTGAGCTACTCGAATAGCTTCAAGCCAACCAACATTGCCTTGAGATCAGGCCTTTAAGCCAAAGGCTTTGATTGGGACCGTCTAGATTTGAACACCATGTCAGTCGCTCAACCCACATGTAATCATGAGGTTTACGGATAAAAGGATCTTCATGTCACATCAGCCTTTGGCTGGGGACATCAGCTTATTCTTTGCATACGGCAGGACAGATAAGCGAAAACATGCCTTTTATGACGCCTCCCATCTTTCTTCATTCCAATCTCCCAAATTTTGTCCTTTTCTACTCGACAATCACCTGGCAATCTTCTGTAAAGCCCGGCTGTAGTCAGTCAGTCGCTTGGGAATTGACACATTGTTGTTACAGGAGCGAACATGTGACTAAATATGCTCCATCAGGTGGATGAAAAAAACAGCACTTTCAACACACAACACTAAGTTGCAAAGTAAGACAAGGCATTAAGGGTCGATTCTAAGCGATACAACCTTTCTTGACTGGCATTGACCAAGTTGTAAATGTCAGATGGAGTAGTATATATCGTTCGGTTTGTGTAAATGGTACATATTTTGGCCTGGGTCCGTCCAAAACAGACAACGAAATTCCAATCTTCTTATGGCTTCTGCAGCTTTTTGCGCCGGTGCTGGTACAGCCTTAAGTTTGCTGAGGCTTCGTTGCTTGACTGTATACCTGTAAAAAGCCTGCTCTCTCCGACTCTACATTTTGGTAAAAACCCGCACCAGTGGGAACAGTGAAACCGTTTGTTTATCACGTCCACACACCAAAGAAGTGTAGCTATGACTTATTGAAAGGTAACTTCTGTCGAGAACTGACTGGTCTCTTACCCGCCACAGAGGGCCATAACAACATAAGGTTACAAAGCACATGTAGGACACTTCAGTTTGTCAGAAGCACTTGTTGACTACGTATAATTTTGATGTAAGTTATACTTGACATCGTGAACGTCTTTTGCCTTTCTGTACTTGCCACCAGCCGGTTGTTTTCAGCTCTTAGTTTAAACACAGAGGACGCCGTTGTGCTACCTGGCGTTCCCCTACAACTGAGCAATCTTTGAGTTAAATTGGGCATACCAGTCATCAGGCACACCTCAGTTCCTGATTGTCAGTTGTTTTAGAATACGCAGATCGATTTAGATTACGCGCTTGTTCGGTGCAGGTTTTCTTTGAATTTCCCCACTCAACTCCAAAAACCTACCCTTCGTTTAGCAGTGGAAAAGCGTTGTGAACCACAAGTTCGCGGAATAAACTAAAGCCTACTATGGAATGCATTCCAAGTGCCCTCCTCGAAGGACATTGACCGTAACTAGATAATCACGGCATACTTGAGGCCAGGAACCTTGTTTGTGGTGTTTCGGAGCATATACGCGGTGTAGAATACTTGACGTATTCTGGAAAGCCCAATTGAGTGGCGCGCGAAATCACGAGCCAATAACTGTGAGGTTTTCAGATCTATCAATAAGATGCGGTACCAGATGTACAAAATACATATATGAAAGGGAAACAAACCTCTAATTATGGGGACTTGCGCGAATTGGTGCAAGTCTAAAAAAGCCCGGAGTGAACGTTGACTCGACCTGAGTTAGCGACAAATGTGCGCGCACAGCACGTGGTAACACAAGTGGTCGGGAATCGCGTGTGAAAAATTGACCACAATTGGCTCGACATCTTAAGGGTGAAAAGTTCTTGAGGGGTTGTGAGTAAATATCAAATACATGAGGTAGACGCAAAAACCATTGGACTCAAGCAAAGGGAGGATTTGATCGAGAGATAGGAGGCACACGCGGAAACCACTGGATCTCAGAACGGTTAACCTTGATGCGGAACGTCTATCCTCTCGGGCTTAGAGTATCATTAGACTATACGGCCTATTGGGAATAGCTCAAACGTAGCATGTGTGTGGACAGAGAGGAGTAATGGAACCAGAAAGTTCAAGAAATTGATCAGGCCACTGCGGCTGGAGGCACATGGAAACTGATCTAGCTAATCCGCAGAACAGAACCTTCCGTAGGTGAGTTATCAAAGACAACATTGGAACCCTATTGTATAGTAAAGATCGGCGTCTAGATCGATGGTCAGAATATTTTATGCCCGTGTCCCTTTGATTCACTTCCTTATTTTGAGCCATGGTCTGCGGGTTAAGATCTCCAATGTGGAGTTAACAGGTCACAAAAGACCTAACTTGAGACCGGTGCTGTAGAATTTGATCATGCTATCGGCCAATGGTAGTACACGTTTGAGGACCGACCTCCAGCCAATCAACTGAGCTGTTGATTGAAGCCGAACTTGGATTCCTATCATCCAATTGTTAGCATTGTTTCAGTTAATACAGTAAAACGAATACCTAGTGAACTCAGGTACCGCCGGGCTAATCAAACAGTAGACCAATCAGGAGCGAGCATATCCGAACATCCAATGAAGTATGCAAAGAGCGGCACACGATTCTGTTTTTAATTTGATGAAAACCAATGTTTTGCATTATGAGACTGAGATTTCCATGGAGTGGAGCAAGTCCTTTTTAGTCGATTCCAAGAAACAAAAAAGCCCATCAGTTTCTGAGGTAGTAATGTACCTTTCTGTCAGCTGAGATCCTTGTAGCGTCGTTCAAAGGTGTATGGGAAACTTTCTGTTCCTCTCCCCTGAAATGGCTGATTGTATGCGTTTGGGAACAAGAAAGTGCTCCAGGGAATCGGGATAAATCTCTGGTCGTACCCGAGTTAAAAAATACCCGAGCCGACAGTTTTATAAGGTGTAAGTGACGCCTGTCGCGACACGATTGCTGGCTTCCATTATACTGTGATGCCTATCTGCGGCAAGTCAAGCGCAGCTTCTGGCATCACCATCAGTGTTGACACTGATACTTCACTGCAACCGTGCAACAACAGGGCTCAGTTGATTCCAATTAAAGCCTTAAAAAATGGTGGATGAGAGGAGGACACGATGCTGACCGGTGGCAAGCATTCTGAGGTGTTCGCAGCTCTAAGTGCACAACCAGACAATTTGAAGGAAGATGATGACCCGAATGTCTCACTTTGATTAACCACTATTTTTGCGATGCCTCCAGCCAACAGCAGGGGTAAGGGGGCACGGCAACACCACTCTAGAAGGTGAACAGCATCAACACCGTAAGCTCTTCGATAATATTTTCACGTATTCTGCCACCTCGGAGTTTTATTAGTACTCTACTGAATGAAATGTAATGAAATGAAATGAAATCAGGTGACAGGCACTAACAAAGTCTGTTTTTTAGAATGATGATGATTACAATATTTAGGTACACCCTAATAAAATAAATATGATGTCAAAATGAAGTGGTTCAGAAGGGTGACTTGTCGTTTTGAGCACAAGTTATGGTAATTCCTCAATTTTGTCCGGACGCAGGTACGGTGTTTTCTCTAGTTATTGGCTGCTACACGTTTTGCCTGGTTTGCCCGTGGACTGCGTGGCATAGTCATATCGTTTAGAGATAGTACGGACACCAGACGTGTTTTCTTTGAAATATAACTGCTACATGTGTTCCGTAATTGTCCGTGGATTTGTGGAATTCGATTGTCTTCCTGCCCTGTATGTGTACTGGGCCGAACGGCATGCGTATTTATTGTGTGCACTGTGAAGAGGGGGATGGCCATACCTACTTGAAAGTTGCACAAACTTGAAAACAACTCGACCTGATGAAGCTCTTGAAGTCGGGCATGTGATACGCGTGGTAGCCGCTTAAAGAAAATGAATGGGAAAGTGTAGCGCACATGCTGTTGGTCATGGTTGAAAGTGGGACAGAATTTTGTCACGTGATTTCTGTGTTTGTGGAACAGACGAGACGCGTGATCTAGTGAGTACAAATGTACTGGACAAATTAAGCGAACTTGGTTGAAGGAACAAAGGAGTGATGGATACAGTCTTCTGAAGGAGACACAGATAACAACATTTCTCTCGGTAGATGATGTTTCGGCATGCGTAGAACATGGCAGAGGTACCGCAACTAATGGCGCTGGATGTTGGACGAAGTATCTGCTGCGCAACCAAAGATGCGACACAAATCCGTTGAGACCATCCAGCACTCCCAACACTTCCGAGACGTCGGTGGTCGAAAACGTGGAGATGCCTGACATTATCTATCTACAGAAGCCATGTCTCGCAACCATACAGTAATAAAGCCCTTACTGTAGCCTGACACACACGACCTTTGAGACCCAGTGATATGACTTTTTGACGCGAATCGGGAAACGTGATTCGGGCTTTTGGGATTCACCCACTGCCTTCATCAGACACAGCTAATATAACTACCGAGGTACGCAAAATTCACCGCAGCTTCAAGCGCTTTTCTGAGGAATGCGAGGACCATGTTGCGGGACTGCACGTTCTGAAGCATGACTTTGCATTTAGAAAGTGCAAGACGGATACCGAAAGACAGTAGGACGGGGGTTAGTTTATTCAACAGTACGTGCTAAGCATTCGTCTTCGAAGATGAAGATGATGACGTCTGCGCACTCTAAGCTGACAGGGTTTTCCGGAAAATCATTTGAACACGGATTTTGAAAACCTTCCAGTGTTAGCTTTATTATTCCATCACTGACGAAGTCCAACGAGGATGAAGCGATTGGACATCCTTCTCGGACACCACTTTTTGTGTGGAAGTTTTTGGAGCGCTCACCACGCACTCTCACATGCCAAGAAATACGGGAATACACTGACCTGCTTTTGCTGGAAAACGTCTAGAGCACTGTCCGACGGACAGTTGTGGCAAAGTTACTGACCGATCGACAGAATCGAACGCACCACTGAGGTTAAGGAGCACCAAGACCATGAATTGTCTGTACATATGGTGTTGCTCTGACACTTGAAGAAGTGTGAAAATGTGGTCAACGAAGCCTCTACCCCGTCTAAACCCCGTTTGACAATCACGGGTCAATGATTCGCGCGCCCCCGTGAGACGACGAGGAATCGAAGATGCCAGAAGCCTTGTTACAACGTGGGTCAAACTGACACCCATGTGGTTACTGCATTTACCACAAATAACCTTTTTGGTGATGGGTATCACTACCGACTCACCTAAGTTGTCTTGGACGGTTCTACTCCTCCAAGATAGGTGCAGATAGGCTGGACAGGCACTGGACAAGCACTGTCAGCACTGTTCTTGAACGGAGCAGGTGGAGGGTCGTCAGCTCTAAGGACACGATGATGAATGAGTAGAGATATATTCTTGGACACTTCCGAGGCTGAAGGGGGCTCCATATTCACAGTTCACCTTTCCGTTGAGGGCCTGCATTCCGTATTCGAGATAGCAGATAGTCAACTGAATTTTTGTTCGAGAGTATTGTTTCCAACGGTCCAAAAGCTCTCTTTTGTTGGATATCAGAGAGCCATTTTGGTTCCTGATAGTTTCACCCGCAAGAGGCTTGCGAGGTCCAGTCGGAAGGAACAAATGAAATACCCTGCGCATATTTCCAGCTTTTTTGCTTCTTCCAGTTCTTCGGACTTTCGGACCCACCAAGCTTCTCGGTCTGCACGGACACTCAGTTTCACCTGGCAGCGGATGGTGCGTCGGGAGGAGTTTTGGTTCTGACCAGTAGGAGTCTTTCGCCGGGCTCATCGCAAAGCCATGATCCTATCAGAGATCCACTGCGTGGATGAGGTTGGCCGAACGGAAATCCTGGTTTTGAGCAGCGCTTTAGACATTTGCCTCCAGCGGGCGTTGATATCCGACGTCGGACCATCCGGCTTTCAAGAAGACGGTTTTAATAGGTTTGTTTGGATTCTGGGTCCACTAGCTTTTCAGTGGCTAAGCGAATTGTGCGCGTTTTGTGAATCCCTGAAAATCACAATGGAAAACAGCAGCGGTATTCCAGAAGAAGTGACGTTCAGTGATGGAACCTGGCCAGCCGTAGCCGACGGCGGGGTGATCTATTTTGCTTCGGCGCTGACTCATTGGTGGGCACTACGTTGTCAAGCGACTTCCTCCGTTCCGGAAACTGGTACTGCAAAGGAATAGTCTGTGACCGTCACCCATCTGAAGCACGCGTCCCTAGTCGTCCGTGCGTCTAGTAGACAACGCAAGATGAATACCCAGCTGGGCCTCAGCAGCGCTTAGCCTACCTACCCGGGCGTTCATATTACCAGCAATCTGTGTACAGCTTTGTACCAGCCAGCTTCTCAGTGGTAAGGGGTTTAGGTGAATCGGGCTCCGTTATGACATATGACCATGGGGCCAGGACGAACGCATAGTTCTCAGCTTCCAGTGGTAAGGTTAGGCTGCTGTCTCCCGATCACTCCGGAACACACATTCAGATCGTGCAGTCGTTGGCCATATACTTCCGCGGTAAACCCAGGCAACTGGATTTTGTGTGAATCATAAATCGAAAACAGGAGTTGAAGTGCTTGCTACGCATTCTTTCCTTTTTAAATAGATTGATTGCAGCTGACTACGGGTAACTACAGCTACACGCCAGACCTGTAACTTCTCAAGCGATGCTTCCAATGACGTTGACAGAGTCAGAAAGGTCACTTCTGTTACTTGAAAAGGGACGCTGTATCCTTGTGAGCTCACAGCGTGATTCGGCTAGACGCCAGCTCAGACAAGGCCTCGTGTTAATCAAGATGCGTGGTGGAACCAGAAATTTAAGAAGTGGGTTAGACTAGTTCAGCCTGCAATACATGAAAGTTGTTACAGCTGATTCTGAAAACATGACCCAGTATGCCGTCTTTAGTGTGCGAATCAAAAATGGCATAGAAAAATCAAATGTATAGTAAGAACCATCATCCAAATCACCAGGAGGAATAATTTCAGGCTAGTTGGCCATCTGCTCCCATTCCTGGCTATCATTACCTGTTGAAGTCGGTTTCTGGTCAACGACTTCTCTCTTGCTTTGACGAGGACATTTGAACACTTTTTGAAACAAAAACGCATTTAAGAAAGCTAATGATAGTAAATCGTTTCGCCTTTGCTCAAAAAGGCAAAAGGATTACACTATCCTAAGGGTAGAATTACTGGCTTTACGAATATCGTAACAAAGTTGCTGGCAGCCATGATAATGCGGCACCTGACTGCCACATGAGACTCAAATCCTAGACCACCAAGCAGAATCTTGACACAGAACGGTGCGTTTTGGTTTCATTTTTTGATTTGTCACATGTTTTAACAAAGCAGCAGCCGCACGCAGGCAGCCACTTATACCCACTGTTTTCCTGAAACACTGAAGGGGCTTTTGATACCATCTGCACTCCCTTCTGTCGATATTTTACCCTACGGTCAATAGTTACTGTCCTCCAGTTAAACCCTGATAGCTCATAAGCCAGTGCTGACGATGACTTTATTCCACAGAGCGCGAAGACAATGCAATCCGGATAAACTAGTGTAAGGGGAGATATTTCTGAAGAAAACCATGCTACAGAATGGTTGTCCAGAAAATTTCTCTGTGACTTGCAGCACGGGCAGATTATAAACAGTCCCGATTCATTCAGCGAGAAAGAAGTATATATCCTTAGTTTCTTCAGTTCAAAGCGACACCGTCAGCACCGACATAAGAGTCAAGCTTAGTTTTGCGTTAACTCGCTTTTATACTGCAGCCGAGATACGTCTCGTGCCGATCAACAGAGGCCCATGGCCCTGGGCTGCCCTATTCATCTGTGTCTCACATAGTCTACGAAATATCCTGCAGCTACGGAGACGCTTGCGTCTACGGGACAAGCCGATGCCTAGCGAAACGTGCGACAATACGCTCCAAAGTACGTACTCCAAATGCTGTCAGTAAAACCTTTGGAGTCAAAGGTCAAATGGCAACCCTTCATCGTCAATAACCACATTGAATTGACTCGGTCAGCAACACGAGCCCCAAGGCTTTGGTGATAAGCAAGTACCGCTGATCAAATCAAACCAGCCCAGAACGATGCAGCACGTCACATTGGCATTGGTCAGGTGACTTGCGGATATCAGCCAACCAGTGTCTCGTCAACGTTGTTTCTACTCTTTACTTCTATAACTTGCATGTCTTACGTTAACCACCAGAAAGAGTAAAATAAGTGTTACCATATCGCAGCATATGTTTCCTGTCAGTTCTAACGAGGTGGATCAAGACGACGCAATGCCTCAAATCCTGTACACTGTTGGGCGTTACTTGGTATCTCAACCTTCCAGGCCGTGTTCAAATTGTACGGAATGTCCACCTGTTTTATGGGCTTGAAAAATATCCACTTACTAATGGTGATCAAAATGAAATGTACGCAGTGGAATTAACGCAGCCTGCCGGCAATATTAAAGAGATTCTCCAGTATATTGAAAGACTTGCCGCTCTCCATAGAACGTCTTTGTACTCAAGGAGCTGTGATGCTGGCTACAGATTTTCCGGGATTTCGGTTGAAGACAGCATCACATCAGCGTGGCAGTCAAGTTAGATGGTGACGACGCAGAAAGGCAACCTAAGTTAACGATCGCTTGTGTGGTGAATGACCACACACAAGCGTTTACGGGCAGAGGATGGTCACGTGTTCTTGGTTGACTTTGTTCACTGTGTTGATAAGAACACAATTTTTCACGTGCCGTATGGCTCTGTTTACCATAACGTGGGCCGATTCGATAATGAACGTAGCAGACTTATTCGGTTTTGTTTCTCTTAGAGCATAGTGTGACAGTGATATCCACTGTGGAGTTCGAGGATGCCATCCCTGCAGAACACTGGCTCCTACGAGATATCCTCCTAGCCGGTGCGCTGTAATCCCTTGTGATGGATGGTATAAGTACTATATTCGACAGGCTTATTCAGGTAATTCATCCACCCAGTGTATGAAAATGGATAATTCAATTGGGAGCCTCACACACTCTGGAGAACGAACACGTCACCAATGTGATTCTGGAATACGAGAATAGTTGGCTGTATAGTATTTGCTACAGCCTTGTACCTGTCTGAGTAACCCAACGAATTTGCATAGCTTGCAGTGACCCTATTTACGTGAACCCAGTTTTAGGTAACATGGATCTATTCAATCCATTTTTACTAAAAAAACATTTTGTTCGTGAATCCTTACAAATTGGTAGATCAGAGTGCTGAGATCAACTAAAGCATGTGTACCTAAAAAAAAGTCCCTCGATTAATGAGTATATTGGATTGCATTCAGTCAAGTCCAGACTGTTTCTTGCTGCCATATGATTTCAAGCTCAGAAGGGAACTTTCCATTCAGTTCTTGTATTGAATTACTAACAAGTTCTTTCGAAACCATTTCTTCTTGATGTATATTTATTTTATTCAGAGAGTACTTCTCAAGTGTAGGTTACATCTAATAGTAGTTGTTCTTGTCTAAGGTTATAATGATTCTATCACGAAGGTCAGATTCCTGAAAGCAACTACTGACTGCCCGAAATCTACTGAGACCCTCAGCTCTGTAGATGTTGACCAGACAGACAACGCCCCCTCAATATACAGCGCCTCACAGCTTTCTATCAAACCCAGACAGCGCGTGTCAGAGCTGCTCAAGGTCAGACAACGCCCCCGCAGTATGCAGCGAGTCGCAGCCTATACCAAGACCAGACCGAGTGCGTCAGCATTGGACCAAGTTAGACAGTGTCCCACCAATGACTAGCTTGAGTTGTATTCTGCACTCGCACGTACTCACACTCGCGCCTCGCTTGTTCGGAATATAGCTGTTGTGTTCCCTTCCGTGAGTCTTTTTTCCGGCATTAGGCACTGGAGCGGGTCAGCAATCAGATACAGCAGATTAGCGAATCAGCAGACATAACAGATTGGCGACGCCCGAACCCACTGGATCATGACAATAACTGCTGAAGCGTTGAAAGAAATTCTGCTGCAACAACAAAAACAGTTTGAAGCGGCGCAATTACGTTTGGTGGAAACATTGACGCAGCAACTTCAAATTCAACCACCAAATTCCGCTCCAGATACAAATTCAGTCGACTCGATCGCCAACAGCATTACGGAGTTCCATTATGACCCTGATGCCGGCCTAACCTTCGATTCGTGGTTCAGACGTTACGAAGATGTTTTCCAAGTCGAACTGAAGCACAAAGATGATGCCTGGAGAGTACGTTTATTGCTCAGAAAGCTTGGCACAACGGAACACACGCGGTATTCCAACTTTATTCTGCCGAAGAACACGCGAGATCTCAGTTTTGACAAAACCGTGCAGCAACTTTCAATGATTTTCGGTGAGCGTTCGTCTTTGTTTAATATTCGCTACCAATGTATGAAACTGGCGAAAAAGAATCTGAGGACTACATCACTTATGCCGGTAGAGTCAACCTTGAATGCGAACAATTCAAGTTATCTACCATGACAGAAGACCAGTTCAAGTGTCTTATTTTCATTTGTGGTCTTCAGTCGCATTCAGACAGTGATATCAGGACGAGACTGTTGAACAAGATTGAACAAACTCCCGAGATAACGCTGCAGTCCATTACCCATGAGTGCCAGCGCCTTTTAAATCTTAAACACGACACGGCCATGTTGGAGAGGCCCTTATCCAACCCTGCTTTCAACATTGCCAAGACGACATCGAGGCAACCTACCGTGGTGACAAATTCGAACGGAGCAAAGCCCCCTTCAGCATGCTGGCAATGCGGCGAATGGCATTTTGTGCGGTTGTGTCCGTATAAAAGCACAAATGTTCAGTGTGCAACCGACGTGGGCACAAGGAAAGCCAGTGCCGGACGCGGAAAGCTAGCCAAAGACGCAGTCAAACCCGGAGGTCACGAAGCAAACGGAGTCAATCAGAACCCCGTTTTAACGCAATACTTGCAACATTTGATAACCAGATCGATGCTCATCGCAAGTATACAATCAGAGCAAACGGAAGCACAATTCGATTGCAGCTCGACACGGCTTCTGATATTACGATTGTTTCCCGACGCACCTGGAGAAAGATCGGATCACCGGAACTCAGACCGACAATGAACACTGCCAGAAATGCTTCAGGTGGTAAGCTTCAACTACTTGGTGAATTTGATTGTGAGATGGAGATAGCAGGCCACCGTGATTGTGGTATTGTCTATCTTGCTGCTTGTGAGCTTAATCTCCTGGGCATAGACTGGATAGATCGCTTGCATCTTTCAACAATGCCGATCGAAAACTTATGTTCATCAACACCGACAAGAGGAAAGCCAACATTCCGGCCTGGCAACCGTGTGCTTGTCAGGGACTATCGCCCTGGGCACCGAAGATGGACTGTTGGAGTCGTCCTCAAAAGAATCGGTCAGGTGATTTACAACGTCCAGGTAGGATCATTGATATGGAAACGACATGTCAATCAATTACGGCCGACTGAGTGCCCGACCTCAAAGGCAGAAGAACGTTTACAAGATGTCAACCTGCTGCTTGAAACCTTTGATTTCCCAAGAGCAGCACCCGTAGCCACTGCCTCGCATGGACCGCCAAAGACAGATCCATTGCTGAAACCCAGACGCCGTACCGGTCGCATTAGAAAAAGGGTGGAACCTTTACAACTTGATCCATGTCGACAATCTTACGTTGAACGGCCAAAAGGGGAGATATCAGGAAGGTCAGATTCCTGAAAGCAACCAACTACTGAATGCCCGAGATCTGAGACCCTCAGCTCTGTAGATGTTGACCAGACAGACAACGCCCCCTCAATATACAGCGCCTCACAGCTTTCTATCAAACCCAGACAGCGCGTGTCAGCGCTGCTCAAGGTCAGACAACGCCCCCGCAGCATGCAGCGAGTCGCAGCCCATACCAAGACCAGACGGCGTGCGTCAGCATTGGACCAAGTTAGACAGTGTCCCACCAATGACTAGCTTGAGTTGTATTCTCGCACTCACACGTACTCACACTCTCGCGCTCGCTTGTTCGGAATATAGCGGTTGTGTTCCCTTCCGTGAGTCTTTTTTTCCGGCACCAGGCACTGGAGCGGGTCAGCAGTCAGATACAGCAGGTTAGCGAATCAGCAGACATAACAGATTCCACACAGTATGTTTCGATAGCGACAGAGTGAAAATGAAGTCGGCTAATATTTTTGCTTGAGAACGACACGTTAATAAGTATGAAATAGAAACTCAAATGTTTATACACATCAACATGCCTTGCTGTAAATGAGAGGCGTCGAAAGTACATATCTGTTAATGTATGAGAGTATATATGAAAGTATGAATGTATGAAAGTTACGAATAAAAAGTTAGTCAACAAGTAGGGGACTGATAAAATAAGAGCCGTGATTGACTTACGGGTTTAGTGTTGTAATGTTGCCGATTAACTTCTCATGATGCAGCATAACTGGGTCCCACGGAACACGGAGAAATTCTGAAAATATTCAGAACTTTGGATATTTGACTATATACGGTGACAGCTGAAAACACTGCAGTGCTCCTGATGCTTACCGACACAGGAGAATGGCTACACAAACAATTCCATCTTACGAAGTGACAGACGGTTGGTACTGATATCACTTTAATGCATTTTAGACCTTTCATTTTACACCCAAAAGACAAGTTTAGGACACGGTTTAAATGTGAATGTCCCCATTCCCAGAATAGAGCGGATTTTCCAAATAAACATCACAAGACACAATGCGAACAAAGAGCCAACACCCCCTCGGATGGCGCCTATATTTTCGATTGTTAGATTTGTGGGATACTTTCTAATCTTTCCGATGTGCTCCTTGCATAGATGGTTCTGTATTCTTTGGTTTATCTTGGTGCATTTTGGGTCCTTTCCATGGTCACCTGGCTTGGCTTACAGAGATTTTTACCAAACCTGTTTTTGTTCGTTGTACTCATAGCCTTATCTTTGGCAAGATACATAAGTGGACACCATCGTTTAATATATAGTGATCCCTCAGAACTAGGCAAAAGAGAACGGGGCCCGGTCAAGCCTTGGTTAAGCATTGTCAGGTTAATGTTTACTTGACTAATAAAGCAAACATAGAATGGTCCAATTCGAAACTACTTCACAGCAGAAAAGGACCTATTCGGGCAGTTGCTGATTCCATACGGCAGGTTTTTCAAGAGCGGACAAATGTAAAGCTAGAGCACGCATAATAGATACATTTCATTACTCAGCTGTGCAGATGTTTCATGTGAAAAAGCTTCGGGCAGAACTGTAGCATCAAGTACATTATGGTACATCATGATCAATCAGTCAGTAACTATTATTTCCTCTTTTTCTCGTGGCTCAGTGCTTCAGTAAACACTTGCTTGGAGTGAGAAACCCCGTCATTGTTTGCAGCGGAGAATGTGGAACTAATTTTCTTGAAATAAGATTGCGAAGACAGGTGGCAGTGAAGGGGCATGTTTCATTGAAAAGCTCCTACTGATATCAACACAATTCACTTGCGCTAAGTTCTATTAGTAATTTTCCTGTCCTGACAAGAAATGCTTATGAAAAGCAGCTTTGTTGGGCCATTTTGAGCGACAAAACCTTACAGTAGTGCACGTGTCTCCTCGAGAATAAGGTTAGTTTTTGTAGTCTAGAGAATTTTGCATGCAACTGGATTCCAGTGCCCAGACTTGGTGCACAAAAAATTCTTTGATGTCCTCCTACTGAATGGGTCTAAATCCTTTTCTGCTGTCATCAGAAAAGAAGAAATTCACCTAAGTGATATTCAGCTTCATTTAGAGCTAGAAATTTTTTGCTGCCAAAATGGCTAAAATTTTGTTAGAATGTTCCAGAATTATTTGTGGTCTATATTGTTTCGGGTTTCATTCTGTTCAGACAGGCCAAGGAGGCCAATTTCGTCATTTCCAGGGAGTGACTAGTGGTCAAGGAAGATATTGAAGATTTTCAAGAAGTTCCATATTTTATCGGCTCCTCAGTACGCAGTAACATGATCTAAAAATTGTGTAAATTTCTGCAAAATTCACTTCATGTGGAACACAACTTGTATCAGTTTAAGTTGCTGCGTACGTGGCTTGTAAGTAAATGCGGAGTTCATGTGTTTAGTCGTATACTGAAGATGACATCACTAAGCTTGATCGTATTAACCCTTTGCGGGCGGATCAGCTGATTGCAGACGCACGCCTAAGGATAAATTCCTCGAGCTTATGACACTGAGCTGTTGATGTGAGTAACAAAGCGGTGTAGGACATGAACATAGATGTCTGTGAAATCGGTCCCAGGTGTTTCTGACTTAAGTACATATTTCCGCAAAAAAGGTTCAGACTTAACATCGCTTATAAGATGGCTTAAAACTTTGATTCTCAGCAGTTAGTTTCGTCCTTTTTTAAGCTAATGGCTTAGGGGCAGTTCCCCGATTTCGCTTCAGTAAAACTTACGTTCTATTTGAGCCCGGATGATACGCAATTTACCAAGTGCAATCATTTACAATCTAATTTGGTTTCACTTGGAAACTCAAATGAATACGAGCTTAATCTCGCGTTTATGACAGTGCTCAAGTGAACGTACTGCGAACAGACCGCCTCATATCTCATTCCGAGATATCGGAGTATATTTTCTCGCGATTCGTGGGCTAGCTTATAAGTATGGTTCATTTAGTAAATTATCCTGTTGTATATTCATATCATACCAACTGAAGCACAAGGCGTTTTCTGTGCAACAAAGTCACTTAAAACATATCACAAACGAGAGCATTTCAGTGATTGATTAGGGTTTTCTAAGACATAATTCACCAAATCACGTGACTTTAGCGAAGGAACCTTCAGTAAAGTAATTTTGGGGTTCGACTAATGTATGGAATCTGCATAAATATAATTGTTAACTAACTTCCCATTCCACGTACCTTAGGCAATCTGAAATGTATCGGGTGAAAGGAGGAAGCGGTTTGGACTGTGGGTCTGTTTTTTAGTCACGGCACGCATCGTTGTATGAATTGTGTTGACCAAAATGGTCTCTGGAACTAGCCATGTATTGATCCAGACAATTATTTGACATTTCAAAGACCACACAATGTCGCTAAGGAGAGCTCAATATGGGTAGTGCTAGGCGCAACTCTGAGTGATATATTTTCACAGGGCGTATGCGTGCATGATTTTTAGTGCAAAATAGTCAGAAACTATTTTGCTTTATATAAATTTCTCATAGTCCAGGTGTGGATACTTCATAAGTTTTTGATAAAGTTGTGCGGATAGCTCAACTGCTATCGCGCACACCGTTTCCCACGTATACAAAATGTCTCGTATTTCGACTGGTATTCTCACGTGGGTGTCGAAGGTATTGCTATATATGAGAGTATTAGGACGGTTTCTTACTCAACTTGTAATCAAAGATCGTCAAAACTCTATTCCCTCACCATTGCAGGGTTGCGCTAACACCATTATTATGACTGACGGCAGCGCTAGTGTAAGAAAACTGGAGCTTAACTCTCACGCAAGAAATAAAACGAACGACAGCAACCAGTAAATAAGGTGATGGCCGGTGTTTTGCCGTACAAGTTTGATCCGGTCTTTGTCCAAGTAGAGGAAACCACTAAGGAAACTTCCAGTTTATTTCAACAGGATGCATTTCTTTACATAAAACTTTCCTTTTTAACACCTAGACTTTATTACCGTTGTTTCATAATACACTTCCTGGGTTGAACGGAAATCGTGTGCGTCCGCAATCTTTTGGTCTCCCTACCTGGCCAGAATAAAGTGCACAACCTCGACTTTTTAACGAATGACTAACATTTACATGGAGAAGTCTTATCTAAAATCACCAAGCAGTCGTGGCATTGGTTGAACAAATGTGGAACAGCATACAACCACAAACTGGTCGCCATTTGTCATAAATCAGCTTGTCTTTACACTGTCTAGCGAGCAAAACGGGATCAACGACACAGATGGTCGGCTGCTGTTTTGCTTCTGTCTGAGAGTACTTCCATGAAAGCATCGTTTCCTTCTCAGCCACTAGGGAATATGCTGGTATGGAGGGCTAAGACTGCAGAAAACCTACTAACGAAATCCTCTCCCCCAAGACTTTCCAAGGCAAATTTTTCGTACGAAGACAGAGTGCAGTATTCATACCGAGGAAAACGGAGTCGCGAAAACTATTTCTTTATTGAAGAGGTTTCTTAGGTAAAGCTTTTGTTAACAAAGGGATTCTGTTTTGGCTTTGTTTTTCGTTTGCTCTCAGCTGCGTTGAAAATCCCCCCGTGTTCTATCTTCTTTAGCTACCACGTAGTTTAGGCAAGTATATATCTCCGTGCTTATGAAGGTACTTATGCTCACAGTTATAGAATGAGGGTATTCTGAAAGTTCCCTTAAGTATCCTGATAACAATCCAGAGGTAATTGGGCTTTGCTGTGAAAGTCGTTTTTGCACGGGGAACAGAAGAACTTACCAACCAAAGATTTGTCCTACTTTGTTTTGTATCTCTTTGTATTGATAGGTTAGTTTTCTATTTTGTTAAAAGTAAACATCGTCCCGCATATTGTCGTTTCTGCAGACGCACCATGTACCCATTCAGTTCACGCAGATATGGATGGACTTTCTTCACAAAGACTACCTTCATTATCGTTTATTTTTGAAGAGCATGGTCACAGACATAAAAAAGTGAATGCAAGCGATGAATGCGAAAGGGTTACAGGAGAATATGAGATAAAAGAAAGAAATGTCTCATTCGAAGTCATGCAACCAACAGTTCCAGTCAGATAGGATGAATCCCAACGTACGTAAGAATTTTGGTAAGGAAACATGCGTGTAAAGTCTAACAACCGAAGAAAGGACAAACAATGCTGAATGCTCTTCAAGGCGCGGTAAGCGCTAGCACAGTCAAGACTCGCACATCAGGCACAAAGTGTCCGTCATACTGGGTCTGGTGTGAGACTCAGTGGCAAGAATATACACTCAAGGCCATGTGTCACGCATAAAAGTGTTGTACGTACGCAGAGAACCCACAATCGCGAGCAAACACAAGTCACCGACTGTGACTTTAGAAAGTCCCAGTCCAATAACAGCTTTGGCTTATCGGTTGTGAGAGTCCCTTGGTGAAAGTCCGGACGGCGGTAACGTGTTTTCTCCGCAGCATAGTTGCTACACGTGTTCCATATTGTCCGTGGACTTGTGGAGGGCGGTTGACGTCCTGCTCCCTGCGCGCGCGAGACTGTGTGTCTTGAGTATGCTCGGCCTTCCTATATGTAGCTGCGTCTGCGTGTACGTGGGTGTCAGCACATGACTTGTTGCTACGCTTACTGGCCGGTGGAGACAGTCAATATCAGATGAGTCATCCTTGTGTGTCGCGATTTGTAAGCGTAGGGTAGAAAGCGAGTCTCGTGATCTAGGGGCGATTGTGAGCTGTGTAGTCAAGTGAGTCACAGTCGTGTAGCGTGATTTGTGAGTGTAGAAAAGAACAGATCTCGTGATCTAGTGAGTGGCGGTGAGCTGTACAGTCACGTATGTTGGTGAAGGGGCTGCTACAAATACCCCTCTCGCGAAAGAGAGAAATAGGTGTGGGAGAAATGACAACATCGAGTGAACATGGTCGAAGCGTAGTCCGAAGTGGGAAAGGTGTCGATGTGTGAGTGAGTATGGCGAAGTATCTTTGAAGTTTGACACTGTAGACAAGTTCTTGTCCATGAACGTGTCTTTGTTCATATTCGACCATACGAAACGTTGAATAGTGAGTTTGAGAGATGAATGTCCGCGAGGGTTGAAACGTAGTGTAGACCACGAGAAAGAACTTGGCAACGCATTGCTGATGGAGTGGGCGGTCGGCGAGCGGTTGCGTGAAGTGGTTCCAAAATGATGGAAGGTGGGCAGACGCGGCATTGGTGTTGCGCGTTGATGTGATGGAAGTTGAAGGTTTTCCTCATACTGGAGAAATCATCATGGCGAAACGAATGCACGTAACCATAGCGCGAATGAAGTACGGATAAACGTAATAGAAACGGCCAACTGTCACGTCGGATACGTGGGTTGTTTATCACATCGGTTACGTCGGTTACGTCGGTTGTGAGTCACGTCGGCTCACCAATTATTAGTGCACAGTTGATGATAGCCATAATATGATTCAGAAGGTATATATGCACTAATAACAGTCTTTACTATCGTTGACAGTAGTGAATTGCAACAGGTATAAAAATAAATACAATGTGAATGTGGAGCAAGACAAAAAGGGAACTTATCGGTTGTGAGAGTCCCTTGGTGAAAGTCGGACGGCGGTAACGTGTTTTCTCCGCAGCATAGTTGCTACACGTGTTCCATATTGTCCGTGGACTTGTGGAGGGCGGTTGACGTCCTGCTCCCTGCGCGCGCGCGAGACTGTGTGTCTTGAGTATGCTCGGCCTTCCTATATGTAGCTGCGTCTGCGTGTACGTGGGTGTCAGCACATGACTTGTTGCTACGCTTACTGGCCGGTGGAGACAGTCAATATCAGATGAGTCATCCTTGTGTGTCGCGATTTGTAAGCGTAGGGTAGAAAGCGAGTCTCGTGATCTAGGGGCGATTGTGAGCTGTGTAGTCAAGTGAGTCACAGTCGTGTAGCGTGATTTGTGAGTGTAGAAAAAGAACAGATCTCGTGATCTAGTGAGTGGCGGTGAGCTGTACAGTCACGTATGTTGGTGAAGGGGCTGCTACAGATTCAATGGCAAGAATGTACATTCAACGCCATGTGCCACGCATAAAAGTGTCGTACGTACGCAGAGAACCCACAATGGCGAGCAAACACAAGTCACTGACTGTGACTTTAGAAAGTCCCAGTCCGATTACAGCTTTGGCGGATTGAGGCAGCAGATCCCTCAGGGCTGAGATTATGGCGAGGGAAAATTCATCAGCACCATACTTCTGCTTTTCCTCATTCCACACGGTCATTCCGCGCCCATCCGAGACTATGCTGACGTCTATTACAGTCGCTCGGCGCTCCCGAACGGCGATCAGGTCAGGCTTGATGAAGGACGTCGAAGGTGCTCTCAACTCCTCAAAGACGGTGTATCCCAGGCGACGGAGGCGTTTTGCGAGTTCCCTTGCAACCCGATTATGACGAGCACATCTGGCGTCATGCGTGATCCAGCAGGACTGCAAAATATGCACCAAACTCTCTGGTTGGCCACAGTTTCCACGACATAAGATCGTCTGGCCACCGTGACCATGTCGAGCGCTTCTAACTCTCGTCCTGAGCAGGTTGCATCGGAGCTGGATACCGCGGATAAATATCCGAGGAAACACTCTTTCTGGAAATACAAGCCATCGATTAGAAAGAGGCGAAGCGACCAACTCGTAAACCGCGACCGTCAACGCTGTTGTGCAGGCTATCACCCCAAGCAGCCACCAGCTCTTCCTTGGTGTTTACGCATGAACCATGGACACGGATCGGAAGGCTGAGATCCCGAACAACCTTGCCAAATGCGGAATCGTTGACCACATTGCGTAGTACACGGCACTGAGTAGAAAGCAGCTTTTCCATACGCACTCTCCGCTGCATCGGGATTGTTGCACTCAGACTTGGGATACCAAGTCCCCATGTTGTTTACCGGCATGGATGTAGCTGATCGGGGTATCCTTCGGTAGACGTAGCCAGCCGCGAATAGATTGCCTGATGTAGTTGTCCAACCTTTTGAGCGTGTTTCGGTGGACTTGGCCAAGCACGAGCGAATATGTCAGCCTCGGTATCAGGTAGTTCCTTGTGATCTCCATTCTTTGATGCGGCTTCAACGGGGCACGCGTCACCTCGTCGAGCAGTTTGAGCAGATGCTGTCGATGGTTGAAGACTCCTTTCCCTTGAAAGTAAAGGGGATGCCCAAATATGTTACTGTGTCTGTCGGACCCAGAGGAGTGATGAGTTCCTCGGCGAAGCAAAATGGTTCGACTGAGACTGCTGTCGCCCGATGTTTCCTGTCCCCACAGATCACCATCGCTTTCGTCTTCCGGGCGTTTATCTTCATACCAGCTCTTCCCAACTCAACCGCGGCAGCTTCAAGCTTCTCTTTGAGGCGAGCTTGACTTTCTGCACACACGACCCAGTCGTCAGCGAAGGCAAAACC
Organism: Clonorchis sinensis; assembly: GCA_003604175.2. NCBI lineage: Eukaryota > Metazoa > Platyhelminthes > Trematoda > Opisthorchiida > Opisthorchiidae > Clonorchis > Clonorchis sinensis. The sequence goes on from CM030372.1 coordinate 24,730,529, forward strand.
ATCTACTAGGGTGTCATGGAACTGGTATCCCAGTTGCGGCATCGACAATCCAAGAACCTCATCCATTGCCATGATGAACAATAATGGGGAGAGTGGATCTCCTTGCCTCACACCTCTGTGGCAGTGAACCTCGGAACTGGGGAAAACTGCTACAGCATTCTCATAGGACTGTGCGATGTATCGAACTAGAGGTGACGGTGCTCCAAACGCCTCGGCAGATCTGACGATTGTGTCATGCGAAACCGAATCAAATGCTTTCGAGATATCGACGAACGCCAAGCTGAGGTTAGAAGCAGTCGCTGAAGAGTGACGAAGCAGGGCATGTAACAGCGATGTAGCTTCCAAACAGCCGTCCCGATGTAGAAATGCAAACTGGAGTGAAGGCAGTTGCAATCTACGACTCCAGCGATCAGCAAGCACCTTGTGAAAGCATCGGACAAGAATGGATGATACGGAGATCGGTCTCAGTTGATCCGGTGAAGTCGGATTAAGGACCTTCGGAACTAGAGTAATACGAGCACGACACAGGTGGGGACAACCCCCAGCTAGTAAGAGTAAGTTGAAGTACCCAGCAAGTACGTTCGCATTGAACCGGCGGAGCATCCTGGGTGTGAGCTTGTCCAGGCCTGGGGACGAATTGCCCATTGAACGGACCGTACGGCCGACTTCCTCTCCTGTGATGGGCTCGATCAAGCTCCAATCGGATGGTACTACTACGCGACTGGGCCGGCTGTCCACGTGTTTTGGGGCTGAGAGCACCTGTTTCCAGTACTGCTCGGCGTCTGGAGGTAGGCCGCAGTTGCCTTTGTACAGATCTTTCCATGACCCATCGAGCACAGCAGACGCTGCATCTTTCCGTCTTTGGTGGTATAGGGTCTGGATGGCGGCGTAGTTGGCTCGGCGGATCTGCTTTCGGTTGACCGGCATCCGATGGGCTAACTGACGACGGCGTCGGGATACGGTTTTCCAGGTGTGTGGAAATGTCCTGGAGGCGTGGAGGTCCAGAAGCGAGAGGACTTGTTCCGGTGTCATGATGCCAGACTGCAACCCTCGGGCAAATGCCAGAAGGTCAACACTAGCAAGTGAACTGTCAGCATGGGATTCTAAGAGTGACACGGCGCAATCCACGGTTTGTTTAAACCAGACGCTATAGTCATCGGCTTCTGACGAGTAGGCCGCTATTTGACCGATGGTTTGGTCAGGTCCACCAGATGATGATTCGTCCTGTTGTGCTTGCCAGTTAAGCACCCGTAACCTGGTTTTGATGCTGATAGCCGATCGACCAGGAAAATACTGCTCCAGTCTCGCGAACAGCGCGGTTTGCGTTTCACAAGAACGGATATAAATTTTTAGCCAGGCGCAAGAGCGATTGTGACTCTTGTTGGGACCAGCGGGCACCGGAATGCTTCACTCGGCTGAGCTTATCTGCATTATGCTGAGTGGGGTGTGCGTGCCGGCGATGTTGACTCAGGCCAATCTTCTTCGGAAAAAGGCGGGAACAATCAGCACAGGCCAATTGGGCGACCATGTTCGTACCAACACTATCATTGTCGTGAACTCGATGGTGGGCTACCAAGCCAGCTTTTGATTTACACCACTTGCCACATTCCTCACACGTGAGCCCCACGAGTCTCTCCTGTGTACTGGTTGGAACTGGTGCGGAGGCGCCAGATGTTTTGTAGTGTACATTGTCGAAAGTAACCAGCACATTGAAACCAAACAAGGTGGTTAGCCCTGTCTGGAGTTGCTCTTAGCTCACCCAGACTGGCGTCCAGGCTACCCAGTCGTCACCACGAGGAGGTGATTCAGCTCGCCGACTCAAAAAAAACTGTTGATTGTTGTCGAGTGGAGTCAAGCTTTTTTTAACTGGACCGGTGGAAATTGGTTTCAAAATTAGCTGACGATCGGCTGTCTATCAGCAGAAGCTGCAATTTCGTGAGTTCCCTTGCGCTTGGACAGTTGCTGTAGTAGGATCTTTATATTGGTGCTAGAACCGCGTGCTTTGCTAATTTCAGCCCCATTAAAGAGAGTCTTGACCAATCTGCTCTTTTATTAAAAGCAGTGACCTGCATTTTGTTTTCCACTTGGACAGACTTGGTTTTTCTCACAGGTTATCGAGTAACTCATCAAGTTTATGCCCGATACCTACGGCAGTGTCAAGTAATTACTTGCTTCAGCATTGGCGGATAACTATCTTATCAGTAAGATAGTAGTATACATTCGGAGGGCATAATCATTATCGACAGCATGATATCAGTGTTCAAAAATCGATGCTTCGCTGCCGTAATTCGGAGAGCAAAGGGGTTCTCGGACAGCAGAATTTAACGGCTTGTTTTATTGACAAACGTAAACTTCTGTCGCATCTCAATTTGTTAACGACAGGTTTCGATCTAGAGCTCAGAGGCCACCCGACTTTGTGTGCATCCCTCATCCCAATTCAGCCATTTTTATCTCGCACCAAAGTCTTCCTACCCTTTCAGCCTAATCCAGCTGGATCATGTGCGGCTGTGGTTGCACACCCTGAGTTTTTACGACTATCGCTCTGACGAAATGTACCACAAAAATGTCGTTGATAAGCTACTGGGTGCGCATTTGCCACAGGGGACTATGAACTCTTGGATTGTACTGATCGGTTCAAACGTTTGAAGGCACGTAACTATGCTCCATATAGGTAAGAACCAATAATGATGTCCTTAATAGCCAGTTTATGGTAGCCATAATATAACTCAGAAGGTATATGCAGTAATAGCAGTTTTCACTGTGGTTGACAGCGGTCTGCAGTGGCGCGTTGCACCATGTATAAAATAAATACAGTGCGAACAATCGAATAAGTCCAAAGGTGACTTATCGTTTGTGGATAACTAGTGAGAGTTCCTGGGTGAGTCCGGACGCGGGAACGTGTTTTTCTCCGCAGTATAGCTGCTACACGTGTTCCGTATTTGTCCGTTGACTTGAAGAGTTTGGTTGACACCTTGCCTCCATGCGCGCGTTTGAGTATGTGTGTGATGACTGTGTCGTGTCCTTCCATATATAGGAAGCTTTGATGTGTGTATAGTTCCTAGAATCCTTCCGACGCGTACAGGACGGGAGCTGACTTATTGTCGGTCTAGGTTCCAAGCAAGACAGGGTTTTTTCACGTGATTTGAGTGTTTGGAATAAAGGAATTGCGTGATCTAGTGATCACAGACGTACTAGACAAATTAAGTGAAGTTGGGTGAAGGAACAAGGATCTGTCCACTGCATGGGAAGCTACTCACAAGGGTTACAGCGAACAATCCAAGGAGTCGTTCGCAGCTTGTTCCGATATTCGTTGAATTGACATTCACACCACTCCTGTCCTGGGTGGTTCACATCGAACTCGAGTTTCGCTGTTATTAAGGCACACCCGCATGTGAACTTACCAAAACAGAGTGCTACGTATGCTAGTTTTACAAATTCCCCAACCATTCACAACTGATCTGAAATTGTTTATCCAGTTTCAAACGCCCCTAGCGCTGTCTGGTAGAGAAGTCGTCATTAGAATAGCACTATCAGGCAAGTTATAACGCAGTCGTTCAGGAATTACGGTAAGCCAATAACACTTTTCGAACCGCAGATGTGATAATTTGAGTGGGTGAAGTGCTGGTAATGCGCTGTTCTTGCACACCAGACGTTCGAAGTTCCGATCCTGGTACGGTCAAGGATAAGAGAAACCCGAATTCTCTGCTGATCCCCTATGGTACAGACTGACCAGAATAATTTCGCCAGGAAGTGGGAGGACAGTTCATACAAGAGAGATGTGAACGCAAACTCGGAAGACGTTTTCACAGCCTGCAGGTCACTTGTGCGAACGAGAGATACGTACCTAGGTAAGTAATTGAAGAAGCAAGATACACAGGTCAATTTCCCGAACAAATGAACAGGTGCATGCCTGCTTTATAATAGCAGAAATTTTTTTCGCGTGTACTTTGGTATTGAGAGACTGTATACCGTATGGTACAGGATTTTTAACGAGGCCGAACCCCAACCCATTTATTACCAATGCTGATCTTGTGGAGTGAGAAGATAACGTTTGTCTCTAAGGTTTCGGAATCATAGCGGTCATGGTCACAAAATGCTTATCACAATGATACACAAGTCAGCCCAGTTTCTTCAGTCGGCTAGGACTGACACTGGATAGTTTCAAAATTACGGAAGCAAGATGGATTAAACAGAAAGGAATTACGTCCGCAAAAAGTTTTTTAAAGTAATTACTGGGAAGAATACCACAATCGTACTACAAAAATGAGCGACTCAACCCTTCAGGTGAACATATTGTTTGGCTGGACAGTCATCCGTGGTGAACCCCAGATGTTTTTTCGATTTTAGCACCAGATATATTATCGCCCCTTGCACTAACTCTGACGACGAAACAACCTTCATGAAAAAGTGAATATCCAATGGAAATTTTGTCCTGGGAAAAAGCCAGTCCATGCTGAAAAGCCGAAAATTGCTGCGTAGCGGTTTCATGGTTGTGGGAATGCATCAGCAATGCGCATCTTACCTAAACAGAGGGAGTTTCAAACCTGAGACCTCGCATTTAAGAGAATAAACACTTAAATGGCTTTACAGCATAGATCCTCTTCACCTACAGATAAAATATCAGTTGAGAATTGCCAAACTGTCTCACACTACCAATAACAAAATGAAATTTAGTGGAATAGGTAACGGCTCACAAATTTGGACCAGCTCATATTAACTTTGAAAATAGTGTCAATTTGTTCCCAATCAACCCTCGTTGCAACCTTTACAGTACATAGAAGGCCTCATTGAACAGTACCATATACTCACTGGTTTGCTTTCAGATGAGTTAACAAGGTGTACTTAGCGAGCAACGTCCGTTCAACGACAATTTTTGTAGGAAGGTGGCTGGAGTAGCTTCAAGTCACAACCAACGACAATTTTTGTAGGAAGGTGGCTGGAATAGCTTCAATTCACAACTTGCGGATGAGGACTGTCTTGCGGGAGGGAAGGCTGATAACATCTGTGTGAAAGACGAGGTCGACCCTAATTGCAATTCACTTTTTAAGGGCGTTATAATAAGACTTACTAGTGTGTTTTATTCTCACTCTAGGTAACGCAGGAATGTTTTGATGTGTAGGACACAATACAAGCAGATGTAAAGAAAATCATTCTGGAAACAATCTGTACACAGACTTCTGCGTCTTCCTGTTCGTCAACCTGCTCGCTTTATACGGCCAGGAAAATGCACAGAGATGAGACTCGTACTCCTACGTCCCTTCTAAGGAAATGAGTATCCGGATGAGCTGTTCAAGAACTACTTGAAACCCAAGTTTCAACACATTTGTTGTATGGCTTGCTAGCGAAAGACATTTGAATACATTTGTGTTCTAAATGTCCTCATTTCAGTGTTCAATTTTCGGAATAGTCAGGAATTCGTCACTGGCTTGTTTTTGGTCCGCTCCCCTGTGCACCCCACCAGCCCAAGTTGTTCAGACAAGAGTTGAGTGACAGGATTTCTTGTCAGGTCACCTCGATGCATGTATATTGCACATAGTACCATAAGAACCATAATGCTTTTACTTGTTTGTGTATCTAATGTAAAGTACCGTGAAAGTGAGTATATTGATGATTATTTCATTTCACTTTCTTGTTTCACTGAATTGGTTTATCACAACAGTTCCCCGATGGTTGTGCAATGTCATTGGAACCCCGCTGGATGGATGACCAAAACTGAACTGTCACCCACGCAACTATCTTCAGTGCGTAGCTTATCGCTATCAGCGTCCACAGTGACTTTTGAACGGTAATCACCTGGTCCGTACATTTGAGACAAGATTTTCAGCCACATATTTAGAGAAACAAAGGTATGGTTCGTGAGTGAACTCGGAGCAACAAAGGAGTTCGAACTACAGAGGCTCGTATGCGTGCCTACAAGGGTGTTCAGTAACTAATTTGTTCAAGTGAAATTGTCCAAAGCCTCCCTACTGACAAGGTCCAGAATTTATCGAAAATGACACATGATTAGAATGAAGGTTACCAATGAGACATAAAGACGGCTCCCATCGTCTATCCTAAGCTCTGAGAGGCGCGTACAGTGGTTGCAGTGCATCACATCACATTGAAGTACACGGAAATGTGACAATTCCCCCGAATGAATAACCGCCATTTTCGGGTTTAGAATTAACTGGTTCATGCCTAGTCTAGCCTGAGACCTTGAGTAGGAGGTGAACAGACGGATATGTATGACAGTGATGAACCAATGTGCTACTGACATGAGTTATGAAAGGAAAACAAGACATCACTCGTCGAGCTTGCGGAGATGGCTCTGTGAAAGTTTAGACAGGAAAACACTGATAACTTCTGTCAAAAAAATGGTGATAAAATGAACAATCCGGATTTGGAAATCGGGTTTCGATCCATAAAAATTTAACGAGAAAAAAATGTTGTGCACATGATGGTGGTTTTTTGATACCACGAAGATCATTCATTGGCTAACTTACAACCCAAATGTGAATCGAGCCAAAACGCCTGGATTCTACTGTTGAGATAAGCTAATGCAGATGGTCGTGATTCATATGGTGATAGAACAGAGTTCTGTTCTTTTATGTGAATGGCGTAGATCTGAATTTGCCACACTGTGAAATTTGATCAGACACTCTGTCAGAATATGCGTTGTGGTTACACCCAACAAAGTTTTTCTTATCAGAAAATTTTTAATCATTCTAAAAGCAAATCATCTCTCCTAACTACATTAACCGTGATCATACTAGTCAAGTGAGCCATGTGCGAAACGGAACAAGTATCTACTGTGGAAATGTGTTCAATACTCAGGATAAGAGGTTTCATCATCAGCTTTATCGAGTAAAAACAAGAACGCTCTGACAGGATTCCGGATTGCCCGCTCGAATCGAACCAACTGTGGACCACTCAGTGCAACAGCTAACAAGGCAAATGTCTGAAAACTTTCTCCAGGAAGGATAACGGCTTAGTGTTCAGCATTCAGTTTAAACTGGTTTACTAGACACAAACGCTACCACAACTGTTATACCTACTCGCTGAACACGGTTGAAGCAGAGAAAATCAGTCGGAATAAAAATTCTGGCTGTCAGAGCAACCATCATTGTCCAAATCCACCAGCCCAAAATTTGTTCAGATGTTCCTTCAGGCACCGGTGAACATGTGGTCAACTAGTCAGATATTAGATTTAGGCAAATCATGGTTGCTCATTCAGGATTAACCTGAGAATCGAGGTGTTTGATCATTATAAAAATCACTGCCTTCAAAAAACCTTGATCCCGCAGAAAGTTTCACGTTCTCCCACGAAAATATTTACTTACTTGTCAATGCCTTTAGTTCCCGTTCTGGATTGAGCACAAGCAATTCGTATCGCACAATAATGCATCGTTCAGAACCAACTCGGTGGCAAGCTTGAATGATTTTGAGGTTGTCTATCATCCATGTACGCAACAAGTTATGCAATGCTTTCGTTGAATGTGAGCCCCACCTTCGGAACGAAAATAAATAAACTGAACGAATTCAACGAAAAGCGAATGAAGTAATCGCGAGGCCCTAATGACAAGTTGTGGAGGTGAATGCTCACAACGGCTGGTTGCCAAAGCAGTTGCCAAAACCATGGCAGATAATCCTCAATTTCTTGAAATTAGTTATGCAAACCTAAAGCCAGACCTTAGCAATGCGGCTGATGCCACGTGCAGCGCAAACCGAAGTTAGTGGCCTCCGGGAGCAAACCTTTCCTGCAATTCGATGCGGCATACTATGCAAACTTTTCAACAATTAAAAAAACACGTTCTGCGTCTTTTTACCGGAGTGACTGGGCACGACGAGAGCCGGAACCTAGTTCCAGGTCTAGGTCATACAAACACTGGGCTTCTGTATTACTGCGACTACACAAGCACATGGGAAAAGTGGAAGCCACCGATTGCAAGCTTTAACTCATGTGTGCCTGGTTTCAACAATTAGTATAATTTTCTGTTGGGAAAATGGCCGGCAAATGGTATGTTGCACTTTAGTACAATCAGAAATAGTCCTTAAAGTTCAATTTTGATGTATTTGTGCGAGTCAGTAGCATGTTCAGGTGGTTTCACACTACACATGGGAAGATGGACAACGGTCTCTGAAGCTCTTCAATGCGCTTGGTGGATTCACTGTTCGAACGACGTTTGACCCCATATCAGGCACTGTGTACTGGGAGACCCATTCGCCATGGTGCTCCAAGATCACAACTGCAACATTCTTACCGTATTGGTTCGCGCTTGTGGTACGACGGATGTGATGGTTCATTTGAAGGTTAGCACGAGAAGTTTTGCTGTAATAGGATGACAATGAGGTTGCCTACCATAGTGGAGGCTGAAATGGGTAATCTGTGCACTGTCAGGCAATTTGACTGGCTTGGTGAATTTCCTCCTGACTGAGATCTCAGGATCGGAATACTAAGAAAACTGGGGTTTAGCGAAATCCCCCCCATGGGAACATTAAGCAAAAGTTGCTGAGCTCAGCAAACAGACAGGGAACCAGTAGTTTGAATAAGAAAAGCGCGCTCAACACCTTAGTGTCAATTTTGTCTAGCAGACTCTCCGAGGCCTGTGATGATAAAAAAGCACCAACACAATAAGGGCCACCTGGCTGACTAGGATGTAGACGAACTATAGAGTCAAGCAGTCATGCTGGAAAATGATATCAAGGAGATCCAGGTAACTTTGTGTGTTACTGGATAAGGAAATGGAACCCATTGTGGATAAATTCACAGTGAAGGGTATTTTTCAATTTTGGGTTCGAATTTTTCAGACGAGAATCAAGAAATGTTTAAGTCGGTCTTAAACGTTGCCGATGTCTTGTGCATTAAAAAAGACGATGTCAGATGACAACGTCTGATCAGCTACCGTCTTGTTCACATCTACATATATAAACCTTTTCAACAAGATATGAGGTCATGAAAATAGCTGTATGTGGCTGATATCGGCTCCCAAATACTTTGGATGGGCAGAAGAAATGAATGGCAAATAAATGGTGAAATCTGAAGGTATAACCTCTTTCTAACCTATTGTGTTACCTTGTATGCCTTGGTGCTACAATATACGGTGCCTTTCGAGCACCCCGTAAGGAGAACCGGCTGTCGAAAATTCAGATTTTACCCATGAAAAAATGCACTTGTAAACGGAAGAACACTGTTTGGTTCTCCAATACGGCAAAGGTTATTAGTCGCTTTGGGATCATCAAACGCTTGCTTTGGGATGCTGCCACAACGCAGTTATTAGCCTAGAATGGTATAGATGACTGCAGCCATGGTGCAAATTCCGTCTTAGTAGTTCAATAATCTCACACTATTTAGTGTAAAACGATTTGAAAGTTTAAATATCTCTAGATGCACTGATGCATCAAATTGATGGACGTGAATTAGATCATTCTACTTTGAATGCGACTTAAGGCTGCATGCTACAATGCGGATGTTGTACTATATGTAAAGGTGGATTGCAGACAGATTCTGCTTGAGCATGGTATGGTACGAAATATTAACTACACTTCGAGATCACTGTTCCGGTTCGTCAACATATACGACTTTGACGTGAAAGCCAGTCTCCCTATTGTTAGATTGCTTTCGATCACAGGGAGTTTGACAGCTAAATAAAGAACCATTTTTGGCGTATCAAGGAGTTTTTTTAGGTATCCTATTCTGGATAATAACTTTTTAGTGAGGAGGAATTCTGTGGACGATCATCCAACCACCTCAAGAAAAGATGGTGCAGCGAATGGTAAGGAACAAAGATCAGGGAAACTGTTGCCGCAATGTTTGCTTTATTTGACAAAACTTCGCGCTAACTAGGTAGTTGTTCCAAAGTATCGGACTCATTTACTTTCTTTTTTGTACGCTTTCAGTTCAGTAGAACTCAGACGGAGAGAATACCCTAAATATCAAGCGCAGACATGTGTACTAAAGATAATTAGCTAGTTGATAAAAGAAATATTCATTCGCCAAATAAAGATAGGGATTTGGTTGATCATCCCGGATATGTGTGTGTCGAACACGTTTGTCGATGAGAGTACAGTTTTCCGTACCCTATCCAGAGTGGCGGAAGCAGAGAGGTGGCCAACCCTTGACCTGGCAGAGGGGTATGAAATGGATCACGAAAGGTTTGGGTGCTGTCGGAGCTACTCGCTTTCGAGCATAGGGACCACGCGACCCCCATTGCGCCTGGTTGGAGGCGCTGTAAGGTATGGCTGCTAGTCGATATCAGTGGCGGTCTTGTTGTCAGTTTCTACCCAGATTGCCTGAATGAGTGTCTGGAGGTGCAGAGACCTCGGAGTGATTATAGTAATCTAACACAAATCCTTTCGTTGTCAACATTTAGTCCCTTGTTCACGATAAGGCTTTCAAATAAATCATGATTGTACGGCAGCGAAGCATCAGTGTTGAACGCTGATGTGCTGCTCATGGTGATGATGATGACCACGGATATGGTTCTGCTTCTAAAGGCAGCAAACTTGACTGAGTCACGCGGGTAATCTAGCAGATAGAATAATGTTTTTTTGCGTAGAAGGTCAAAACAAATATAATTCACGGAGAATCTGGTGATAAATCCCTAAAGCGGGCGTGATGTTTAGTAATCGGAACTTGTTTTCGTTTATTTGATGAGTTTGATGCGCTTTTATTAGAAGGAAGCTGCAACAAACCCAAGTAAGCATTGGATACAAATGGTACGAAGGAGGGACGAGCAATTTAGTCTGCAGATCATTAAAGGTAGGTGCAGTTGAATCAAATGGTTACCAGATTAAGGCCAGGATCAAATGACGTCACATTCTGTGAAACAACTGGTTCACTTATCCGGGTGACTTTCACCCCACCGATTACCAATACACATTGACGGATGGCTTGTTATTGAATTTATGGCTCGGTGGGAATCAACGTACACTAGTCACAAAATCAAAATAGTTTACATTGCAATCACAAACACAGGGGTAAATCAATATCGAGGGGTTGTAGGGGTTATTTTGTGCACTCTCTTACTGCAGAATCGGATATTTGAGTATGTTCCGTTAAGGGTCATTCCTAATGCCTTCGTCACGTGAATCAAAGACGCTACTTTTTCAGGACAACTAGGCTCTGAAGAATCTGGCTGCGGTTCAGCTTTTCACGTGACAAATGTCAGCTATATTTCAGGATGTGTTGAAAGGAGAAAGGGTCACTGATGGCTTGGTTGATAGAATTTTTCGGACACGCCACGACGAATAAGATCAAATTAGTGATTTGCTAAATTTAAACCCTTTTTCGGTGGAAGCAAGATGGAAAGGGTTAAGTTCTGAATACGCGACTGGCTTTTAAAAACTAAAGCAAATTAAAGCACATCAGTGTGTTTTCATGAACCATGATAATTCCGCAACCAACCGATCTCTGCCTCTCGACTTTTCTTGTCTAAGCTTGGGCAACCTGGCAGTATCCCAGTTACAGCACCTGGCCCGGTAAGTGCATAAGTCTCTGGATGAGCTTAAACGAAATTTTATTTCTTCCTCTTCATACGGCACCTAGCCCAACAAGTACGGGAGCTCTAATGATTTTGAGACATTTTGTGACACGAGTTGTCAAAGGCTGTGTTAACTGCTCATTTTCAAAAACTGTTTCCGTTTGCCTTGGCAATATATCGAAATATTAGTAGTTAATTAGCTTTGGATCACGTGGCTGCTGATCTTTCCGCCGAGCTTGGAAATTTTCCTACGAGTATTTCGACACCAATCGTGAGGACATCATCACTGAGCGACTGGGTGGGTACCTCCTTCTTAACTGCTTGCGTATGAATGGTACATAAAAGAGTAGCTGATATATCAAGGTATGATTGGTTGACTGCGGAACAGTTTTACCGTAATCTTATTTCGCTGAAAACCGGAAATAAAACTGAAGTAAATGACAAAGCTAACTCCCATATATAGGATTCAATATAAGGAGTATATTAAGCCACTTAGAGTGGACGGAAAGGATTTTTTTAAGAGACTTCATCAACGCAACCTCACTGTCAAGAGCCAAAGGTATTTTTTTGTTGGTCACCACAGGTGATAGGAAAGAGAGGACGCGAATTCATAGAGGCATGGTATTCCACCGATTGGGATTGTCCTCACCACTGGGGACAAGAGGACTGAAGACTTGCAAAGGTGAAAAATGCACAAGAAACAGAAGAAGCGACTTGTAGGCAGAACAGGAGTCTAGCAGCTAAACATGTGTGACTGGACTACGCCTCCAACCAACAAAGTAAAGGACCAAAATGAAAACAAAATTAAATCTGGTTAACCGATCAAATGCAGAGATCAGTCTTTACGGAGGATAAGATGAGGAAACAAATCAAGCTAGAGGAAATCAAGCCACAGTTCAATTCAAATTGAGAACTGACTTTTCAAAGCACAGGAAGTAAGCTACCAAACTCAGGAAGTATCGAGATGACCTGTCAGATCGGAAAAAGGCCACAACACAGCGCAGCTTGTGAACGGACCAAGCAGAAATGCGTTGAGATCTATCAGAAGGAAGCCATTCATTGATCTAATCGAATAACGGATATATGGAACACGAAGCATCACCAATCGCGAACAGAAGCTGCCCCACAATCAACCAATCATGCCAAGAGATATCCGATATAGTTTGTAAAACTATGTAAACGGAAACTGGAGTGAGTACCCACCTGACCGGTCATTGGTGGTGTCCCAACGAATGGTGACGAAATATCTTCAAGCCAGTTGTCAAGCTTGATGAACAGATCAACAGCCACGCGATTCAATTCGGCACCCTCGTGCTCGTGTCCACCAAGATTACAGAGCTACATCCACCTGTGATAGATGGAAAACCAAATCTTGGAAGCAAGAACGGACCCGTTCTAGTGAAACGTCAACAGCACAAGCCGAACTAACACTCAGTTGAGAGAAAAATATCTAAACAACGGCGGCTGCCGAATCACCCCTCTTGGTATTCAATAATCTACTTTGATAGGGAAGCGCAAACGAAGTGTTTAACTTTGAAGCCGGGGTGAAAAAGCTAGACATTATTGCAGGATTAACTGGGCTGATGTGATTTTACGATATTTCATTGAATCTTTTCTATTGTAGCGTCAAGTAAGTAAATTTCTAAAAAAAAATTGCCTTTAAATCAGCGGTTTCGAAGTATGTTAACCCAGTTAGCCCTGTTGGCATACACTTTACTCTTCATGCTTTCTTGAAATTGTCAAGCAGGATCGATATCTAACATTAGTCTTCGAAGCTTGGAGAAACAATCCCACCATTTTCATGACACGGGAAAAGTTTTTTTTACAAGGTTACTGTGACCCTGAATTGCTTTTTCAGCCAGATTATAGGCTGAGTATTTACAGTGACTGAAATATAAGTAAGATTTTTACATTGATTGGTGTGCAGTAGAAAACTAAGTGGAACTCCACAGCTTCAGTCCATGGAAGGCGGCAGATAAATAAGCGCTAATGGGGGAACGCAGATGTTGAAGACGGACAGTTGGGTCCAGTGTCGTTAAAATGTTCCTCATTTGAAGTAAACTGTGTAGTCGAGTGTCATATAATTAGTTTTTATTTGGGCATCAGTCCAACCAGCATCAGTTGCAACAGCTGTACAACTTTTATTGGAAGAAATACACAAGGTCGGAGAACATTGATTGATTACTTGTTTGCAAACTGCACGTCAAACGGTTCACTCATAAGCGTTTTTTCCACATGAATTCACAGGACTGGATCGCAGGTTGGAACGGATAAAAATGCAACCCTGTTTACATTGGGTACTCGAAGAAGAGTAGGGAATAACATGAAGAATGCAGGAATCATGTCGTAAAGTAATCGAATTAGGTTTCGGTTGCAGGTGTAAACCGCTAACAACGTGATATTTCCGTATATGTTCTGCTTTGCCTACATGTTTTAACACGCTTTGATGATGATTTTTTTAGCTGGTTCTTCTTTTTTTCAGCCCAAGAAGAATTGCATGATCAACGGTCTGGTTCACTTTGGTTTTTGGGTGATCGCCTCTCACCTTCAGGTTGACTAAGCAGTGTAACTAATTGAAATTCACCTTTTGGGCGTTTATCTTACAGTATTCGGCCTGGGAGGTGACCAGGATAATCAAGAGTACCATTAACGAGACCTCAGTCCACCTTAAGCAAGCCGCAGAACCAATTCTTGGCGAATTATTTTGCTGACCATCATCATCATCATCATTATCATAATCATCGTCAACGGCATGACATCAATGTTCTGCACTGATGCTTTGCTTCCGTACAAACATGATTTATTTGAAGAAAAGTGTGAAATTGGATAGGAAAGGGACTTACTGCTAGCCTACCACAATCATTCTGAGGTGCCTGTAACTTCAGACAGGCAATCTGGATATAAAGTGACAGCAAGAACGGCATTGACATCGGTTAGCAGTCATACTACAGTGTCACCAACCAGGTGCAGTGGGGATCACGCGATCTACATTCTGGAAGAGGAATCGCACCGACAGTACCAGGATTTTTTTTTGGTTTCTTTCATACTCAGCTGCTAGTTCAAAGGTTGACCACCTTGCTTCCGCCACTTTGAATTGGGTATTTAAAACGGCACGCTATTCGGCAAATGATGGTACGGTATGCGCAATACATGGCTTAACGAAAGCAGCTTTTGGTGCTGGACACATTCGCCAATGGAATTCTCCGATACACAGCCGAAAACTCGCTTTCCAACTGCCTAGTTACGAATTCTCCGACACCAACCCACAAAAGTGATGGTTGTTGAACACCTCAAGATGTCTCAGTTAGATTGCTCGAACAGGCCAAGTCTCAGCCATCCAACAGAAAAGCCCGTACTGTAGCCTGATACACACGTCCCTTAAGAGTAAGGGATACACCATTGTCTCAAATTAGAAAACGCGAACCGAGCCTTGCAGATTTGTGCATTGACCACATCCGTTACAATGCAATCGGAACAAATACAACTTCCAAGGTGCGTCCAACGCTCCACTACTTCGAGTGCCTCTCCCTGGATTGCAAGTGGCGTGTTCAGTGGTTCCATGTCCAGAAGCATGACCTTATACTGTGTCGGTGCAAAGTGAATGTCAAAGATTGGGCGACTTTGGTCAGTTCAACCGCCATCAGTTAATCCGGCGCCTTCTGCTCTTCGAAGACGAGAACGAAGTCATCTACATATTCCAGATCGACAAAATTTTCGTCACAGACTGTTTGAGCACCGGTGTTTTGAAGACCTTCCATTGTTCGCATCATTATCTAATTGGTCACGAAATCAAACAGAAATGGAGAGATTGGGCACCCTGACGGACGCCGCTTTGTGTAGGGAAGCTTTTGGA
Source organism: Clonorchis sinensis (assembly GCA_003604175.2). Classification (NCBI taxonomy): domain Eukaryota; kingdom Metazoa; phylum Platyhelminthes; class Trematoda; order Opisthorchiida; family Opisthorchiidae; genus Clonorchis; species Clonorchis sinensis. Next base: position 24,745,841 of record CM030372.1, read on the forward strand.
GAGCTCTTCGTGTACTCACAAGTCCGATAATACAAAGAACGTATAATGTTCACAAACATCCGGGGCATTCCTTGATGGGCAGGCGTGTCAAGGAGAACACACTGGTCAACCGTATCAAGTGCGCCTTGGAAATCCAGGAATACTAAAATTGTTGGTCGTTTGCATATGTGGCGTTGTTCTAGCACCTGACGGAGTGTGAAAATTAGGTCAATGCAAACCCTACCAGGCCAGTATCCCGCTTCCTGCTCTCGAGTCAGTATTTCACACGCCACCAAAAGGTGACGAAGCACAAGTGGCGCCAGCAGTCTCGTCACGACGAGAGTCAAGTTGATTCCCTGTTGGTACCACATTAACTACGAGTCCTTTCTTTGAAAATGGACACTATCACCACCTCTTCCAAGTTGTCTGAGGCGGTCTCATTTTCCCAAATTTAGGCTAATAGATCAGGCGAGCGCTGACTGCGGACTTCATCCACATCTTTGATCCAGGTGGGTGAGAGGTCATCCGGATCAAAATCTCAGTGGCACGTGAGAGAACAAATGCAGTCATAAGCATCCGAGGCTGTGGGGCCTTTTACGTTCACCGTCCAGGGTTCTACGTCGACTATAGGTCCCAGATTAGTGGTATCTGGTGGCCGCGCGAATTGTTGTTCAAAGCATTCGGCCCAACAATCAAAGCCGAGAAGGAAGCAAACTGCATTAGTACTCCGTGTTGTGTTCCAACGGGATGCGCTCCAAATCGCCTTGTCGGATTTTAACGATTGACTGGGGAATCGACCCTGAATATTCACTGAAATTGATAAGATACTTTCAGATATGACAAGGAGGATTACAATGAGCAGAATTAAATGTTCAAAAATGAATCAATAAATAAATGATCTCTATCAATACAAACAAGTGTCTTAAATCAACGATTGTTGGAGAAATCGCTTAAAATATTCTAGGCAAATTTTTAAGACAAACAGGTGTTTACTAGAATCCAGCCCGAAGAGTTGCCTAGTGCTGTGAAATGTCATAAATCCGTTTCGAACAAATGATGTAAACCTTCATGGCTAAAAAGAAATCAGAATCAAAGACAGGAGAATCTATTTCTAGCATGGATCGGTTGATTTTCCACTTTGGGGGTCACCAGAATATCCGGATTTCCGGATGAGGAAAAAACACCCATTCACAAGTCTGTGGCCGAAACATGCTGAGTGACAATGCGAAAGCAGAACGGTGTAGTTTTCACATAATATTGAACAATGATAAACCATTCCGTGTGGTCAATACAAAAATTCAGCCGCCATAAATGACCTGATGAATTAAAGATACTAAGAGCTGAGGAAGAGACTTCAGCCACTCATCTTTTTCATGAGTGCTCAACTACTTATTGGGACGCTGCGATCGCCTTCAGGACTCTGTATTGTGTATTTCTGATAATTCCCAGTAAATGTGTAATCTTTGTACAGTTCTGCACGAATTTTCTGGATATTTTAGCTTTGATTTTCAGCATGAAATCAGGTTTTGAAAAAATATGACTAAATGCTAGCTCCTTAAGATTTCTGCATGCCAGCACATAATCACACAACTTTCAAAAATGCGTGGAATTGTTCGTTCGATCTGCAATTGAACATAGTAATGGGTACTTGAACAAAGCTCGTGAAATACCATTGGTTCTGTTCTATTTTCTTGACCGTGTCTACCTGCATTCCATTGAGGACATTCACAATGTCCGTAACTTTCTCCTTGCACCGTCATTCACTGAATTTGTGACATTTGTGAATTTGGCTGACAAGTTCCTCTTTGGAAGGTAACGAAATGGTATTAGAATAACTTTATTGCTCCGAGCTGTGCTCCATAGGTGTGTCCCAGCTTTATAGCATTTCTGTTTTCGTGAATGACAAAAGGCATTATTTCGACTCACACAGAGGCCAGAATCAGCAATAGAAGCAGTGGGAATTACAGCACACGTTCTGATTGGTTTTGATTTATAATTCGTTTAGAATGGCCTTATTGGCGTTTCAGGCCTTTTCAGCACACCTGAACTCGGATAACCCAGAGCCAAACGACAAGTGTTTAAATATTTTTATAGCCAAAGCCCTTCCATTTAAGTGATAACACGTACATAACTAAACAGAGCGTTCGCGTGACGGGTTCACCAGTTTTTGCTTAACTGGGAACAAAAGTTGCCAAATGAACCTATGCGTGCTTTTCGGTAATATTTTCATGAATAAGAATTATGTGAAAGAGAAAGAAGGGGGAGTCAGCAGTAGCCTGTTTTCGCTTATTTGCCCTGCTGTATGCAGCAAGTAAGACGACCCGGCTGATTGCACCACGCGACGGCCGATGTAGCGTGAGTTTGTTTGTACGTGTGCAATTCACAGCTGTACGTGGGCTGGGATACGGCCAGCGCGTCCACATCTGGACAGGAGGACGATTAGCGTCCTCAACCAAAGGCTTTGACTCAAAGGCCTAACCGCAAGGCAGTGGTTTGACGGAAAATGCAAATGCATTACCGGTTCTACGGAACAAGTTGCCACAAGTTCCAACCTCCAGCCTGGAGGACCACAAGACTGTGTTCGTTGGACCTCTAGCCATTGACCAACCTGGTATGAGAGACTCTATGAGTGTTGCGAGGACCCCCCCAGTATAGCTCAATGGGTCGCTGAGGTGCGCAAACCGTCACACTAAGGTAAGGTCCAGTCTCTTCGTGAGGGTTTCGCTTACCCGCCCTTCTGTATGCAGCAAGTAAGGCGACTCGGTCGATGACATTACGCGACGGTTGGTGTGGTATGAGATTATGCGCTTTTATACAATTCACGGCTCCACATGGGCTGATATACTGCCGGGGCTCCCAGACTTAGACAGAAGACGATTAAAGTTCTTGACCAAAGCCGTTGTCTTGAAGTTCTGACTGAGAGACGGCAGCGGTTGGCAGCAAATGCAAGTGGTTACCATTTTCAGAGAATAAGTTGCCACCCTTGTTTCAACCCTCAAGCTGGGCGGGGGTGGGGTGCAGCATACTGCGTTGTTCAGACCACTAAACAGTGACTAACTTCGTATGAGAGTCCCTCGTTGTGTCGCCCTCTCCCAGTATAGCTCATTGGGTATCGAATGCTCACAAACTTTCACATCCAGTCTGTTTCTGACATAATTAGTTCACTGATAAGCAAACGAGCCGATTGACAAAATATATCTGCTCACAAGCGAAGGATAGTCTATCATATTATACCAATTAAAGTTGCAAAGCTCGAATCAAGTGCAGTGTATTTGATTTGTTTCATTTCATAAGACCAAAGTGCTTTCTACCTCGCGGCTGCTAAACCACATGTGTATAGATAAAATAATACAATCTTCCCAATACTTAAGTTTATGTTTTAAACGTCACCACCAAATACCCGAAATGACCACTTACGATTAACATCAGTTAGACACCGAAACTTTATATACAGCCTACAGTCTACTCTACAGTTTTCCATCAGCTGTTGAATTCGCCCAACATGTAGTACTCCGTTTTCATTTCAGAAAACAACTCTGCAATGCGTCCGTGATAAATGAATTTTGGTTTGTGTCACCATATGTCCAACCTCGAATGGTTGCGCGTCCCGTGCGCTTCTTCCAGTTACTCATTTTTCCTGCTATTTAAAAGCTAGTAATTAAGTATTTTTAATCCCCATGCAAATAGTGGGTTGAGCGAATAGTAAATTGTGTTGGAAATGGAACGAATGACAAAAACTTACTCCCCAAGGGAAACTGCAACAGCTCGTCCATCTCTTAGCATAACTACGAACTTGGAGTCGGGAAACAAGCCAGCCAGGAACTCCATGTGGAGAAGCACCCTTGGTCTTTTGTAACACAGTACCCTCGCCGGTGGTCCCATTCCACTGATGATACGGCGGATGTACTGGGCGATGGCTGAATCCAGCAGTTCTGGATAGATCCCTGCCTCTCTTGACCAGTTCACATGAAACGGAGGCATATTGTGTCTAAAGTCTAGCACTGGCTTTATAACCATGCCTTCGGCACCACAGCGTATCCATGGGTGCACATCTAACAGAATGCGCATCAAAGTCGTCCCTTTGGGGGTGGAAGTGAGAAGAAACAGAAATGTAGAATACTGATTCAAGAAACCAAAAGTTTTATTGTTAGGCAGAGTGTTTTGTCTGTACAGAAAAATACCTAGGTGTCGCAAAACAAGATTTTTGAGCATTTATAAGGAGGGCAGTAACTCTTTCTGCCGCTCATTTCCACTCCTAATCAAGAATGCCAGTTTATGCGCAGCACATTTAAGGCTTTTCTCCCGGCTGGTTGTTACGTGAAAAACTGTACAAATCTTGTCACTGCAACAGCAGTTTTTACTTTGCTGCTCTGTACATTTACGATTTTTAGACCGGTACGACTCGTTTAAAATCCTTTAAAAATTTCTCCCTTGAAGTGTTGCCCTGGTCGATATTTCTCATAGAGAGGAGTTACAATATCTACTAGTTTTTATGACCAAGGGTGCTAGTGAGCCATACTGTTTGAGATCCACATATTCATGTAAGTAAATCGTGTATTGAGTTTTGTGATTATTGATGCTGAGACATAACTTCCAAGAATTTTCTTCTCCAGTGGCCAACAGAAAAGTGGAGGAAAGGATTTTTAGCAAATAAGTTTCCGTTACAACCCAATACATTAACACCATACGATGAGAATTGGGCACCAATTGATGTAGAAAATTATGATGAGATTCGTTCTATGGTTTCCGAGATTCTTTAATGCTCCCAAGCTTATTGACTGAAGTTGAAAGCAAATCAAGAGTATTTCACTGTATAGGACTGAGATTTGTCTTCGACGGAGCACCTGCCGTAACTCTTTTCGTCATATTTTATGCTGTTATTGTGAGACCTCAACAAGAGCACTTACGCAGAATCGAAAAATATCAAAAACACAACCTCAGCATAACGCGGGCAAAATTATGACTCTCAATAGTTGATTATCGATCAAGATAAATTCGGGTCTATTCTGGTAAGGCATCATTGAGCTTAACGCGATTTAACGCAGAGGCGAGATCTGTTGATATACATATTGATGATTTCAGTGGTGAACGCAGTGGTGGGTTTGATCGCCTTGGGCCATCGAATTCGGACCCATATGTAGATCTAAAAGCTGTCACCAGGTTCATCTGGTGCTTGGTATCTATCAAGAAATAAAGCTGATTACATTTTCTCTGGAAACTAATAAGAATATGTTAGGATTTTTGAGAAGCCGCTTTTTAAATCTGGCCTGATGTTTTTGGCAAAGGTGGACAATTTTGTAGACTTAATTGAAAGTAGTTCAGTACTGAGGGTTGTTCTTTATCCTAGGGGTAAATTGGTGATGATAATCAATGACTTGACTGTATGAATGAATTTCTCGAGGAGGAACGACACTTGTTCTACTTTAGAAAGAACACCCTCAGAAGAAAATATTGTTGGCCTTTCCAGTAAAGTTTTCGTCAAATTCAGGTATTCCAAAGATATTGAGCATCAGCTCGGACCAGGAACTAAGAGCTAGAGTAAGATTTTGTCGAAAGTTTTTTGAGACGATAATGGAAATTTACATTCCCTGTTTATCCTACGTGCTACTGTGGATTGTTCTGCAGCTAAATTGTTCCCTTTGCAAATCGAGTACTTTTACGCTCCCACATTGTGAGTTGGCTCTTCTGATTTGCAGCTACGGCATAACGGAAGCTCAGTTAAATTCCATACTCAATCAATGTTGAAATTGCATTAAAAGCTAGGCCACAGATTATTAGAAACTGTTTCATCAAAGTACTAAAACATACAATTTTTACGACAATAGAGAATAAAGATAGTATGCAGACGTTTTAACGAGTGGATTTTACTTGCCGAGGCATGTGCAATGGTTTTAAATACATGATTTTAACTACATGGTTTCTATGACTAATTTGTGCTTTCTTCTTTGTAGCCGATAAAAGAAAGTGCCCGATAGTTTAAGGATGACTGTAAAGCACAGTGCTTCTCTGCTTTTCAGCATAAGTTGACCTCACTTATAGGACGAAATCTGCACTGAATATTCCCAACTCCCACACTGCCAGCAAATCTGAACAGTCAGACCACAGTTGAATGGTCAAATGAGTTATCAAACGAGCCATCAAACCCCACTGAGGTTGTGATAGACATTAAGCGGTGGACGTTAAGTAGTTAGGGTTGTTTGGATCCAAAAAACACTACTTAGTGGCTTTCTTTCATAGTTACACATCTGATGAGTCTAAATAAAGAAGGTAGCTTGCGGCTGAGGTTTGCGTGGTCCAATAGTGTGTTCTTGACAAATTTCTAGTTTCCGGAATATGGTAGGCACTTTGAAGGAACTTCCGGCTAGGTATTGACGGCAAACGAGTCTAGTCAGGTGAACTTAGTGAATGTATAACTATCGAACTAACAACAATAGGCGGATTTTACAACCAGAATAAAGGAAAACTGGCGCGAAAACACTATTAGGAAGTTGAAGGTCTTTAAGATACTCCAGTCGAAAAGAATGCGGTATCAACTTTAGAAAACTCAGTGAGTTGTCAAGACGGTTTCTCCAGATGTATCCACAGATGCGGACACAAACATATGGCATACAAATCCTGTGCTGTAAGTTGGACAAAATGCAATATTGCTTTTTATGGCTATTGATAAATTCCTATGTCCGAAGATCTACCATGATTGCTTGAACATAAAGTAGACACTTACCAGACCTAGGTACGCCACCAACAAAAATGATTGGCGGGAATTGGGATGATTTCCCAATGATCCACACAACAGTTGATTCAATGGCGTTTTTGAATCCGAATAGAAACAATGCTGCAAACAGGAGTGTGCATACCACCCATCGGAGGTGTTTTGGTCCTGAAAATGCATTACGATTTATCACTTTGGTGAAGTCAGAAGTACCGACACAAAGCACCAGTGCCTAGCCGCAACAAACTCAAGAAAAGGGTGCACTTATGAAGAGTGAACGATAAAATATAAGACAGGGACCAAACTCATTAAACTTATACGACCGTTTTCTATGCCCCTGTCTGTCACTTCAAGTTGACGCACTCATTAGTGTTGGATCATTCTCACCTGACATTTTAAAAGGTCAACGCACGTCACGGTAGGTGTGACGTCAATTATGGTAGTGTTTAACGGGGTTGCTAACCAAGTAAGAACAGTTGGTGAACCGAGCAAAAATGGCGCGAACAGTACAAATGACACACGTGTATTTATTATTTATTACTGACATTCATATCACTGACATTGATATCCTTCATCACTGTAAACGTCGTTGTCGCACTCCCTGATTCGTCATAGCTTCTGAAAAACGGGTCGTTTAAATCGACGAATCCATGTGTTCATAACATTTCAACCAGAAAACGCATCATTGTTTCAGTAATTGAAGAGATTTTCGGCAATTTAAGTACACCTTATCACACAGCTGACGAGATGCTAACATTTTGTTTACTCTCATTATCCGTCCACGCAAAACGTACATTTATTGGTTTGCGATATGGCAACGACAGATTGAAAACGACGTGAAGACATTAGGAGGGAAGAGGAAGAGTCGGAGATTAGTGTCAAGGTAGGCACATGTTCCGAGTCAATGACTTTTGCGCACATAGAGCCGGCCACCTTAGTTCAATCCGTATTGCCTCGCTGAATGCTAGGATCCCGGGTGTTTGATTGCGCATCAGAACAGCGAATCATTGTTTCGGGTCAACAGAATAACCTGTGACTAGCAGATGACTTGCAGTCGATGATTTCGGGTTTCGGGTTATAGACTGGGCACCAGCTGACGGTTGTTTCATGTACAGCGCAGATATTTCGCAATGTGTTCTGACACCGTAACTGCAGCTGAGTTGTTGGATGCTCTTGACTGCTCTCATTGACTCGGAACATGTGCCTACCTTGACACTAATCTTCGACTCTTTCTGTTTCCCTCCTAATGTCTTTACGTCGTTTTCACTCTGTGGTTGCCATATCGTAAACCAATAAATGTACGTTTTCCGTGGATGGATGATGAGAGAAAACGAAATGTTATCACCCCATGGTTTTGGTTTGATGAATGTGGCGAACTCAGTATTTCAATTTTTATCACCGATAATTGAAGAGTTACTGCCAGCCGCTTTTGAAAACCTCTACGTGCACAGACGTGGCTATGAGCAAAGAGGCTCATGCACCGTGCTTGTTATTAGGTTGTTCTCTGAAAAGTTAAAACTATCACAATTATACACGCATGAAACCTCTCAATACGTGAGCATTCTAGGGAAAATCGCATATGCATCCAACCTTCTACTCTCCAGTGTTGAGGAAGGAAAATCCACATAGGCTAGAAAAGGTGTGGTGTGACGGAACTCATAGAGACCAACAACATTGTTACATGAGATCACAGTGGTTTGAATTTATATACTCCATTCGCTAGCACAAATATTTGACCATAAAGCAATTCACACGAACTATCTTCATTTTGGACCAAAAAAGACCTGCCAAGGCAAAGCTAGTCGATTTGCAAGTCGTACTTTAAATGTATATGTTTCAGCGCGCCAGTTAGTTTCTTGTATTCTTCAAGAATACGGCAGGAGAACAGCCTTAGTAGCTTTTGTACGAACGTTCTCTCCACCAGTGATTCGCGGAAGTCACGTTCCATTGGGTGTTCCTTACTGTGGCTGAAAGTACCCTAGGGAAGCTTTGCAATACCAAGCCCCTACTGAGATCAATTTGAGTACAAGGCACGGAGATATACTGCAGACGCTGTAAATTTCCCGTCAGCGCAATTCTGAGAGATTCAGTTGGCAAAATACTTGTACAGTCATTCCATGAATCTTTGGCAATGCTTTCCACTCAAGTGATCGCTGGCTCTAGCTTTATCGACTTTCCGTGACTAACCCTGAAGAATCTCTAGTGTCATTCTTGCAAAATTATCTTACTGATCGAAACGAGTAGGTTTTGATCAGTATAATGATGCTACACCTCTTAGTGGCTGGTGTGACACACAAAGGAGCTGCTTTATCTCTGATTATATTCTTTGTTTGCATACATTTTAAAACCCGTCCACGGTGACCAAATGAACTGACGAAATCGCTATTGACGCAGCCTGTTCTATACTAGTGGATAATTTTAGGGGAAGCAAAAGCCACGGACTTATGAAACAGGATATGGCAGTTAGCCAACCCATTTTGGTGCACGGAGATCGTTTTCGTACTGAGACGGTGTAAACGACTCAAAGATACTTCACACACTCGCCCCATTTATCTTGGTGTAAGGATTTTCTCTGAAATAATCTGGCTTTAGTGTGGCAAATACATATCAGTATCTTTAAACCTCTTCAATAAATATTCATAATTTAGCTGTCTGGATGTCCACATGTATTGGTTATTTCATATGACCTTTTAGTATTTTAAGCGGATTTATGAAAGAGATTATTTTGGTTATTATTTCGTCAATCATCCTGTTGGGTGTTTTAATTGTCCACGCACTACCACAACAATACCAGCTTTGAAGCCAAGAACAAACTGGACAAGTGATATGATCTTTCAAGATTTTCGTAGGTTGAGTGCAAGTCTAGTTTCAAAAGTCGGTAGCTCACTAAAAAGGCAGTACTAAAACCAGGGAGCCGCAATGAGAAATTAGAAACTTTCTCGCTTTTAATTTGCAGACTAGTGAATGATATTTACATTGAGGTTTAAGAAGTCCCCGGTGAGTTCTTTTGGGTTTACGATAACAACATAGTAGACTATGGCCAAGTTCTCTGAGCAGAGGTCACATGGATATCGACTTGAATAAAACAGAGAAGAAGACTATCATCAACGAGAGATTCGGCTGGAATCAGCTGACTCTCCCGTCAAAACCAAACTAGCATATAGTATAGTATAGTGTAGTAAATGAGTTTGGCGGAAAAGCGAATGTTTTACACCATGTCATAGGGATTGCTGGAAAAACCATGGAAAAAACAGCTGGACGAACCTGTTCAGGTCGCCACGGGACTCATAGTTTAAATTCAGGTGACTGCCAGATATTGAGAAATCCTAGTGACCTATTTTGTGACACCTAAAACGAAAGGATGAATCGAGGTTTACCGGCTGATTTGTTGATCAGCTTTTAAGTCTTTCAAGCAGTTCGTTTTGCCGGTCTCCTTTCAAGTAGTATCTGAACTGTCACAATTAGGAGGGAGGCTCGCCCCCCGGCTCTGTGTGCTTGATTGATTCGAAGTCAATTGAAACGTCAGAAAAAGCAATCGTTTCAGAGGACATTAGCAAAAAAGTTCTAAGTAACCTTGTGAGTAGGTTGTTACTTCTAAATAATAACAGATTAGCCATTTATTCAGCCGAGAGTTTCGGCTGTTTGAGGCCGTTTTCACAAATAGTCATGTGATTGTACTGTGTTTTCTTGGTCTTTGAGCGACTATCTAGTAAAAACGTGTAAGGCTGAATTTTATCGCTGAAGCTCAGTTCCAACCTTTAGCTACCTAATAGAGCTCAGTTCAACTTGGCGATTCAGAGTGGCATAATTATGAAGATTTAACGTTTGCGAAAATGACTGCACTCTTAGTGTAATCTGCGTGACGTAAAGTCAGCTTTGACGCTCTCCCTAGTTAGGACGTGAGCGCAAATTTTCATTTTCCAACTGTCAAAATCTCCTTAAACTCTCTTCATGCTACTACCAAACCGTAAGTTATCCGCCTAAGAACAAAGGCATTTCAGGGATTTCTTTAGTCTTCTGCCTAACTGAAAAGTCATCACCCGAGAGGCCATTTAACAGGTGACCAACTAATGTGGATCGCATGAATAAGAGATGAGTGGCACTATATCCTGTCTAAGTGTGATTCAGTCACACTGCTGATCAGTCGCTTATAAGCAAACAGTACTCTCAGCAACTAGTAGCCGGGAGGTTGCGCTTCCGCGTTGTCCTAAAAGCCAGATGCACATTAATTTTTGGGGCGTAGACCTGGCAAGAATGAAACAACTAAATAATGCCCCTTAGCTTTTCAGTATAGATTGCCATCATTTGCAGGATGGAAACTCTACTGAATTATGGAGCAGTTTACCTGTATCAGCGCTTGAATGCAAGGCCGAAAATTTCAGAGGACCAGCTAACAGGTGCGGTGGCTGTAGCATAATAAACTTAGGTAGCGTAAACTTTGACCACCAGTACATCAGCAAACCACCATCTGGCAGACTTCAAAAGCTTAACTTTTCTAAAATGTCATTAGAACAGGGCCCAAAAGCTGTGAGGAATTACGGCTGACGACTGACAACAAAATAAGTGTTCACTTTCAAACTAACTTGCTTTTACCAGGGGCCCAACTAAATAGCACGCCAACTATAGCGTTTGTAATAATCCCCGAAGGAATGTGCGGAAGGAAGTCGTCGAAGAGATCTCATCAGCCCGAAGTGGTACACTGTGGAAAACTCAGTATAAAACATTTGCAAGGCGCATGTGTTTCTTTAAATTAGTTCGCACACCGCAAGCCTTTTATTTAGTATTGCAGCGGGTCACTAATGACTTCATAATTTTTTGACAGGGTCTCGAAGCAAAAGAGTTCGGAAAGCAGTCGCGTAAGGAAAGAGAAACTGGTACTCCACGACTGATTAGCTCAATGTAGTAACCTCTGTTCCAGATCACCGCAACCATCCAAAATCAATACTATTCAAGTCTGTTTATCGTTGAAGTCTTAATCTGGAAATCCTCACTAAATTAGACAAGGAATTGTCCTCATCATCATCACTAGCAGTAACATTGATGCTTTAGTGCCATACAACCACGTCCATAAGGCCTTGTAGGGCCTTATAATTGTGGGACGAAATTGGGACAGGAAGGGCTAGGAAAAGGAACGTAGGGCTAACCTAAAATAAACGTCTGAGTTGCCTACCCCTCCAACACCAAGTGAGACACTCTGGATAGAAACTGATACCTTGGATACCACTGACACTGGTTAACTGCCAGCCACGTATTCATGTGGACCCAAACTGTATGCTGTTTTGGAGGCTTTCTTAACTGTAGGTAATACAGCTAACGGATGGAAAAAGAATCTATCCTTCTGTAAAAAATGGTCCTAAGAAGACGTCGGTGTAAACGGGTTAAGTGTTGGAAGAACAAATATGTGAAAGGGAAAAAGGGGAGACGTCAGCGTTGGCCTGATTTCTTTTACCGTCCCTTCTGTATGCAGGTAAATCGACCCAGCTGATGGCACTACGCGACGACCGATGTGGCATGAGATCAATTGAAATTGTGCGAATCATGTTTTTACCTGGATTGGAATGCTGCCAGGTCACCCGGTCCTAGACAGGAGGACGATTAAACGTCTTCACCCGAATTTCTTAGCCAAAAAACCTAACTGCAAGGCAGCGGTAATTGGCATTAGATAGCGACAGCAGTCTACAGTTTTAAGGAGCAAGTCGCCACACAAATTCCAACCCCACCTGGAGGAACAGAAGATTGTGTTAGTCAGGCCTCTATTCACCAACCTGGTAGGCGATGTTTTGTGTGTCACAGGTGAACCACCCAGTATAGCTGCGTCATGGAGGCTTCCACTTCTGTGGCAAGACGCGATGTTAAACGCTTCCACCCAAAATTCTGGAGTAGCTCCGCAGCGTTTATAGTAGAGCCAATGTGGAAATAGTGGGGCTATTTGACTCACTTTAGAAGAGTGAAATGACGACATTCTTCATTTTTCGAAGATCTCGTGCACCTAAAATCTAGATAGCAAGCTTCAGAGCCAAGCACACATGTAAGTTATCTGATCCCGCCAATCAAAACTGTCTAGTTTTTGATATAAATATAGACGAAACACAATTGTGTCTGGCCAACAGGGCCCGCGGAATATGTCCTGATGACACATCAGATGCAGAACTGCACCTCGTTTCAGAAACCGTGATGAAAAACAGCTAACCTGGAAAGTTATTGCTGTGACATACAAGATGCTCGAACAAGTATACAAAATCATACAGACACTCAGCGGAACAATACAATATTTACATTTGGCTGTGCTATATCAGTTCTAGAGCTTCTGAGGATTGTAAAACAGTTAAACCGTACCGTTCTGGACAAACTTCAACTTACGGGCTTCACTTGGAAATCACATTGATTCACATTCACCATTCGTGCTGTGACAGTATGAAGCTGTGCTAAGCGTTGGAAACTGTCAGCTATTGGGACAGGTGACAAACTGTTCTACGTCCACCCGGTGAATCTCCACTAGAGCGAATCACACTCTAGATTGCTGTTTAGGTTTAATCACATTCTGCCTCCTATTTTTATTTATGTGAATTCCAATTATCTGATAAACGTGCTTTTATTTTCCGCATGCGTTTACAACCATTTGCTAAATGTTTGGCGATTAAATCCTCAGGCGGGACCCCGGCAAAGAGAGCCATTTTACTGGGGGGGGGCAGGATAACCCTCCCATCAGTTATGATTACTTATATACCCCTTTCCTGTCCTAGAGAACGTTGGACCCAGAAGAGACGAAAGATTTCATTTCTCTGTGGTCTACTGTACTGCATAAAACTACCGAAATAAGCTGAATCATGTTTGTTCCGTTCCTCCAGAGGCCCTCCGCTGAAGAATACGTGAAGGCACATGTGTGCAAACATCTACCTTCGAAAATGCTATCTCCAAGAGCATCCCCATCAAGCAATCCTCTGAAGTACGTTTTGGGGATACGAGTATGATTCCATTGGGACCAGATGAAGAACAAATTTGATCACAGTGGATAAATCATGACTTCATTGTCCTAACATGATCTACGCAACCATAGATAAGGTTTACACCAGAGGCTTCAGTGCACGTTAGTGATTACTTACTTCCTCGGATCAATAACTACTGATTGCTGATTCTTTGCATCTAAAAAGCCCTCTGGCAACGAGACAAGAAAGGGTAATCTTGTTGAACAAGGGAATAGTAATCACACGGCAATGTGTATCACAATTTTACTCATGAGATATTCGAAGATAAATGGATACTTTGACACTTTCCAGAGCCGCGTGTTACCTAAATGTGACTCACTTGTCTTCAGGTTCGTCAAGAAAACACTTCAAGGCCGCCAGACACCTTAAATTAGGCGAGTCTATTGGCGGTGTTTCGCTCTTGGTATTACGTCTTCCTAGCATCAAACTCAAACTTAACTGTGTGATTTACAAAGCGTGAACTTTCACAGATTATTCTTGACCACTCTAATAGGTTAACATTCTCAGCCACCAAAACTGTGTCTTCTCATTTGAGAGCAAGCATCCTCCAAAAGGTGACAGAGTGACCAATGTATATGCTTGGAGGCCTCTGTGATTGAAATCGGAACAGCAGAACAAGCTACCATGCGGTTAGCAAAACGAATGGTAGTATGGTGTCGTACGCACCGGATGAATGTTTAGGCCATGCGCTTTTCATTTTAGAACCAAAGCACCGCTGTACAAAGCGGAGTTTTTGCTGTTCCTATTTAAGATTAACAATAATGGTTAAGCATCCGCTCACAATAAAACTACATTCCCTGGCTCAATCTAATTCCTCGTCCAATCTAGAGCACTCAACCCACTCAAATCTGGTTGCAAGATCCTTGCCCAATCCTTTTGCGCTAGAATATCTATAAAGCTCGTCTCACACATTTGATGACCTAAATCAGTCCTAATTTTATAAGCTACCTCCATGACTGATAAGCGTTTGAAATTTTTGGCTTCTTTTCTAGGTTTATGAAGGATAAGTATGACGGATGCTAGCTCGAGAACTTCTTTCTGCATTCCTAGGAGCAGGAAGATTAGACATATGGCGCAGTTTGAAGTGAACAGTGTTTGTAGGAGTGCATCGCTTTTGTTTTCACTAAACTCACTTGGCAACGAATGAACGCGCAAGCCGTCAAATTCCGATGCCCAGAATGTTATTTTAAGGTGAAACGTTTCATAGACATTTTGTCTACCAATTCTGCTACCAACTTCATACAGTCTATGGTGATTCCAAGCGGTTACTCCATTGATTGGTCGCTTGGTACTGTGAACAGCAATTCGATGGTCACACGATTTACAGCTAGTCTGTGTCAGTAAATTACATCTTGAGGACTGAAGACCTAGAAAGGATAGCTTTTGAGGTGATAGATGCCTAACTGAGCTGCTCCAGATCCACCCGTTCAGTGCGAATAATCGTTTTTGCATAGCATTAGGACTCATATTGCACCACTGACGGAAAGATCAATGAAAGGTGTTTCCAAGCTTGATAATGCGGGTAGTAGCATTTTGGTTTACACCGTATCGACCTAGTTCCCTCAGTAGTATATGAAGGTGGCAGTACGAAGCCAACAACAAAATGGACTGATCGATTGCTTGGTGCGATTAAACATCGAGTTGTGCGACGTCAACATTATCGCAATTTATGATTAACAGGTGTGTAGCCCAACTTCAAGGAAAAGTAGATGATCAGCGATTGGATCGCACTGGCAATGCAATTTAGTGACAATACCAGAAGTTGACAGCACGTGAATATTTTGATGCCTCGTTTGGTTCATGCAAGAAGTAACTCGGCAAGTATATTTTAACACCTCTGAACAATGGATAGGGATGAAATGCTGGAATAGTCTATACAGCAGAGGGGTAGTTTTGCTGTTGTATCCTTAGATGTTCGTAAATATCGTGCGATGTACGGATTGATAACGCAAACTTCAAACTGAATGTTCGAAACCCCGGACATTCTCCAAACGTCATAATTCGGACGAGTAGGATGCAGCTTTCTCGTTCACAAAACTAAAGTGATAGTAGACAGGATATTGTGTCACTTCAATAACGGATTTCACGTCACGTTATCTGTATTAAGGCATCGGAGTGATGGCTTTTCAGATGACTTGTGGGATATTTTCCTTTCTCTCTACAGCTAATTTAGCTTTTAAAGTTGCCATCCCGAGGCAGTCACACAGGAACTGGGTTAATTTCCATTGTGACCAGGCCTCTTGTGTCGCTTATTTTACGTCGTCTTAAGAAGGCACGTTAAGAAGGGACCTGAGAACAGCAATCAGGATTTCGTCCTGGAAGGGGCCTCTAAAAATTCCGGGAGTGATATTGGAAGTGGAACGCTGTACATGTGTTGAAAGCTTCATTAGATCTGACGGTAATATTACGAGTGAAGTGAACGCACTAATCTCAAACGCCAGAAGTGTTTTTTTTCAATTAGTGAGCATATCAGACTCACTATTTTGCAGCTACGAGACTCGGCCATTTCCCTTTGAGGATTTAATGCACCTTCAGGTCTGACTGCAATTGTCTCACTGCTATGGCTGGTGTCGGCTACAACCAGCGAATTCGTCATGGAGTGACCAGGAGGCGGGTTTTGTTGAAGTGGATAATACTTCCCTCAAAGAATGCATCCAGTGTTGCAAGCTCATTTGGCTGGGCCATGTGTTACGCACGCTTAGTTGCAGTCTGCCGACTTACCACCTGCCGAGACGATCGCTGTTTTCCGTGCTTAATTCTCAGTGGCGGAAACTTGGAGGTCGAAGGGTTTTACTGAAAACTTGAGTGCTGTTGGTTATGTTCTCCTTCAGCAATGGGGTGCACGGCCCCTCTCTATTCCTTGCTGGGGACACTGAACGGTATGTCGGCTAACCGACGTCAGTGGCGTTCATGCTATCATTTTGTACCTAGACTTTTTGGCTGCGTGCTTGGAATGTGACTGCCTCCGGTACTTGTTTTAGGCTAGCCCTGGGCCCCCTCACCCAGGTTAAAACCTGAGTTTGTCCTCCGGTGAACCGTCAGCATTGACATGTCAGCGTCGTTATGTGACGAGCGGTGTGGAGAGTTTCATAGTAGCCTAACGGTTACACTATCTCACGTAGTCCAGCAATTTTTCAGCTGTGAAGTTACGGTTAAGAAATACGCAATGTGCGTAGTCTTCTCTATGAAATACACTGAGATATGTCGAATATCGTACCAGCTGGAACAAGAGGCGGCCTTTGTGCAGCACATTTAGTTAAAGGATGTCGTAAACGAGAGATTCAGCTGATTCTCACGTGAAAACCAAAGTAATGTGCAATTGAGTGTATTTATCGAAATCAGTCCAATTTGGGTTCAAGTAGAACCTAAGTTTAACAGAAACTCGGGGACTGCGCCTACTTGATGAACCCCAAGAAGGGCGAAACTGGTCGTGGTTTGTCGAGGGGTTTCCAGCGACATTGTAAGTAGTTTCCTTAATGAAATAATGGATGGTGTTTTTTAAGCATCA
Organism: Clonorchis sinensis; assembly: GCA_003604175.2. NCBI lineage: Eukaryota > Metazoa > Platyhelminthes > Trematoda > Opisthorchiida > Opisthorchiidae > Clonorchis > Clonorchis sinensis. The sequence goes on from CM030372.1 coordinate 24,763,023, forward strand.
GAACGGATAACCTCTCAGACCAAATACATGTGGCCTGTCTCGGGCACAGTTTAGATTTCCAATCACTCTAACCGGGTGTCAAACAAGGAGTTTCTTCTGCAATTGAGAAAAATCTTCCATAAGTACGTCGGGACGCAAGTATATCTGACCCCTCCTTTTTAGGGCTAACCAGCTTGGTGAATCTCAGATCTCGAGGAAATCCGAACGGATCAACACCAATCTGGATATTTTATTCACTTTATGACCAAAATGCACTCCCTCGGAGTGCAGTGCTACTCATCCTACAATTGCATAAATGATCAGAGTGACGATATCTCACGGGAAACGAATGGTTTAACCAGTGACTTGCCCCCGAGACAAGTTTGAGTGTGCGTTGTACATTATCAGTCGTCAAAGTTATGAGTATCACTGATCGATTTTTGTGTCAGAGATTAAGACGCATATCTTGCGGATATTTTTGAATCGTTGTAGATAGCAAAATGACAAATGGCCTTCCAGTCACACCAGAAATCACCCGGATATCAAGTAAGGACTAAACTTACCACACATGCTTTCTTCTGTTATCTCGCAACAGTCTAAACAAGTATTTCTGGTCTCTCGAGAATATTTATATGAGCACGTTTTCCAAGGTCTCGGTAAACCAGATCCGAAGAAGTTCTTAGGTTTTATCTTGATTGGTTCTCATGCCAAATGGTCCATTCTTGTGAGTGTGTGTATGTGCAGGTCGAATGCGTATGCTCTGTGCTAGCCAAATATTGTCAACGTACTGCTGTATGCGGCAAGGCGAAAAAAACATAAATCTACCAGTTGTATGAGCATTTTGGGCATGCTATTGCATACGTGAAGAACGGCTTTCAGCAGGTAAAGTTCCAGCGTCCGCCACCGATATAACCGTAGACTACTTGAGATGGTTGGTGCTATTGTGAAGATGACACCATCTTGTTGTTCTCAAAAATTCGAATTTCAACTTCACTTCAGACCACTTAGTATAACTGGCTGTATCATGTGATTCAGTTGACGGACAGTGCAGTCCTTACGTGAGGTTAGTTATACGTTCGCTCAGACAGACTATAAACTGATAAATATTCATACCAACGAATGGTTGCATGCGTGACCTGAGTGGGACCTTGAACAGTTTCCACAGTTTGCTTGTAACGCAATCCCGGCCGCTATCTGTGACGCGAATTTCTCCAAGAGGCAGGAGAGTGCTGTACTACGATTCCACCGGTTAACTGGATGTGCGTTTACTGGGGGTCCACGGTACATAACTGGAGTTAGTCATATGCCCAGCTCCTCTAACAGATTCAACAGATGTGAGAAAGATCATGAATGACGCAAAATGCACTGGCACACTCATAAGTGTGAACAGGGTACACAGTCGAATTTCTAATGAATTTGCTGTGGTGTTATGATTCTTCCAAACTTGTGTGCAGCAATGGGTCGACTAGAGCTCTAGTTTCAAGATAATAGGAGAATTCACAATCATTATCAGTACACCATACGATATTCTTATTGTGGGATATTACAGACGATTAACAGAACCCGATATTTGGGGCTACAGGAAGACAGCTGGATCAGTGCGCTAAGAAGATATTTACCGCGCTACAATAGCTAGTAGGTGCCTCACGCTTCTTTATGGGCTCACTAGAAAACTGAGTCTTGGGAAGTAACTTTTCAAGCTTACCTATTTTCTGTCTTTGTAGTGTTGTCTTTGGATGACTTTCAGTTCTTTAGCTTTGGTTCTGGGTAACTGGAAGTCTGCGGGAGAGGGCACGGTCCGAAGGTTTTGGTTGAGCCGAAATGAATAGTGGGGGGAATCACATAAGCGCTGAGTAGAGCTCTATTTCAGGAATGATTTAGATACTCAAATGCTATTCAGGCAGAAGCGAGTGAGGTGTCTCGTAGCTTAACCCGTAAACATGGGATTAATTTCTGTTTCAGGTATCTTTTACTGAATACGGAGTGGTCCTAAATTTTGCCCCTAACCACGCCAACTGACAATGGAGCGACTTCGATCTACTCGTCTGCTCAACCGAAACCGGCATTCACTAGTGTTGCCCCATCAAGGTGTAACTGAGTAAGGGCCCTGTGTACTGAGGAAGTTGGTCGGACAGCTGCTCAAAGTGAAGGAGAGAACGAACTTTGGAGTAGTGGGCATCCAGCTAGTTTGACTAGGCGTCAATTACGAAGGGTTTTGGTATCGGTGGTGAAACCCAACAGGGGATGAATTGGAACTGCTGTTATTCTATATAAACCAGGGGAACCGTGATTCATTCAAAGGACTCTAAACAAGGCTAACATAAGGGTAGTGTTCCAGAAAAGGAACACCGTGTTCTACACTGGTGCAATTGAAAGATCGCATTCCAGTAAACAGAACCAGGGTCCGTGCCTAAAAAATTGAATGCAACGATTGCACTAGGGTTTATATAGGACTGATAGCCAGAGAACTTCGCCCCATTATCGGAAAGCAAAGGAGGGATATCGAGCTGAAGGACTGAGAAATGCCATGAACGTCCACTGGACATGCGATAAAAATATATTCAGAAAATGAAGTTCTGAGGTAGGAATATACAGTTCACGCCACAGAGACTGATGGCCGAAGTGGTGAAAATCGCCGGTGTAAACGGAGTAGAGGCCGTAGAACTGGCAAGTGTGCGGAGAAAGGTTTTAGATCATGAGGGCCAGATTTAAAAAAACTGAACATTGTCACGCGTCTTCTTAAACTTTCATGGATAAATACGTGAAGAACGGCTTTCAGCAGGTAAAGTTCCAGCGTCCGCCACCGATATAACCGTAGACTACTTGAGATGGTTGGTGCTATTGTGAAGATGACACCATCTTGTTGTTCTCAAAAATTCGAATTTCAACTTCACTTCAGACCACTTAGTATAACTGGCTGTATCATGTGATTCAGTTGACGGACAGTGCAGTCCTTACGTGAGGTTAGTTATACGTTCGCTCAGACAGACTATAAACTGATAAATATTCATACCAACGAATGGTTGCATGCGTGACCTGAGTGGGACCTTGAACAGTTTCCACAGTTTGCTTGTAACGCAATCCCGGCCGCTATCTGTGACGCGAATTTCTCCAAGAGGCAGGAGAGTGCTGTACTACGATTCCACCGGTTAACTGGATGTGCGTTTACTGGGGGTCCACGGTACATAACTGGAGTTAGTCATATGCCCAGCTCCTCTAACAGATTCAACAGATGTGAGAAAGATCATGAATGACGCAAAATGCACTGGCACACTCATAAGTGTGAACAGGGTACACAGTCGAATTTCTAATGAATTTGCTGTGGTGTTATGATTCTTCCAAACTTGTGTGCAGCAATGGGTCGACTAGAGCTCTAGTTTCAAGATAATAGGAGAATTCACAATCATTATCAGTACACCATACGATATTCTTATTGTGGGATATTACAGACGATTAACAGAACCCGATATTTGGGGCTACAGGAAGACAGCTGGATCAGTGCGCTAAGAAGATATTTACCGCGCTACAATAGCTAGTAGGTGCCTCACGCTTCTTTATGGGCTCACTAGAAAACTGAGTCTTGGGAAGTAACTTTTCAAGCTTACCTATTTTCTGTCTTTGTAGTGTTGTCTTTGGATGACTTTCAGTTCTTTAGCTTTGGTTCTGGGTAACTGGAAGTCTGCGGGAGAGGGCACGGTCCGAAGGTTTTGGTTGAGCCGAAATGAATAGTGGGGGGAATCACATAAGCGCTGAGTAGAGCTCTATTTCAGGAATGATTTAGATACTCAAATGCTATTCAGGCAGAAGCGAGTGAGGTGTCTCGTAGCTTAACCCGTAAACATGGGATTAATTTCTGTTTCAGGTATCTTTTACTGAATACGGAGTGGTCCTAAATTTTGCCCCTAACCACGCCAACTGACAATGGAGCGACTTCGATCTACTCGTCTGCTCAACCGAAACCGGCATTCACTAGTGTTGCCCCATCAAGGTGTAACTGAGTAAGGGCCCTGTGTACTGAGGAAGTTGGTCGGACAGCTGCTCAAAGTGAAGGAGAGAACGAACTTTGGAGTAGTGGGCATCCAGCTAGTTTGACTAGGCGTCAATTACGAAGGGTTTTGGTATCGGTGGTGAAACCCAACAGGGGATGAATTGGAACTGCTGTTATTCTATATAAACCAGGGGAACCGTGATTCATTCAAAGGACTCTAAACAAGGCTAACATAAGGGTAGTGTTCCAGAAAAGGAACACCGTGTTCTACACTGGTGCAATTGAAAGATCGCATTCCAGTAAACAGAACCAGGGTCCGTGCCTAAAAAATTGAATGCAACGATTGCACTAGGGTTTATATAGGACTGATAGCCAGAGAACTTCGCCCCATTATCGGAAAGCAAAGGAGGGATATCGAGCTGAAGGACTGAGAAATGCCATGAACGTCCACTGGACATGCGATAAAAATATATTCAGAAAATGAAGTTCTGAGGTAGGAATATACAGTTCACGCCACAGAGACTGATGGCCGAAGTGGTGAAAATCGCCGGTGTAAACGGAGTAGAGGCCGTAGAACTGGCAAGTGTGCGGAGAAAGGTTTTAGATCATGAGGGCCAGATTTAAAAAAACTGAACATTGTCACGCGTCTTCTTAAACTTTCATGGATAATCATTGACTATCACGCAATTATAAACGAACACTACAAATAAGTTCCACTTTCCATTAGACGCGGGGCGGAGCTTCGAGAAGGCCACACACTACTTGCATGCCTCATCGGTGGTATCCGCCATTACATTGCTAGTCGACATATTTGTAGTAGACATGTGACGTTACTTATTACTCGACACTGTTTCTCCGAAGAAGCATTCCTACACTCTATAGTCACTACAAGGGAGAGCAATGACTATCACGGGTTTCCTCCGACTCCAAAATGATAGCACACGCAGCTTTGTAAAGTGAGTCACCTGACTAGGGACGTCATCATGTAGTACTGATGCTGATCGACTTTCTACAATAATCCACGCAATTTTGGAAAGTCTATCCAATCTGTCGACGTAAGTTGACCATAGTAATACAACTAAGTTCTGTGTACCTCTAAGTTATTGAGAAGTGACGCAGTTACAAATCACTTGATAAGATATACGTTCGCCAAATAGTATAAAGTTTAGTAGTATAAGCGTTAACTTAGACAAACACAACCGAAACGCAAACTGACGTTTCTTGAAACAGCTACCCAGTGGTTACACACCATCCGTCGTGCGTGGATATCGACGGAGATGTTAGATGTACTCAAGTTTGCACTCAAGATAGGTTCCATCAACAGTTTCTAGTTAGATGAAATGTAAGAAACATTAAATGCATGTAAGAATATCTGGTATGGAAACACGTAAAGATTAGCAACGGAAGAAGAGCTAAATAATGCGAATCCCCTTCAAGGCACAGAAAAGCGAAGGAGATGCCCAAATAGGTCATGGTGTCCGCTGGACCCAGAGAAGTGATGAGTTCATCGGCAAAGCAAAAGGTATCAACTGAGACTGCTGTTACCCGATGTTTCCTGTCGCCACATATAACCATTTCGGGCGTTGATCGTCGCTGGCTCCTCCGGCTCGACCACAGCAGCTTGAGCCTTCTCTTCAAGGTAAGCCTAGCTTTCTGAACGCACGACTAAGTCGTGAGCGGAGGCAGAACCACCCACTCAGGTGTCATGGAAATGGTATCCTAGTTGCGGAATTGACAATCAGAGAAACTCGTACACACCAACGATGAGCAACACTGGGGAGAGTGGATCTTCCAGCTTCATACTTCTGTGGTGGTGAACCTCAGAACCGGAGAAAATTGTTATAACCTTCTCATATATCGATATATCGATATATGAACTATCGATATATCGAACTAGGACGCGACGGCGTTCCAAACGCCTCAGAAAATCCGACGGTTGTGTCATGCGAAGCCGAAACGAACGCTTTGTAATTGTCAACAAACACCAAACTGCTGTTAAAAGCATTCACTAAAGAGTAACAAAGCAGATGTAACAGCAGGGTAGCTTCCAAACAACCATCTCGATGGAAAATGCAAACTGGAGTGAGAGCAGTTGCAGTGTACGGCTCCAGCACTCAGCGACTGCTTCATGAAAACACCGAACAAGAATGGATGACGCGAAGATGAATTTTAGTTGGCCCGGTGAGGTCGGCTAGGGGACCTTCAGAACCAGGGTAATACGGGAACGACACAAATGTGGTTGAGACCCCTCCAGATAATACCAACAACTGAAATACCCAGCAAGGCTATTGCCACTGAACCGGTGAAGCATTCTAAAGGACGAGTTTGTCCAAATCTGGAGACGGGTTGCCCACTAAAGGGATCATACGACCAACTTCCTCACCTGCAGTTGGCTCCATCGAACCCCGGTCAGATCAGCAGTGTGCGACTTGGCCGACCATCCACGTGTTTTGGAGCAGAGAGCACCTGTTCTCAATACTGCTCAATGCCTAGAGGGAGGCAGCAGTTACCTTTGTGTAGATCCTACCATGACCCATGGGGCACAGCAGACGCTGTATCTTTTCGTCCCTGGTGTTTCAGAGGCTGGATGGCGGCTTTGTTGGTTCGGCGGATCTGATTTCGGTTGGCCGGTACATAATGGGCTAGTTGATGATGGCGTCGGGATACAGTTTTTAATCTGTGTGAAAATATCTTGGAGGCGTGGATGTCCAGAAGCGGCAGGACTTGCTCCGACGTCATGATGCCAGACTGCAACCCTTGGACGAATGCCAGAATGTCAACATCAGCAAGGGAACTATCGGCATGGGACTCCAAGAGTGACACGGCGCAATCCACGGTTTATTTAAACCAGACGCTATATTCATCGGTTTCTGACTAATGGACCGCTGTTTGACCGATGGTTAGGTCAGAGCCACCAGGTGATAAATCGTCCATTTGTGCATGCCAGTTAGGCACTCATAACCTGTTTTTGATGCTGATAGCCGATCAACCGGGAAAATACTGCTCTAATCTGGCGAACAGCTCGGTTTCCGTGTCAAAAGACGGATATAAATTGTTAGTCAGGCGAAAGAGTGATTGTGACTCTTGTTGGGACCAGCGGACACCGGAATTCTTCACTAGGTTAAGCTCGCCTGCATTATACTGGGTGGGGTGTGCTTGCCGGCGGTGTTGACTCAGGTTAATCTACGTCGGAAAAGGGCGAGAACAATCAGCGCAGGCCGATCGGACGACCACGTTTGTGCCAACACCTTCAGGTTCTTCGCCAAACATTTCTGTATGTCCATCGAGAAGTTAAATTTATTAGCCCCATCGTTAACAACCACATTGTGTGTCGTTCACATAGTTCACCTGTGAGTATTAGTGCACAGTTGATGATAGCCATAATATGATTCAGAAGGTATATATGCACTAATAACAGTCTTTACTATGGTTGACAGTGGTGAGTTGCAACAGGTATGAAAATAAATACAATGCGGAATGTGGAGCAAGACAAAAGGGGAACTTATCGGTTGTGAGAGTCCCTTGGTGAAAGTCCGGACGGCGGTAACGTGTTTTCTCCGCAGCATAGTTGCTACACTTCCATAATTGTCCGTGGAATTGTGGAAAGTGGTTGACTTCCTGCTCCGCGCGCGCGAGTCTGTGTGTCTTGACTATGCTCGGCTTTCCTATATGTAGGTGCGCTTGCGGGTACGTGGGTGTCAGCCCATGACTTGTTGCTACGCTTACTGGGCGGTAGAGGCAGTCAATATCAGATGAGTCACCCTTGTGTGTCGCGATTTGTAAGTGTAGGGTAAAAAGCGAGTCTCGTGATCTAGGGAGCGATTGTGAGCTGTGTAGTCAAGTGAGTCACGATTGTGTAGCGTGGTTCGTGAGTATAAAAAGGACAGATCTCGTGATCTGGTGAGTGTGCGGTGATCCTGTACAGTCATGTATGTTGGTGAAGGGGCCGGTACATGAGCACTTAAAATCCAACTGCTTTTCATGTATACTTCGTAACGAGACAAGCCAAAACGGTTCATTTCTCACACATTCTGAATGCCATTCTCTCTAATCAAAATGGGTGCTGTTATATCTGACTTCTGTTCCCGCTTAAGTGCTTAGTGTGAGTGAGTGTACAACAGGGTCGCAATATATATTCAGGGGGCACTGTCTGACTTTGAGCCAAGGCTGTTTGATCAGGCCTTTGGTAGCGTTTGGGGATCTCAGTAGGTTTCGGGTATTCTTGGATCTGACCATTCTGACATCTCTTGCTTTTGGCCGTTCAACCTAAGATTGCCGGCGCACGTTTTTAGCGTGACCAGTACGGCGTCCCGGTTGCAGCAACGGATCCGTCTTGGGCGGTACACGTGAACAAGTGGCTATTAGTGCTGGTCTTGGGAGATCAAAGGTTCCGAGCAATAGCTTGAGGTCCAGTAACTGTTCTTCCGCTTTTGGAACAGAACACTCAGTCGATCGTAGCTGATTGACATGCCGTTTCCATATCAACGGTCCTACCCGGACGCTATAACTCGCTTACCGATTCTTTTGAGAACGAATCCAACAGTCCACTTTCGGTGCCCAGAGCGACAGTCCCACAAAAACACATGGTTTTCAGACCGAAACATTGGTTTTCCCCCTGTTGGTTATTGAAAACATGTACATATTGGAAATACAGCTTCATGGGTAGGTCTCAACCGTCTGTTCAACATAAATTCTGCTGGGGAGTGACCATCCGGACACTGCGGCTTAGGAGTTGCTCTGTAATTGAGTAGGAACGTATCCAAGATATCTGCCGGGGTCCCTTTTCCTTTTGCTTTTGCCAACGTGCTTTTAAAGGCGTCTACAAACGGTTCAGCTTGACTGTTGGATTGAGGATGGAATGGTGGGGAACTAACATATGTGATGACGTGTCTCCGAACGAATTCACTACACTGATGGGATGTGAACTGAGTATCGTTGTCACACACTAGTTACGGAATACCGAGCATTTGAAACAAATGCCGCAGTTTAGTGATGGTTGCCACGTTGTTGTCTCAGACATAATGAGGACATCAGGCCACTTATTGAATGCATCGACAACGATGAGGAAGCCTTGTCCGGCAAAATCCATATGCGTGCGCGACCATGGTTTTTTTGGTTGTGGCCAAGGCTGCGGCGACTGTCGGTTGGGTAACTTCGTGGCAGCTACGTATCGGAAACAATTCTGACATACCTGCTCCATGTGCTGATCCATACCGGGCCAATGTACATAGCTGCGAACGAGGGACTTCAAGCGGCTTATCCCTGGAACTGTGCTAGGACCTGGCGGCGAAGGTTGGTGGGAATGACGATTCGGTTACCAAAGAGAAAACAACCACTGGCGAGATCGCACAATGTCGCCTGACAGCTGCAGTACTGAGGTTTTACTACGCAGCCAGGCCGGTCCTCGTACACACGATAATGCGTGATCCAGTATCACCAGCAAAGGTTCTGTTATCTCCTTCCGCCCCATCCAACATCATCTACCGATTCACATTTGAGTGCAAGGTCACCTACCCAAACAGAAGGGAACTGCACATAGGTCTGAGAGTGGTGGAGAACGTGCAGCTGAGGTTGGGAAGCCAGTTGGACCAATCAGAAGCATTGACACATTACAGCAGGCGTCGTTAGTTGTCGGTCACCTTACTGAGAGCAAGCATCACAATGACCCGAAGGCTGTACTTGATGATTTGTTCAGCACAGCGGGCAGCAGAGTTGTGAAATTGGCTGAGACTATTACTATTCGCAAATGGAAGCCAGCTAGATAGGCATAAACCCATTGCTTACCAAACCTCTGAAAATAAACACCTTTTCTATTCGTTGGCATTACCATGGTAAACTGCAGAGCAGGCCTTTGACATGTTTTTTCTCTTTAAATTTATTTAACGTTGCAATACGCGCCTGATGAGACGCAGCGAAGGAAATCCAGAATACTGTGCAAAACCAAGCTGTTGTGTTCCATCTTTGAATCTTAGTCTAAATCAGTGCGGTTTTAATCGAATCAATGTAGCAAAATATATAATACCAGTGTGGATGACTCACCGGAGTCTCAGCTGAATCTGTCGTTCATCATAGTGTTCCTGGATATCCTGCTGATCCGTTGACGTCTACAGAAAATCCACGTGGTCCGGACTATACTCGCACTTCAAAGGCGTTGCACCTGAAGCGGATACTGGTTACAAATTCATTTAATAGGATGTAGTCAACTGTGATATCGGAAAGGGTGGAGTAGGATTTGACTACAGGAGAATATGTCAATCAAAAATGACTACTCTTCTAGATTTATTAATAAGTGATGCAAACCTGGGACAACTAGTGATGTAGTTTCAGTTTTTCCCCCACAAAAGCGGTACACTCCTTGTTGCCTTTCAAAGGTACTGATGTATATTCTATGGTAAAATGACATTTGACGGTGGAAACCAAAAAGACTTTTAAAGTAGTCCAACTTACGATTGCTTAGGAGAACATGTGTGTAATAACTACTTCGATCAAAGATCGTTTGTCTCTACCCACTAAAGTTAACGTCACCTACCAATTCCATCGTACCTGCGGATTCAGATAGATAAACCGACTTATGAATTATCTCGGGACTCGTATTTCCGAAAATATCCCCACCGGCTTCGAACTCAGGCACTGGTTCCATGACAGTGACCCCCTTATGAACTCTCGACATCTTTCTAAGTTGTGTTTAAATCTAAATATGGTTATTGTTTTAAAATCGCTAGGGTTGTTGTTATTCGTCCGTTAGACCCCATTTTGTGGAGACAGAAACAACTAGTTAGCAAATTACGCTACCTTGGCAATTGGATTTATTAACCGCATTTCCTATTTTGAGTTTATTTCAGCCACATTACTCCTCTTATAACCCACCAATCACACCTTATTTTTCTCAGTCTGTTCTGTATTACGGCCACCGTTTACATTGATTTTCCAGCTTTTGATCACTCAGTAGACTACAAAGAGACTGGACCATATCGCGGTGTGTGTGCTCACCTCAGTGACCCACTGGGCTATAGTGGGAGGGTTTCAGTTTTACCTTCACAGATTTTCGCAGACCAGGCTGGCTAGTTGATTGAAGTTTGACTAACACAGTCTCCTGGCCATTCAGGTTGGGAGGGGGGGGCGGAACAGGCACAGTAACTTGTTTCTGGAAGAACTTGGACTAATGTAGTACTATGCCGGCAACCAGCCACTGTCTTTCATTCATGCTTTTGAGCCAAAGGTTTTGGATGAGGACCTTGGTCATCCTTCTGTTTAGGTGGGTGGTTGCCGTGACACTACCCCAGTCCGCGTACAACCATGAACCTAATAATATATATATATATATTATGGCATATATATAGTGTATATAATATATAATACGTATCATATATATAATAAATATACCATCATGCCACATTGGCAGTCTCGTCGTATCACCAGCCTGGGCGCCTTACTTGTTGCATAGAGCAGGGTGGGTGAGCAAAAATGTGGTATTGCTGACGACTCCCTTGTTAAACACTCATATTCCTTTTTCTACCATATATCACACATATTTGAATACTCTCTGCGAAGGTTCAAGGGCTAGGTTTAACCGCTTTGTTCGCCTCGCATCAAGCTCAGCTGCAGCTTTCGTGGGTCCGACTTCAGTAACAACCCTGGAAACCTTGAAATCTGTTTTAGAACCTTGAAACCCTTAGCTGCCTCCGCGTGGTTTTGCTTGAAACTTCGTGTTTTTTATCTTCATCATACAGGTTAACCGGCCTTTTGAGCTTTGCAAGTATGTCATTTCTGATACAAATGCATGTAACACCACGGCGGCAACAGTCGAGCTACGATCTAAATGTTGCTAAGAAAAAAATCCTGTCTTGTGGATCCGGCCTAGACTAATCTGATTCATGGAGACCGCTTCTTCTGTTTTATCCCTTCTCGTCTTCCCAATTGTGTATTGTTTTACATCAGTGGGATATCCGAGAGGAAAGGTGCCATCGGTTTCGTCCCAGTTCGCACTTTGTATTCGAAAACATTTTGTCTAATATAATGATTCTGACTGCATCCAAAGTCCCTTTCTTGTACATCTCACAGTAAAACTGATAGCAAGTGACAAAATGACAGTTTTTCCTCTGTTGGGATCGTCGAAGAAAAAACAGTTACAGTTGATAGGGGCAGGTACGCGAGGAGCGCCCAATTTCAAATGTCCAAAGATGGGCAATTTTCTTTGTTTGAGGTCTGGCTTTGACGTGGTCCAACGTTAAGGCAGACCAAAACCTTGTAGACCTGATGATTGACGTGACAGACAAATCTATTTACCTGAACACTATTAAAACTTCCGGTGGAGTGGCCGGAGACACGAACACTTTTCGTGTTGGGAAGGCCATGGCAGCCTTTGGCATCATCCAACGGTTGGGCCAACGAATTGACGTGTTTTGTCCCAGACTCCGAGTATACACCACAACGTTACGATGCGTACTGTTTTACGAATTAGGAACGTGGCTTCTGCTCACAGAGGATGTACGGAGACTCAGTAGTTGCAATCGGTGTCCCAGAACGGGTGCGGTGGGAACATCAGCTTAAAGATACTGAAGTACGCGCGATCGACAGATTGCTCGCACCTCATTGATTACCCTGGTTAGGAATGTACTTGGCATGTCACAGGCCACCTGCCGCGCAGAGCTCTTTTCCATAGCACTGCGTCGACTGGGAATGACCAGGAGGCGGACAGTCTATGGACTAGTAGCAAAGTGTTAAAGCACTAACCAGTAAACTCAATCGGGTGGAAAACTACCGCCTACCCGGATTAGAACCGCGAGACTCAACTAATCATTCGTTATTGACACTGGCAGACATGGCCGAATCACAGTCAATAAAGATCCTGCAACCGTCCTTAATGCTCAGCCGCTGAGCTTCTCGCTTCTTCTGACAGATAGAATGATTCGACCTTAACTAACTGATAATGCTATTGCCTCAAAAGCCTGGCCGTACCCCCATCGCTCTGCAATTTTCGGTGACCAGAAGTGTAGCAGCTAATGAGACTAACTGAGCTGAATTGCTATGTTCAGGAATAACACCATGGACTGTGCAATAATGTGGCTTGGAAACGAACTCTTTATATTCTTGCACTTGCTGCGTGTATCATAGGTCCTGACCTTTATGGAGGTAGATTTTTTTTTACATATTTTCTGCCGTCTTGATCATACTAATCCCCCCGTATGATTCCCGGTTATATCCCTTCTATAGACTCCGGCTTTCGAGATTTCGATCGAAAATTTTGTCAACTACCAATTATTCCGCCAAACTTTCGTCTGTGTCAATTTCCTAATTTATAACCCCCCCTCTTCCCGTTGATGTTCAGTCCATCCTGGTAACTTCACCACCAGTGTGAAATCACGTGATTCTGTCTGAGACTGTTGCTGCTCTCAGCTTTTTTCTTAGTTCTTGGTTCCAACACCCACGCAATTTGATCGTTTGAAACCTCTGCGAATATGCCATTCGCGATAAAATGCATGCAATATCACAGGAGCTATTGTTGAGCTTTTTTTGGAAAGATACCCAAGATGTCTTACATGGAGAATCTGGCTCCTTTCAGTCTAACATCCGCCATGGCCAGTCCTCACTATTTCCCATTCGATTCCTTGGCACTGAGAAGATGCCGAATTTGTAACAGTTCAAAAAGAGTGAAATTTAATTCACCGTCAACAGTGCAACTTTCGCCGATAAGTTCATATTTTTACTTGAAGGCAGCCTGCTCACCTTGTTGGTCCAGAAGCAATTTGTGGCTGCTCCAATCATTCTTTTACTTGTGGCCTTGAAATGGAGAGCGAAGTTCCTAGTTTGGTATTCTGATCAGCAGGAATACCAACTCTACTGCGTCTTGTTTCGCCTACTTAAGGCCGACCTGAGCTGGCTAAATTCCACCCTCCTTTCCAGTGAGCACAAATGTATTTTGGTGACCATAGAGCAAGACTGGTTTGCTCTCGCTGGGAAGACCAAATAACTGAAAATCGTGCTGCGGTCCATAATTGCACTGACCGTTTCACTAACTATCATCTCAGAATGAGAAGAGCAAAGTACCAAAAACTTCTATTTACTCGGGAATTTTATGCAGCCATGATGATGCAGTAAGTCAGTTTAAACGAAACTAACCTATGGCCATTCGCTGAATGTGCACTGTTGGCCTTATCACAAGCTAAAACACCAACGTCAGCTTAATGAGCCAGCCACTGCATTTACGAACTCATCTAGAGTTGTGGAATACATACACTGATAGCGTTGACCAAAGGTTGGAAATCAATACCTGCCCAAACGACAACGTAAACTACTGAGTGACCTTGAGTTAACTTGGAGTGAATAGAAAATAAACCTTCCGATCACCAGGGCTCTAGTATAGAGGATGTAGACTTGAAGTTTGTTCTATCCAGGTCACAGCACGGAGCAGTCGTCCACATAGACTGAAGCTCGTGGAAGTACTACTGATTGATCAATCCAGCCCAGAAAGTCTGGAGGGTTAACTTGTCTATCGTGGTGCTGTAGGTAGCCGATACTCATTGACTCGAAAATGTCAGGTTACGGTTAAACAGAATCGTTGGGGTACATCTGTGACAATAGCCTTGAGAGTAGAAGATGCTTCATGTTTCAAGAACCCGGCTCACAATTCAGTGTGTAGTTGTCGGTATTTGTTTTGAAACCCTTCCAATGGCTTTTCATCAAGACATCTGAACTGGGAGACAGCAAGGGATAGAGATTTCTTGAGGAACCTCCTTCACAACTGGTGACATACCAGTTTGACACACTTGACCATGTGGTTTATTTCGACGTAGTCTCGAGGAATAGACCAAAGTCGTTTAGCACCTATTTCTGATATCCATGGTCGGAGTGTGCGTTTTCTAGCTCTAGCCTTTCCTAACCCGTCCTTTTGTGGGGTGAACATTGCCGCCGCTTCTTTCAGCGCAAAAATGCTGGTCGTCTGGAGGAAACATCTTTCTATGCCTGTCGCATAGGATAGTAGAGTAGTACCGCCTCGTAATGCAAAGGATATCAGTACGAAGCTTGCCGCTTTCTGTCTGTATGTTCCGTTTTGACCTTTACTTCATGAGTAAACTTCTGGGGACAACTTTCAGGTCATTGTAGCCAGCAGGGTCATGGCAAAATTCAGACAGGACCACCGCATCAAACTGGCAGCTTTTGACCGGGACCTTGAAAGCCCTTATACTCGTTCTTGTTCATTGTTTAAATCCCTATGCAAGCTTCACATTTAATACAACTGAGGCTATCATACAGTGTCTCACACACCACCCAAGTTACTAAACGAATCTGTCAGCCCAAATAATGGAGTGAATACGAGGGTTTTGAGAAAGAAGTTTTTCCCACCCTTTAGTCCACCAAATTTGCTGCCTATTACTTTAAACCTGACCGTCTCACTATAGATATTTATCTTGGAATTCGGCAGCGCGTCCACATTTTGAATCAAATTTCATTTCCATCTCGCGAACGCGGTTACGAATTTCCTCATGGACGTCAGTTGTTTCACCTTGAAGTGCTCCACAGGCTCATGCTCGCAGCAATGCGCAGGCTCAGGTTCTGAACTAACTGTATTTGATATGAACTAGCACCTTCTAGTGAGAACTGCTCCTCGGGATCGCCCATTTCATCGCGTACGAGAGTATTGAATGTTTGTGGCATCTAAACTGTAACCATTTTCAAATCATCCAAGGAACCTCCCATTTGCTTTAGCAACACGATGAAATACTGCTGTTCGCTGACGCCGAGGCGATATCCGTCTGGCTGCGCAAACCCGACCTCTGTGGATGAAAATAAACTGTACGAACACAGAAGCCTGACTGGCTGGCGACAACAACAAAGCAGGACAAATCCCTAACTATGTAGCGATTGACACCAACGTTGTGCTCATTAACTTTTCCGTACTAAATGTGACGCAACTCGCTGTCAAACAACAGACTTTCATTTTATCTGCTTTCAAATAACTCAGCCTTGTTTAATGAGTTCCTGCATACTGTGCTATAAATGTTTTGGAAACCGTTAAGTCTGTGTTAGTATTATTATATTCATAACAGAGAAATAAAATCATATGGGTTAAGGGAGATAATGAGGCACTCACGTGTTGGTTGGTTTGTGGGAAACCTTTGTTGGAAAATAAGAAATGCCCATACAATTAAAAACATCCAGCACATAGCTTGTCGAATTCTTTGGCTTGGAACGCGAAAAGTCGAAGGCAAATGGATCCAGATTTATAGCCAGCTACGTGCACCGGCAACTCCAGGTGACACATCTGGCATTTCGTTGACGAATTTGACGATCTCATGAACTCACAAGAGCCATGCCTCTAAACTCGCTCAGTAGAGTTTCCAGGATCAAGATCCGTTCTCAGAATTATGGACTAGCAGTTTACCAGGTAGCCATTTAAAGTGTGTTTTGCATTCAAGATAGAGGTAAACGATATATGGAGTTTATTGATTCGTAAACGAACATGTTTAATTCGGAACAGTCACTACGATGAACATCTTTGGGTATGCCCGCGAATAAACAAGGGATCGATCGGAGTAGCCAAGGCATTTCTATCTCACCTTGAAAACTATTATCAGCATTACGATTATGGGCTGACAGTCGGTAGAATAACATTTATCTGGGAGTAAATTAATCTGATGGAGAAAAATTCATCACATTAACCTTCATTTTTTCCCAAAGGATTGTCCCATTCATTACAGCTAGTGTCTTTCCAATTCCATTTTTAAGGAGGTACATCCTTCCAGATTTGTGTGATTAGGTCTGTTGCTGTCTGAAAGGTCGTTTAATAAAAGTCATAACGCACTTTCGTCACATGAAGCCCGTTTAGTGCTATTGCTAATCATGTGAAAAAGTTTAAAAAGCGGGAGTACATACACTTTAGTCAAGTAGAAAGCAAAGGAAGGAGGGTTGAATGAGAGGTAGGTCAATGGGTCACGGAATCTGGTAAGTGACGTCAATGTCAGATAGGCTTGTGGGACCAGATTTTTCGCAGGCCAGGTCAAGTTCAGAGGTCACACAAGTTTCTTTTGGACGTAAGGTTGTGGATCCAGCAGTCGGATTCCAATGGTCTCTGCGATCGATACTAGTCTGGATCGTAGCAATCCTGATCGGTTCAGAGGTGCCCAGTATATGATAGTGAAGGCTTTCTCTTTGTCGATGACATGACTGATTTCGGCCATATGTGATGCAATTGCACTTGAGCCTGGTTTCTCCCAGCTACCACTCAGGGGTACGGGATTGTGTCCCCGCATTCTTTTTGACAATTGCCTTGTCGTGCGACCAACGTATGATGCTCGGCACGAGCATACAAATGAGTACACACAAACGTGGCAATTTGTCCTTCAAGCGGAAGCTGATAGTGGAGCTGGAGTTGAAGCTCAAATACAGATTAGCAGCCGTGTATGTCGTATCAACAGAGTTTCTAAACCTTCTGATGATTAGCTCAGCAACCGAGTCACATTTGAATGGAAACCTCATGTAGACGGGCTTATTCCCAACAGAACATTTGGTAGCTTTGGGCTTAACGGATTCCATACTCTTCACTACGAACCTTTCAGTATATCCGTTCTGCAGTAATGTGCGTCCCAAGAACTTTAGATCCTCTTCTAAGCAGTTGGGGGAGCATTACTCCATCGCTCTCAGCATCTAATTAGATTACGCTTTTGTTGCAATGGAACAAAGCTATCGAAGTGAATATGCTAACCTTTCCAAGTTTGCTTTCTGTGGACTGCGTTCTATGGTCCCGTCAGTCTTCCTTTTAACATCGACATCGAGGAAACTTAACTGTCCGTTCTGTTCTACGTCGATAGTAACCTTGATACTAGTATGGACTGAAACTGCTTAGCACGTCTGTTGTGCTTATAGTTTTGTCGGCAAGCACGAAAATATCGTCCACGTGTCGATGACACAATGTTAACCGTGCAATGAGTGCGTCTAATTTTTGAGTCTCCAATCTGCCAACATGGGACGTAGAGGAGAACCCATCACGTCCCCGTCCTTCTGTCGATAAATTTGATTGTTGAAAGTAAACTGAAAATTATAGGTACAAAGGAGCAGGAGTTCCTTTAAATCCGAGATGGGAATGACACTGTCTTTACCGTTGCACTCAATCAAGTCACAAACAGTGTATTGTCTCAGTGTGTGGTATGTTGGTAAACAATGACTCGACGTCCAGGGAGAATATGGAGTGTTTATAAATCTTCAGATCTTTAATCTGATCGACGAAATCAAAACTGTCTCTCAGGCTGTGTGTCGACACTTCTCTCTTGATTGGTTCTAACAGACTAACAAGCCATTTAGCCAAAGCATGATAAGGAGAATTAGACATATCGAGGATGGTGCGATCCAGACTAGTATCGATCGCAGAGACCATTGGAATCCGACTGCTGGATCCACAACTTTACGTCCAAAAGAAACTTGTGTGACCTCTGAACTTGACCTGGCCTGCGAAAAATCTGGTCCCACAAGCCTATCTGACATTGACGTCACTTACCAGATTCCGTGACCCATTGACCTACCTCTCATTCAACCCTCCTTCCTTTGCTTTCTACTTGACTAAAGTGTATGTACTCCCGCTTTTTAACCTTTTTCACGTGATCTCTGGTACCATATAAATTTGTGATGTATTAACCAAGAGGAATAATCACAGAAAACAAGCTTTTTTTTCGCTAACTTCATTGTTCTCATGACTTCCATGGGTATGTTCAGCCACTATTGCTAATCAGGTGTGGAAAAATGTACTCATTTGGTGCTAAAAAGAGGTTCAATTGAATCTGGATTATGACAGCCTTCAAATGAATTTTCTTCATAAAGAGCGACTTCCGTTTCATTCGGCACAGTATTTGAGATTTCGTAGTATGTTGGTGGTACGACCTCCGGTAACATCAAAGTAATTTCGAAAAGTGTGGATTTCGTTAACTTTTTGTGTAGAATAGAAGAGTGAAATTTGGTCGAACTGAATCCGTATGAGGCTGAAAAATGGGAGTCAATTATGTGGTCCCCACTTCCAGAGTTGACGGTAATGAACAAAGTGAAGCATGCAATTTTCAAACTGAAGCCCAGTTTTTAAAAAGTCAAAAGTCGACTGGAATAGAGCAGTTATGTTTTCATTATGGGCAGCTGTTTCGGACCGGTTCCGGATCAAACCTACGTAGAGACAGGATTTACAGGTTTTAGAACTGATCATTGTTCAATGGTTAAAATTGAATTAACTCAACTGTTTTGGAAGAAACATGTAATCCCAGTTTTGGTACCGTTTTATATGGTATACTTTTGGATTTGGAAGTTGAGCCAGTTATTTTAGATCCTTCAGGGGAAGGTTTGTTGTGTGGTATACACACCAATAACGCAGTAAATAATCTGACTATCCAGGAAGCCCTCACTACTGCAACCTCGTTTAGCAATCAAAATAATTAGTCACCGTTCGGCTAACCTGACTTGGATTTTGTATGAAAAACTCTCCGGTATGTTTTCTGCCTGTTTCCGGTCCACCAGACTCCGCGAATCACATTCCTTTGCTAACTAATGTACTGACTCACCAAAAACTGTTTTTCCTGCTTGAAAAGTACAGTGATCCTAATTTATTTAGCTTTTATTTAAGTTAGATAACTTTCCAGCAGGTTAGGCCATCAGCCGAAGTTGTCAACTAATAGACTCAAAGTTGGTAGATTGATTTTATATAGATGCATCAGCCGAAGTTGTCAACTAATAGACTCGAAGTTGGTACATTGATTTTATATAGATAAATTCCATTTGGACCAACAAATCGATGAAACTGCAATGAAGTGCGAACAGGAAAATAATGTTTTTGAGATCAAAACTTTAACATCGAACCGTAACTGTATGAGGGTTAATCAGCGTAATTTCCTAACATATCCATAGTAGATCGTAGAGGTTGCGGCGGACGGCACATGATCTTTATTAGAAACGTAGGGAATTTTAATCTCCAACGGTCGAACGATGTTTCTGGTAAATATTATCCCGAGCAACACGTGAGTGAGTTTATAACTTGCGAAATTTAGAATTAGTAAAGCTCTGGGATTTTGTACGTGGCTTATGTTTGATGAAAATAACATATTAGAGCTCCTTCTCAGTGGCCACGCATTTGGGAAGTTCATCAGTGTGCTGAAGCTTTGGGAATTCAAGTGGCTGTCACTGTCTCTCGGTCATTGATTAGGTGCGACCAGTAGTTACATACATGCGTGTTATTGTGGTGCATATTACATTGCACTTTAACCGAGTGCTAAAATGGTAGTCCTAATGAAAGAAACTTTTCGTAACTGGTAAATTCACTTTATTTATCTCCACGGCGTTTCCTCAACGTCAAACTCACCGGATAATTCAAGGCTCCTTCCGAGATTGCATTCAGGTTTGGTTTGACACATGAACAGCAACTCTACGTAGGGAAAATGTCAAACGTTTTGCGTCATCTAACTTACCAAATTCATCATAGATGCGCACTGTACCAGCTTAGGAGCACTTTGACGAAACGCGTTAGAGAAAAATGGGTAGACTGACAAATCATATACAGTATTTGAATGCCAGTCTAGGCCTGATGTTCACCATGGTTACATTGTGGCAGTTCTTTTGTGAGGGCAAAGAAAACAACTAGGAAATACCATCAAAACACTAGCCTGTGGAATGAAAACGATTTCAGCGGACCTAAATTTTCTACCTGCCAATAAGGATCTATCCTAGAATGCAGTGAATAACGTCCTGTGAGGGAAATTCAACTCCTAATGCGGAATGCGCATTTCCAGAGATTTGTGGTTCTCATGCATTAGTCAATCAACCAATGAGTGTTTACGTTGTGTTTTTCCCAGCATTTAATCAACATGCAGGAACCGGTGATGTCAATCATACTCTCGCTGTGAGATGCCGAGTGTCGCATGCTTTTTTGACACCTAGGAGTAGAATTCAACTGGCCTTCAAGATCGATCTGAAACACGACGTTCCTAATGGCTAACGCACTCATAGGAATGCCGAGGTTAACTAGTGCGTCAAAAATACAATGTTCTCCAGGCTAGGATACCTGGTTAGCTTATTGAATGTGAGTTAATTTGACGCTTGGTAGGTTTTCGTCACAAAGAGTTTGGACCTTACCGTGGTGTGACGTTTTGTGTACATCCGCGACTCATTGCTTCAGCAATTTACAAGCAATTTGCAGTCAACCTTTTGGAGTAAAATAAAAGCAATGAACATGAAAGAACCTCAATTCTGAAGTCGGACGGAAAGCAACGGTTTGATCGGAAAATTTTCCTTGATGTCAAATTCTGTACCACTTATTTTTGGTCTATGTACTTCAACCTGAGACGTGGACATGAAGATTATCCAGTAAAATCCCCATAAACGAAGGCTATCACAGTAGATAAGAATCTCAACATAGTCTGGAGGAAGGAAATGAACATTCTTGTGAGCCAACCTTATCCTCGGAGAAAAATCGACGATATAAGTACAAACTGGAAACCCAAATATTTGTGGGCACTATACCTAGTGATATGAAACTTCTACCTCAAATTGATTCAAACAATTCTGTTAGTTGTCCGGCCTATGTAGGTTACCGACAAAGATGTTATGTAACAAAAAGCAAGGATTACAGCTGTTCACATACTAATAACCTAGCTGGTATGATCTACTATGGGGTCGGCATCCGGCAAACAGACTACACGTGGAAATTGTCTCAATTCGGAAAAGGCACGATGAACGCCAGCATCGGTGCATCACTGGCCAAAAATGGGCTTAACTGATACGAATTCAATTAATGATGGAAACTAATGGAAGACAAAGAAGGCTGTTCCACTGAGGTTCATCGTAGCTTCCACTGGCTCATCGCCAATTCACTCTGATCTGGTGATCATAGTATTCAGCAGACGGACTACAAACACTCGTTACCACAAGTATTCTGAACTGGTCATGTAGGTTAAAAGGTGAATGCTTTTTTGTGATTGTGATGTTTGTCCGAAATTTTGGAGGACATCGCTGTTTTTCATTGCATCCTACGGTTTTCGTTCCGATCCTTAAGATGAGGAAGCCAGCCTGGTTATTCTAAGAGAAGGCGTACGGTTTGCTAGGGCGATTATGATTAGGACATATTTTGCTAATCACACGGATTGATTTGACCGTGAATGTTTTGGTCCAGGTGAGCTTCGTCAAGTAATACTCACTTGCGCTGTTTGAGAAGGACAACATCATCAAACAGCTCGAAATTTTTGCTGAGATATCTATGGACCTTATAGCAGGTGAGTGGCATTCAATTTCATTTTGTTGCCTGTCAATACGACACCGTTGTCAGTTTGCATACTGGTCACAATTAATTAAATCAAATGTCATTTTTGTTTTTTCATTTTCTCCCCAGATCTCTCCGCTGTTTCGCCTTCTGTTAGTAATGAGGGAAAGGACATCGTTTTCCATCTGAATGTGGTTCACCAGAGCAGATTCAACACAGTGTCCTACAGTACTGGCATTGATACTCAACTGTGGAAATTCTCCTTTGCTGGTTCTTTGAACACAATAACATTCAGAAGGGGGTTTCTTTAATTCTAAGCCTTGTCTGTTTGAAACAACTGAATCGAGGATTCAGAAAAGTAATGGCGAGTTCGTTATCAAGTTGACCTTGAGGGTGCATGCTCCACGGCTTCCATTCTATTACGCTGGGGCGGTTAGCGCTTTCCACCCTCTCAGCCATCAGCTGTGGCGTGGACCGTAGTCCTCGCCTCAAAACCTCAACATTTTCTAAATTTTTTTTTCGGAGAAGTTTGGTAACAGTCGGTAGATTTGTTGCTGGACAACGTTTTGCTTTTGACACAAAAGCTTCGTCAGGACAAGTGACTAGGTTACGAGGTTGGTCGAGATTTATGGGGGGACGAGAACCAATTAGCTAAGTCAAGCTAAATCTCAGGTGTTGACTGAGGGATTTTGTGTGTTAGGGTGGGTGACCAAACTTTTCCAAAAACGATGACTAATCAATCGTTTCCAAGCTTCTTTTACTTGATTGAACAATTTCTAAATCTTCGACAGCCTACGACCGGTTTCGCCCTTCTTAGGGCTCGTCAGGTAGGTGCAGTCATCGAGTTTCCGTCAACCTTATGTGGAATCAACTTGCACGAAGTTGGCGAAATAATACCAACTGAAACATGAGGCGGCCTGGTGCAACACATTCAGTTGCCTGGACACATTACAAACGAGAGATGCAGCTGGGTTCCAGGTGGGTCTCTCGCAAGACCAAATTGGTCTGCTAATGAGTGTATTTCGCTATATCGCGGTACATGTATATTCGTAATGCACTACTCATAAGGTTGCAAATGAGTGTATTTCGCTAATTTCGTGCAATCTTGGCCTCAAGTAGAACATAAGGTTGATGGAAACTCGGGGACTGCGCCTACCTGAAGAGCCCCAAGAAGGGCGGAACCGGTCGTGGGCTGTCGAAGAGTTTTCAGCAACCTTGTGAGTAGTGTGTTGCGTCTAGACATCTATTGCGATATCTCGAATATCGTGACAGGTGAAACATGAAGCGGCCTGATGCAGCACGTTCAGCTGCTTGAAAACCTCAGAAACAAGAGATTCAGCTGGGCTCCAGGTGAGTCTACCGCAAAACCAAATTTATATGCAAATGAGTGTATTTCGTTAACACGTTGACAACCAGCAGTTTTATTCGGGCGACAACATTATCCCTCCGACAACTTCCAAGATCCCATCGCCAGCCACATACGCTGAGATTGCTTGCAAGCTCTAAATAAGTTACCTCCTCTTTGTTAGTTGAACAGTGCGTTGAACGATGTTGAATACCTATCTAAAACTTACCTTCGTATCAGAATAAACGGTCAAAAACACCATAGATGCTGTACGGTCACTAACCAATATTTTACTCTAAGAGCAAAGTGGTGGCACTGGTATCCGTAGTCGGACCAGCCAAACGCAGCACTAAAGAAATTACGGAGCACAAAAATTTGAGTCACCAGTTAGTTTCATGAAGTATAATCAAGGTTAAACGGCCGCATTCTTGCTTTCATGACAATGTTAGCGATATCACCATCGACAAAGGATGAATGGTATGAAATTCCTGGTGGATGTAAGTAATGGTTTCCAGGGGACTTTCAATTGCATGCCAAGATCCCAAAAACCACGTGATCTTCTAATTGGCGTTGCGTTTATGAATAAGTTGAATTATGAACGAACGTTTTTGGTTATAAATTGTCATTGATATCCTTTCGAGGGGCTGTTAAGCGACAAAAAACTACTTCCAATATTTTCATGTGGGGATGTATTTGTAATGGGCGAAGCTTCGTGCTCTATATAACTAGGAAGCCAAAATTCCTGTTTCTCTTTAGACAAACTAGTTACATTATATG
Organism: Clonorchis sinensis; assembly: GCA_003604175.2. NCBI lineage: Eukaryota > Metazoa > Platyhelminthes > Trematoda > Opisthorchiida > Opisthorchiidae > Clonorchis > Clonorchis sinensis. Next base: position 24,787,335 of record CM030372.1, read on the forward strand.
AAAATCCCCATGATAATTCTATACAAATATGAGAACTGTCATCTGAACAATCATCCTCCTGTCCTGACGTAATTATTCTGTTCAGTCCACACGAAATGTGGGACTCAAACGAGAGTGATGTAAATGTGAACAATGCATATCCCGCAACCTTCCACAACAAAAGCCTAAGAACCTAATCAAATGGGGGAATTATAACACAAACCAAATGAACCAATTGCTTGGCTTGGTGCCTGGCTCTGCTAACAGGTCAAGTTCTGGATTCACATTTTCTATAACTACTTCTTGAGGTGCCAGATGCCTATGTTTTCTGTGCGGTGCCAAGCGCCACAAAATATTTCGGAATATGGGACTTTACAAAGAACATTACGAAACATCCAACAAGGTCAGTTTTTTGTCAATTTTTGTCTTTCAGGCGTCATTTGAGGAAGTTAAGTGATAAGAACGATTCGAAAATCTTTCTGCTTGACAACTTCTCAACGGAAACCCAGTGAACCCAGTGAACTTCCAATTCGATGGTTCAATAAACCTTCGACAGATCCTTTAATAAGGTTTATGTAAGATTCATTATCACCACTTACTCTGTCATCAGATGGCATCTGAGAGGCAAGCCTTTTTGTCAGAACACATTTACCCGCTTCTGCTTTTGTAAAGATAAATGTATTGGCCAAAAACAAGACGACCAGCAATACGGATGCCTGGACACATTCATACAGGCCCTCTCATAGAACAGCTACACGCCATTGATAGCTCAAGTTTATCCCCTCTGTTTGACGCAGGATCCGAGATCAGTTTTGCGACGGCTTTCGAACCTGTTTAGGAGGTTCCATCAAGGTTGCTGAAAGCAAAGAAAGATGACTGCAGAAGTCGACGGCATACATACATACATGACTTAACTTGACGAGCTACATGACTCATGTAGCTCGCAATCGGTGCACCTAGCTTGTTCACTTCCAGTTTACTCTACTGATTGGCTTTGTCTCCTCTGTGCGTATCTGAGACAGAATAGGATATAACGAGAAAGCTACTTTCATTCACAATGTGTTGTTCCTAATGAGACCGCGGGAATTTTCCAGCTAAGTTTGCAAATTTTCCAAAAACTAGTCCGTACACAGCAGGATTCTTCATTTTTAAAGCGGCTTCTTATTCCTTTGGGCAAACTGGAATCACAGGCACCTAATCGAGTGACAATTTACATGACAACGACCAGTGGCTGAGAGAGCACTGGTACGTGGCGCGTTTTCACCACCAGTGAGTTGTAATCAAAATTGGGCATTTGAAAAGATGCAACACAATGCTGTTTGTCTATTAGGATTTGCTGTGCTACGGGAGTTGGATAAGAATGAGTTGCTGTGGCAAAGGCGTAATTTGACTCCGGTTTGAATGAACTGTCGACAAGGGGATTGGCACCAGATGTAATAATCTATCTCCGGATTTGTGAGTTTGGCTACGGCACCCGTAGGTGCACTTCTGTTGCTAAGTCTTGTGTTAAAAATAGGTTAGGTCGAGTGTCTAAAATTCAGCTCATTTTCGAGCATTCGTAGAGGAATTATTCGAAAGATTATAGAATAAACGCCGGTTAAGAAGGACCACGGGTATCCTTGATGTTATGAAGATTTTGGTGCGCATCATGTTGGGTGATCCCGTAGATCCATTGTGGTACAGAAGACGTAGTATAATGCCTGTTCTTGAATTCTGGTACGCCATGCTGATGCATATCCCTATTACGACAATCCCAGATCTATGCAAGTTCCCTGGATTCAGCTGTTGCAAGCTATCTTTGCTACATTGCTCTTGTGGGGTTTGCGGGATACGTAATGTTCACATCACCTCACTCTCGTTTGAACAGTTGTCCTCCTGTCCTGACGCAACTATTCTGGTGAGTCCACACCAAGTTTCAAGTCACCAAGTTCACCAACTCACGTCGTCCAAGCGTGAAAAAGTTCGCCTGTTCAGACGTAAAAATTCGGATGAGGCCAGCATGCGCTGGTGGAGTAATGGTAACACGCTCGCCTCCCATGTCACGTGTGCGGAGTTCAAACCCCGGTGCGGCCATTAAATATGCACTGCTCATGAGCTCTAATAAGAATGAAAGTCGAGTACAGTGCTTCCCCCCCCTTTGGTGTGGACTTACCAGGACAGGAGGACGACTTTGCAAAAGAGTGATGTGAATATGAACAATTTGCTGCGTTATTAATGAAATGGTACCACCGGCGGAAATCTCATAGCATAAACGGCCGGAGGTTACTTAGTACACGAAATATCTGGTGAGGTTATTCCCCGAATCCAGATGGATAGTGTAGCTGGGAGATCTATTATTAGTTACAAATTCTTACAAAAGGCTGTTTTTGATAAGTTAGAAAGGTTTAAGAATACCGTTCCGCTTATTTAAGTAAGTTTCTATTTTTACCAGTTTATAACAAATGTTCACGAAAGTAAAAATACGAAGGTTCGAACCACAGGAACGCAAAGATCCACCGGTGATTAGAGAGCCAAATCGTTATTTGGGCTTTAATTCCAGGCTTGCAGTGACGAACGCTTCTATCCAATTCCTCGGGGGATACATCGCACTTGGTCAATACCCAAAAACCTATTGGAAACTACGTGGAAACAGTATCCGACCCGATGACGTCTCATTGTAACGGCATACACGCAGTCAGCTTGATACACTGTACGCATAATCGAGCGAGTACCAACGACTGGCCGATCAAGGACTACACACTGTACAGGACCTTTCAGACGATGAACGTCAGGAGTTTACGTCTTACGTTAGGAGTATTACTACGAAACAGGCTGGTAAGAAAACATTCAAATTGAACAAAACCTTGAGTGAGGAAAGGCCGCGAGCGAAATTCCCATAAACCCTGAGAGGAATGTACATGTTTCAACTTTGTTCTCGATGAAACACTGTTGGAAGTCCTAGCGCTAGGCCAAAAATTCGGCTGCCCATGCCGTACAGATGACAAATTAGCAATTGAGGTGCAATTCAAGAACCTATTTGACCAGACTTCTTACTTGTTTCCGACCTCAACGGTTAACCTAGACCTCCTGAAATCCGATTTGGTCAATTGCAGCCATCAAGATAATCACGCCAGCTTGGTTGACAACAGTCTTCTCACTAAGAAACATTTGGACATGCTAAAAGCTTTATGAACAAAGAGTGATATACTGCCAACAAAGCCTGACAGAGGAGTTGGCATAGTACTTATGAACAGGGATGGCTACCGCAGAAAGATGATGCAGATCTTGAATGACACTTCAAAAGTTAGCAGCAAGCAAAAGGCAGAAGACCAGACCCAGGCAACTGAGGTAAAGCTAACAAACAGTCTGAAGCACCTGAGGTATGAAGGTTTGATTTCTGAAGTCTTATTCCAACGCCTGAAACCTGTGGGTACCACAATCCCGCGACTTTATGGTCTGCCCAACGTTCATAAGAAAGATGTTCCATTGAGGCCGATTTTGGATATGTGCTATTCCCCATATCATGGTTGGTCCAGATTTCAGGACCCATACGCCGACATTTATGCCACTATAGTCTCCATGACACTTTTGAGTTTGTGGAGCTCATAAAACATGCTGATACTGGTTCCAAATTTATTTGCTATTTTGACGTAACTTCCCTTTTTACCAACTTCCCACTCTTGGAGGCTATAGATTTTATCTGTGACTACAGTGACGCATCAGATTTGACACTCTTAATTCCAACCATCTCCTTGAAGAAACTACATCTTCGCTGTACTTTCAACGTATAACTGAAATTTAATTCCACATTTTACCTACAAATTGATGGAGTCACCACGGGTTCTCTTTTTGGTCCCTTGTCAGTGACATTTTTATGGGCAAACTGGAACTCGGTCGATTGAATGGGGAGATGAGACGTACACACTTTGTCGAAGGTACGTAGATGATATTTTTATGCTAGTACCAAACGGTTCCCAAATGGATGCTCTCCTGACCAACTTCAACCGAGCACACCCCTCGATTCAGTTCACTTTTGAAACTGAAAGTGACAACGCTTTCCACTTCCTGGACGTTAAGTTAGTCAGACTTTCCGCGGGATCTGTCTTCAGAAAGCCCAAGGGACAGTATACAAACTTCCTAATTTTGTACCACCGAGGCGGAAAGGAACCATGGTTCACACTTTAACGAACCGAACAAGGCGTATTTCCTCTGGTGATACACTAACCTCTGAACTGCAGCACAATGCTAACGTGCTCCGAGCCAATGGTTACCCAGAGAGATATATAACCTATCCTGTCCTATTTATAGCCTATCCAATCACCTATCACGATCGTTAGAGAAAAGCCAATATACTTGAGTTTACTGTATAAAGGCGATCTGTTAGCTGATATAGTCATTCGTCGCTTGTTTTAAGCTCTACAACGCACGTTTCGGCTGGACTTCTGCGGTCTTTGCTCAACCTAAAACTCAAAGATTTTAGTCCTCAACCAGACTATGGTTGTGTATTCTTTCTCCTGCTGTTGTTCAGCGAAGTATGTTGGATGCACGACACGGCAAATTTCTAAGAGAATATGTGAGCAACTCTCTTACCGGAATACAATTAGACTCAACAGTTCAGCCAAAAGCTCAACTGCGCCTCACTTAATTGACATCGGACGTGTAGTTATTCCGAATGAATCGTTTCGCGTCATTTGCCGTGTACCCAATAGACTGCCAGTATCTATCCAACGGCTTCGCTTACTACAGCCGAGGCAGTGGCTATACGTCTGCGAAACCCGGTACTGTGCTGTCAAAAACGTTGCGTACGAACGCTGAGTCCGCCTTGGTCATGTGACACGAATCAACAGGCCAAGTCACTCAACGGCCCTCTAGACTGTCTCACAGCATCCAACTAGACGCAATGTGGGGGCACAGACAACCAGTCGTTGGTGTCTCCATGTTTTGCATTTCACTAACCAATCTTTGCTGCGTATTTCATTTCTCGCTCCTACTTCAACCATTAGACCATTAATCATTTTAACCATTGACTTGATGACGAGATCCCGAGAACATTATTGTTCGTCGTTTTCTTCTTGTTGAAAGTAAAAACGCAACTCCATAAATTTGAAAGAAAGAATCACGGGTATTTTTGTTTGTGTTTTATAAGATATTCCTTGGTCAGGGCGACATCAGTATCCACGTAGATGCTGCCTATCCATTCAACTTGTCACCTGACCCACTGTGACCTGAATGGGGGACGAATGTTATTATACATTCAGAAGCTGGCGGATCGAAGCTAAGTTTTCACTTAACCCGTTGGGGGAAAAACGGTAATACGCTTTCTGAGTTGAACATTCTTTACAATAATAAAAGGTCACTGATTTAGTTGAATTAGGGAAATTATGGTGGTGACTGGTAGAGATGTTCTCGCACGGTCAGAAGGCAACAATATCTGAGCTACATAGTCTAACATCTCTTATGGTTGTTCGTTTGTTAAAGCCCTGAGATAACTTACGCATCACTTTTCACAGCCTGTGCGTTATGCATAGTCAGGGTAATAGGTAAAGAATTCTTTCAATTAACACGTGTTGGGGTAGGCCTAATAATAATAATAATAATAATGATAATACTAGAGGTTGATTTTACGGAAAACCGAATTTGAAGGAACCGAAGTAACAGACACCAAAGTTATTATCATTTCCGCTGGGCGTCTGCGTTTCGAGTGGACTTCGTTCACTGTCGTACGTGCAGACTTACAGGTTACGCGTTACACCCCATCAACATCCATTCCAGCTTCCTTGATTAGAATGTAAGCAGATGTCCTTTGATACACTGCCACGGCAAGTAGCCAGTGTGTCTGTGCTTAACCTGACATACAGAACATGTGGGTTATGCAGTCATCAGTGGTGGCTCGCGTGGTGGGATAACTCTCTGTTGTACGTCACACCACAATCGGCCTATGTCTGTATGAAGGCTAGTAAAGTGCGACACGATGCTTGTTGTTTCTGAATTCTAAACTCTACCCGATTCTCAAGACAATGAATATATCGATATTTATGGGCAAAAATATATTTACGGACAAAAATTATTCTTGCCTGTACTTCATAAGTTCACTTCAGTATATCCCGAAGCTGACAGTATTTCCACTTAAGGAACTACATCAAGAATAGTAACGCTTTACGGACGCCACAAGGTACGTAAATATAGAGTTATTCGATATCTTTATGTGTTCATTCCGTGCTGTATTGTGAGTACGTCTAGGTTTGTTTTGTAACTTGTTTCACATTAGTTTGGACAATGCTGTGCTGCTGAACGTTAATGGATTAAACTATTACTCATGAGCGAACACAATTTGTGTAGCGAATAGTAGGCAGATCGACGATCCTTCTCTCACCCAGACACTGACAGTGCAGCATTCTCTTCATGTGCGGGAGTCAAAACTCCCTAACACAAATATGCCTGTCTGTTGGGATATAAAGTATTGATAGATGCACTGTCAAGCACTTTACCGGGACTTTTAAGGCCTAAACTACTACAAAAGACGTGATTTAAGCAACACATTTAACTCTTCATTGCGCACTTCTCATTGTTTTCGCTTGCCAAGGAGCTTTGTGAATCACGGGAACTTCTTTGCAAATAGTGAGACAATGGGTTGCACTTCAGTATAGTCAGATTCCGGTATAAGCTTGAAAGATTCAAACGTCAATCAAGAGTTGAGAATGATCAGTTACTTTTACTTTACTTTTGATCGGTTACTTTTATGCTGTCCAACTGACGGAGTGAAACGATAAGACCCCAGCGAACACCGTTTGTAAGCCACCGTCGAAATGAATAGAAAATAAAGACAGTGGCTGATTTAACATAGAGATTCCGTCTTGCAAGATAACCCAGTCTATTGGTTGTTGACCAGGTGGCTGTTGATCTGTTCGCCGAGCTTGGTAACTGACTTGCAAGTCAGTTACCAAGCTCTTGCCAAGCTCGGCGAACGGATCAACAGCCACCTGATCAACAACCAATAAACTCACCCGAGCTACCAATATTTCAACACATTATCAATCCAGTCTATGCTGAAAAACCAAGAAGCATTGTGCAGCTGCCTGTCCTTATTGGGAATCACCAACAATGTTCATCTCGGGGAGCTCCAAAGAGTCTCGCACCGGCGCCCTCCCGACTAGTCGTTGGAGGACTTGAGCTTTCAGTCAAGAGCGCCTGATCATCAGCAGTGTGAATGACTCTTTGAGCGGCGAATTTCCAGAAAGGATGAAATGTCTATTTGAAATTTCCAAATCTACTCATACTGGCAACAGTAGTTATGTCGTATCGGATCAGCCTCTCTCATTCCCTGATTTCGATGTCCTTATTTCATCTGAGAAACTATTACTATGTATTGCAAGTTCCATGTTATCTTTCATCTTCATCAAGCAAAGCCTCCGTGCCTATATAAATGGTTCATTGTTTAGGGCTAATTGATAAGGGTTCTGAACTCACGTTCCGGAAGGACTTGACATGTAAGGTCACATGCGTGTCGTATGGTCACCTGTGCAATCGTAGCACCACGTTTCCTTTAAATGGATTGTGAGACTCACGCTGATGTTCACGCTGCTTTAACCACTTTCGCAACGGGGTTGTAGTTGACCCCAATAATGGGCACCATGACAATCGATAAAAACTCATAAATTGGTGAATTGGTGATCATTACTCAGTAGTGCATAACCTTGATCGTATCAAAGGTTACACTTTGGACATTTGACGGGTGTGGTAAGTGTGTTACTACTACTACACCTGAACTGTTCGCCCCCAAAGTTATATCATCTGACTTTAAATGCTTGACTCGGTTTTAACTTAGTAACAGAAATCTCGGGATAATTGCGCCATGTCCCCAATATGACCGTGTTTTGACAAAACTCCTTCGTATAACTTAATATGCCATTTGAATGTATATTGCATCAAGTGCTCCCTGCGAAATGGCTGGCGTAAGAAAACGTTTGATCCTGAAAATAAACCGCGATAAATTATATGTATGCATGCATATATGTGTGCATGTTTATATGTATGTATGTATGTATATATGTACAGATAGATAGATAAATAGATAGATAGATAGATAAATAGATAGATAGATAGATAAATAGATAGATAGATAGATAAATAGATAGATAGATAGATAGATGGATAGATAGATAGATAGATAAATAGATAGATAGATAGATAAATAGATAGATAGATAGACAGATAGATAGGTAGATAGATTTCGAAAATGGGCCAAAGCACATGCTTTGCGGTTGAAACACTGAGCCATTGAATGGGACGCGAACTCGCGAACACCAGCAGCAGCTCAGTTAATATAGCAATTCCTCAGTAAACATTCCGTATCGCATGAAAACTGACATCTGGCATGCCAGCCTCAGATGCAATAACAGGAAGCTTTCGTGCGTGTCTCAGTGTGAACTTGGTGTAAACCATCTGCATCTGAATCCAACCGTCATCCTGCCGAGTCAAAGCATTGCACCTAAGTCGTAAAAAAGAAAACATCGAAAGCCAGAGGTCTGCTCTGGGTATCAGATGCAGGTGTCACTCCATAAGAAAATTAAATTGGCTGCCAAAGTTGGAAAAAGACGCCCATAAGGGATGAAGTATCTGTATTTATCAAATCGGAATATGATTCGCTTGAGGGATTGACCATAACCATATGTGGCCATATATTGGCAAAATACACTCGTTTGCAAATCAATTTGGCTTTGCGGGAAACTCATCTGGAACTCAACTGAATCCCTCGTCTATGATGTTTTCAAGCAACTGGCCGTACCAGGCTGCCTCAGGTTAGAGTTGGTACGATATTCGAGATATCACGATAAATGTACAGACGTAATGCACTACTCATAAGGTTGTTTTTAAGCTTAAAAACAGCATAAACGAGAGATCCAGCTGAGTTCCAGGTTAATTTCCTGAAAAGCGAATTGCTTTGTAAATATGGGCATTTCGCTAATTTCGTACATTTGGGGTTCAAGTAGAACATAAGATTGACGGGAACTCGGAGGCTGCGTCTGCCTGAGGAGACCTTAGAAGGGCGAAACCGGTCGTGGGCTGTCGAAGTTTTCAGCAACCTTATGTGTAGTGTATTACATATACAACAATGTTTTCTTCGACTGAATAGCGTTTTCAAAATAAGCTACTTAAAACCTATAAAACGGTGCCTCAGTATTATTTGCACAAGGTTCACATAAAAAAAACAAAGCCTAGCCCAATACGACCTTCAAAATGGCTAGAGACAAAAACACAGGTTTCTCGATGTCAAACTAAGGTAATCCAGGAGGTTTGCAATCTCAGTGCATGTAAACAACGCCAATTCCCAGGCTCCATCACAACCACAAATACAAAGGTTTCTGAGGTATAGATGGGTTGTTTAATGACCCACTTGCCGCCAAACAACTGATGATGCATGAAAAGGAAAAGTAGTTCCACTTAGTCAAATACCTTAGGTACAGTCGCTGCAAGTCAGCGGTTTTGACGATTTACGCGGAAAGTATTTCGAAGTTTAAAAGAATTAATATTTTTTGTCAGCGGTTTTGACGATTTACGCGGAAAGCATTTCGAAGTTTAGAAGAGTGAACCGATTTCTAGCGCAGCAGACGAGGGCCTGTTTCACGGTTGAGGATTATTTCATGTAGAAAGGCACATCTGTTTCTGTCTGTCTGCCGAAGAAGCCACTGTACATGCAGTCACTAGTAGTCGTGGTGGAGCATACATTGGTGGAACTAACATGACACTCGAGATGCAAGCGAATTGGCGTTGTCTCGTAGACCTCTTACCCCCGGAGAGAGTCGCTTTATTAAGCACCACGGTGGTTTTCTATCAACTTTCCTGGTCAATATAGAAAGTAGTTGCTCGAAGTTACTCATGAAATATCACAGTATTTCTCTGAACGTTTGATTAGCTGCAACACGACATTGTCGTGCTCACCGAAAGTTCTCCAAGATGCCTTGCAACTACCATGGATTTATTGACACAGACCACACTATGGGCAATTTAGCTCAGACGCCTAGTACTGCATTATTTATGCCCTTATCTGATTCGACACGATTCGTGGCTACTAATCCAGTAGTCAGTATTCAGTATTCCCAATGTTAGGGTGTCCTAGATGCAGCACTGAGGGGATTCGCGAGACTCGTATTCGCAGACCGGGTAGACGCTACGGTCAAGAAAAAATTTTCTATATCTGTAAGCTATTCTGATTACTTGAGATTTTGAGAGTACGCTTCGGAAAATGTGAAAGTCCGACAGGTATCTGTCAACATTTGCTTTGATTAATCTACAGGACATCCACCTGGCTGCAAGCACCATGAAATAAGAAACCCAACACGATGGCTGAAGGATATATCCTGGCGGTTTGAGCAACATATTTGGGTCGTCTGTCACAAAGGAAAACGGGTTAATCTATATATGCACCAACTTAATCGACCACTGATTGATCATCTTTACACTGTAACCTATATTCTGTTTGGCATTCAGTGGTAAGAAGTTCATTGAAAAGCCGCATGCAACTTCATCAGATGTCTTACCACGAAGAAGATACTGACAGTTACGATGTTTGTCCGATTTAGTCCAAGGATTCCGTGACAGAATACGTAGCACACAATTTTAACCGCAGCTCATCACTTATCTGACTGTTCATGTTGCACAAATGGCGTGAACGGTAAAACCCACCTTCAGTGGATAGCAACTTTCAGTTCAAGAAACGGTAGCTGGATATGAACACGGCGATAACTAGGCCCAGAGGTGGTGACCAGAAGTTACATAATATATAGGCAAGTGTAGGATTGTTATATTTTGGGCATTTCACCTGTCATCGTTCCTCGCAGACAGCAGAGTACTATTAGTGCACAGGTTATTATCATTAACAGTCATAATACAAATCAGAAGGTATATGTGCAGATGGCAGATTATAGTTTACAGTTACTAGTTTCACCATGATCGAATAAATACATTGCTAACAATAGAATAAGTCAAAAGGTGACTTATCGTTTGTGGATAACTCGTGAGTGTCCCTGGGTGTAGGTCCGGACGGCGGGGAGGTGTTTTCTCCGCAGTATAGCTGCTACACGCGCTCCGTAATTGTCCGTGGACTCGAAGTGTTTGGCTGACTCCCTGCTCCCTGCGCACGCGAATATGGGTGTGGTGACTGTGTTGTGTCTTCCTATATATAGGAAAGTTTGATGTGTGAATAATGCATAGAATCGTTCCGATGTGTACAAGACGGGAACTGATTTGTTGTCGGTCAAGGTTGAGAGCAGGACAGTGTTTAACACGCGATTTGTGTGCTTGCGGAGCGAACTGAGCTTGGACTTGAGTACACCATATTGCTGAACCATGATGCCAGAACGGTGGGAGATGGATGGAGGCTGCATTAATGGTGAGTGTGAATGTGATGGGTGTTGAGAGAATACCGTGCAGTGGAGGAGATGACACGGCTTATTCAGTCGGACTCAGCAACTATTAGCGTTCTCTTTTGTTAAACCGAAAACAACTTAATAAAGCAGAAGACAGGAGACACTACAAAAGCCTATGTGTTGAGAGCTTGAGGTCACAACACCTAGATGCACCTTAATGAAAATAATTACAATACGAAAAATGACAAGGTTCAAACGGAGGACTTATCGTTTTGAGCGTAAGTTGTAATAGTTCCTCCGAGTTTGTTTGGACGCAGGTAGTCGTCCTTCTTCTGGCAGATTCGCTGCTACAGTACCGTGAGTGATATTTCTCCAGCGCTGCATGAAAGCAATGGAAGAACCAGATTAACATCTCACCCATAATCTGTGCTTACCAGTGTGCATAGTGTGTATATACATGTCGAGCGAATCGCTATCCTTGCGAATTGTGGAACGTCGCATGCATGTCCTCCGTCTGTTTTGTCGTGTTCCTAAGTATGAGATTTAATTTAGGACCAACGGCAACAAATAGGACAAATGCCCGCATTTCTTCCAGGGCTACATACAGGCAAGTGAAACAAGCAAAAATCTAGTTAGGTCTAGTTAGGTGTGCGAACTGTTGTACTAAAAAATATTAATTCTTTTAAACTTCGAAATACTTTCCGCGTAAATCGTCAAAACCGCTGACTTGCAGCGACTGTACCTAAGGTATTTGACTAAGTGGAACTACTTTTCCTTTTCATGCATCATCAGTTGTTTGGCGGTAACATGAAACAATCAACAATATGAAACAGACAACATCACGAAACAATCCATCCATACTTCAGAGACCTTTGTATTTGTGGTTGTGATGGAGCCTGGGAATTGGCGTTGTTTACATGCACTGAGATTGCAAACCTCCTGGATTACCTTAGTTTGACATCGAGAAACCTGTGTTTTTGTCTCTAGCCATTTTGAAGGTCGTATTGGGCTAGGCTTTGTTTTTTTTATGCGAACCTTGTGCAAATGATACTGAGGCACCATTTTATGGGTTGGAATTAGCTTACTTCAAAAAAGTTATAAACTGGCATCGCGAAAACCGTTACCTATCAAATATATGTCAACAGATTTCGCGAATTCTAAGGGCCGTCTGGTTTCTCGGATGAGTTATTTTGTTAGGTTGGGCTGCACAGTAACGGTGTGAATGCGCTGGCTACTGAGGCTCAGCGTGCACAACGACTGTGAGAGTGCTTGACTCGAAGATCTACAAGAATGTCAGTTGGGACATGTTCATTGTTTTGCCAGCAACAAACGTATTTTCGGGTCCCCAGCTGACACGGTACCGTATGAATTCAGCGTTTGGGATGTTTGCTTACAATAGCCTGGCCTGAATAATTCGCAGGAACCGATACGTCAGTTTAAAGGATGTATTCACGAAGGTTTGGTGTTCCGGTTTATCCTAGGCTAGGTGCCGCATGCATCAGCGTGACGGATCGATTCATTCACCATTGTCAGGATGACTAACCCACTTAGGCGCTTATGACTTATTTGGTAGGTAAAGGTTGCATCCACACATAAGGTTTGCGGAGAGAGTGGAAGCAGCATTTCGGAGGCTCGGTGGGAACTAAAGTGAAATGTTCTTGTGTGACGTATAGCTGTCAGGATCAGATCAAAATATAAAGGGTAGATTTAAAGGGCTCTAGAGGAGACCAACCACGTTGAAGCGAGTATGATTAAATTCACTTTCGGTGCCACAGTTTCCTCGAAGGCATTTGACTGGCTTGCACTTGCACTGGTGACAGGCATCAACCCAGTTTCGAACGTTTCCGTTCACACCAGGCGCTTGACCTAAGCACTGAAACTGATCTATATAGATCCTTAGGTTTCCTTAAAGTTACAACAGCTGTCTCACCAGAGATTGAGGGAACGGCTTTTCAGTGAATTGATGAGGAGTGCTTCTGCCATAGCACTGACTATAACTTACAAATCAATCGGTTATTGGTATGTCACCACGGGCACATGAGACAGGAATTAGGCAAATTAGGTCGACACACAACAGGCCTATTGTACTTCAGTCGTAAAATGTACGTGTCTCACTTGTCACGGAACCCTCAATTGAATAAAAAACGGGCTATAATCTGGAAGGCATGCCTTCCGACATGCGTCTGTTAGTGATTTGGTTGTAACGTAATTAGGTTGATAATCAGGTGACAAGCACAAACAAATGTCTGTTTTACAAGAATGATGATTACAAAAGTTATGATAAAAATAAACACAATGCAAGAAGGGAACAAGCCGAAAAGTGACTTATCGTTTGAGGACAATTGTTGAGAGTTCCTGAGTGGATTTCCAGACACGGGACGTTCTTCTCTGCAGTGTAGCTGCTACACGTGTTCAGTAGTTGGCTGTGGCGACTTGTGGAGCTCGATTAACTTCCTGTCCTGTGCCCGCGAGTGTTTTTCGGCCGAGTTGCATGCCTATTTATTCTGTGAAGTGTGAAGAGAGGGGTGCCCATCTGTGTTTGATAATTGCATGAACATGAATACAACTTGACCTGGTGTGGTTGAAGTTCGTAAGCCTGGCGCGTGACGCAGGTGGTAACCAGGTAAACAAAAAATGGATGATGGGAAGTTGTAGTGTACAAGTTGTCGGCTAAGGTTGCAAGTGGGACAGGAACTGTTACGTGATTTGAGTGTTGGTGACGTGTGATCTAGTGAGTGACCGCTACGCGTCCGAAACGCCGAATGGCAAGGTGAATAGCCGATAACCGATAGCCAATACCGACATACCAGAAATGTGCCCTTTCACAAGAACACATGAAAGCCTTACAGGAGCTAAAGTGAAACCCGAATATCACCATACTGAGCGCAGACAGAAGATTCGGTGCTGTTTTTTAAACAAAGTGGATTCGTGCTCAAAATAAGCGCGGTTCTGGTCGATGCACCAAAATTTTTACACGATAGCCGGGCAATGTAGTGGGGAAAACTGTTCGAAGAGAAACAGTTAGTTTTTTTGTCATATGGTCTTATCCCCCAGACTGAGTTTAATATGCTCAAACCTGTTAGTATTGATGCACCTCAGCCTTGTGGACTCCCAGAGACTCATAAACCCGATGTATCCATTCGCTTAATTTTGAATCTGAATAATTCACTCTATCAAGTAGATAAATGGATGGTAGATATTCTTAAACGTCTCGGAACTGCATTATTTGAAGCCTATTTAAACGGACACTAAACCTATCTCTTCAAAGGACATATTACAGCAGAGTTGAGGCCGGAGGCATACTCGCGGACTGTGCCAGTGCCACAAATCAGAACATCCAACTCATTTTTATCTACAATTCACTGTGTTTATTATTTCAACTGCGTTAGAACTGACAGGAGGCTTGAAAAGCGAAGAAGGTTGCGTGTACCCAAAAAATCCATGGCACGTCAGATGGACCTAACCCAATTTTGGTAGAATGCAAGGTCAAATCGTCGACCGCTAGATCCCCACTCGACACAGGCCACATAGTTGAACATAACAGGACTGAAATCAACATAATTGGAATCAAACCCTTGCACCTGGCACGAACCACGCTATCACACAGCCTGAAGCTCCTTAAAGCCATACTAATTAGTTCTTTTCAACCTGTTTTTTGCTCTCAGAAAGACCTGAAAGTCTTGATTCTACTGCCTGGTTATGTTGTTTTGGAACTCCTTACATGTTGTAAGTACTGAATTATGTATCAGACGTTGTTTTAAACTTTTAGGACGGAGGAGTGCATGAAGTAAATTCATACTACTAACTTTTTGTCCTCACTGATTTGTTTATATAGCCATCAACAGAAAGCGCTGCAGTACATCTTGGCAGTTGACCAACATTTTGAGAAAAACGTTAATGGTCTCGATCCACCGCCGCCGCTTGGCTACACTACTGCTCCTACGGCTCAAGTTAGCTTGGAATCTTTCCCCCAGTCATGACGGTCTAGACCGACTACTCCATGAATAACCACTCTCAGACACTTAACAGCTTAATGAACGGACTCGCTGATAGGAATTCTCCTATTTTATCCTACAAAATGAGTTGCACCTGCATCATGGTGTAAAATGTCGGCAACTGTTAGTTAAACGAAAGGATGTGCCAGGCAATTTACTGTCGTTGTTGACGTTTTAGTTAGTTGGTTATGGGTGGTCGCGGGATCTGTATAATGCAGGTTCACAACACTTTCTTTTGAACAGTCTTCCTCCTGTTCTGGAGCGATTATTCTGGTGGGTCCACACCAAAATAGGGAAGCACTGGACTCGAGTTTCGCTCCTATTAAAGCCCATCAGCAATGCAACTCCTTGTCCGTGCCGGTGTTTGAACTCCTCACATCTGAATTGTGAGGCAAGCGTGTCACCTCGTATATTATTTTCTCGATTTCTTTGGCCCACAGGTTATTGTTTTCAAGCATTCGTGTACTGAAACGCGCGCAGTTATCAACTCATTATCTTGATCATCACTGCTCTCAATGTTCATCGGTTTGCCTCAGTGGCAGGCTGGAGACTTGAGCGGAAATTCAGGTACCAGGGTTTTCATGGTTGACAATGCTATATCTGATCTTCACTTCGCAGATTGAATAATTAGCTACCATTCAATCCGAAACACCGAAGTGAAGTTAGTGGTACGACGAAGAATCTCACAGTAAGCAGAGCTATAGAATCTGATCTATGATTATAGTACATAAATTTTTGTTGTGTGAAGACTCCTGGTTTGATATGTTTAAAACAGACTGCAGTATCTTAGGCGTGTCCAAACGACTTCCGTTGCAGTTCATCGGTAGACGGCCGGTGTACATTTGGCAACAAATGACATAGATGACCGTATTAGGGTTGTTGTAAACGTGACCATGGAGTAGACTGAGCCGCAAATTTCTTAGGCATCCCTGGACATCACAATCAGTTTTCAAAATCAAACCGATAATTTCTGAGTATGTACTGAGGATACAACCAGAAAACACGACGAATTCTTGTGCTCCCTTAAAGAATTTTTATATGGAATTAACAGTGTCAAGAAAATTTGATCTTCAGGGGCTCATGTATATCATGTGACATATGATTTATTGAAATACCGTAGAAACAGCTGGTTGACCAGGTTACAATAACTCGGATACGAAACATAATTATTGCTTGCGAAAGCATTCCACTACAAAACTTCAAGACAGAACAGTAAAAGGACCAAAAGGAAGCTATCATTTAGATCCAGATATTCGAAATGTTGGCAAACTGAACATGTCTCATGAATACAAGACCCGGGTTAGGAAGTTTCATAACGGGAGAATTCAGAAATTGGGACTCTCTTTCAGAGCGGTCGGTAACATGTTCTTATTCGTTGGGCTGAAGGCTGAGAGGTTTCCGATTTTTCGCGGGAGTTTTGAATAGTCCGGGGGTTCACCAATATCCAAAAAACCCAAGGTCTTCAGCAGCCAGCATCGCTTTGGTGCCTCATCGATAAAAGTCTTGGTTACACTATCTGACCTTCTCATCCATCTGGTCAGCGCCTCCATGTTGATTTTCTTAATCACCTGTGGAGTACTTGGTTCGTGCCTGTGCATTTGGTTTGGGGAGCAAGAAATAAAGATCTTTATGTGCGGCATTTCATAAAACAGGACAAACCTTACGCGATGCAGCTGTTTAGGGGACACATTTTAGAGCTTTGCGTGAGAAAGAAAACCATAAATAAGTCGAAATTGATCAACTGATGGTACTAGGTAGACAGGAATCAAAACAAAACAGTTAGGTTAATCTTGTCAGAGGAGTAGACCATGCAGCTTACTCTGTATAGCATGGTTGTTAAAACACAGCTTATACACCTTATTAGTGCAGTGAGCAAATTAGCTAGGACGTTAAAGTGATCTCTTTCGATCCACTCGCTTGTTGTTGATAAGAATATTATGCACATTAGGCCGCCGCTCTGCTTCCTATCTTCTACTGTCAATGTAGCTATGAGAAGGGAAGGATATATCCTAATCCCCCGACCTAAATCTCTTCCAGTTCTGTCTATGTATGTCATCGAGATTTCAACTGAAGCAGAATGATGAACCAACGTGAAATCTGGTAACAGTCGAGGACACTCACATTTGTGCAGCCTTGAATATGCGCCGAAGTGCAGTGTCAAGCGATAGCAACTGGAGGGCAGTCAGGTGGAAAATTTTTTATTTCCAGTGGTACGGCGTTTCAGTGATTTTACACAGTCTCCTTTGAAGGTAATGGCTTTTCTGGAAATCAATTATCGGTCCGTGATTGATACACACAGAACCTAGAGACAGGCGGGTGCAAGAATTATGTATGCCTGGTTAGTCTCAGGGCCAGTAGCCGGAGGAAAGGGTTTTGTTACTCTCAAACTATCACGTGATTACTAATCAGATAGATCAGACTATCATACAGAAGATATGTCCTATTGCCTCTCAGAGTCCAGGGTAGCTTAAGGGTCACACTAGGTTTCTTCTGAATACATAATGAAGGCCTTGGTAGATTTGTTACAGCGGCTTCGGCGAACCTCAGAACATTTGAGTTTTAGTGGCGGACAAGCAAATACCAAGGTGAGATTCACCTGGTAGACTTAAGCGAGCAGACTTACGGCTATAAAAGACGGGTGTTTTGCCAGCAATGCAGCCCGGCATTTTGAAAAAAGGGGTTTTGGACCCACAGAGGCAAGTACTCTCTCATTTTAGTGGTTGGGCCAACGAAATGTTCTCCACACTTACATATAAATGGGTATACATAATGTGATTCTATTCCAGTTTTTTGACTGGGGGTAGCGGTAACTATTGAATGCGGTTGAGATATGTAGAACGGTTGCACTGTATATCCACTGTGATGCCATTCCTAGGCACTGCGTTACTGTTGCCGCCCTGCTATCTCCTTTGAAAAGGAGCTCTGTACACCTCAGCCTTTTAGAGGCAGTGTCATATTTGTTGATTTCAATTCCTTCTTTAGAGAATGTCCGTGTGTAAAGTATGCCCAACCGCCGTCTACCGAAGAAAGCGTTGTTTTCTGTTCCAGGCTATTTTAGTGCAATGTTCATGGGATACAGGCAACGTGAAACGAAATTGGCTACAGTCAAGTCGAGCCTTCCTGACTGATGCCCATGTGGTCCTGCTTACGGGTGCTTGGAAACTCTGCACAACTGAACCTAGTGGCGCACATGTTGCTGCATCAATCCCGCTGATGGCATTTTACCTCGACATGATGCTCAGATGTGTTCATTTTAATGCTCCTCTGTTGGATGGGCACCGTATTCTTGATCACTTTCCTTAAACAACAGGGGTTCTTCGCACTAAGCATGTACCCTTTTCTTTTATTTCCACTCTTTAGCAAGGAATTCTTCCCGCATTGTTGTTTGGTGATGATGGTTGAGCGCTATTGTGTATTACTGGTATTGCATTGCTGTCAAAGACGATGACGGGGATTATCACGTTTTACTGAAGCGCGAAAGATACTCAATTTGTTCCGAAGTCATGCTAAGTAGTTTTAGTTCAACGGTAACGTAATCTGGCCTAGGGATTTGACGTGCTCTTGTGAACAACTTTTGAAACAACCGTGTGTAGTTCTGCGGTAGTCAGCTGCAAAACAGCACATACTGACCATAATATAGTGGTTTTTCGTGGACATTATGCTTAAGAGATCCATTAACATTACGTTTAGAAAATATATCCAAGATCTAAAGGACCCTGCACGAATTGAATACCCGTCTTTCACAGTATGAGGAGATATGTAAATTTTCAACTCAGATTTCGTCTTGTAAGTGAAGACATTCTTCGCCGAAAAGGCGAGAAGCACTATGCTTCACTTTCATCCTCATCAAGAAACACGGGTAGTGCACGACTGATGAAACTCCAGGAAGTTTCGAACGCGCGAACTCTAAGCTACTAGTCTAAGTCTGAGCTAATCACAGTGCTGATGAGCCGGTCGTAACCAGATGATCAAGTGTTCTAACTGCTAGTCGGGAGTTCGTGGGTTCGAAATCCCCTGGAGGTTCGTGAGATGCGCACTGCTGATGAGTTCCAATGAGGATAAAACAACCTTACAGTGTTTCCCAGTTTTCCGGCAAAATCTCAGTTAAAATGCGTTTCTATCTTTGTCCCTTATTAGAGTTTCATCTGCGTGGCAAGTGTAGTGATTTTATTTTGAAGTGCACTTCGTGAGCTGCCTTTTCATTTCCATCCTGAAACAGTTAGCCTGAGTTGGGCGCAGTGAGTCATCCATGGCGACGCCGTTAACTTGTCAAAAGGAAGAGATTAAAACTAAAGAATTACATTCTCAGTACAAAACAGTAACAGTTCTTTGGGAAACTTAGTCGAAATGGGGAGATGAAAGTCGGTCATCGATTCTCTAACACTGTATTAGTCAACCATCTGGATCGGTGGCCCTGAAATATCAACCGACCGATGTGCCAGTTTAGATTGCAGTGAGCTACACATGGATAGGATTGGGTGCAGTGACACACTCGGCTTATGGTTCTTATGGATCCATAGAGCTCAGGTATGGGACGACCGTTTGAATTCGGGCGTCTGTACCAACACAGTCGGATCTGATAAGCAAACCGATATGCGGTAGATTAAAATTTCTGCTCTGTGGATGGCTTCTTTTTCGTTCAGTTATCTGAACTTTTGCTCGTCATTTAATCTGACGAGAATCGTGGTTATATAATCGCGCTTAGCCATAACCAGGCATCTGAAAAGTCATCCGGTTTCAAAATGAAATGATTTTCTGACCTTAGCTCTAATTTCAACCAAATCACATGTATATGCAACCCATCAACTGTCACCATTCCCACTCTTCCTATATCTGTGATTCACATGAATTTGAGAGTTTCATCTGTGAAAATTTAGAATAGAACAATAAAAAAATACTGAAGAGTTCTAATAAAGATTTCATCCTTTAAGTGAACTTTCCCCGTACTGAAAAGGCAAGAAACATTGTCCTGTTGATTTTTTCCTTAATTAGGAATCATCAGTCGTGCTCATCTGAAAAAACTGCAGCCAGCTTTGAACAAGCGACGACGCGACTAATAGTCTGAAAACCGTACCGTTCGGCCACGAGCGGCTGACCAGCAGTGACGGATAGTAACCCGCACTTAGACAGGGCGTAATGCCGCTCATCCTTAAATCACGGGATCCTCATCACCTAGTCTGTCACACGTGCTCACTGGCTCCTCGACCAACAACTTCTTACATGATCGGCTGGATTAATTCTACTCTTCTCTGATAATTATGCATTGTTTTTGATAGTATGAGGAGATTTGATCCTGGTCGTGTAAGTGAAGCGAATCTATGCTGATTAACCAAGAACCAGCTTAGAGCCGTTTCACCCTTATTGGGGATCGTCATTAGTGCGCATCTCACGAAACTCCAGAGACCGTACGACTTGAACTGGAACTGGGGTCTGCAACTTCCTGGATAGTATTTAAGCACTTGACCTCTAGGTCAAGACCGGCTGATCAGCAGTCTGATCAACTCGCACTTAGATAGGACGTAGCGCCCCTCGTTTTTCAGTCACTGAGTCACGTCACGCGGTTCCGTGTTGAATGGTGGCTAGAGTAACGACGTCGCAGATGGAAACGTTTGCAATCAAATTGTCTAGCTCAGAGAACAAGCCAACGACCATCTACGGTACCTGAGCTACCAACATTTCCCTCTGTAGAAAAGATGAAAGGTTCGTTCATCGGATGGGATTTATTGTTCCTCTGAGCTGCTTATAGATTGTTGTTAGTATGAAAGTATTGGGAGGCTGACTGGCTTGTCGTCACTTAACATTGCATATCCGACGTACGATGGACAGAACAAAATATGTGACTTTTTGCTTCACTAAGTCTAAGGCGACTGGAGTCACCTCAAAAGCAACTTGATATGACCTAAAGCTGGAAACTTACACGGCCTATAGTCATGTGACTATATCTGAGTTTTACATTGACACAGAATATGATTTTCTTGCGTACTGGCACTGGTATGAAACTTGGGCAACTACAAATCTGTCAGGTGTTGGTGGTTGCGGGATCTTGCAGAATGCATATTCACATGACTCTCGTTTGAACGATTGTCCTCCCCTCCTGGAGCAGACGTTATGGTGAGTACACACCAAAGGGAGGGAAGCGCTGGACTCAAGTTTCACTCTTACTAAAGCTCATCATCAGTGCATATCCAACAACCGTACCGGGGTTTGAACTCCGCAAACGTGACTTGCGAGGCGAGCGTGTTACCACAACTCCGTCAGCGCACGCTAGACTCATCCAAATTTTTACGTCTGAGCAGGTGAACATGTTCACGCTCGAGTGATGTGAGCGGAACGCCCGACGCCTCAA
Organism: Clonorchis sinensis; assembly: GCA_003604175.2. Taxonomy (NCBI): domain Eukaryota; kingdom Metazoa; phylum Platyhelminthes; class Trematoda; order Opisthorchiida; family Opisthorchiidae; genus Clonorchis; species Clonorchis sinensis. Next base: position 24,809,000 of record CM030372.1, read on the forward strand.
ACGCCGACCCAGTAACCTACTTTGGCTGTGCTGATCGATTAGTCCGCCAGTCAGGACTTTCCATTCAAATGTCTTTTTCGCGCTGTGATAGGCGCTGTACATTCCAGCAGTTTATTAGTGGTTTGAAGTACTGTGGCGTGGCATATTTGAATCCGGTTACTTGCTGAATGTGTGACCGCGGCGTGGTTCACTTTTAGCCACTAGTTGAAATAGGCTTTTTGCCACAATTTTTGTGTCCCCACCGTTGATACCTTTTTGTCCAACACAGATACGAGCGGTTATGCCATGCATTGCAGGAATACGTACGTAAAACCTATGTTCCCCACTTGTGTTCTTAGAATATCCCGTCAACCAAAGGAAAACCGCTAGCAGCTGTAGATGTCTCACCAACTACCAAGTGAAATCAGTCTTGTTGCAACATTCTCAATTCGGTAACTCACATTTGAAAACAGCCAAGGTACTCAACAATATAGGCTCGCTGGTACTAAACTTTCCTTCGTGTGTCGCCCTCATTACTTTACCACTTTATGTGCTCTGTACCTTTGTGTAAATATCTAGGGTGAAATTTGAAGGTACAGTTTACAGTGTTGGCAGAGTTTGGGTCAAACTACCACTGATTTTTAATTGTTAACTTAAACTGATTTTAGGTGTACTGAAGGTGAAACAAAATAATCTATCGTTTGCTTCTATCATTTGAAGCCCAACCATAATAGCTGCTCAGCCTGACTTATTAACATACCCATCCGATTTAGATAGTAAAATAGAAACACGTTGTCCTCTAACACTAACAATATTGAGAGCATTCTTCTCCTAAGGTGTTCTCCAGAAAAGCCACTGGAATCTCTACCGTAATGTTAGGTCGTCAGTAAGTCTATCTCATTTTCTTAAACCGTCGGGTATTGTTTGGGAGCTGGCTACCTACTGAATTTATTCGGCATCAGCATTAAAAATTGTTTGATAGTGATAAGACTCACTCAGTGATGCATACAATCAGGTGTATCGAAAAATGTGGAGAGAGGAAACGGCATGAAATATCGATGAAATTAAGCGTACAGTCCAGAAAGAAGTTAGAAATTCTACAAATTTACTCACGGGTTTAGAGATGAGATTTTACGGACCAAGGTTTCATGATGAAGCATCACAGGGTCCCATGGGATACCGAGGAATTCTGAAAACATATTGATATAGTTGCTAAGCAGAAAGTAAATGCGAATGCACAACATTTTGTGCCACGTGTAAACAGTCGGTATCAACTATAATGAAAACACTGAGGAGACCATAGGTAATTTGAACTCTGTTTTCCGGGAACCGGGGCCTAGAGTTCACCCGAGGCGGCAGTTTGAAAAATCCGGAATTGTTCCAATAATAAGTAACGGAAAGTCTGTGGGAAGGAAAGGCATGATGTAGCTATGGAAACTTGACTTTCGTTTGTCAGGACTAAGTGCATCTAGCAGAAGAGCCGATGAAGCAGACCAGTATGCTCCAATCCGCTGGTGTTTTCCGAGATTCCAGGCCAACGATAGTCGATTATGAGACTAGCAGTGAGTGAATCGAACTACGGGGAGGAAAATGGTCAATCAGTTTTAAGGAACAAACAATATGGCCAGAAACTAAAAGTATCCGTTGAGCATGAAAGAGTAACAACGTCAGATCACAGTTGGAGCCACCAACAATTTTGGTGAAGAAAGCAGCTCATTTTCATGTATTTTTGGTTTCACCGGTCTTCAAAGCATGATGCACCGCTTGATCAGAAAAGCTATTTACGGAATGTGACTACAAAGGGCAACGGTTGTTTGATGTTCGGGAAGTCTTAATCTACGTCCTTGGCGCAATATACTACTCATAAGTTTGTTGAAGACTCTTCGACAGTAATAGAGCTTTCCGTCAAGAAAATATGCTGTGTTCCGTCAGAATGGTCATGCATTTATTTGCTAAGTTAAGTGACGCACACAAAGAAATTAGACCGGTTTATAGGTCTGGTTTGTTTTTCCTTTCGCCGATGTTTATTGGAATACGGAACAATTCCGGATATGTTGCTTCAACCTGATGCAACTAACGGTTATGCCGATTAGGTCAGAGTTGACCGAAAGTGTTGTTACAGAGACGGTCACTTAGTATCTAAGCGACGTCATATCCGCTGCTATGGTTAGTTAGCATAGTAGTGCTCAAAAAGACCTTCTAGTGGGGTAGGCTGGTCCTAACAAGCATGCGCTTAATAGATGACAATCTCATTGTGAAATAAGCACAGGCTGCTGTAGGCATATATCTACCTATGTTGTTCAAGATGAAATCAATCGAGTTACGGTCAACAGACCACAGAATCAAAGGTCTAAAAATGTCTATTTGGGCGATAGAGCCACTCATTGTACTTGCTAGTAAAGAGGTGGTGACATGGCTAACCCCGCCCTCTACAAAGATTTGGAATGCTTGGTTGCGAGCACGTGGTCCGTAGTGATCAGCATAGTCCTTCTGAACAATCACTGGGAAGAGTGCGAATTCACTAATGCTCATAAGGTCGATGAGATTTTGAGCAGCCCGTTGCCGGTTTCGTCCCTACTGGAGCTCGTCTGATGGACTCTCCGGTCAACGCCAACTTAATTTGCACATGAGTGTTTATTGCAACATGCGTATTCACGTGTACACAAGTAAGATACAATTGTGATGAAAATCCGGGGAACAGGTTTACCAGTGGATCCCAAAAAGTAGGGAATTGGTGGTGGGCTATCCAGAGTTTTGTTTTCAACCTAGTCGAAAATACAGAAGCCTGCTTATAGATTCTGAATATCGTTCCAAAAGAAATATGGGGTGGCCATTATAAATACATCCTGTATAAAGATGGTATAACCGAGAGATTCAGGTAAATTTCACCTCTGTCATTTGTTAACACCAAATCAGAATGTTTAGAAGTTAAAATCACGCATTTGAGACAAATTTTAATTGAAAACCTGGAAACATTATGCGGCTGATCTATTCTTTTTTGAATGAGCTGCAGAAATCCTTACCAGAGTCCAAAATCACAGCTGTTTCGACAGATGTCTGAACATTACCGCTCATATTTACAACAGTGTTCTTCCGGTCTATAAGAAGCTTCAGTCACTTTCCAACGCCAGGCACACTTTGTTCACAGCACATTTTTACTTTCGTATCAGCTTCTTGCGTCTTGTGACGCAGTCTTTCTTCGGCTATCTGTGTGACTGTGAGACTTGGGCATATCAAGGCTAACAGCCGACCGTGAAGACACTTTCGGATTAACGACTATTGGTCTCACTTGACCACAGTGTTCTTCAGTAAAATGGTTTTTCGGCTGGCGGGTACGGGGGAGTGTTGTGAGTCAAGCTTAGCACAAAAACGCCTCGGAGTGGCTTTTGTGGATTCGCTCTTTTACGATTCGATAACTACACACAGAGAGTTAAGTAGCGCTATCCTTTTTTATCATGTGTTCACTGGTGCCATTCTTGTTAACAGTGACAATGACACTGACATTATTCAACCAGTCCCGCTTATTCTCAGACCAATATTAAAATAGCCATACAATCAAATTAGCTTCCATGATGATGACCCACTTTGTTTGCCTGCTCCGGGGCTCTAAGGGTATATAGTCAAAAACAATTTAAGTAAATTGCGAGAGGATTATTGATCCTAAGCAAGGTAAACAACCACGAACGTAGTTCGATTTCAGAGTTTCACCACTTGCATGGCAGCTAATCTCTCCCTGAGTTTCAGTTCTAGAACTTACTCTCGAGTCTAATTACTATCCAGCAGTTTTCAGTCAAAAACACTGTACAGACATCAAAGCTAGAGGGCGTCACTGCTGTCCAAAAACCGACATTCTCATTAAAGTACCTTAGGAAGGGAGCTGTGTCACAGAGATGTCACAGCTTACTCGGTAAGTGCAACGCAGAAGACTTACTACGTAGCTGGGCCAGGCTTTGCTCACAAGACCTGCGCCGCTAGTCAAAGTCCCATTACCACCGTACACCAAAACCAGGATCAACTACCGATTCACGTGTCTGTTCTTCGCCGCCTCCCTAAACAGAACATAACGGTGGCTTCGACTGGTTGTGGGGGAGCAATTACTGTTGAGAGTTAGCTGGCTGAAAATCAGTAGCATTCCTTTTCCTTGACTCTAGAGTGCCAAACTGCTAATCGAGCCTTCCGCATGGAACTCCGCTTGTTTTTAATGTTTGTTTTTCACTAAAATCTGTGTTTCACTCCTGGTGTAACGCATTAAATAAATCAGTCTTAACCTGTCTGTCTTAACCTGCCACTGTGTTTTTACCTTCTCTTGGTTAACAGCATCTGTTCTTTTGCACGTTCCTTTGCAGACCGTCCATTACACACCATAGCGTAAAGTGTCTTGTGATAATGGAATACGGAGGACGAAAGGATGGGTTTAGATGTTCAAAGCGATTGACAATCTTATTTAAACTTTTTTTGGAATTCACTGACAATTCGCGTGTACGTGAATCTTACAAAACTGATACTGATGTCTATCGTATACAAGGTAGTTTACGGCTGCTTGGAACTCGTTAGATGCATTCACTGCGAGTACACTTTGCCATATTAATGATACGTCTGTGCCAGGTGAACCGTCCTCCACGTTTGGCCTACGGTTGTCTAACAAGGATTCGGTTAGGAGGCTTTCATTTTGCCTGTTGAAACTACGCTTCCTTATTGCAAGCTGGTCAAAATGAACTCTATGGTCACCAAGCAGTTTATGGACCGCAACTACTAGGTTGAACAACTGTGAAGTCGAAGCCTCGTAGCCTCGGCGAGAATGGGCTACTCAGTAAATCTGCCCAGAGCGCATTCAATCGGTCGAGGTACGCGCCTTGGTTTATTGGACGCTTTACCTTTCCAGGTTAGAAAAGGCTGTCGTGTGACCCTGTTCACTTGAATATTATGGACCAATGTTACGCAGCATAAAGGCTGACAGCTCTTCAATGGTGCCAACATACTTTCAGGACCTAACTTCCGCTATGCTAACTTTGCAGGTAGAATTGCACAAGATTGCTACAATTATCCACAGTGGTCTCTCAAAAAGCGCTTTGTTAGTTGCCAAGGCTATTAAAATCATGGACAGGATCGCGGAGAGGAAAACACCGAGGGGGTTCCTCTGATTAAAATTATTGGCTTATATTTACACTTATTCTCATTTGCTGAAATGATTATCACATATGAATAGTTGCGGGATCTATTGAATTAGAATCTTGTTACTCGTCTGAATAGTCGTGCTCGTGGTCTGGTTGGTTATTAAAAGAACCAGTGGACTCATTGCCACTTTTATTAAAGTTTATTGGGAGTTCATAATCTTAAAACTTTGCCCATATTTGGAAACACCTTTCTAGAAGCAACTCAGCCATCCCTTTCAAAATTGTAACTCGCACTTTCAAATCAGTAATTAAAAATTGCCGGCCAAGTCTAACGTTAATCTATATTCTGCTTCGCAAGTAAAGTGAATCTACAGCTGCCCCTAGTTTGAACGTTTCAACAGGATGCATCCTTCTAGGTCTGAGGAGTCCTGACTTCACGGTTTGTGTATGGCAAAACGGTAGGTATCGAGCGGTTAGTTTAATTATTTGGAAGACTTTGTAAATCATTCGAGGAAAGCTGAGTTTTTATACGATATGTTCTAGGTATGAGCAGCTCGTGCTTCATAGGCAGCGGTAGGCCAATTGATTCATCTATTAAGGATTTAGACCGAAGATTTGCAATGCTGTCTAAACCTGATACAGGAAAGCTCCAGTTCAGTAATATCATTCATTCAGATCACCCACACTATACGTGCAGCAAAAGAAGCTAAGCTGTTGGAACGAGAGGTGCCTTTTGTTTTATACATGAATATGGGAACCCAGCTTGAGACGTCCATTAATGATAATTACCTAATGCTTACTTCTGCACTGAGATTTTACTCATTGCCTTGGTTGAATTCTCGTACATTCATGTCCTCACAGCTGATCCATAGGGGGATACGCATATTAAATATGATGAACTCAAGTTTTTAATTGCCTTCTCACATATGCTGGCGAAGTTAGACGCACTGGTGATTCATTATTGTAAGCTTCGTTAAGCTTCGTTGCCACAAGAGATCAAAATAAAAAAAATATGTACCGTAATTTGAATGATGATACGTTTAGGTCAGCCTTTATAGCGTTTTGCACCTGAATATTCTTTATGGACGCCTTTTTAGTTGAGAGATAATAGATGTTGAATTGGGTAAATGCTACGACTCATCACTTACCCGTTAGCGCCTTTAGTTCTCGTTCTGGATTGAGCACAAGCAACTCGTATCGAATAATAATGCATCGTTTTGGGCCAACTCGTTGACAGGCTCCAATTATTTGAAGATTTTCCTTCATCCATCTATGCAGAGTGCCGTACAAGTATGGAAGGGTGTGCGAACCCCACCTGTAAAATTAAGTTGAATTAAATGAGTTGAATAATTTACCCACTACATCGGCGACTCAAGTACTATAAATATTATCTTGTTGGCGATTTTTGTACTGCAATAAGAACTTAAGCCGCTTCTAGTAATTACCCGTATGTAAATGTTTGTCACCGTGCTAGGCACGATGGTCATTTCACTTTTTTCAGCACTATGTGTTTCATCGTGTCTTCAGTCCTCAGTTACTAACCGAGTGAACATGAGAGATCTCTCATACTCGTGCCTCTATCAGGTTATCCTCTCGCCATCGATAACGGTCGTGATATGTGTTGCATTTAGTTTATGTTTGAAGTGATTGGGTTTGTGGTAAACGTACAGACTGGGCAGATTATTAACCCCTCTTCGGACACGCTAGCTCGTTGAATGTCTATGTCAAGTGAGTGCCTGCTTAGTATTGACGTGCTTGTTAACCCCTTAGGACTATCAGTCTGTTGCCTGTGTGAGATGAGTACAAGCACGTAGTTTTAATTTGCTCAGTGAAGTTGCATCCCTCGCCTCATATCTTGTAGTCTATGCTTTCGGAAAGGGTGGTTTGGAATTTACACCTTTTGGTGGAGGGATATGTAAGATGTAAAAGGCTCTGATATATATTTCAACCAATAGGTGTATTACTTGCCCAGCTTCAACAGCGCACTCGCAGGCTATTAGAACAGTCAGTGACACTGAATAAAACAAGCGTTTGCATAATGATCTTTTGTGAACGACAGATCGAAATAAGATCTGAATGAAAATCCTGTTTGTAAAAATAACCTTATTAATTTACCTACTTAGGAGTAGTCATGATTCAGATGACTAAAGTAATAGACTGATACTGTGACACTTGTGACACAAATTCTTGCGTTTGTTCAAGTTCATAGGTAAGAAGCAGTGCATCCATCTTAAGCAGAACAAAAATAAACAAACCAGCAACAACTAAAAGGAAGCTTCACCCTAAGAGCTAAGTCCAGGAAAAGGGCTGTGGGGCATGTATTTATTAAATGATGTCTTCAAGGCAACGGTTTGAAAACTGATACTTCAGGAGCAAAATCATTCGACTGCAAAGTGAAGACAAAATTTGCAGCACTTGGTACAGGTTAACAAAGAAGGCCGATAAATTTTCTACGAACCTGTGGGGATAAGCCCCACCAGAATTCAACTGTTTTCATAGAATGTAAGTGACGCAAAAGTTAGACTGTTTTACTAATGGTAACCGAGGGCGAGTAAAAGAAGCCAATCCTGTGTCTACATTCGTTTGACTAATCCGGGGACATGCATTGGTTTTAAACTTTTTGCCTTCGTAGCTCTACAGGTAAATTGTAAGGAAATTAAGATTCATGACGATTATCCTAGAATACCTGAAGCCAACTGAGACCCTCAAACTCCACTAAACGCTGATCAGACAGCCTTGTATGGAGGTCAGACAGTGCCTCTTGAATACACAGCTCGAGGCCGTTGTACATTTTACACTCACTCGCTTGTTTGCAATAAAGCTGTTGTGCTCCCTGTTGACGAGCCTTCTTCCGGCAGTAAGCACTGAGGCGGGGACGGCAGTCTGATATAGCATAAACCCAGCTGGATTTTTTCTATTAGAAGCCGGAATAGAGTGACGTGTGCACACGGATTGCTCATATGAGTGGAGGTGTTTTCAGTAGGAACTAATTTCATTCACCCACTGTAAGCAAGTGGGTTGTTACTTCACTGAATTTCTTTTCAACGTTGTGAAATATAATTTACCTTCCAGATCAGACTTTTTTCTTAACTCTATTTTATCGGGCGTCTGTCTCCCTAAGACATGAGCCGTTCTGAATAGTCTATCAGACACGAATAATAATCTTGCCTGCAAGGATATTCGGAGTTCAATGAAAAAACAAAGGACCTGCATTTTGCTATTTATTCGTCAGCATTTCATAACTCAAAACATCTATACTTGCATATGGAATGTCTCTGTATCAATCGTTTTTTTAACAAGAATAAAACGTTTAATCAATAACTAATGTAGACTAAAAGCTCCAGTAGATCGTGTCCCGTAAGTCTGTGTAAAGGTTGTCACAAGCAAAGCAGAAGCTAATATTTCAGATACAGTACGATAGACATTAGAAGGGTAATGTTTACTACGCCTGTTTATTCCCGTACACTATTTTAACGAACAGATTTTACAACGAAATGGACATCGCCTCGATGGAACCGAGAGATTCACTAAAAAGGTTTGTAAGTTAGCTGCAAAAGGAAAGGAAAATTACAACGATTTAAAATGGTGAAACTTTTGCATTCCTTATTTTTGATCTCTTCGTTGGTGCTTGGAACCCCTTGAATACGCAAGAAAACTAATCTCCTGGAATGGATCCGACATAGAAATAGATTGTAAACAAATAAGCTTTATACTCTTCTGCGTTCAGCTCCGTTCACATTAACTCGACAAGATGCCCAGAAGATGCCGAATAAAACCAAAACAGTAAATTTCATCAGCAACAGAAACGGTTAACTGCTTCCTGGTTTGCAAGTAATTCTAGTACAGCAGCTGCGAAAAGAGTCATCACTTCGCTGCCCCCAGTTAGTGTAGAAAGTGAAGAAAATTTCTGCTTTTATCACTGGTCGAACTTTTTGTTCATCTGTTTATACGGGGAGTATTGAGCAACAGCCTTGCTTTCATAGACGCTCTGCTCAAAAGAGGTCAGGATAATACGCCAACTTAAGTAATCAACCATAACCTACCACGGTACTGGTCGTTCATCAGTTTATCAAACTCTCTAACAGTTGCTTATTAACAAAGTTAATTCAGGATATTTACAGCCCCTGATGAGTGGCACACAGAAGAGCGATTCCTGAAACGAGCCTAGCTAGTTGATTACTACCAGAATTAATTATTCCAAAACCACATCATGCAAATTTCCGTCTGCTTCTGCGGAAAATAGGGAGGCTTTGAAGAAGCCATCATTTACTTGTAGTTGCAAACATCCAACACCAAACAATTTCAAAATGCACCTTTTTCTCTGGTTAACTCATAAGCAACTTTTGACTGTAGCTGAAGAAATAAACTAAATAACTCCCGTGGATTCTATCTTTCCCCTCATTCTACAGCAATTCACATCAAGCCGTACTAACATTTATATTAAAGGGACAGACCTCTGCTTGTCTCATCTTATGGTGAAGATACGCTGAAGTACATTTCATACAAAGCAGCTCATGCAGTTGTTTTTCCGCAACCTGGAACCCAACGCCGTCGATTTGGGGGTGCGCGATGACTGCAGATCGTGCGGCGGACCCGCGCCAATCATCGGAGATGCTGGTAGTGTGCTCCACACAACTGAGACACGAAGGATTTGTTTAGATCGTAACAACTTTTCAAATATCCCCTTCTTGAATATTTTCATGCATTTTTGTTGTTGCGAAATATTGTGGACAAACACATGTGGACGGTTATCCTACATAAATCCAAGACCTCACTTTTCTGACCATTTATAGATACCTACTTTCTTCCAGAACTTTGCTGCAGGTGTAAAGAATGGATCGGAGCAGGTAATTTAGCGAAACACTTTATTATGTATGGTGTTTCACCTGTTTATAAATAGTCGGTGAACAATGAGTAATCACAAATTTTTCAATGGAGGGGCGAATCCCAGTAAAGTCTGAAATTCGCGATATTTTTAATGAGGCTTCTATTTTGGCTGGTTCATCAGTCTCAGAGGCCAAGAACGTTTTTCAGACACAATTGTCAATTTCGAAATGCAAAGGGATGGGCCTGACTGATGAAACTGGTCTGTTTATTTGGCCTTCGTCTAGATAGGTCGCACCCCTACCACTTTGTTTGATCTTGCCAGTGGACGTGATTGAGCACACCGGCACTTGGGTGTACTTGAAATCTCTGAACCAGCCAGTCAAATGAGGATAACAATAAGGAATAGATGAGTGTGAAGCCTCGAAATCGGATGGTGGTGCTTGCACTCCTTGATAAACTTCCCTCGTGAACTTGTATGGAACTTGTCAGTTTATGTTCCAACGCTCGGCCTAGCCCAGGCGCGCATTTTATAGCCATGCCAATTGCTCGGGCAGTTTGAATACTGCTGAACAGGCGGCTTGTTTTCCGTGGGTAGTTTCAAGAGTCCAAAGATGGGTAAAAGCATCCATGCAGTCCATGTTTTTCAGATACAACCATATTCATAACAGATTTGGTCCTCATTGCTCATGCGACAAATGACCTATTTGCTTTTGTAGATTGGAAAAGTGTAATCGGACCTCTGAAAGCTGGTGAAGGTTTCTGAAATAGGTAGAAAATAAGAGTGATGGTTCAGCTGTAGCAACCCTTCGGTGCCTAACTGCCATGCCACCAGAAGGAAGCACGAGGGCTTGGATACTGTCAGGTTGCCCAAGCCTAGACAGGGGAAGTCGAGAGGCAGAGGTCAGGTTCGAACCACGGACCTTCCGGTCAGTAAATTAGCACTCCAACCACTGAGCAATCTCGCTCCTAAGGTAGAAAAAGCAAGCAGCTGAGTGAGTGATTGGCGTGGCTATGTTATTATTCAATTATTTTGCGTCTACCGGTTTTCCCGTAAACATCCAGTGAAATCCAAAGTCCGTGACTTGTTTGTGATCAGAGGTTGATGTTAAAAGATTCGTTGCGCCTAACCACTAGACAAACGGATTTTCTGGATTAGCCAGTGATTTGTTATAACAAAAGTTACACTTGAGTACCATCCTATTTCTAATACATTGGCCATTTCGGCATACTTGATTGATTTGCTGTTTTTGAGTTATCGCTAGACCGCTGATTCCGCACTTGTCCTGGCGCCTTCAGATCTTCATTATGACTCTCTGTGTCTGAGAGGAAGCAAGCATTTTAAGCCATATTTTCGCCCTTAATGTAACTCCGTCTTTACTGGTAAAACGTGACTTACCTTATGCGAATTTGGAAGCTATTTAGCTATTTAGAAAGCTTATTTAGGTTGAAGAATAACGACCTTAATTTGATTAACGATCGGAATTATACAAGGTGGCGATTGGCACTTACTGATCGAAGCCAAAGAGCGACATGTTATTGATCATGCCCACATTAGCACTTACCAAATAAACTTAGTCACTGGCATTTAAAACGATTATTTCTTCCTTCACAATGGCTAAGGGAATATCGTTTTCAAAAGTCATCGGGGAATTGGTAGCTCTGGTGTATTCATTGGCAGTTAGTCAAGTGGCTGCATGTTATCCTCTCCTGTCAGTTCGCTTGCCAGCCATAGCCACTTGTGATGTCACACAGATTGGTGTCAAAACTTCACCAAGCTAATTGCCAACTTTGGAGAAAGGACCAGCAGCCAGGGGATCAACTGTCGGGGACTCAAGCTGGACTTCTAGGTCTGCTGCCATAGATAAACCTGGTTAGGGTATCCAATAGAAATTCGACTTTTCATTTGAATTTGAACTAAATGCAGAAAAGGTAGGCCTTACTAACACCTGCAGGCACTGTTCTATAATGTCGATGCGAATTAGCGACATCTCTTTAGTCTTTCTGTCTTTTAAGTATCCCAAATGGCCAGCTTTGTTCGCATCATTGCCTGTGAACAATAACCCCAATTCACGTTTAGTCAGGTCAATTAACGAGAGCTTGAAAGCTTTCATTGGTTAAGGCGCTAGCTTACTTACCAGAAGGCCCGCGGTTCGGATCTAAACGCCAGGATCTCGACTGCCGCCGTCTAATCTTAGGCAACCCGATAGTATCTTAGCCCTCCTGCTCTCCCGAAGGCTTGCTAGCCGGGCTACGAAAGGATATTACAGCTGAACGGCTCCTACTGCTTATATATATCTTGTTCATTAACGGAACTAATATCAGAAAAGCTGGGCTCCATGGAAATTTAAAAAATAGTCTTCGTATAATGTGACAGTGTGGCAGTGTATTCTGTCAAATGCAGGTTATTCACATCCTTGAATAAGTGGCGTTGTGCTCAGCTACTGTTGCGGATCCAACCCAAAGAGCTCTGTGACGTGCATTGCTGACGGTTCCCAGGAAAGAGCTGTATAGCCTCTTTCCGTAATTCAGCATAAGTTGGTCTGACCTGCAAATGGAACTTCTGCAGTTGCTCAAAAAAAAAGACTGACTATAAAAGTTTGTCATAAAAACTGAACCACTTGTGGAATATATATATATATATATACATACATACAAGTAAAGATGTAGATTCAGCTTCAAGTCGTTGTGAGTAAAATAAAGATACAGGATGGCTACTTAAATTAGGTTTTGGACCAGATGTGGCGGATTCTCTCGGATCTCGACTGTAAGCTATAAAGCTCCAAATGCTGATAGTTCCACAAAGCACTTTTCTCATCAAACTTTCCAATGTTATTCGTTCTCCACCATTTCTTCCAGTATGGTCCCGTTAGACAAGCAAAACCTGTCTGGGGTGCTGGTTAGGCTGCATCTTTGGGATGTTTCTATGTCAGCTCAGTTGCCGCCCGGTACTAACCTTTAACCAGCCCGCAATTTTTACTCGCCTATTAATTATGCGTTATCAACATTAACGTTGCCACCGAACTTAAGGGATGCTGCCGATGCTGTCGAAGCAAAAACGGACCAACTTTTACACCCGCAAAGAAACATCCCATAAGGTTCATTGCTGTGCACCTGTAATTTTATTATCAGACTAGGCTTTCATCTCATCCACGGGTGTTGGAAGCCAGTAAAAAGGCCTCTGGCAACCAAAACCAATCAACCAACCCTGTTATATAGTTCATGCTCTCTCCTTAGATTATGGGATATCCAACTTATGGTATCATGCTGTCGAAATTTGCCCCAGGAAAAGGACAGGAAGAAGCAATCGACCAACTGGCATGCGGAGAACAGTCAACCCAGCTTACCTGGTGCAGCCGAATCAATTCTTTATGTTCTGGCCCTGCTAATCCGATGTTCGCATGATATGGGCGCAAGAATTCAAAGTCACCAATAACCGAAGGCCAAGAAAATTCGTTTTTCTTCAGGGAACAGTGGTCATGCTTCAAACGCGCAAGGCAAAACTGCATGCAGTGCCGTGCAATAGACCCTGTATTTAACCAACAAGCTTGTCGCATAGATCCAGAAAGCAGGACGTTGTGCACGCACTAAACGTTGTGACAGAACTTTGCACTTTGCGGGCGCAAAGCTCATGCTGAATAGCACGGCAACACCATTTGCATCTGGAACATAGTAGCACAACATTTTCCGCATGCTTCATAAAATGTTTTCGGGAGGATGTTCCGCCCTAAAGGTAGGAGACATACCGAAGGTTTCTTCGACAATTATTTTGACTACCGAGTTGAAAGGGACAGTTGACAAAGAACAGACCTGACGGACACTATCTTTCAGCCATGAGTGCAGACTTTCACAAGTCAACTGATATTGGAGTATAAAGATTGGTGCAGTGCGGTAAAAATTTTCATCACACCTTTGAAGCAAAGCTAATGTGGCGGTCTTTGAGGATTTGTTGCAGGGTGAATTTATGGTCGAAGCATTCGAAATCCGGACCAAACCCCGCTAGTTCTCTAGGGTTCTGCCTCTCGCAGGGTCATTAATTCTGTGAAGAATGACAAAATGATGCCTGTCAGCAACTTCGAGGTGAAAGTGCCAAACTGATGCACCGGTGATCCTCAGCTTTGGATCTAGCATCTTTTCAAGCAGTGAGAGTATGCCACCAATGCCCCAGACACTTCATTTGCTTCCCAAAATGCCCTACGTGATTCATCCTTCATCCTTAAACAAGGCGGAAAAAGACGGTCAGGGCCGGGTAGCTTGTTTCGTTTTAGAAGTTTGATTGCGTTCTCGATTTCATCTTCTATGGGAATGGAGATTGCCATCAAAAGCTATCTACTACTTAGGCAGTCTGGGTCTTCCATTGGCAACGGTTGAAGTGGCACCAATGCAATGCTCAAGCTTGTGCGTCTGATAAACGGATGTCGGTCAGTGCAGATCAGCAATCACCGCTGTAGAATTCATGAGCATCTACACCAAACGCTCTGCCAATATGGCTATTTCTCAGGGATATTTCCCAACTGATTATTTAAATCGCCAGCTGGAATGTCCATATCTTGTCTGGCTGCCCAGCGAGGCAGCTTGTTACCTATCCAATGCTCGTCTGGACCAGACAAACGGTCTTTCATTTTTTAGTTTAGACTTTCATACATCTACTGTGCAGACATAATACAGGCCTCCGGTACCACAATATATACAGGTTTCCATACACCCTCCTTCTACCTACAGCAGAGAAGAAAGGTGTTTCTATTCGAGGTAACTTCTCCTCAAATTAAATTTCTTTCGCACTTTGATCTGTTTACCATATACTAGATTTTATTCCGACGCAGTTCTAAGGTTGGTAACTTACAATAAGCCAGTGAATCAGGTTTTATAATGACTTTTCATGACAACCTCAGCAATGTTGGTAAGACCACTTTTTCAGAGGATTGGCTATACTGACCATCCTGTCATGTTGCCTAAGATTTGACAGATAGCTCTTCAAATGTGGATGAAGAACACTCTCCTTTATCTGCGCTCTATCCATCTGTATTTCGGAGGTGAACTGTCAAAAGTAAATCTAAGAAAAGTGTGAAACCACAAGATTATAGTTTGTGCGATATATTTGCAATCCGCTAAGAGCAGCAGAACAAGGTTTAGTTAATGGGACGTAGCTCAAGGACCTGATTCACGCTGGGGACAGGAAGCTGACGGGATCATCTACTTCTGTTCAATTATCGCATTGGTATGGAGCCATTGGTGGGTGCCATTTCCCACGACGGGCGCTGCCGAAACTCTCGAACAATCTTGCAGACGAATCCAATTACCCTACTTGTCTTAGCTGACCTACCCACTCACAAAGTCCACTCTCTTCCCCAGCTTTCTGCGCTGCGTCCCCCTGCACACGCATAACACATTCATAACCGTTCATCACAGGTGACAGGATAGAATGGTGCAACAACATTAAGGGAACACAAGTGTTTGCAGAAGTAACCATGTATGTACCTGGCCTATTTGTTTTTTTTTCGATTACCTAGACGCAAAGCTTTGTTCTCACTCGATCCAATTAATCGGTGGAGTGTGACCGTTTTTACTTAGCAATATCTTGAGAGGCAACGTGAAAAAGAGATAGAGTAATAGAATCACACTGCTTATCAGGAGGTTTGTTCCGCAAATTTTTTTTATTTTTGTGCTTGGTTTTATTTTTGTCCGCTGGTCTGCTTGATTCTATCATGCACTCTATCCAAAAGGGACAAATTACGATGTGCAATAAGTTTGATCCAATCATGAGTAACCTGTCTGACAATGACATCATAATGATTAACTAGAAATAAGTAAATAAATAAGCTGGAAATGTATGCGGTTTGAATCTTCGTATGATAAGCGTTACGGTCTCCTTTTTATCTAAGTGACATCCCGGGTGTTACTATCAAATCAGTATTTTTCCGGTTTTCATTAACCGTTGCTTTGTTCTCCTGGGTATAAGTTTGTAGATCGAGGAAAAGTTCAGATTTGGTGGTTCGCTATATTTAAACCGATCGAAATATGTTTAGTCAAAATATTACGTTAACTGTATCGTCCATTGAAACTACAGTGTACACTTCATAGAGAAACTTATTGTAACTGACAAAAAGGTTTCTTATCACCCATATTTTGAAAGTATAAACTAAAAGTTTTGTTAGATATAACGTTTTTGATGTCTCTGCATCTTTGCGAGAAATTTGAGATGAATTCAGGGGTTTACTAACAAGTTCCTGAATACTGAAACTAACCTCTCATTAGAAACTGCGACGGCTCGCCCATCTCTCAGCATAACTACAAATTGAGAGTCAAGAAATATGCGCGCCAGATATTCCATATAAAGAAGTACCTCTGGTCGTTTGTAACACAAAATTCTCGCCGGTGGTCCCATTCCTTCGACGATCTGACGGATGTATTGAGCAGTGGCCCAGTCAAGTAGGTCTGGAGGGATTCCGGCCTGTGTGGACGAGTTCATATGTAACGAAGGCGTACGGTGTCGGATTTCCAGAATGGGCTTTATAACCATGCCTTCGGGACCACAGCGAATCCATGGGTGCACGTCTAACAAAACGCGCATTAGCGTTGTACCTTCGAAGGTAAAATTAAAAAAGATGCTGGAAAATTAGCGGTTTAATTGAAGATGCCAAAATAACGCGACCGCTTAGTGACGTGATTCATTTGACGAAAAGATTCAAACATGTGGTGAAACGAAATTATTTTAATTTCTCAGAAAAGACACTTATTAGTGAAAACATTTTCAGTCATAGAGGAGAATGTTGGTAGCTCAGGTAGTATAGATGGTCGTTGGTTTGTTCGCTGAGCTGGGCAATTTGATTACAAACGTTTCATCACCAATCGAGGTGACACCATTAGTGCGTTGGTAGGGAGCGTGGTGGAGCGTAGTGACCATTCAGTGGCTATTTCTGAACTGGCTATTCTGACGACATTCCAGTTTGCTGTCATCCAACTAAGTATAGGAGTTGCACATTAAAACGACAGCGAACACTAACATACTTTATTTTATAGGATTCCTGAAACCAGAAAAAAGACAAACTGAAAAGTAAGAACGTTGCAGATACTTGTGATTAACTCCAAGATGCCACGGTGGTGGCATTAAAGGCAAAAGATGCGGGTGGCGTTAAATAGTGAGACGAAAAGAGATTCGTTGTTCAGAGCCAAAGTTCACAGCAGTGCATACTGACTACCAGGATTAGATGACGGCGTGTTTTTGGAATATCTGCTGAATTGCAAGCGCCTGGTAAGTCGACTCAACGACATACAGGACGTTTGCAGGTAAACTGGCGTAGAGAGTCTGCTGAAACACAATGACTCTCTGAACCAGGTTTTTTTAGGGGACGGGTGTGCGCACAGTCCTTCGGTTGGATATTAACTGCTGGGGCAAGATTTTAATCCTCGGTATATATCAGTAGTGATATGTGCATATTCGAATGGTAGCTTTGAAAATATTACTTTATTTGTTTGCCATAAGTACAAGCACTTAAATCAGTAAAATCCGGGGAGATATTTCAAATAATTTGTCCGGATGTTTACGTCTTCTTGGGACTGCTACGAAATTTTTTTCATGTTTCACAAGAACAAATGAATCTTCTTTTATCCTTGCCCTCAGGCAACCGTACTGAGACTCCAAAGTCGCATATACTGTCTACGTCAGTTATAGGTTTGCGATACACTGCCTGTTTTGTAGTACTCTCTGGTCGTTTCAGTAATCCACGTATGGAAAATTATTATTACACTGTACCTTACATTTGAATGAACACAATTTATACGATTGACCAACGCATGGATTTGCACGGTCAGGGAAGAGTTATATGCACTACCATGAGCCAAATGTCGCTTACATCATGGGTGAACTGTTATTCGGTGGACTGCTGTTTGATCGCCGTTTGTCACATCAATTAGTACTACTGTCCGAAAGCTGAATTTTATTTCTGTCCACGATATTAAATTGCACAATGAGGCTAAATGAAATTCATTTGGCCACATTTTTCCTTGGTTTGATTGCCATCCCATCTGGCTAATGTCGTATTATCTACACATATAACAAGCCGATGGTAGCAGAATATCCTAACCGTATACGTAAAATATGGCCACAATTTCCATACAAAGTTACTCAGCATCAAGAGATATAAATAAAATAAGCGAAACGTGGTCGAACGCATTGGTTAATTAGCTTTCACACGGTGATGTTTTGGATTATCCCGGATCTGGTCCATCAGTTTTTAGAAACGACCGGACGAGTCCTCTGTTTTTCGAACGAAGCGTGGTGAAGAAAAAATGTGGTAAGACTTCTGTCCCCTAAAACTTGGAAAAGGTCCTACACGAGATGTTTATGCCCCTACTAGTTTTAACTATTATGCTGAGTTTTGCTAGTGGGACCCTGCCTTATAACGACGTTTGGTTTACAGATATTTGCTTTTCATCTGCTACATATTCCAACTGACATTCGTTTCTTTTTTCCATACCTATTGTTTTGCACTCCCTTTTATCAGAATACCAGAGTTATTTCTAGAGCAATGAACTAGTTGTCTGCCGCATGCCATAACTTCCGATGTTCTGATTATGTTCACTCAAGTAGCGTTTTCAACAAACTGATACGAACTGATGCTAATAAATCCCGCTTTGAACTGACAAAAAATTCACCTTAAAGTGAAACTACGCTCTTCAACTTTAAGAAGATTTGGTAGCATACATGACGGTATATTAACCAGTTGTTGGCTGGGCACATTAGTAGTATTTTAGTGCCAGTACTTTGTTTCTTGATAAAGGCCTCATTCGGTTGTCAAACCGTTGGACGTTGCATTCAACATTATGTGTAGTCACTGGCATACTAACTAAAACAGTTCTCCCCCTTGTGAACACACATCGTTACCAAGGACTGGGTTCAAATCGCTTTCTTGCAGCCCTTCAGCGAAATCAAAATAATCTGTGGAGTCGCTCATCTTGTTCTCAAGTAATCATTTCATAAATCGATTTAGAGTTTTCGCAATTGTACGCTGGGTTGGTATTGTGACTGACAGTTGGTAACTTTGAAATTGAATCATCCTGTAGTCTTATAAATTTATAAAAGCATATTGATCCATTACTTATTATGATTTACTAAATACTGCAGGATTGGTGAAAGTTTTCTAGCACCATGTGAAGGTGTGCACTGGCATGTGGGTTGACTTTGCTGAGCGCCACGTCTGCCTCTTTTATGGGTAGTGTTGCATAAGACGCTGAAGAACTTTAACAATCAGCCTTCTTAACTGACGCCAGAATGAGCTTAGAAGTGATAGGTCCGGGAAAAGTTGGTCACGGTGCACTTTGTCCTGAATATGGGTCGCTAGAATTTAGTCACCCTATTTCACATCCATTAACGTTCTTGATATCAAAGCCAAGCAGTTTTGGCCTAGCTCACGTTTGATCTCTGGTGCGAAACTGGTTTAGGACTCTTCAGTTCGTGTTGCTGGAGAATATCTCAATCTGTAACTTTCTGAATGTGGCTTCGTTGAGCCCTCCACCATACATTGAAGAAAAGGCTAGTACCACCCTTCGTATTGCGTTGTTTGGCTCCAGATGTGAATGTTTTGTGTCGAAGTTTGGGTCCCATTCAAAAGGTTCATCGTTGTTGAAAACTATAGGAAATAGGCTCAACACGGCTAGCTAGCCTCAAACTTTCTAGGTAACTGAGAATCACAATATATGCTTAGGAGTCATGTAGAGGTACGATCGAATTTTCTTCGTTTCAAGAATTCCAGCCTTATTTCTACCTAGTTTGTGGAAGCAGCAAGGGAACGCCTATCGCAAGATGATTGCCATCCACGAGGGACTCATGGGCCGCTATTTTATTAGTGTAAAGAAGGAAGGTGACCATATAGTCTGTCGTATATAGTTCTGGCTGATGTGCACAAATCAAGCAAGATCAATGATATTAGTGGTATAATGTGCACGTATTATGCAGATTTGATCTTTTGGAATTCATTGGGTTTTATTGTTACCGGAATGCAAAACAGTATCCTCTTTAAACCAGGATTTCTTCGTCTTGTTTTAGCCCAAAATTGTATGTGCTGAAGAACACGCTTTTTCTTGTTTGTTAGCAGAGATTTCATTGCTAAAACTATCAGTTTCTTGACCTGGTACAAGAAGGTTGGTGTACCATAGAACCACTTATCTGTCTCTGACTAACGTTGTTTGAATACGGTGTAGAAATGATTATTTGTTTGTATCTCAATCACACCGCTGTGCTAACCAGTAGCTTCACTTCACGCCGGACAAGTTTTAGTTATCACGGTTGGAGTTACACGTTGTTACAAACGAAACTCGCTGTGGCCTTTTAACAATAAGCGTAGCTCCGTAAGATGATCGGTTTCTCTTAAAATCGAGTCGATTTTCCAAGACTGTGTTAATCTTTTTACTTTCCGAGCATACAGCACGGTGAAGTGTACAGTATTCACACCATGCAACTGACAGTTATTGCATATCTACGCATGTGTACGTGGTTTATACATGCCAACTGTTTCCGCAGTTGCAACAAAAATGACATCACGTTAACACCAGGTCTAATCACATTCAGGCAATTCTTTCTATCCAAGAAATGTTCTTTGTTTGAACCTGATCTTCCGCCTGTGGAGCAAACGTCATGTCCAAAGCCGAGCATATTTTTAGAGAATACTCACTGGGAATGTCTGGAAGTACAATGTACGCTGGGGGCGTAGTTACCAGTGCTATAAATGTCTGTCAAATTTTGGCGCTGGTGACGGGTGGCTGGCTCATAGATCAGATTGTCATTCATCGTATTTGTCCAGTAAATGGAGTTTTTCCTAAGTAGACGCAGAATGGTGGTTTTAGTCATTTTTTTACTAAACTCCCCATGCATCGTTGGACTCCCCCAAATTTTACAAAATGTTACGGTGACTACATCAATAAGTGAACCAATTTTAAATCAACATGCTGTTCCATATATGGGACGTGGATGTAAGAACAAAGCCTCTCGTCTACCAGCGTTCAAAATTTGCATAACGGATGCGCAGCAAACTCAGATCTTGTGACTTCCTAATGAAGTTTTAATTTGGTAGAAATATAATGAGGGGTGACAACTTCGAAACTTGTCTGGGACGTAAGGATGAACATTTTTAGAGCTATTTGGCTTCAAGAGAAAATCAGCAGTGGACGCGCAGACTGTCCTTACTGTAAGCAATGGCACAAAACTCGTGCTTTAGATTGATTTTCAATGTTCAAGAGTGAAATGAAAACGGTCACTTACCAGATCTAGGAAGGCCACCAACGAAAATGATAGGTGATGCAATGTGAGAAGTGCTGCTGATCTTGTTCCAAGCACCCGAAATTGCCGTTGGTACGATGTGTTGTTTGATTCCAAATAGGAACAGAAATGCGGCCAGTAGAAACGTGCACATCAGACATCGAGACTGCGCTAGTTCTAAAAAGCATGATAAATGTCTGTTACTAGAACCGCATTAGCATAGCCGTATAGATAGACGAAGCTGAGCTTAACCGGTAAAAACGTAAAATATGGTGGCCCAGTGAAGAATATAAAGAAGTAAAAACAAAAGAGGCTACTCTGAGGTAGCTCTGGAACACTAACTGACACCAGCAGAAGTAAATTGAATAGAAACTTAGGCGCATCACTCTTAGGGAGGACAAAATCAGTCTGTCTTTAGTTTTCACTAAAATATTATCATTTTGTTTCGATTTGCTGCATACCGCAGCACACTGATATTATTCAGACACGTTTCAGTGATTCTGTAGAATACCTTTCAAGTCGAGAGCCAAATATTCCTTCTGACTCTGAGAATCGCCCTGAAGTTGCTGACTACTCTTGAATATTTTTTCCTGCATATTTCGCGACGTCTGTTTTGATTACGTGAAAGTAACATGCATGCTATGCACGCATGGTAAAAACAGACCAGTTACAGCAAGGCACATAAGAGAGTGGGAGAATCTGTGTCGGCTGGGGCAATCACCATCTAGCATAACCATACGTGATCCGTACCATCAGAAGTGTGCGTAAAAGGGCTTCCCTTCTAAAACCAGCAAATAGTTTCTCCGATTACTTCTTTTGCATTTTTTAATTCATGATATGATGCACATCCAACTTTTAATTCCAACTGTTCATGTCGTTTGTGAAAATCACGCTTTTAAGAGCTTTACAGCTAAGCTAACATGAGCTCATTGGGTGAATTGTGGTCACTCCCAGAGTACCATTTGAGGCTTACTGGCCAGATCACTCATATGCTGAATCAATGAGGTTTTATCAAAACAGCAGAACTTCAAGGTTTTTAACGTTCAGAAGACGAAAATTGGGACACTAGACTCCATGGCTGTGGTGAAGCATCCGTTGTAATGACTTACGATAAATAGTTGAAGAGCAGGTGATTATGTACGTACATACTCCTTTCAGGGAAGTTCATTTAAATGAACTTCACATGAAAAGTGAGGTTGCTTCCGGATTTCAAGCACAAATTGATAAATACAGTATACGTTTGTTCCATATAACTCCTAAATTTGACAGTTATCATGCTGTCTTAAAGTTTGTCCGTTGTACGATCCGCTTCCTTCATTCCGGATGGCGACTGTACACACGGGCTTGCTGAACAAGTACAACAGTGCCATTGTCTTCCTTTAAAAATTCTTTTTCGTAGGTGTCTTCCTAGTCCGGATATTTGCGCATAGCGTACCACGCAAAAAAAATCAGCCTATTTACTCCGTCATTATGTATTTGCCTGCTAATCAGAATCATTCAGATAACCCTCTAAGATTGGGGATTAACACATCCTTGAGGAAAATCGACAGACCCAATTGCAAGACTGATTCACTTTTTTCTACAATGAATCCGAAAATACGTTGGTCCGGACGTTTGATTGTGTGCCGCCATATATATCACTAACGCCATTTTCTCCAAGGCCCCGACCTGAGGCGTTATGTTGTATACCCATTTCATTTTATTGATTGCATCCAGTTTTAAAGCCCAGGACAGATTTAATTATGTTTGTTCGATATTCTCCACCACGCTAAATCAAGAACACCAGTTCTTTCAACTGCTGACGACATACTGTGTCCTTGTTTGACTTCTTGTGCTACTGTTCGTCCTGGTCCGTTCCAATGAATGGTGTAAACTAGGTCGTAATTGTGGTATACATTTTAGCATGCTTCAGTCTGACACCACAGTTAACATCCCAAAGTAGTAGGATATGGCCGATTCACTTCCGCAAAAATACAGTCCACCCAGTCTCTTCGTTGCTCACGAAGCTCACGTTAGCTGGGAAGCCTTAGCTCAGTGACAGAACGATGATATAATCCACGATATAAACTCCACTGAGGTCCAGACTTTTGGAATATTGTAGCATCAGAGTGGTTTGGTGCATCATCACCCGATTTGGAATCCACCCGATGGATATTCACAAAAGGAAGGCTGTTAGTGCCAGACCGATTAAACGCACATCGTTTTGAAATATAAGCTTAATGTTCAGTTTAGGGAACTTGAAGCATAAAGTCCCGCAATCTGCTTCACCAAAAGGGTAAGGAGATTTTGAAATTTCTCCTACTTCTACCATCAGTCCACGTGAAAATACGTCTATATAGTTGCCACGAGGTAACCACAGCTTAACAACCACTTGAAGATATTCAGAGGGAAGCAGGAGTAGTCGGAGGTTGGTGTCAAGTCCGACAGATGTTCTGAGTCAGTGAGTTCTGCGCACCTGAACCCGGCTGACTCAGTTTAATCAGCATTTCCTCGTCAAATGCTGCCATTCGGGATGTTTGCTTGTGCATTAGAGCAGCGAATGATCGCCTGGGATCAACGGAATAACCCATGACTAGTAGATGTAATGTGGTCGATTATGTCGGGTTTTAGGTCGTAGACTGATCACCAACTGACTATTGTCTCGTGGAGTGCACAGATATTTTGCCATCTGTTCTGCGATTCTCTGAAAGAGACAGCAGTTTGTTTTGTCTGTGTGAGTGTCACAGGCCTGCAGGTAAATGGAGAGACGACATGGATTCCTGGACATGGGCTCCCTCGCGATTGGCTAGTTTGTAGTCGCAGGGCCAAGGCGGACCGAATAGCTCTTAGTTGCGCCGCCAAAAATGTGCAATCAAGAGGAGCTCTTAATCTAAGTTTATTATTTATAAATAGGTAATTACCTAAGTGGTAATCACAAGAGGACTTCTCTGTTTTCGATTGTAACAACTAGATTTTCTCCAGATTTATGCAGGCCGTCTACTCAGATAAACGTTTTGGATAAGCATTGTGTAGTAGAGCTGGTTTCAGGAACGCTTCTACTGTATGCATTTCATCGGAGCGTTAATAAACCACTAGTGCAAAGCTTGCAAAGTAGACTTGCTAACCACTTCAGGTTGTTTCCCGGTGAGCAACGAACAGATGTTTTATCCGAGCATCCTGTTTGGAGGATATATGAGAAAGCTAAGCTATCGTTTGACTTTCTCTTATGATACAAATGAATGAAACTGAATATCACTATGATCAAAAAATACTGTGTGCTAAATACACTTATTTTCAGACTAACTTATATTAACTGGGGGACTCTACCAGAGTCCAAATGAGCCTCTCGTTTGAGGCTGTCACGTCACTCAACGGTTTGGTAAAAACTGTTTGAGAGTTCAGCATCAACTTTATGCTTCTTCGAATTAACCAGGTGAACGGAGCCCCCCAGTTTTCCTTCACTTAATATTATGTTCTGCTTAAAGCTAGACGATAAAGCAACGCTACTGCCAAACTCATTTCTGAACCCCCAATAATTTGTTTTTCGGTACCCATCGGCTCAACTTATTCATGTCACGTACTAGTTGCATTTTGTGAGCGACAGATATTTCGACAAACTCTGTACAATTTGCTGTTTTTCTCGATTCTTTTGTATAGCCACAGATGGTAGGTCCCATAAGGCGCAAATGATCTCATAAAAATTCACCAAAAACTCTTGTTCACCGTGTGCACTTCACTGGCTGCTATTGGACAACAACAAATATGACGTAGATTTACGCAGGCATATTGGTAAATGTTTTACTCACCAAGCATGTTATCAGCCACGTTGGACAAACCATAAGGCAGCCCTTATTCCACTTTACATTTTATCTGCATAAGAACGATTTACATGAGCATACTTCCGAGCGCTCGACGCTCTAGAACTAAGACCGGTTTGGCATTTCGTACCTGATTGGCCAATATATTTAAGGGTGTGTTATTCTGTTTTTTCTGTTCGAATACCTACACTCCACACACTTACACAGTATCGTAACGACTTCCACATACACCAGTCCCCTTCAATGTGAACCACCCATGGAACCTTGTGAAAGTAGTCAAAATGGCCCTTTCTGAATGTGAGGCTCTAATTCGGGAGGGGTGAGTGATCAAATGCGACGATCAAATGCTTATGCATTCTATAAGAACAGTTTGGCGACTGACTGTATCACATACTGGTTGCTGTTTTCCAACCTGTTTGGAGGTATAACTATATCATAAGGAGTAAAATAAATAAAACGCCTATTCTCTTTTCGAAATTCTGTTAACGGAGCCAGATATTGTGCGACTTCTGATGGTCCTGAGTTCAGTCTTCTGTTACCTGTAAACTACTGTTCCGACTTTTTTGAGGGGCTTAAGTTATTACCTGTTGGTTTACCACCGCGTAGAGAAAATTAGTTTCAACGGATAACGCTTGTTGAAGATTGTTTTGTTTGATTCGTTTGCACCAAATTTCAATGCAACAAAATAAATAATGTAGTATCACAAAGCTCGGAAAAGATTTCGGGGACATGAATAGCAATAATCTATTCTGCGTTTATCAGAGCAAAGGAATTGCGAACTAAAGGGCACATGATTAACGTGCATACTTTAAGGGAGTAGCGCGTAATGCCTTGTGACCTCACTGGTTTCCAAACGAAGCTGTAACTTTTGCACTGATACACATCAAAAGATTTATCTTGGTAGAACAACGCCACGTGAAGCTATTTCAGCCAAAGTGAACGAATTTCGATCCACCTCTGAGGGATAATAACATCTCATTCTTTATGATGTGCTCGTTTAAGGGCCTCGAAGAATTGACTGAACCATTAGCCACGTAGATGTGTTTTTATAGAGCGACTGAGGTCTGGGGTCACGCTGTCTAATATATTTCGTGATGTGTTACGTTGTATATACAATAGTACGTAGTACATAGTATGTTGGTTATGTTGCCCGTTTACATAAAAATTTTGCTCCCGTTGGACAGTATCGGAAATGTACAGCAGAGGCAGCCAGTGAACCCAAACTTGATCCTCGAACATCATGGCACACCACAGCTGGAGAAAATTTGGTTGATTTCTAAACAAAGCGACCCCTGTTGGGGAGCATTCGGACGAAAAATGCCTAAATTTTCGTTTCCTTTACTCCACTACTCCACTTCTCCATTACTCTTGAAGGATTTGAATGAACACGTCCGTCTACTGGGGAAGAACTCATTGCCGTAGATGAAGGACAAGCTAGGTGAAACATTGAACTCTTAAGATTCACAAAAACAGCTTTTGTGTAGCCGTATATGATCAGGGCAATAAGCCTTTCCTACTGATGAAATTACTCACATAATGTAAAGTTAAAGGGTAAATTTTCAGCAGCACTTTACGAGAAATCCTATCAACGAAATTTACATAAGGGATTGGTATTACATCAAACAATTGAGAAGTCTATTTCTGTTATTGGAACTTGTTGACACCAAGGGCATAGGGAAAATGCAAGTTTATTTGTGTTGAAAGATATAATCAGGAGTTATACACGAAGAAAGTCCAACCGGAAAGCAGTCTGTGTGGTAAACACGAGGTCCATGAACGAGGTCACAGTTATTGTGCATAGGCTACATTGTGGTATGATTTGGAATGTGATGCGGCGGTTGCAAAACTCCATTCTATACTGGGTGTGTTTCTGGCAAACGCCAGTCGAATGGAAGGAACTTCACACTTTAAGGATGTGTATGTATGAGGTATTGTGATGGCCAAGCGACACTCATATAAGGTTAGGTTAAGGGGAAAAAAAGAACACGGTACCGAGCCTTCGCCAGCCTAGGCAACTCAAGTGAACCGTCATCGAATAACATCGTCGGCGAGTGACTTACTATAGATTTACGATTTGGTGAATGCCCCCTAAATGCATTTAAGAGCCATTAGACCACATTCGCTAGTACCGAGATGAATGATTTTAGGCCATGGCACAACCAGGAGACTTTCATCCCCCGCACTGTGATGCATTGTGAGGAATTCGTGTCCATGAAAGGCATGTATATCCCTCCCTCGATATATGTTACACAGTCGATGGATAGGCAGTGACACTATAGGCAGGTAGACACAGACAGAAAGAGAGAAGACTGGAAGGATGGATAAGTGGTTGTTACCTCGATTGGGGATGAAACGTTTGCAATCAAATTACCCAGCTCGATGAACAAACCAACGATTGTTGGTTTGTATATATATATATATATATATAGCCTCGAACATGCAGTACTTTGGTACGGGGTCCCGGCACGCTGAGGTGCATGCATCATACCGGTGTAGTTACGCTAACGGAATCATGGGTAATTGAGTAATATGAGATTCATTTTCTGTATGCACATTAAGTAAGCATTGTATTCTTTATTTCATACTATTGTAGCAGTTACACTCTTGTTCCTACAACCCAATTCGCTTAATTTGGTTGGTACATCCGCACTCACTAGATCACGCGTCACAAACACTCAAATCCCGTGACAAAATCCTGTCCTACTGGCAAGCTTGACCGACAACGTGTACACTAGAATTTCCCATCAATCGGTTTACGCGGCTACCACCTGCGTCACGCACCAGGCTTACAACCTTCAGCCATATCAGTTCATGTTTAATTGATGTGTTCGTGCGACCAGCAAACAAGAAAGGACGCCCCTTTCTTCACATTGCACACAATAATCGAGACCACCTATTTAGTACTTAAGTTGGCTCCGGTTAACCAGGCCGTCCTTTCAGCTACGAACAAAATGTCTCTATACGGGGAATCAAAAGGCAAGAGGAGCAATTTGTATGTGAAGCACGTCAAACTGATGTCAAATGCGTTTTTCGAAGAGTCAAACTGCCTTGACGTTAGGTGTTTCCACGTGTTTTTGAGGAGTTTCGAGTAACCGATACGGTTGGGAATTAATGAATACGAACAAAAACCGAATGCAGAAATGCAAAATCAGGAGTCAGACAGCTGACCAATGAATTAGTCATAATCCGGGCTGGTCGACAGTCCACCAGTTCGTTCGGGTTAATTAATTTAATAGCGTCTACGCACACAGAGTTGGCCTAATGGCTGGCCTATTGGTGACCGACCCGGCCTCGTTTAGCGAAAACCGTCACTTACTTGGAACCCGGAAAATGGCGAGTAGCCCATACATGTTAGATTGCTCTCAATTGCCATTTAAGGAGATTTTTGGATAATACCCCTTGACTCACTGTGGCGTGGCAGATATAATTTACAGAGCACGTCCAAAAAATGAAGAGATCACAATTGGTGTGAAAGATGGACGACTTCATTGTGTGATTCGTAATGATCAGTGGTGAACAATAAACCGAAGATCCCCTTTCAGCAACGTTAAATATTCTTCAGAGTGGTTGCTTCATCCGCTTTACAACCTACGCTGAAACACTATAACCCCCAAAGGGATGTTGTGTATATTATGACATTCTGTTGGCGGTAAACTAGTTTTCCCTTATTGCTATGAGCTGCATAAGTCCTATAACAAAGTTCAGAGGTACCAAGTTGATTCAAAAGGTTCTACCATAATTTTGAGTCCCTCATCTGAAATATCATGAGTTAATTTTTCAAGTCATATTCGCTGGGAAGCGAACGTGATTTCGTTTGTATGAAGGATAAAAATACTGTTAATGTTTCCGCATTGGCCAGTTCATGTAGCCTTTCTATAGAATTCCCTTCTAATGTTCAGTCGGCTGTTGTGCTGAGGTCTACTCCCAGGAACTGATTACACTTTGAAGCTTTGTGCTTTGAAGAAAATTGGTCGAAGGGGTATACAGGTTGAACTGTATGAAGTGAATCGTATCGCTGGTTGAAAGCAAATAACTGCAAATATATCATCCACATGGCTTTGGTATAACTGATTTTTTCAAACTATGGGGATATTTAAGCAATAACTGATTTTGACTAAGGACCATATTAAGAGGAAAGTATCCGGTGTTCCCTGTAAAGATATGTGCTAAAGGATGTCCAGTGGACGACTGAATACTGGATACATCTTTTTACTTTTAAATAGTACCATCAAATCCCTGGTATAATTATGGTTCAAAAATGTTTTGCTAGCAGATATAGGGGAATAGATTTCGAGTATTCATGCAGATTCCAATAACAACACCGTCTAATTCAGTCATACATTTATGAGAAAAGACGCCACGTCAATATGGCACAAATTTTCTGCAAATCTGAACTACAAGTAACTAGTCGAGAAATATTTAAACATCTGACGCGAAACGTACTCACAGATTTTACACTTAGACCACTGGTCACAGCTGTGTGTACAGAATCGATAAACCTATTCGGCCCGAGAATCAATATTACTTCTCAGATGAGTATGCTTCTCTCTTTCACATCTTACTTCAATCTTTATTCTGTTAGATTACCAACGCCACATTTCCACAGTGTTTCTATTCCCTTCATTCATTAATTTTCAACCAGCTAACAGTTGCCGATAACATGTCCGCTGCATTCTGCATTGTTTATTCAATAATAATGATATAAAATGTTTGGAGGACACAAACCTTATAGCTCTGCCTTCCTCTCCCAAGACCATGCGGTAACATAACATGACATAGCATATTATACTATTATACTATGCATGCAACCCTGAAGTACAAAGCCGTTTGACTTGCAATTCTGCCGCGAAGGTGGCCGACAATGTGTGGAGTTCGGAGTTCGCAAACTGGGATGGTGGTAAATGGAAACTTATATAAAGACTTTACTTGTGGTGCCCAAGCGGAAAGTGGTGATGGTGTAAGTTTTGGGACCATCTATATCAGAGCTACCGTAAACAAAGCGGGAATCATTGGTGAGCACCCGTATAGCTTTCGTTAGCCTTATATGTAGTAGATGTTGTCATCATGATCAGGCTTTAGTATTGAAACAACTCTTTGGACTATACTAGCTGAAACCCGGTACCTCAATCTCCAGCCATGCCAGAGAGGCCAACAGTAGGCAGCCGGACGAACACAATCAGGGCCCATACCACGATAAATCGCATTACGAAACCGTTCATGGGTGGGCTTTCACCGTTCTCTGCAAGTACGGTGTAAGAAGAGTTAGGTGCTTCTCCAAGGCAACCAGCATCTCCATAGCTATAATTGTGAAGGGAGGAAGAGTTGGAAAATGTCGGTCCCAAGATCCGCACACTTCAGTTGTCCGACAGTTTTCCGTGCCCCTAGCATAATACGGGGGAGAGCCAAGGGTCTGTAGCTGCTGTGCGCAGCAGTATTAGAATTTGGATTACTTATTAACTTCCTGCGCGCTGGAGCTAGGTCAGATACAACTGCCTTGTGGGTCGAAACTAAGAGCCACTGTTTTGCGAAAGGATACTCAAAATTAACCCTCAATTTCTAAGGTCGCCAGTCAAAACCCTTTGAATTTCGCATAGGATGGAGATTGCGAAAACAAAAGGAAGGACGTGTCTTGTTCAACTAGTAACCGGGACGTTGAGGACTATTGTGGCTAAGGGTGAGGGAGACACGCCTGAAAGGCGAATTATTCATGATGCGAAAGTCCGAAAACCTCACAAGACAGACCTCGCTTCACTCAGTGAAGCGACTGACTGGATTGCTTATCAGTGAGAGACACTAAGTTGAAGAACATCATAAACGAAATATTCAGTTGAGTCTTCCGTGAAAACCAGATTGATTTGCAAATGAGTGTATTTGTTGAAATCCGTCCAGTTTGGGTTAGAACATAAGGTTGACGAAAACTCGGGGACTGCACCTACCTGATGAGCCCCAAGAAGGGCGAAAACGGTCGTGAGCTGTCGAAGAGTTTTCGGTGACTTCATGAGTGGTTATGAGTGGTTAGTTTCGGGTTACAGGTTCCGCTGGGTCGGACCTTAGAAACGAAACCTATTTGAAGCCTGTGTCGGGTTCACGTGCATAATACACGCATCAGAAATTAGTAAATGCACCGAATTGTATCAAATTGAGGATGCTAACCATCTCATTCCAGCTCGGCAAGGTCAGCGCCTACGCCCTGATAATGTCACCCCCAGAAAAGTGTGAGGGCAGACCTGACGATTAAATACGGGACTTGACCTGTACCTGCAAGTAACTCCCTTCTCCTGTTGGGTTTTTTCAACGCTGAGGTTGGCAAAGCCTGGAAGAGATTACAAGGTCCGATCAATGAACGACAATGGTCAGAGACTACCGGCGATGTCTGAGCATTGAAACATTCAATAAGGAACAGAGTTCAATATGAGCCAGATGTTGTTTGCCGAGTGGATTCATCCGAGAAGTGAACATGGATATAATCGATATCATTGTGCGACAGAGATATCTCGATTGTCTACTGGTCACAGGAGCAACGAGTAGGAACAATTGCAGTACAGATCACTATCCGGTACGTACCAAAGTATGTGTTGCCCTTGGAAAACCGTCATATCTGAAACCAGGAGAAAATTCATCCAAGTTGGATGTAAGAAATCTGGAGATGCACGAAACTTCCACGAAGTTCTGAGAGTTCTGCTGGCTGGTTTTTTGTTCAGTTCGAAGTGTACCCTGTCCAAGACACTGCTGCGCAAGTACACTATCCATATACTGCTGTTTTAGACGACTGCGTCTGTGATCCTGAAGCGGAATCACAACAACTAACTACGGTTCTCGGTTCAGTCGTTTTTTGTTTAAAATTAGACGCTTCTGAAACACCCGTCTTTTATCAACTTCGACCGAAGGCTCAGTGCAACACCAAGGATTCCGTTAAAAGATTTTGAGTTGGCATTCAACCCAGAGTTACTTTGGCAACATACTATGAACAAAAGTTAGGCTTTGGTTGCGAAGTAGGCGCACAAATTGCAAAGACCTATGTGCCATTTGGCCACTTTAATAAACATTTCTGCAGCAATCGTCACTTGCGCGTAAATACTAAAATTTTAGTGTACCGAGTCGTTGTTCTGTCTTCACCAGTGTACAGCAGCGAAACCTGGACGGTTTGTATATGACACGTTAGAATAATTGACATATTCTATCTAAAACGTCCGAACAAAACCCTCCAAACGTAATGAATTGATGGAAGCCCAAACACCAAGGTCCGTCCGAGAGCAAACACGAGCAAAGTTGAATACATTTTGACGCGAGACCAGCTTCATTGTTCAACCGTTTAAAAGGGGCGTCGAAGCTCACATTTTAACACTTAGAATGAGTGCCTAAATCTGGAATACTCAGAATTCCGCTGTTGAAACAGTTTTCATTTAAGTCGTAACTCATGGAAAGACCTGCTACTCGACAGAAAGGCCTGGAGTACAGCCATCCATACAGGCGTGAAAACCTTTGGAAGTCAGTGAGTTTCAGTGCTACAAAACAATAGAGTCATTCAGAAATGCTCTGTCTCCAATACAACCTCAACCATGTGGAATTGCGCACTTGCCTCACCAGTACACCCAGTGATCTAACTACTAGACTTAGTTAACTTGAATCCAGGTAAAGTTCTTTCATTCAAAAAACAACACCGGCCTGAAGTTGTCATGCCAAGGATAGTAACTGTATTAAACGTATGTTCAATGACATATTGCTAAAGTTACAGCTACTGCTGTGACGTTGCCTTAATGGGAGGCTTTCGGGAACATTTACATGGTGCTACACTTAGGTAGGTGCGTCGTTCGGGGTTGTCATTCAGTTCCTTTAAATTTCTGCGTTACATGCTATGGCAATATACAAGTATTTAGTGCCGGTTCTCATCATTCTTATGCTAGCTGGTGGTTTGCAATAGGCCTTTGCACGTTTTTCCGCGGATCATAATCCCTCGGGTTTACACTGACGCCAAAAGCTTGCAAGCACCACATTCGGATCTGCGCCAGCCATCTGTGACGCCCAAGTGCTCGCAGACATCCCAAGGTTTGACTGCTGTTGGCCGGTAAACCCGGATAGGATACCAGCCATTCCGTATAGTAGCACGGTGGTCAACGGTGGCTAAGTTGTGAAACATTATTACCACTGATTCTTCTTATTCATGCAAGTTGAATATACGTTTTGTTGCGTAAAAGCCTTCTGAAAATTAGGAAAACAGGAAAGGTTGAATGTTCGAGCCCTATTTAGAGAGTCCTCCTCAAAATTGATTTGTCTGCACGCACAACCCATTCCTAAAAAGTCATGTACTGCGCGAAGTCCAGTTCTCACAAACCGGGTTGTGCGGTAATCCGCTGCTCTAGTTCGTTCGCTTTTGAGACGATCGTCGACCAGTGTAAACCAAATGTACTGGTCTCAGGTAACTGTTTTTGATTACCTAAATTATCCTTAGGATTATGGACGTATTGCGGCGGACAGACAAAGGCTTTATCGGTTCCGAAATCGTGAATTATCTTCTTGATTCTGTGGACGCGGTAATATGTGGGAACACCGACACGGGTGTAATATTTCGGTTACTGCAGCAACCAGAAGCTCGCCTCTAACGCAGTCCGGCAAATTACCGTTGACGGCATTAATGATATGCTTATCTCTGGAACATTTTAGACGTGAATATACTTTCCACAGTAGCGGAACCTATGCTGTCAGCGGAGATCAGGCCTCAGAAAACTAAAAGCCACGTAGGTAATTCGTTGAAAGTTATCTAGCTATGCATATCGAATTATAATTCGATATATCGAACAGCTGCGGGACAGGTAGAGGACTCCCTTTTCCTGATCTTTACCTTGGCTGACCTATCAACGGGGGTAAAACATGTTCCACAGGATCGTTTGCAGCAGACATCGTCAGCCCATCTGGTGCGATCGAAAAGGTGGACTGACCATTTTAACATAATATAATAGTGCTTGCTCCCTTGTATACCTCCAGGTTACCTTTTGTTTGTGAACATGTCACTGAGTTACGTGAACAACGTAGAACCTCTGGCCAATCCCACTCACCCGATCTAACCGCCGGCTTGAGTACACAGGTACTCATTTAAATTTTAGACTAATTTCTGCTAGGGTTGGTGCGGAATATTGTGACATAGTGTTTCGCATCTGGACTGTCAATTTGCATACCGTTCCTAACTGACAAATCTTGCAGCTACCATGAAGTCATCAGGTAGAGCATTTCGCGCACAGTAGTTCAGTCGATATATCGGTAGCCTCTGAGTGTGAGCTTATGCGTTTAGTGCCATAGAATTAAATTTAACATGATTTTTTGTTTGCTCCAGTGATAAATGTATAGTGCAGTTTGAATCGTGTAAACATGTTGTTGTTCCGGTCGAATCTTTAAAATGCTGTACAAGAGCTATCTATCAGGTAATGGATCAAAACATGCAGGAGGACCCTACCGCACCCTGAAAGCTAACAAACCCCGAGAGGATGGAGAGAAAAGAGAACGACCTAGCTATATTTTAATGTATTGAATATTTTCAGTTGTATTGCGAAAACGAGGTTCAGCGAACACAGAAATTTTTGGAAGTTTCAACTGGCTACTGCCGTTGAGAATTAGTGAACGAAAACAAAGAAACAGAAACACATATTCAACGGACGAGAGTGACGTCTGTTCTTTGTTGATCAATCGGTGAACAGTTTAGTCGGGTTGCCTCAGTCTGCTGTTTCAATGCACACGGAGGTGAACTTGGTAGTCTGATAGCGATCGATTCGATCATATCCAGCGTCAACTTCCAAACAGCTTTTTATCGATTTTTGTCAATCGGATAAATGAAAAACGTATTGACTTGGTATCCAGTTCGATCAAATTATTTAGGACTGTGAACCTATGCGAATTCCCAATCGTCGTTACGAAAATGGATAAAGATCTCTGACTCCCTGCGACAAGCTTTTATTTGTGCGACCGGTTTGGTCTGCGGAACACGCGTAAACTAATCCCTAGACTATGAGTGACGAGTCTTGTGTTCGATATTCTTATTGGGAATTCGTACCGTGTTCAGCAGTGGGATGTGAAGTCAGGTTGGTCAGCGGAAATTGGGGACAAGGACCTGCATGCTAGCGGCCGAAATGAGTAGGTAACTATTTGGACTACTACAGAGCCTGAAGAGCGTTTCCAGCCTTTGCAGAGTCCAGGAACGTTTTTCCGGTAGCTCCTGGCATACATTAGTATGGGACAAGAAAGATAATCATAATTTAACGACTCTGTGTGATGGTTCAAATAATATAATATAGTCGTCGCAACCATACGCAAACGTTTGGGGTGTCTACGAGAAATGCAATCTTGCGGTTGAATAAAACAACAGTTTTACATCTTCGTAACAAAACGACACCCATTTTTTCTCCGTTCTTGTATCTCTACGTGTCGTTTTGCCGCATGTCTACTCATTCAGTCTTTTCATTTGAGCTTGTTGTATTATTTTGGCTGAATGATTCAATCGTTGCATTACAATGGAGTCCCGGTGCGTCCCCTGTTTCAAAGTCAACTCTTGAGCAAAATAATAATCATGCAATTCCCTCCCACGCACGAAGCAAACATTGTTGTCAGCATTACATACATGTTTCCCGTATTCATGTGGATGGTATATTCAAGACTTGTAAACCTGTGTTAGATACGATTTGGCTGCATGATTACACTGACACTCCAGTGACTTCGAAATCTGCTATAGATTTCAGTTTACGCAATACTTATACCGCCTGAGATCTTCTGGAGTCACTATTGCACCTCTATTCTACCAGTATCAACGAGCAGGTATGATACCTGGAACTCGTACAAACTTTGAAATGATTTGATTTTATTGACAGCGATGGCATTTGCCGCCATGTTCATACTAATGGGCAGAAAACGGCATATTACGACCTACGTGTAACTGCAGGAATCCGAACAATTCTGACTTCCTGCAATTGATCACTCGACCCATATGCAGTATATATTTTCAATTATGGATACTTATTGGATATGTCCCATCGCTCCATGAAAGACAAACCTGAAAGCCCTAAGTTCATCAGTGCCCGAACAAACTGCTTTTTCCGGCCACAATAAGGAATAATTCATCAATACCTGTGGGAGGAGGTTGCAGACAAAAGTCAAAAGAAATGCAGAGTAAAGAACAGTCCTGGTAGGCTACAAGATTTCACGAACACCCAAAGGCAAAAAAATATTCAGTTCTCACATGGCTTTTTGTGTGTTCGGCCGCTTAGATGTATCGAGAATGCGACGGCAGTGGCAAACGTTAGCGAAAATGGCGCGGCCCCCGCCCATTAGTCTAATGGTCTCCGTCACATTGGTAATTAGAAGATAAGCCATACTTCCACCTAAACACCAGCGAATGAATATTCATTGTGTTTCATAATTAAGTTAGCAAACTAAGGCTTCGTTCGGCGGTATCATTAGAAAAGCAACCTCATGTGCCATCATTAGAGATGTGTCCACATCTATCACAATCCTTTGAGCTGATTCAGTTTGTAAATAACAAACCATGCACAGTGTTTCTGGTTAGTAAGCCTATGCCGTCCGAAAAAAAGAAATCAGTGCTGGTAAGTGGTACAGGACTGATACAACTGAGGAAGACAGGTTTTACAATTAGAAAGGATAGAACACAACTCAGTAAGGTCTTTTCGGAATTCCACTTTTTCCCTGAGACAGTGAACTGTTTGAGGGATCACACCGTGATCATTTTAACAACAACATAAAATGGAGGGGCTACGGGGAGTAGTTTTATGGAACACCACTTTTTCTAGCGGACTATGGAATCCTGCGACAACATAAGGCGTAGGGCGAGAAAGGAGGCGTTATACAATTTCCCTATACGCGTTTATTTGTTAGGCCAGTAATGAGGACAGCTGAGTGGAAAAGTGTCCCTACGGCAACGAAGAAATCACGGTTGCTATATCTTTGGGCTTCAAACAGGCGGCTACCTGGCTTGAAAAACTGATCCACTTTGAAGAGAAACAATACCAGCACCCTTGTCATATATGGGTAGATATTCGAAATCGCAACTTTTAGGGTTTGAACAGAGATCCCCGGGATTCTTAGTGTGGCTGATATCAAATGCAAATGAAACACTTACACAGCGCTCTTTGGCCTTTCTATACCGAATTACTTCAAATTCAATAAAAAAAATTATGTGCGACATATTTTTCTTACGGACCTACCTCGGTTATGTCAACTTCACTAGGCTGTGAAGCTGAGGTCGGTGTCTTCATGATTTGGACGGAACTCTGATAATTTCAACAGTTTTACTCTTAGAAGATACGATTCTCTGATACTGACCAGACTCCCCAGGAATATGTATGCTATGTTTCTAAAATATCTGCTGTCTTTTCACAGGCGTCTTTCATTCTCTCCGTCGTCCTGTCCGCAAGTTTGCTCTGTCCATCCGTGATCGTGACAACTGAGTGCTTTGTACTTTTTGGGAAAACAGGACATGAGTAGAAACGTTAGCTTGACAACAAAACTGTATATTTAATTCCATTGCACAAAATTTGGTGGTGCTGGTTGTATTGTTGGGAGGGAAAGCCAACGGAACTGTTTTGGGAGTGTTCTGCCCATTGCTTTAGACTGCAAACCCGTGAAGAAGTGGCGGTATTGCAGTTAAAATAAGATGTGACGAAATATCGCATAGTTCCTGGCATTTATTCTTGTGTCTTCGACTGATCATCAACTTTTGTCTTTGTGAGACACCACGCATAAGAGAGTGAACAGAGGAGATTAATCCTATCTTTGACACTGCTGGCCGCTGAATTACGGATAACAGAGATCACTGTGATAGACTGAGTAGTTAGCAGTGAGCCTCGGAATGTTGTGAATGTTTCATGTACAAGGAAGACTGTAACAAAGGTGTATCGCGTGACGGTCCATTAATAACTTAATTTCCAACTACTGGGTGAGTTTCCGAGCGTCTGCACTGAAGCTTTTGCTCTTAAAAGTTTTGTTCTTTTCTGTGGAAGTAGACGTTATGTTTGGACCAAAAGGGATTTCGAAGAGGTACTATACAAACAGGGTAAGTTATAATCGTGAGCGCGCTTCTTAAGAAGCTATAAAAAGCCATGCAGCGTACAATGTTAAAGTTGATCAGAGCCATCGACAGTTGGTTCTGGGTCTTTTTATTGCCCGGTTTCTTTGGCCATCGCTTCGAAGTTGTTTGCAAGTTTTTCTGTGCTGGGCTCTTCATGAAAGGCACGTTTATGGCGCATCAGAGTAGACAGCACCGTAAAAGTTGCTCCACACACTTCGCACACAAAATGTTTCTCATTTGTGTGCACAACCAAATGGTTGGAGATATCAGTAGCATATAAGAAGCGTTTTCCGCACGAGGGGCATACATGTTTTCGGAAGTTGCGCATTGTTTCTTCATCGGAATGTTGTAGCTTCTGGTGCCTCCTCATGGCCGAGGGATCGTTGAATTTCGCGTCACAGAGTTTGCAGTGATACCTTTTGATAATGTCGTGAATTGCCCGATGACGTTCAAGTTTTGACTTAAATTGAAAGGATTTATCGCACACTTTGCACTTGTACGGATTTTGTGTTGTTTTGCCAGATAACGCTTCCGATGGTAACGCCGAATCATCTTTGACACTGGACCGCGAAAACAATTCATCTTCCGACATTGTTACATCTGGTGACGCATGCATTACACTGTCAGCTATACCCCTTGATTTCTCATTATCATGATACGGTGGCACACGATTTTCCATCTTCAAGTCTGTAACGTGTGGATATAGAGATGCGTTGTCTGTATGAACATTTAATAAAATCAGGTGACACAAAAATTGCTGAGAACAAATTTGGATATAGCGTTGACGGGTTTGTTGTATTGAGGATGTGGAACACATACGATATAACTTGTAGTAAGCTTCCGCGTGTACATATATCATTATAAAATTATAAGGCATATTGATTCTGACGGGCCGGTTACTATGCATTTATGTTGTGAATGGATAAGCAAGCCAAACGAATGTGAAAATTCAAATCTATCTTAGAAATGGATCATGGTCAAACCTGACTAGTTATCCAAGTCTTACCTCACTTCTCCTGGGGTCAATTTTCTCAAACTGTGACCACCATCAAGGTGCACACTCCAACCCGCACTGAATAACGCTCATTACGGAGATTCTCAGGTGGACAGATTTCGTTTGATTGCAGTCTATAGAATTCGACAACCACCTACCTGGTTGTGATATTTTATTGGACGTAGGAGTTTAGGATTCAGAAACAACTCCAATGTTGTCAGCAGAACACAAGGAACCAATAATGCGGTTGGCGGAAGTAGTGATCTACGGACATGCCGAATTAGTCTTCGTAAATTAGAAAACTGAAGTAAACTGAAGTATAGCCGGAGATATAAATCCTATAGAATGCGGAAGCATCCCTGTAACTGGTGAACCTGACAACGAAACTCTGTGAAACTTGAAGGCCTATCGTCCTGCTAGTATTGATTAGTCAGGAATGGTTGGTCGTCAGATAAATGGCAGATTGGCCAGTGAAGTTCTTATGAACGAAGTAAGCTCAGAAGATGCTCCTGAGTTCACCCAAGATAGCAAGCAGATTAGCTTGCGACTATATTCGGCGCAGTTCTTCATGACCTGTGTGATGTAGACCAAAACAAAGGAAACCGTGGCCAGCTACGGCATGTCATGCGTGTATGACCTTGCTCTGGCTTTTTAACGGTACGGTAGTCATTCTGCTGTTGGGCTGAACTGTTCGGTCATTCTCGTTTGGTTGTTAAGGCGAGTGTTCCAGACATCGTACAGCTTAAAGCTGTGCTTTAAGGGTCACAGTAACCATTAGATAATAGTTGATAGGGTTATGCTATAGATGCTTACGTGTCACCAGTCCACTCATCAGATACTTGCAAATACTGGACTATAAAATGAACACGATGATAGCATTGAACATTTCACATTTTGCCTATCCTTCT
Organism: Clonorchis sinensis; assembly: GCA_003604175.2. Classification (NCBI taxonomy): domain Eukaryota; kingdom Metazoa; phylum Platyhelminthes; class Trematoda; order Opisthorchiida; family Opisthorchiidae; genus Clonorchis; species Clonorchis sinensis. Next base: position 24,848,936 of record CM030372.1, read on the forward strand.
ACTTTATTCCCTTGGGTTTAAGGGGTGCCCAGATGGATTCACGTGCTCCTCAGTTTAGCCTTCTTTCGGTCGTACTTCTTCCGCTCGAAGACTGAACGACCCACTCTTATGAGGCAGACAAATCCTGAAATGAATCCTAGTCAACCGCGTACATTTGTTCACGATTTCAGTACCACATCTTACCTCTGTGAGCATACGTCTTTCGGAGTGAGTTCCATCTATACAGATGTGTACTAATACTGGCTGACACTTAAAATCGATCCACTCCCAATAGGTATCACCTCTATTTGGGCTTTTAAACTTAGTCGACTGAACAGGTTGGAACTAGCAACAGAATATGTACACATGTGGTTTATCACCGGAATTGTGATCAAGCATGAATAGTGGGCTGCAGTTCGTTTCGAGATTAGACTGTCACACGTGACCATCGTAGTAGGTCACTTGAGTGATACGTAGAGTTAGATGTGACGTGCAATGTGACCTTCTGAAGGTGTTTTTGAAGAGTCAAGCTCGATTGAATCACGAAAAGTATTCAGTAGGTTTCAAGCGTTTGTGGCGCTACCTGACTGGGAAGTCCTGACTGGCGGGCCAGTTGATCGACACAACCAAGGTTTTCGGTCTTTATTGGGTCGTCGTTCGAGGCGTCGGGCTTACCACTGGCATCATTCAAGCGCGAAAACATTCGTCTATTCAGATGTGAAAATTCAGACGCATCCAGCTTGAGCTGGTCGAGTAATGGTAACACGCTCGCCTCACATGTCAGATGTGCGGAGTTCAAACCCCGGCACAGCCAATGATGCACATCGCTGAGGAGCTCTAATAAGAGCGAAATTCAAGTCCAGTGCATCCCCTCATTTGGTGTGTCAGGATAGGAGGATGATTGTTCGAACCGGTGTTGTGAGCCTTCATTCTACAAATCCCGCAGCCATCCACAACCAAATAACTAAAACACGCCAGCTCCACAGTTCATGCGAACGACAGACTGGACAGCTGTACCAGTAACTGTGGTCACCTGTTAGGCTGCTTAGGCAGTAGAATGACAGGACAGAAAAACTTTAACAGCCTTTCAGGCTTGGTACGCCAATGATACAGGGTCATTTGTTGTCTTCAGCTGGGAAGAGGAAACAGCAGAATGCAGTTTTGCCTGTTTATGACGGACTTCGTTTCTGAATTAATGAATGACCAAACGCAGCCACATGATATGGTTCGTCTGGTAGGCGTTATACTCATCATTTGTATCACTTCTTCATAGGCGCAGCAGTCTGGTTCTTTGGACCGCCAGGTAAGGTCTTTCCGACTCACTTTGCGTTTTGCCCCTCAGAAATGCTCACCTGCTGGTAACCAGTTAGTTTAAAGCCGGTCAGCGTAAACACGATCGCTGTGGCAGCTGGTGGACTTCACAGACCCAAACTATCCTGCCATCATCTTACAATGGTCTAGATGTCAGGTTAAAGCACCTCCACGTACCTGTTTTAGACTGCAGCCCTTTCTTTCCTACAACCACATTTGTTAGGAGCATCCAGTAGGGAAGTTTCTGCATGCATTGGTCCATGAAATTATGTTCCCTCCTGAGTCATGCCACAACAATTAAGCACTGTGGTGGTCATTCAGCATGCGTTCCTAGAGAATATTTCTTAGCCTAACTGTTGCCATCTGCCCACATGAGGTGTTGCATATGAAAACGGTAATGCGCCTAATAGTCACAGTTACATGGTCAGAGTTGCAGTGCCATATAAACGGGTGGAGGGAGCCACTGGCCTGTAGATTTGCAGTCACGTCTCCAGTTACAGTCTTTGGGTTCTACGTCCCTGTTCATCGAGTTTGCCGAAGGCTACACGGACAAGATAAGCAGATCTGACACGTTTAGTTTTGTGTATATTTTCTAAAAAACCTTTTCCAACCTTGATTTGCATGAGATTAATGAAGACTATCCACCTAAGGTCGATGCACGGTCATGCTGATGCCCTAACTGAACTGTACCTCATCATCACCATTGACAGTAAAGGCAGATGAGAACATTGCGGCTTCACTACCAAACAACCATGTCAATGTTTTGAATAAAAGTTCTTGGTGAAGAGGAAAATCCGAGATGCCTATACGTCAGCATTGGCCAAACAATCCAGATAGAAAACTGACAGAATGAAAGCCACTGACTTCATTGAGCCACCTTATCTTTCAGTGTCTCCAGCCAAGCATAAGAAGGGTCAGGTGGACCACATCTTTGAAGACAAGCAGCACTAACGGCACCCAAACTTTTCGTAACATCCTTCATTTTTTTCGTCCATGTCAAATTCTGTCCTGAACTGTACAACAGCAATCGCAAGCCTCTATGCTGGTCCGTGCCGTTTATCGGGCACACAAGCAAACAGTAAACAAGCGAAGCTTCCCGACAAACTGGCTTTCCACCCTGCATATTGGAAACGTCGTTCACGAAATCTGCGTTGAAAACAACACGTGCAACAACCCAGCAATATAGTCGTGGCCAGCTTAATAGGATGTTCTCACTTCTACACCATCTAAATGGGACACATTCCACGCATCGCAAATTCAGCTACTTTCTACAGGAACTTATTCGCATTAGCGAGCCGCCTAGGAGAGCTGTTTTCCATTTTGTATCCCCTCTGAATCATTGAGAAACTTTACCCATGGAGGCTAAAACCCCGGAATCGCTGTAATTCTTACAAATTTGCTGTGTGCAATTAAACATGTTCCTTATACCACCACTGGTGAATACTACGAAGAAACAGACTCAAGCCAGCAGCCGCTGCACTAAGCCTCCAGGCAACGAGTGTGCAACAATCCGAGTGATCTTTCTTGAAGTAGAACACACACTGTCGATAGTTGACCGTTTGGATTTCAGCACAAAAGTTCGACTAATTATTGCCAAACGACTGATGTCATTTCACCCCTGTGACACCATGTATGAAGTTCCCGACCAATCCAGGAAGGTAGATGCAAAGTATTTTCTTCGTTAACGCGAGCTAAAAGGAATCATTGCAAGTCTCCAGGTTTTGTTGCCCCTAACCGCATAAATGGTCAGCTTGAACTTCAGCTAGCGACTTCATATGAGCTGGGTGTAGAACAGCTGAAGTCAATCCGTGTAATCAATACCTCAGTCATAAGCTCGTGTTTAACTTAATTTTACCTAGAGAAGAATGAAAGGCGCTAAAATATTTGCGGAAGAATGAGCAAGTTTATCACCTAAACCAGATAAAGACGAATAAATCATCTTGATGGACAAGTCTGATCACGTTGATAAGAAGCATAAAATCTTATCAGACGAATGTAACCTTAAGAGAATGGTGAGACGCAGGTAACCAAATTCTTGCGAGTCCTTATGCAGTTAAAAAGCGCTGGTGTCAATACTTCCATTCTTGTGCTTTGGTCAAATGGTCCTCCAGCCTGGTAAAATCAATCGAGAGATGTAGCATCAAATCCTAAAGAATACTTCTAAGGTTTTCAATCAAACTAGAGGCCTGAAGGTCGATAAATGTGCTGTATTTTCCAGGGATGTCGTGTCGTCATCTACGGAAGTAGCACTAACGGAAATGATAGAATAGGTCTGTGACTCGACAGAGATATTGGCATCTTTATCCCAAATCTTTGCATATAAAATGTTCCGTTCATTTTCAGTTCATTCTACAGATATTCTCATGAGCAAACCATAAACTGCATAGTAGATGGGGCCTATTGGACAGCTTTCCCTGTATAGTCGAACTTGAAGGATATATTCTTACTAGCTAACGATAACATCAGTAAAAGGGACATGTTCAACAGTTTTGGTTCAGTTCACACCAGTGTCAAATTTATTCTTAAAACAGAACGAAAAATCTAGTCGTAATTATTCGATGATACTGTTCAAAAGAAGACCGGTCAGACCATTTGGGGTAGAATTCACGGAAAGCAAACCTGGGACATATCAAGAAACTCCCTTTGATAGCTTGTATGGTTGCAGCAGAAACGTAACTTAATTAAGTGTTCGACTGAGAGAGCGATGAGGATGTGTTCCTCTCGCTGTTCACTGAATTTTTTATTAGATGTGATTTCGGAGAAAGGATATCGTGGACGATTCATGCTAAAGAAAAAAGCGTGTTTAGGTAACATTACCATTCACAGGTGACTGGGTTGCTGAATTAACCAGCATTAAACTGACACAACATACATGACCGCTAATCTGCGCTTCAATTCCACTATGGGTTTTCATTCGGAAACCAGACTACCAAGTTGTACCACTAGCTTCTGTACCCACTAATTTAATTGCTTTTGCCGAGACTCATACTCTGGCAATGCGACGAGGCGTTTACTGAGCAGAACGCGCGAATGTTATCACGTGTCCCTGAGCGATGGTTGGAGGAACCCTATCTCCGGTGCAAATGCACTGCATTTTGACGAAAGCAATCCTGTCAGACAAACAGCAAGCCTTCGAAATCACGCACCGGGAATTTTCCAACTGATGACGACTGATGCAATCCAGACTATTATGGATCGCAGACGGTTTAAATCCGGCTGCATGACCCGCGAGTCTGCGTTCAAAAGAAACTGGTTTCAACTAGAGCTGGCCTGTGAAAACTTGAGTTCCAGAGACCTGTCTGAAGTTGATGTCACTCGTGTCTCCATAATTCAAACCCACTTTTGAGGAATACTTACCCGTAAATTTCATGCAATCTTTGCACATAATTACTGAGTAGTCTCGTAAAAATTTCCGACGTATTAGACGAGACGGATAACTTCTCATTAGCAGCAACTTACCACAAAAAATTGTATTATCCAAAAGTCGTAAAAATTCTTTCAATGAAATAAGGTCTTTCGCTGAATGCAATCCCGAATTTGTGTTCAACTAATAGGTCTCAATGCACCCAGCAAACACATTTCTAAGTTTTGAAGCAGATTGCATTGGTCTGAGTCTGACAAACTCAGATTGTTACTGACTGATACTCAGTCTATATTATATTATCTTAATATACTTTTGTTCTGTCCGTAAACCAAACCATACCAATGCATTAGCATACAGTGAAAAATCAGTAGAAAAACGCGGCTTAAAAATCTAACCGTCGCCCCTTATAAGCCGTCCTCTCATTCGGTTCGAATGTGGTCTCTCTCACTGTTGTCCTTTAGTACTCGCGTTTAGTCGATTTTCAACCGGTCTGTTGATCTTACTTCTTTATCCATCATCTTCTTCAGTGAGGCAGAAACCTGGTTTTATTGCACGTCATCCGAAAACTTTAATCCTCGGTCACCGGTGCCGCATGCACTCATCTTGAACCAGGTGTGTATCTAATTCTTGTGAAGAGCAAACATATGTCCAAGGCGTCTACTTTGTCTTACTTGCCATACCATCCTGTAAAATATAGTGGTTGCGAGCAAGCTTACTTACAGTGCCCTGCGTAGGCCGGATCAACCAGGCTTCCATACCACCGTAAATAACTTCCGATACTGGGTCTGAGTTTGAGATAGTTCTTGAAGAAATATGTGATGTTAAGTTATACGAAGTCATACATATGGATCGCCATGGCAAGCTAATTATGGATATGCGTCTAGTTGTTTTGTCGCAATTGATTCAACTTTTCATTGAAATCCTACATCAGTGAACCTAGTTGCCCGCGTGAGTTATGTTTTTCAATACACGAATTCGATCAACATTTGCCATCCGGCTGCTTGGAGCCTTGTTCTATGGCCGAACAGTTGAGTTCAAACTTGTGTCCGGGAGCTCGCAGATTCGAGACATTCCGGAGTTTTGTGAGATATGCGCTGTTGATGAGTTCCATCAAGGATAAAACAACTGTACAGTGTTTGTCGGTTTCTCCACCGAAATTCTCAAAACTCCTCACACTACCAACAACCTTGTTCTAAGTTTGTAGCTGCTGCCACTGTCTCAAACCCCACCGCATACTCTCTCAAACGCCCTGTCACTCCATTCCTGTTCAACCGAATCAGCTGCAGCTTTAATATTCAGTTATAGAGTTTGCGGTGGCACGATTCTGAATAGATGTGTGGTTGTGTACATTTGCTATCGGGTGGAGCATGAACTGTACTATTCCAGCGACCGGATACGACATTTGTACCAGGTAAAGTAGTACAAGTTATTTTATGTATGTACCCTTAAAGTTGCACCGCAACACTTAATCTCATTCAGATAAACTATTTCGTAATTGATAAACCGTCCCCTTTTTTGGAAAGTCTATTATGACATGTAATTAAAAAATGCTGCAAAACCGTGGAAAAGTTGTTACCGTGCATGAGAGAGCCAACAGCAGAGTGTATCGGACTATAGGAGGCAGGCCAATAAACAGTAGTCAAAACGTGTGAAAATCATTTTGAACCCGAAAGTTGACTTGTGCACTTGTCTGGATCATTGTATTGCAATCCAGTTCATTGTGAGTGGAAGTGTGTAGTGGATGAAAGTGCGTAAACGTCATGTCTGCTTGGGTTGGTGTAGAATGAGCAGACCCATACATGCACACCACCAACGCACTTTCACTCACAGCGCACTGATGCTATCAACTCGACTCGTGACGTTTGCAACCAGTGTGCAGCCCAGTGGACAAATCCACGGCTATCAGAACATCCTGAGTTCCAACCTCCTACCCAGTAATTAGGAACTGTTTTATTTCTAGTTATTTTCCAGTTGGAAAGGAATAAACCCCAGTCAGCAGGCAATATAAATTCAAAAGATGAATGATCATACACTTTTGTCATGCTGAGTGTTGATTTTTCTTCCACTTTACATAGCCTGTAGAATTTGAATGTAAAAATGTAAAAATGTAAAAATTCTTCTCGTTACCCATTATTTCACCTATCACTCACATGACATGTTTCACTAGTCTAAACTAGCAAAGTTGTTTAAGGAACAGTGGTCTGATTTCGACAAATACACTCATACGGGAGACTCAAATGAAACTCTCGTTCATGATGTTCTTCAGCTGAATGTGCTGCACAAAGGCCGCCTCAAATTGTTATTATTCATGTATTTCTTTCATGCCCAGAGTTGACAGATATGTGAATCAGTTACACAGACTTAAGAAACTCACCAGCAGGTGCGTGGTACTCCAGAAGGTTCTCCAAGAGCCCTACTGCATTGAGTTAAAAGCACACGATTGTTAATGTCGCAGGTAATACATACAAAAACAAAATGTCAATAGAATTTGAATAAAGGCACCTTACCGAGCGGTGGTGCAGGCGCCCACACTGTATACAATTTTCTTCCATAGAGAAATTTTTGCAACCCCTCAAGGTTTCGCCAGTGGAAAATGAGAATTTTGTACTGAAACCACCTCCAGATAAAAAATATTTTACTCAAAAGCCGTTTAGCAGCATTGAAAGCGTTCTTTCCAAATCAAAGCAAAGCGCATAGATTAGGACCGTAAGTTAATCTGTTACCCACTGTTTCACACTAGTAACGACTGTTTATTATTGTTGATTATTTGCATGCTGTACACGACATCGGTACACATTCACTCGAATTCAGGAAATCTATGGGACATCATTATAGGACATCTATCCGCGGCTTAGCTGGTGTACGGTGGTCTGTCTCGAAACTTTTTCAAGTATAAAAACACTATGGTGTTACACATTTTATCGGTGTTCTCCCTAAGTTCATGTATAAAGACTTATATCCTGGGTCGTTGTGCGACAGCAGTCCAGCGCGCGCAGTTATGTTTATGCATTAACGCACATCAATAAGCCTTCCAGTGAACCTCGTGCTCTGTTTCATATGTAGCATATTTCTATCCAGGTGACAAACCGGATGCTTTCTTGTAATTAGGACGGCTTCTCAAACTTAATTCCAAGCCAACTCTTTTGGTCCCGCATCGCGGTAAAAGCTTTTCTGCAGAGTAGCTTATTTAGGGGGCCACTATATTTCAGTGACGTTACCAGATTTAAAGTGTTGCTAACTGAATCTAGAGGTTGACTGATCGCATGGTGAGCCTCCTCGATTACTAAGACAATTGATGCTGGGCCCAAAACATGGTCCGTCAATTGGAATAAAAATAATGAAGTAGTGGCAAAATTAGCAAACTTAGCTCGAGTCACTGGTTTCTACACTAAGTGACCTGGACTTTCAGTCAAGATCAATTTAATTGTTCAGTTATACAGCATCAACCGACGTTCAGGTGTGGCTTGTGTACAGTTGCCCGTTCAGAGAATATTCCAGTCAGTCCTGCAGAATTTGTTTCGTTTGGAGATCAAACTCGCTGCAATTTAGTTATTAGCTCCTGAAGACTATCTAAAATTCTAACCAGATGCCCCATAGCTTCAGACGTTCTTTTATGAGAGCGTCCCTGCTCAGCTTGGTTTCTCCAGAAGAGCAAAATCTACGCTCTCAAAATGTGCGCAGTTACATCCTCTTTCCAGCGACCGGCCATCAGTTTTACAATTGAGTGAGGCATGTTTGTAAGTTTTCAATGATGTGTGCCAAAGTGAAGCGTTTGAAATATGCTGACGCATAAGAAAGCTGTCCCATAACAAAGAAACGATGTTTAGAATGGACTTGCTCAGAAGTGCCCAATTTCGCCTGGTCTTTTCCGGTGACCACGAAAAAGAGAGTGAGCAGAAGCTACTCGACGTAAGCTCACTTTTAGGAAAACCAGGGCAGTTAGTGAAGTGCGTACATTATGTCATAATCCAAAGAATCCCAGTTTTCAAACTATCCCGCTCCTTGTTGTCAGGGGAATTGGGACATGCATCAAAGTATACCGAACGAAACTCACGAAGTCGGACTGAATTGGTCTTAGTGGAAGGTAGTCTATTTCGGAGAAAAACACCACATAATCCTCCGTAGGGTTGGTTATAATGGTTGATTTTAAGGACATCTCATTAGTGACATTGGTTTATGAGCAATCGTGGGTACATATTTTTTCGAAAGATAAAAGAGAGGTAACATGTCTGTGCAAGCAACTTAAACATACTCACAGTGTTTGTGGCCATTAGCAACGACACCATAAATCAACCGAACCATAAGAACCAGGTTAATACGGAGCATTTTCAGTGAGATTTTTGTAGGTTTGATTGTATTGCCGTATTTTACGGAAAACGGATGATACTGCCAGCCAATTAGGTCATCCTATGCTTTTCGGCCAATCATCTTAAGGGCATCTTTTATTATGCCGTCCAGTCACACTTATTTTAATTTCTACCATTTGATCACTAGCTTGTGTTTCCTGGAGAAGGAAACGATCCAAGTACCCAGTAATCCTGAACCTTGCTGGATTTAAAGGGGGGACCGTGTTTGCTAAGCGGGTTTTGAAAATTGTAACGGTGCTAATTTATTTAGATTTACATATGTGTGAGGCTATCAGTTCTGAATGATCACGGGTCAGTCTGTAGGTCATCAAGGGATGCTCCAGAGTGTTGTATTTGCGCACCCGTATCAATTTCTACAATCGGATGGATATGACCTTGATAGTAAGCACCACAAATCACAGAAAATCTTGTTTATTATTTGACAGCATTGCCATCAGAACCGTTCAGCTAAAATGCCAACAAATTAAAACCGGTCTTCCACTTCCACGGGTAAGGTGCACAACGTTCACGGATTCCACAGAATAACTGACTTTTATGCAGCAGGTTCATGAATGGATGCAGGAAAAACTTCTTCAAGGATCATGATAAATTATCCTTTAATCGCTTATAACTGGTTCGGACTTAAAATCTACGCTGCCACAAGGACCGCTCTGGTTTTCTTTGAAGTCACCAAGTTCCGTCTGAATAACGAGCAAACTTCAGTACCTTTCTTCTCAGTGGCTACTGATCCTGACAGGATTTTTCCCGACTGGGCGCTTTTCTTCTGGATTGGGCGGACGCTATGAGCTAAGATATTCTGCATTCGTTTCGGCTGAGTCTGCAACGTCTTGATTCAGGGCAATGTGATATCCTGATCACATTGAGCATGACAGTGAGAACAACGAGGTTTCGAGATGAGTCCATCTGGAGCATTTTCCTCCGACACAATGTGACCAATCAATAAAACCGAAGCAGTCTCAGAGCGACCCTTGAGTCCTTCTGAGTGCAAATGAGATTCCTAAAACGATTAATCAATATGACATTAGGGAACTTCAACCTCTTTGGCGGCCTGCTTCGGGATAGGACCCACGAACGTTCAGTTGAGTTCAGCTCAGTGACTTATGTTGGTTAGATGTCCAGCGACCCACAGTTTGACTGCATTCGGCCAGCAGTGATTAAGGTCTGCTAACGTGATACGAAGTCTTTTAAGCATGTGCTCCCTTGTTCACACCATTTTGACTTAATTGAAACAATCACCTAGTCCAAGTTTGCCCGTTCTCACGCTGTCCCTGAAGCGGCAAAGTACTGTTGACACCATCTAATTTTGAGAAAATTTATATCTGTATTCCCGGATATATTCGTCGAACATGGGACTGTGATTAGAAAACTCATGAGAAAACTGGTTTCCTTTCGAATTCTGAATACCTAATCGCTCTGACTGTTGTATGGTTTTAATGCTGATCGCCTTAGGTATAACTGCTTGCTGTTGTTTTCTACTTGTCGGATGTATTGTTCCCGATGTCGCACATTTTCGGAACAAAAAGCCACAGAACTGCACAACACAAGAGTAACAACCTCTTTTGACGAGGTTAGTCTAAACTTTGACTAGGAAGTCAATGCCTGCTTTAGCTATATAACTACTTGTATCTCAGCAAACTAAGGCAACAATAGAGTGCTTGGAATGCTCAACTTATGTAAACTAATTTATTAAACTGTCTGCTTCGGGTGCTGTCTCTTAATAAGCATCAATTTATTCTAACTGTAGGTTTTAGCTTTGGAAACATACTGTAAGATCGACGGTTTCATTCAGTACCTATTTCATGGAGGAATGCGTTGTGTCCCCTTCATTCAACACAATGGTGTACAAGTGTATTGGTTAGTGGTCAGCACTTGAAATTACCATGCCGCCTCCATATCTTAGGAGTCCTGGGCCAAATTCTGTTGGGATAGTATTAAAAAGACTCAGCGCCAAGTAATGTGTAATATGCATTTTTAATTTTTTTTCGCTCAAAACAAAGCGTAGTGGAACAAATTGCTGTAATCCGACGTTTCACTTGCCGTGGTCAACCTTTTTCAAGGATTTCTACGATTAATTGAATATGAGTCAAACGCAGCGTCATTTGGGCCCGCCATCATGTATGTTGATTGGTGTTTTCCTGATTCCAAATGGCACTCAGACGCAACCAATGTGTGGGTGTGTTAGCTTCGTTTGCGTGTACGTGTGATTGTGTGTGTACTTTGATTAGGATATGCCTCCGTTTGTTGTTTTGCTGTTTGTGATGCGTCACTTTTTGAGAGCCCCATTTGAAGTCTGGCTACTACGCCGATCCTTACACGCACAATGCTCTTATCTGCAAAGCCTTTGCGAGTGAAATAAAACTTTTTTACGCCAAACTGTTGCAGTTTGTTGTATGTATGCTTAAGCCAAAAATCACCATATTCTATTTGTCTTCATTTGTTTTAATTAATCTCCTCCAAATTCTTCGCGCGCCTTCGGCTTCGAACTTGCTGTACTTTCAGAAGTGGCTTCACATATGTTTGTTGAGAAATTGAGGACTCCATCCTTTTCATCCTTCACGACGTTTAAGAAGGCGTTAAATGAATACATGAAGGGTAACTATGTGGTATTTGTGCGTTCACCCAGTAATCGAGACACCAACGCTGTTTTACGTTACCAATGGGTGTACTACAAATGCAGCCGCCTGCCTGGAAGACAAAAGAAAAGTCGAGGAATCCTAAGAAGCTAGTAAGCTGAACGTGTTTCCTAATAACGAACAGTATGCGAAGTACTGGCTATCCAGTGCGTTTTGTCTAAAGGGGCAGGGAACCATCTCTCGGTCACCTATGTGTTGGTTCATTTCTTCAATCCTTATTTTGTACAACGGTATTCCCAGTTTTTGTTATTCCGCCTTTGCGCCTATACCAACTTTCTTGTTTTTGACCTGAACGTAACCGTAGTTATTTTTATTATTGTATTTAGAGTACCGCATTTGTAGATAAACCTCCATTTGAACGCTTTGGCGCGTAACTCAACGTGGTCCAACAGATTGCTGGAAACAATCTATAATATGGAACACAACCATGAGGTTTCTAAGTTCTTGTACAGTCGGCTTCCGGTAAATTAATGGCTAACCAAGGGGAGTTGAGCACCTGCAGTGCCCTGCTGAATTATGGAACGCCGTCGTGTGAAGTGCAGCAGTTTGTGGTCGATGGATTTAGCAAGGTCCTAACCACTCAGGACATGCACACCTAGTGCCGCAAGTAGGTTGAGTAGGTGACATAGTTGGGTTTTATTGTGGCAGATAATATGCCTTTGGTCTTGGCAAAATTTTGGTAGACCGGACGTGCTTGTACTGCAGTCAAGGGAAGGTCACTACAGCCACTTATGTTTCTCCAGATGGCAGAAGATGGCGCTATTCCGACGCTTCCCGGATGCAGTAAATGCCGATGGGATACACGCGACAAACCGTTTTGGGTAAGTTTTTTAAAGCACTAATATCTAGCCTGTAGATTCTCCTTCCTGATCACAGATGGCATGGGTGACGGACGTCCGGTTATTTATGCCTTCGTGGAAAGCGAACAGTTTGCTTTCATGCCTAAGCTGTTCGGCTTATTTAAGGAAAGGATGGGCGAAGAGTACCCCGTGAAAACTTTTGTGATGGACAAGTTGGCGACACTAATGCGGACAGCGAGATTACTGTTCAGCTGCGACGTCATATTGTGCTAATTCCATGTTCGAAAAGCTATCAGGAAGCACATATGTATCACGTAACATCCATGTACTTTTGGTCACAGACATCTGCGAATGGCCAGCACACATTCCACCTGGACAATGCCATACATACATCATACTATTAGCATACAGATCCGGCAAGATCTGCAACTACTGTGCCGCATTGACTCTCTTACCTTACGGTCCACTCGTTGTACAATCCGGGATGGTCTACACTGGTATTGTGATCAACAACCGCCTGGATGATGCAAACGGCCGCCTGAAGTACCGGGTACACCACTCAAACACTGGAGCACGCCACACAGGTGTCCGGGCACGCCGTGTGGCTCATGCGGGAAAAGGAGATACATACGTCATATCACATGTACCGACCGGAAATCCTAGAGGACGATGGCTACGTTTTGAACGTTGTTGATGTTGACCTGGACTGAAGCACAGATTCCCAGAACAGTGCGCTCCAGAAGTCTGTATGCATCCGTATTTTCGGCTCTAAGGAGGGGCTAATCGATAGCCGTGAGTTAATGTCTTACTACTTAAACTAACGCGGTAGAACGCAGCTAGAGTAAAGGGAGTAAAGAGTAAAGAGTAAAGTCTGACTCATACAAAGCCCATCACCTCCATAGAGCTCGTCTATTAATTAATCCTCATGCATTTCACGTAAGTCTCGTATTTCTTGAGACCTTATAGGCAATAGGCACAAAGTTATAGGACATCACGCAATGCGAATCAGGCATCGAAAATCGCGTTGTGTAAACAAGCCTTTACGAGATTGTCGCCGCTGAAGGGTCACTTTAGGGTAGGTGCCGCTCCCAGTTTCTCAGCCGCCTGCCTCATAATGAGATTTCGATAACCTAACCCACATATTACTGTCATTTCGAGACGTCAGTAGCTCAGTGAACACTGCATACCATGAAGGCCATACATTTCCCGGCAGGACATGTATACTAATCAATATATATACGCACTAGCGGCGGATCAACTAAATCGACCGTTTCTTTTCAGTTATCACTGAACGGAACCGTGAATGCTAAAGTCAGCTAAACTCTCTGACCTGTGGTAAACGTGGTTTACAAATAGTTGACTGCGGCTGTTTGGGCTTAGGCAACGCCATTAACTTTCGTCCGTTAGTAAGGTCTCGATCCAGAGAACTTTTTCCTGACAATAAGATGCCTATTTGTTCTGCCTATGTCACTTACTTCGCAGCTTTATGTGAACTCATGCTCAGTACGTTTGCCTTTGTTAACTGATGCTAGTAGCAATCTTTGAGTTACGTTTTGAAGTCAGAGCAGCATCGTATGTCCTTTTAGCGCTTACACTAGAGGCTCAATTGTCCAAACAGTTAACTCAGCTAATTTGACGGAGAGTCCTACGAGTACAGTTTTTTTAATACAATGCCACAGTTAGACAGTTTTTGCCTCCTTTTAGTATATCGTTTGGTGAACTGCTTAGGATACCCACTTCCCCCTTAGAGTATTTTGAGCAGCTCTGGTTAAGTTTCAAGTGAACCTAATAAACAGCACCGATATGCTCCCAAGAACAGCGTTTTCACGCCATTATCTTTCTATTCAAAAGATTTGAAGTGTAATTTGTCCAAGCAAGCGTTTTATAGACGTGTTGTTTAGGCAATAGGGTCTACTGTGGAGAATTATGTCTATATAGGGAAGGCAGTTATCAGGTTCTTCTTCACAGGTTAATGTGAGATCCGAATGAATACCACCGAAACGCTGGATTAAAATTCCATGGCTAGTGCCTTACCACTGAAAATGACCAGCGTGTCATCTACATGTTGCTTGCAATAAACAGCCTTCATATGAAGTTGTTTTACTGTCTCTCTATCCCAAAAATGCCTTCAGTGGAGGTTCCATGGCCACTCCACTCCATCAGTAGGATAAATTTCGGAACTTGCATCTGACATTTAAAATCCGCGGCATTAGCAAGCACTTTTGAATCTTCACGGGAATGGCAAGTTGAGCATTCTCTAAGATAATCAAATCAGCCAAAAGGTCATTGCTTCTAAGGAAAGGAACATTACAAACAGCGACTAATCATCTACAGAGAACAGCTATTTGTCTTTCATATTTACGGCTTTCAACAGTCCACCGGAGTCTAGCTATAGCTGTCCATTTTGCGAATAACAGATGTCGTTGCGTCCAAGCTATTGCATTCAATGCATAGCTCCCTTCCCGATCCCCCTACCTAACAATCCAATGCCAGACCTGCATGTACGCGCCAATTTATCAGCTCCCACCTGCAATATGCAGCTACCTACCGTACCTCCCCAAATCACCGATGGATGAAATTGCGGAAGCTAAAACCACTGTACGACAAGTGCGCGGTTCTTACAGCCGAAAGTGATAATGATTTACTCGGGGTATGGGGACATGACTGGGTAGTTTGCATATGCTGTTCACTTCCAAATATATGGTTTTTGAAACATTTTATACACACGTTAAGAGAATAGTAAAGTTTTCGATCGAAATAATAAACGAACATTGTTGTACTGGAATGTCTGGAATCTCTTGGTCTACTTAGACCAAATGTATAAATGGGATTTTGGGCCCAACATCTAAAGGAAGGCATATTCACGGGATTGCTATCTTTAAGCATCGTGCCACGCGTGCATACATGTTTGCAAAAACTGTTGGAAGTACCCTACAGCATACCGTGGAGCATGTGTAACAAACCAGTTTGTGCATAACCACCAATACCTTGGTGGGCCATCTATGCTACCAACTAAAATTCTCCTCACTAACAATAGCAAGTATCGATCTAAACTTTCTTTCGTGTGCAGAAGCTATGTTTAAAGCGAAATTCAGAAGGGATGTGGGTGAAAAATAAGCAAGAAGTAGCGGCGTTACCACTACCGTAAAATATATCAGCTTCCAAGCTATACTAAATGTCCTACGGGACCACCCTGGTCCGCTGTGCCTCTTCAAGTACAGTCGAGAGAACTGTGACTTCGGGAGCAAGAAAACTGGTCGTGATTTTTTCATCCATTCTCCCCCAATTAGTTTTCAGCACGTAAAACAAACAGTTGAAGTTGAAACCGCATAGATAACAAATCTTTTGATGCACATCAAATGCAGTCATACCATTCCGGCTACTTTACTGAATTTAACTAAGTAGTTGTTCGAAACAGCCAACTACTGCGTGCGCCACCATGGAATTGCGAAACGATGTTTTTGTCACATATCTGCCACAGTTGGCGAGCACTAGCATTCGATAATAATGATGATGATGACAATGCTGCTCACGATAATTGGCGTTCAAAACCACGTTGCCCTTCGCCGTATTCTTCACCAAGCAATCAAGTTCCCTGTAAAAACAGTACAATCGGAAAAAGTTTAACCGTTATCAACTAAATCCTTCGACTAGAACCTAACTAAACGCGGTCAACACAAGTCAATACTTTTAAAGACATCGAGTTAAAATGCTCCACGTCTTGATTAAAGTTTTCAGGTGATATTAGGTAACTATTGTCAAATAATGGGCTGGGAAATCATACTTGGTGATCCGAACAATGATAAACAATAGAACCGTGAAATTATTCCATTCAAGGTACATCCCGGAAAAAGTATCTGGGTCAAAAAGATTATTGAAGTTATTCAGCAGTTTGTCTCGTTTTAAAGTTCGTTGTAGGACTTGACTGTCTGTGCAACTAGGGTCTGCGGTCTCTTAACTGGGATGCAACCGGAAAATAAGCACCTAGTCAATTTTTATGCACGCTCGATAGAATAGCAATCTGCGGTTTAGTTTTTTTCTGTTAACGGGCGTTGTTCGGTTGTTTTTTTATTTTAAGCAAACTGACGTCTGGTTAGCATCAGCAGCAAACAACCAATCCGATTAGTACGAATAACATCCTGCCTTCCGGACACTGCTAAATGAATTTTGGGGACTTGTGACATAGGGAGACAATCGGTCCTGGAAATAAATGCACATGGCAAGATGGGCAGTGTGGATTTACTTTATTGGCGGCGTAGCGTGCCTTAAGTTGCACAGCCTGCACTCAACATTTCCCTGACCCACACACAGAAGCCAATGGTGCAGAAAAGATACAGTGTGCATCAAACTACCGGGAAGTCTCTGTGGATGGTGTAGACCGCAAGATTGATACAAATAAAAGTGCGGCTGCAGAGGGCTCAGTCTCTTAGTGGGTTCTGTTGTAATTTAAATAATGAGAAAAAAATACTAAAATTGGGATTCGATTCGGCCAGCGACGTCATTTGAAGGGGATAAGTGCGGACAGTACCAATATACGGTCACAGTATCAATTCATTCGTTGTGCATTGCTGATCTGACATGGAGTGAAATGATGCACCCAAAACGTCACTGATGAACAAGGTCATCAGCGATAGACATATATATGCGAAGAAAACGTTGCGAAATGTAAATTCGTCGGTTTAGTAGGGGTTCTCCATGAATCACGCAGGTAAGTGAAGGAATTATAGTCCCATTGAAGAAATCACCTGAGTTGAAATGAAAAGGTGATAAAACTCCGAGGAATTCACATAAATGGTCAAACCGGTTATATTTTCTGGCGGTTCATTTGTGGTTCACCGATGTTCTGGATCGTTCAACAGCTGTTCAGTTGGGAAATAAACCGAAGAAGATTAAATTCACGGAAACACATATTGAGTATTTATTTCTGCCTCAAACCAAGAGGCGGATTAGGGACAACCTAAGTCCTCTTACAAAGTAAGGATAAGGATAACCATTCTAAAGGTCTGATCATCGTACATTTTCCTATGAGCTTCATGGGAGAATGGAATTTGGGTCAGCAAATGGACAGTGTACACATCCTGTAATATTCCCTATTTTATTTGCCCCAACAGGTGAGATGCATCTGCTTTAACATGTGAGAATTTGTATGCCTGAAATGATAGAAAATGGGGCCCAATCGTTTTAGTCATAAACGATGAAGTATTATCTAGTCTAGCCAACAGCCTTGTGATCTTTGAAGTCATGGATGTCTTACATTGGAGTTAGGTTCCCCGAAAGCCCCTTATGGAGTCAATTTCTCTAGGTAATTCCAGGCATTTTCCAGGAACACCTAATTATTTAAAGTTAGGTGAAGTTAATTACGATGGATTTTATGCAGGCTTAGGAAATCGGAGAGAAGCATTTATTAATAGCTATGTTAGTGGTTATTAATAGATGTCAATGGATAGTAATCGATAGTAATAGCCCACTCAACCACCTTGGAATAAAGTCACTTCATGGTTTTCACACACACAAAACACATTGTTGCGAAGAAAAGCCTGAAGCAACCGGATTAGACAGAAGGATTGCAATGCACTGCAGGGGCTGTCATCGACCTGTTACGTAATTCAAGTAAATGTGCCTAAAATTTTGTGCATGCGTAACTCTCGGGTTGAAGTAATATGTTTTCGTCAATGTCGGTCATTCCGCAAGCAGCTAACACAGTCAAAGGAAATCAGAATGTGTGAAAAGTGAAACCCAAATTTGGCGTCATACGTAATCCACTTGAAGGTAATGTAACTACATATTCATGAACATTAAGGTGATACACATGATGATACCATGAGACTGACATGATGAATGGGATCAAAAACGTATTCAGAAACTCCGTAAGGATCTGGAGGACTCTGGAGGACTTGACACGTCTGCTGCACAATAAACGCGATTGCGGCTCTCTCAGTAGAACTAGCGAATAATTATGTCAACACTCTCATCATCCGTATATCCTAAGTCACCGGATAATCATGGAATGCAATTTACTAAAACACTTGATATTTTATAAAGATTCTCAACAACGACATGAGGATTCTCATTTTCCGCAACGAAATTATTCCAGAAACCCGGACAAGCACCACCAAATTAAACAAAACGTCAAAATCATACGCTATATGTGAAAATCTCCGGTGGCCCAATTGGCCATATTCTCCTAGTATGCTCAGTGTGTCCTCCATGAAACCTATAGTCAGTAGTTTGAGGAAAAAGAAACAACAAACATGGGTCAAGTGAACATACAGTTGACGGAAACTCGGAGACTGTGCCTACCTGAGGAGCCACAACGAGGGCAAAACCGCTCGTGGGCTGTCGGAAAGTTTCCAGCAAACTTGCGAATAGTTTCCCTCCTGAAAACCTACTGCGATATCTCGAATATCGTACCAACAGAAGCATGAGACGGCCTATATGCAACACATTCAGTTGTGGCGTTCTCAAGAGTCTTTCATTATAGAGAAATCCAGTTGGAGAGATCTGGAAACTTTCTTATAGATTTTCTTCCAAATATATATGATACTAGCTGTAAACAGTCATCAATCCATGCAGCAGTCTGCCGCTGCTTTGTTTGTTTATAGGCTTCATTTTTGCCTTAAAACTTAATGGACCTTGTCTTGTGAATCTTTCGTGTCAAGGGCGAAGCTTTGGTCAGTTCTTCGTTCTCCAAACTTTTCTGCTACATAATAAACTAGTTTCATTTAGTGCTCTGTACTAATTTTTCTGTTGTGCCAGAGAAACTCCAAAAAGGACATCATAGCGCGAATCACTGCTTGTTCAGATGTTCCGTCCATCGCAAGCTTGCACAAGAATACAAGGCCCCGATTTCGGTATGTGTTGTTATGGCGGTGACTGGGAGAAATTGATTTCAGCATAGTCTCATTCTGCGCTTATACATTTTGATCCTGAACTGAAAAGCATCAAGTGCGTTCACCAACTTCCTTCAACAGCCAAGTTCATCAACCGTGTTGACCTCATTCTTCGAATCACGAGACTAAATAGAGTTTACTGCCGCATTGTATTATTCGTATTTGGTGCTTCCTATCTACCTCGCAGATGTAACAATAACTTACGTCTGAATCATAGAAGAAACATTCGAATGGCACCGCACAAGAATACGCCTAGCTGTATATTTAGAAAACTTTGAGCGGAGAGTTCATCAAGACTGTCCACTTCGAAAGGCTAACATGACTAGTAATGTATGGTAGGTGTAAAAGTTCAATTCCAAGGTATACAGTAGCAAGTAGGAGATGAGGAATTTCTCATACAGTAAAGTGAATTCATCTTCGCTTTTTTGGCTACTGTTTGGGTGAATTTCAACTCGACTGAATGTGAATTCAGTGTTGAAACCGTGGTTTCACGGTGCACACTGTTCGCTATCTCTGAATAACCAGGTGGTGGTATTTTCTATTGTCTTTCCTAAAGAATTTTTCTTGAGAGGATGAGATACGTATTCACTCAATTTTTCGGGATTAAGAGAAGATTACTCTGGTTAGGTTTCATTACGCGATGCATCATACTTACAAATAGATGTCAAAACGGAACCAAAAGTTCCGCACTGAACAAGTGCATTATTTTTAAGCGTATAACAATTCGTCACACCACGGGTCGCAAATGATCCGGTACACCGCAAAAGGCGACATGTTCTGCAGGTCCTGTAGGGATTAAGTGTTGATGCTTCTCGAACTGCTTCTAAATGCAATACTGTCTTCATAAGTACACCGCAGCAACTGACATGTTGCACTGTTTTGTTCCCGTGCAGTTACGTGAAACGTGCCATAGGTTCTATAAGCCGCAGCTCAGATGCTTCGCAAAGGTGTAGGCGTCTTATTCTTGACCACTTTCCTTATGCATATCCGATTTCTTCCTACTAAGTCCTTATATTCCCGTTTTCTTCCTACTGTTTAATAAGGTTTTCTTTCCTTATGGTTTTATGGCAGTTAGGCACCGGTATGTGCCACTGAATTGTCGCTGTCAGTGGTGGTGCAGTGATGAGGATATCACTTTGGAGGGCCCGGGAAACCTAACGAAGCGCCGCTATCCAGGGTGGCATGGAAAACATGGTACGCAGCAGGAATTATAAAGGCGGTCTAAACAAGATGCACGCCGTGCGGAGGACCAGCAAACCTGATATCTTTGAGGACTGTAATGCAATAATTGCGAAAGTACCGAAGTCTGAACCACATGAACCAGCTATGCAAATGAACATTACATCTTCTGGAATGGCTTGTGCAATCTTACTATCCCTACTAATATGACTTAGGTGAGTCAGCTACTGATGTTTTGCGTGCCAATCCTCCTAAACTGCTGACCCATGCTTGTGATCCGCATTGATGGCAACTTCCCATGCTTGTGAGCGTCCTTCATTAGGTCACCAGAGGCCCATTTTAGGCTCCATCTTCATGAATGGCGGCCTGCGCAGAATAGTAACATCTTTTTCAGTTTGACGCCACATCCTTGGCTTGCTTAGTCATTATGTACCAAAATCTACACTTTTTTTATATATATTTAAGCTTTAATGACTCTTCACGGGTCTTAACCATTTCGTCCTAAAATGTTGCACTGTACAAAGGGGGCCTCTACAAGAACTCTAATTTTGTGGGACAGCCCGCAGCTTAGTGTTTCATTAAGGCTTCCATAAGCTGTATCCATAAGTGTTTGATAACTAACTGCTTCACCAAGGTCTTTCTACCAGATCGTTCGACAATTGTTTGTTGTCCTTTACACAGCAGAGAGCTACTGAATTAACTAATGATTATTTTTTCATGGTTTAATAAAGAAACTTTGACGCTTGATTATTGTTGATATACAATTATTGTTCAGTGTCTCTGCATTTGAAAGCACTCCGTTGGTGGAGACACCTATATTCGGTTAACAGCTATCTTGGTCGTATGTGACTATCACACCCACGGAAAATTGGGGACTTCCAAAATTATACCACTGTTCAATCCAGATGAACACGATAATAACTGAAGAGCTGTGGAAGTGTCGTTGTGGTTTATGCTCGCACTGATGGTGCTGCCCACACACAAAAGTATATCAATAACGCAAACATGTGTTGTAAAATGAAGACATCGTATGCGCAAGAATACTGGGAGTACACGATAATTCTAAAGGGACAACTTTAAGCTGATCAGGGTCACGCTGCGCGAATACAGGTCAGAATGACCATACCACAATGTACAAGGCACTCTCTATTTAGCAGCTGCATCCAAATGATTATGAACACTCGGTCGAATTATACGCGTTGATTGACTCACCGTCACAGGACCATTCATATCGAACCATTAAACTCAGCTTAACCTGCCACTGCAACGAGGACCATATGACAACTTACTACTGTGTTCGGTGCACTGTTTCTGA
The DNA here is from genome assembly GCA_003604175.2 of Clonorchis sinensis. Lineage (NCBI taxonomy): Eukaryota > Metazoa > Platyhelminthes > Trematoda > Opisthorchiida > Opisthorchiidae > Clonorchis > Clonorchis sinensis. The sequence goes on from CM030372.1 coordinate 24,870,774, forward strand.
TGTGACGCTTTATTTGTACACACCTTCGTGCTCTCGCGCCGTATGGTAGTGAAACCCGGGATTAATTTATTTATGCCATGCAATTTTTGAAATGATGGAACTCAAACCCTGGAAATAACAACCATTACGGCCAAAAAGCAGAGCTGATTATTTAAATGGTATAGCATACTAATCCTAATGTTCCTGAGAACTTTTCGAGCCCTTCGATTCCCTCACTAGCACCAATATAACGTCCAAATGAGTGAGATTCATTAGTTGAAAGACTGATTGCTTCGCCAATATGCTTTATTGATCTATCATTAAAACCCCCTCAATTCAGCATGCTTTTCATCTGACAGGCTTGGATGGCGGCCTTTAGTTCCTCAATCACGTAGATGTATCCACTTCTGGAAAAATAAAATAATCCATTTCACCCGCCGAGGGCCAACGTAGGACTTGTGAAAGAGGGGCGCTGTTCAAGAACTTGATCCAAGGTCGATGAATCATCTGACCGAGGCAAAACCCAGTTTGATTCTTACGAGTTAGTCTCTCCCGATAAGAGATCACCCTGAGCAAAATAATTCCGAAGCGCGCCTTGGACACCACGGCTACCAGGCAGGTGCCAGGATGTTCTCGCAGGTATCAAGGACGTTAGTAGTGTAATTGGGCCGACTTCCATCTCGCTCTCGTCCAGATGCTGGCTGCGCAATTCTGGTGATGCGCAGGCCACTGCAGCTGGATATACCAGGATACCTATTGTCTTAAACCATGGAGCAGGAGCGCCTTTACTTGATTGGGCACCCATTGATAGTCGCCCCTGGTGGGGGGGTTATTTGTGAAAGAATTTCGAAAAAGTGAGGTCCATCGATCACTGTTTATTGTCTCTGCTTACGTCCCGACGGACTGTAGCTCAGCATCTGCCAAGGACAGTTTCTAAGACACCCCAAGTTTTCTTTCAAAACAGGTTTTAAGCTCACACGTCTTTGTGTTTGTCGGTGATACGCACGCTGAAGTAGGTGGACTATAAGCTGCTGATACGACGACCCAATTGGGCGGTCGTCTTAAGTTGGACACGAAGTGCACGGACAACAGAGTGCACCTGCTGCAGATATGTGGCGGTCACAGATTGTTCCTTTGCAGTACCGATTTCCGAAAGAGCGGAAATCTCTTGACAACTTGTTGTCCACCAAAAGACCAGCTTCCAATCCAAATAGGCCCCATTGTCACCAGTTACAGGCAGCGAGGCTAGATCACTACCTGCATGAAGTCTGCATCATCATTATCATCATCATTATCATTATCATTATCATTATCGACAACATGACATCGTTGTTCAACAATGATGTTTCGGTGTCGTAAAAACATGATTTGTTTGAAAGCCTCATTGCGGAGAAGAGAATAGGAGTGAACGCGGAGTGACTCAACCGTAGCTTACTACAATCATTCCGAGGTGCCTACATTTCCAGACACTCATTCCGGCAATCTGGATAGAAACTAAAAACAAGAACGCCAATAACATCGATTAGAAGCCATAACTTGCAGCGTTCCCAACCAGACGCAGTGAAGATTACGCGGTCCTGGAAGGCGAGTAGCACCGGCACCGCCCAAACGTTTCGTGATCTCTTTCATACTCCTCTGCAAGCTCCAGAGTTGGCCACCTCTCTGCTTTCGCCACTATGAATGGGGCACGGAGAACGGCACCCTCTTCGGCAGACGGTGATTCAGCATAAGCAACACATGGCCTAACCAACGGAGCTTTTGGTACCGGACCCACTCTTCAATGGCAGTCCCCGTTGCACAAACGAGAACTCGCTAATTGTCTCTAATTGTCTCGTTACAGATTCGTCGACACCAACCCAGAACAGCTATGGTTCTGAGAAAACGATTGTCGAACACCTGAAGACGTCTCAGTCCCGCTGCTCAAACAGGCCAAGTCTCACAGCCCTACAGCGAAACACCCCGCACGGTAGCCTGATACACACGTCCCTTGAGATTCAGCGATACACCACTTTGACGCCTTAGGTGTATCAAATTAGAAAACACGACCCGAGTCTTGCAGTTTCGTGCACTGACCTCATCCGGCACACTACAGTGGGAGCTAATACGACTTCCAAGATACGTAAAACGCTCCACACTTTCGGGTACATATTTCTGGATCGTAAGTGTCGTGTTCAGTGACTGCACGTCCAGGAGCATGAACTTACACTTTGTGGGTGCAAAGTGCATACCAAAGATTGGGATGAATTCGGTCAGTTGATCCTGCACCTTCTTGAAAACGATAATGAGATAGTCTGCATATTCCAGATCGACAAGATTTCCATCAGAGATTATTTAAACATCTATGTTTCGAAGAACTTCCAGCGTTCGCCTCGTTATCTCACCGATTACAAAACTGAGTATGAATAAAGAGATTGGGCGCCCTTGGCAGACACCAACTTTATGCTTTTGGAGAGCTTTTGGAGAGCTCTCTGTATATTCTCACACGCCCGGAAGTCTGAGAATACAAATAACTTATTATATCACAAACATTCGGAGCATTCCTTGTTGGACAAGCAAGGAGATCGGTTAACTGAGTCGAATGCCCCTTCAAAATCCAGGAATACTAAAATTGTGGATCGTTTGTACGTATGGCGTTGTTCTAGCACCTAACGGGGGGTGAAGATTTTGTCAACGTAACCCCCACCAGGCCAGTATCTCACTTGCTGCTCTCGAGTCAGTGTTTAACGTGCCACCATAAGGTGACGAAGCACAAGTGACGCCGGCAGTCTCGTTACGACCTGGGTCAAGCTGATCCTCTGTGGTTACCATGACGACTCCATTCCGTGAAAATGCGCATTATCGCCGACTCTTCCAAGTTGTCTGGAACGACCTCATTTTCCAAATGCAGGCAAAAAGATCAGGCGAGCACCGACTGTTGACTTCATCCACATCTTTGATCAAGGCGTTTGGGGGGTCATTAGGATCAGAACCTCGGTGGCGCTTGGGAGAACATATGCAGTCATATACCTTCGAGGCTGTACGGGCATCCACGTGCACCGCCCAGAGTTCTAAGTTAGCTGTGGGCTGCAGATGAATGGTAGCTGGTGGTCACAGTAATTGTTGTTCGAAGCATTCGGTCCAAAAGTTTAGGCGTTCTTTGTTCGAGATTATCGTTCTATCCTGATACTTGATGGTTTCACTCTCACGTCTTTTCGGGTAACGGACGCACGGATCAAATGAAGCAATCTTCGGGAATTACCGGCTTTTCTGGCCTCTTCTATTTCCTTAGATTTTTATGTCCATCGGACTTCACGGTCGGTTTGAACACTCACTTTTGCTTGACCTTTGATGATTCGTCGGGCAGAATTGTTTTCTGGACCGGCTGAGATATTTCTCCGAGATTTAAACTGCGCTAATTTTTGGTATGATATGCAGCGCGTGAGTGGGCCTGGTAGCGCCACAATACAAACAAAACTTTGCAGAGGTGGCAATCTCGTCCCAGTATGAATTCACATCTTGTGGAGAATTTCGAAGATACTCTAGAAGAAAATGCTGATAAATTCGTCTAACACCCGGATCTCCCAGTCTCTTAGCTGCCAGGCAATTTTTTGCACCTTACGCGGCCCTGGAAAATGAAGAAAGAAGCGACTCCGGACGAGCGCTGGTCAGAATCCACAAATGTGTTAAAAAACGACCGGCAGTCAGCTATTGGTCCGCGCCATCGGTAAATGATGACAATGTGATCGAGTTGAGTCCATGGCCGGCACGGCGTTGGAGGACGCCATGTGACCAGAAATGGAAGGTGCAATAAATTCTGGGATCGCCTGCAGGCTATTCCACTTTGTTTGACTAAGCCCAGTAAGCTTCTGGTCAGAGAAAATTTCAGTGACAAAAAGAGCTCCGGCATACCCAGTAGAGAAGGACTGGAATGTTAGGTACTTCGAACAACAATTCAGTTGGCCACCTGTTTCCTCGGGCAATCGGCTGAAAGTTGGAATGTAACTGTACAACACTTTTCAATCTCAAAAGTATCGGAATTTGGACTTTTAATCAAGCTTTGTAGTGCTTTGGTCCCGACCACCCTCCTCTTGCCTTGTTCTGGGACGGTGATGAGTTCCTTGGACAGTGCCTGTCTAACCTATTTTCGTATATCTGGGAGGAGGAGACCGACGCAGAAAAATGTGGTGAGTCTTTAATAGTGCCCATCTTTTAAAAGAGTAATCACAGGACCTTCGGCGTGACCCCAGTTCTAACACAGTTTTTGGCGTCACTGATTCTTTGTTGTCTTGCGGTGATACACGAAGCTTTGACCGGTGAGAATCACGCGGGATGTCCGCTTGGTAGAGGCTGCGTTCTTCATATCTTCACACTCAGTCAGGAGTTAGAGTAACGCCATGTGTACAAACTTGTTGTACCTTAACTTCGAATGTGCGCTTGCTTCTGCCACACACTCATCGGAGAATGCTCTAGAGGTCTTTGAACATAATCCGATCCTTTTGTTTCTATATATCTTACCTTTGAGAGTGTATGATGAGCTACCTAAAAGCCTCCTTCCAAGGAAGACTCTCCTTTCGCTCTTGTTTAACATCATCGTTGATGAGCTACTAAGGCAAACGCTGGAAGGCGTTCAAACCCCTGTGTTCAAATTGCTCCTGGTGAGGACTTTGTCATCCTGAAGTAAGCAAATAATGGCCTGATATTTTAAGACAGAGACGAAATTGAATAAACTGACTACCATCTTCTATCTTTTGACATGCGTCTTGCACCCTCAGAGTATTTCAGAGCTTGCAGTCTTTGAATAAGTTTCTTGAACTTCTAGGAAAATCACTGGATGCGTTAAAAAAGATATCACCGGGTCTTAAGGGCCACATGTGCCAGGCTCTGGTAAGGCTGTATTGTTGTATTGTGGTTGCGATATATGGCCTATGCAAACAGATTGTGTGCAGCGTCTTCAGCTTTCTGACCACCGGAGTCAAAGAATTGTTGCAGCTGCCCAATGAGGTAAACGAATGTAATAAGATAAGTGGAAAGCGGGTATTGTGGTGCGCATCAGGTGCTCGAGTCGTGGAAAAAATTCATCACTATCAACTGCACTGGCTCGAAAATATGTTACGCATGCCGAACAATCGCCCACCCAAGCGAGTGCTGTTCTCCGAGCCTCCTTCAGAATAACGCAAGCTGCGAGGCGGACAATGTTTAACGTAGCAGAATGTTGTGAGAGAAATGACAAAAAGTCTAGGTGTAGTTGGTTTGGTCCGACCTCCACAGTGGGTTCCCCGTCACCCCATATTCTTGCCTGGAGATATCACACGAAATGGCGGCTGATCGAGTCAGTGAGGTTGGTGCTTTCAAGTTCTTTCCAGACTGTGGGATTAAGCACCTGAACGTGTAAGCACCTCAGAATGCTTGGGATAGGCCAGCACCAGGTCCTTCTATCTTTCTACTTCTCCCTTTAGGGCTTTGAGTATAGTTAAGTAAGCTTTGTTGTTGTACAGTAGTGATGCATTACTGTCAACGCCAATCTTGCTTTCTCTGACGATAATAATGTTTGTGAAATCTTCTTGCATCATCATATTTGCAAGTTGCTGGCAATAATTTTCTGGCCGCAATAAGATTTGCCGTTCTCAAAGTATCCAGTGTTTGTTTGATCGAGTTCATAGCGTAGACACAGTTATAAAAACAGAGAGCATAGTATCTTCGAATCGCTTTGTTTCAGAAGGGCTTGGTAGTTTCCTATACTACCGATTGTCTGCCAAGCACTTCTGAAACGATAACTTCTCAGTCGGTTCCAAACTTTTCCAACTGATTAAAATGAACCTCCAATAAATTTAAGGATCTTTTCTACATTGCAGCTTTTGAAGTCAGTATTCTGTGTCAAATTTTGCATTTTTCAGACATTGTTATATTTTTCGATTGATTGAACCACGTTTATGAAATCCCAATGAAATCATGCATTGCAAACCTCTTGGAATGAACCCAGGTTTCTCATACTTTACTCTTTGGATGTCTGGTGATCCTAATGCAATGGCTCCTGTCATTTACGGTCTGGGAATCGTGCTCAGTCCCAGAGCTGAATGTACTTTGCTGGACTGGATTACAGTATTGTTTGGTCCACTGGAGCAACCAAGATCTATTCATCTTGAGCCAGTAGATGGCGTTTATTTTTTTTGTTGCCGTACGCTGTGACGGACGGCAGCTCTGAAGTCCAGAAGTGCAGGTTTTGCCGAAATTTGTTGAGACCGCTTTGGCCAGCAAGAAGCACATGTATGTTGGTTCCGGTAGGTAACATGAATGCCCACGTCGGTCGACTGAGTCCGGAGGAAGCCCCTTTTGGGGGCCGATTCGGAGTTGCATCTACCTCAAAGACAACTGAGATCGACGTCTTCGATCATATGGTGAAGCTCACCTATTTTTAACTAGCACAGACGTTTAGCATAAGCACTTACGACGTGTGACTTAGCCACCGCCAACCTCAAGCTAGACTCATGGTCATTTGGAGCGTATGGCAAGTAGCTACTGGTGGAGTACGCCACTGGATTCCGATCATGGCAGTGTGTATCCATTCGAAGAATGCACCCATTTGCATACAGATTTGGTTTTCACGAGAGTCTCGCCTAAACCCTAGCTGAATCTCCCTGTTACGATGTTCTTCTTCAACTAAATGTGCTGCACCAGGCTGCCTCATATTTCTGTTAGTACGATATTCGACATATTTCAATAGGTCGCATATACGTAACACACTAACCATATGGTTGTTGACAACCCATAACCGGTTTCGCACTTCTTGGGGCGCCAAAAGGTAAACGCGATCCATTTTACCACCTGCAAGGCGTCTCTGTGGCTCAGCGAAACCAGGTAAAACTGGTTGAGGGGCCCGAAGATCTTGACAGGAACAACGGTTATTTTTATGACTACTGGACAAAGGTTGAAGAGTCCATTCTCACAGCCTTTGGCGCTCTCTAAATGAGGTTGCGAGCACCCCTCAATGAACACTGGATCTCGTCACAGTCAGCAGCTATACAAGCATCAGATGACTATAACCAGACACGCAAATCATTAATAGACCAAAAAATGAAGAGCATAATGATTGACAGAGACCGCTGGCTAATATCAAAAGCCCAAGAAATGGAGCGAAGATTTATAGCAGAAAACAACAGCATCCCGTTCCGGCTTACCTGATTAAGTCGTTTGAGGAGGACAGGTGATAGTGGACAGATCTTCAAAGTCCAAAAAAACGTCGTCTTGAACAATGGGCAGAACACTCGGAAGAACGATTCAGCCTACCCCGATCAGCTAAACCTCCTGGAAAGACCAAATGAACCCGAATGAAACGTCAATATTAGCTCACTGTCGGCAATGGAAGTCCAGCGTGCAATTTCATTTCTGCAGCGTAACAGGGCACTTGGTGCAGCTGGTTTGTATCCTGTGCACTTCAAAGATGATGAGTCCTGCATGGCTACCCCGACGGATTTACTACAAAGTTTCTGATGAGAAAAAAATAAACCGTTAGAGCGAAGCATCTCGACAACCTTTCCCATATGCAAGGATGATTTGAAAACCTGTGGGGCATATGTTCGGTGTTCCCTGGGGTTATCTTGTGAAGGTTGATCCATCAATGAGAGGGTCAAACTCGCGACAGTCAAGCTAGGTTTCGTCACATATGGTTGCATCGATTATATATTACCTCTGTTAGAGAGGCAGAGCTGCAGCAATGCTTTAGAAGATTAAAAATGATCGTTTTCTTGATCTTGAATCTGCTTTTGCCCCCGTTGTTTGCCAGAAACTCCAACATGGTCTTCTACATTTTTCTTCTACATTTTCCTCTGATAAGAATCTGTACGCCTACATCAGTAGGCGCATACGTGTCTGGGTCAACTTCACCTGAGTTCACAATATTTCGTGATGTCTCTAACTTCGTAATCGATGTGCTGCTTGGATTTTCTCCACCTATTTCTAAAAATTCGAGGATCCCAAGGAGTTCGCTCGTGGACACTGAATACTCCGATGTTATTGCTGTCCTCAGAGCCTTTGATAATGCAAACCCTTTTATTTAAAAAATTTGCTGCACGGTTCAGCAAGCACTTCTAACCCGTACGGTGTAAAGTGCTATTGAAATAATGGGATTTATTGAACCAAAGCATCAAGCTTGTAGATTACCCTATCAATGTGGTAGATGACTTCATCCTTCTGGGTATTTGTGGAACCGACTTGACACCAGCTGGACTATCAAGGGCAGAGTCTACGATGCCGAAATCTAATTTGTCCTAGTTTCTGGCTCCTGCGTGACCATTGGTGTTTTCTGAAGCGTTGCGCAAATCTCTTGAGAATACCATAACAGCACTACTGAGGTGCGTCAGATGGTCTTTTGGAAAGTCCACCCTCCCACGACAGGCTTGCTAGCCATACTCCATAGCTGAGGCTGCTTGGCCCAAGTGTTTTGTTTGCCAGAGAACCATCGGCCTTGTAGAGCTCTGTGCCCCCAACCTTGTAGTGGATGGAGACGACTGAGAGGCGGTCAGTTCATGACTTAGCATCGAAGCATGAATACTTTGAACCGCCTTGGTATCTGGCGTCTTCCAGGATGGAGACCGCAGGACGGTATTAATGGCTCTGGTAGATATGGCTGTATCACGCAGCCAGTGGCGGTGTTGCGTCAAAGTTTTTGCCTTCACTGAGTACGTCTCACTTTCAGCCATACCGAACAGGCAGACTATTAGTCATCAATGGCTTGAACGCGTGGCTTTCTCCCTCATTCCCCTTATCCTCGTTGGACGAAGCTGTGGTAGTTTCAGCGCACGGTTTGTGAGTTGAAAAAAACTGAACTTAGCCGGATATCTGTCATTTATTTGTTGAGTTGGTTGATTTGGGTTTGCTGAAAGTTAGCGAATGAAATTTCTCGGACATCCATTCATCTGACGAACTTTGTACAGGCGTTTGTTCCCTTTGATGTTTGCCTGCGTGATATTAGAGCGAGTTGTAATTATTTTAAATAGTATCCGGACAGCTTTGTTTGTGGCTGTTCGGATGGTTGCTGTGGTAGCTTGGGATTTGGCCTGTGCACGTTGCCTTTCTGTAGACCTCTGTTTTCGGCCGTACGCTCGGCAATCTTGCAATACTAACAGGCGGTGATGTAAACTTTCCAACATTTTCTCCCACGGTCAAAAATTTGCTAGTCAAACGGATTGTTCAGTGCATTTCAATCCGTTTGATGAAGCACTCTTATTCAAGTGAAGAATCTATATTTTGGTATTTATACCTGATAGTACAGTGGATTCCTATTTCGATATTGAGATTTCTGCTATAATTCCTGAAACTGGTAATCCTATTGGCGGTGATAGTATTTTTCATAATACTCTGAAGTGAACTCTAAATATGTAATCTGGCCTAAAGTGAGCTGTTCAGAGAGGCTTTTTCCCCATAGATCCATTTGGTGCGCTCCGTTGTCCAACAGTTCAACGACAGTCCTCTTGACCGAGTAATGTCCAAATATGTGAACGGTAAACCCAAATCGAATGAGGCCAGAGTGCATATGCCCACGCCTATTCAGACGTGGTAGTTCAGGCGCGTCCTGTGTGCGCTGACGAAGAAGTGTTTACACGCTGGCCGCCCATGTTAGCTATCCGGAGTTCCAACCCTGAGGTGGCCAAGGATACATACTGCTGACGAGCTCTAATGAGAGCAAATCTCAAGTCAAGTACCATTTCCTCTGCTATGGATCCAGCAAAATAATTGTGCCGGGACATTAGGAGGATTCTTTAAACTGGATTGAGATGTGAAACTGAATCCAAAAAATCCAACGCCTACAATCAAAGCTTATTATCGGAAGAAAGTACTTGACCATTCCAATGGAAGCAGTTGTGAGCAGCTATCCACAGAAGAGGCAAGCAAAATACGCAATAAAGTCAAGCGACAGAACCTTTCTTACATTCTGGTGGGTACAAAAGCTCGCTTACTCTGCGAAGCTCTAAATAAATCCCAAGGATAAACAAAATATCACGTTTTACTGCCTTTTAAAAACGCTATGATGGGGCCCTGTTGCTTGCAGCTGTGGACTACACTGCTGATACAGTGCGCATTCTCAAATTTTCTCAACTAACGGAGGTTTACCCGCTTTACCTGGTTGTTTGATTAAACCTAACGATCGAAAATGTCCTGTTGAACTGTATGTAGCAGTGCAAATAAGTTTGATCGTAGTGCGGCTTATCAACCGTGTGCTAAAATCCTTCATCGCTGAAGGCAAAACGCTTCTGTTGGCATACTGACAAGTATGGTGAGGATTAGTACCACACAGATTTCATCAACCGCTGGAAAATGAGTGTTGGTTTGAATTCTCGGTCTCCGCCTCCAGTGGTCTCCAAGATAGCCTGCTTTATATGAAAAACCAGACCTCAGTATAAAAGCACGTAACAAGAGCTGAAGTCAGCACGGCTTGCATGTTGCGGCTAACCGACAAATCAACTTCACCACTGTGAACGTCACAATGCAGTTGACTCTCAAGTGTCAACTTAGGATTTCTTCGGGAATTTTCCTATGTTTTTACCACCAACGAGTAGATTTGTTCATCCCGCATTTGACTAGTTGCGATTACATCACTCAGTTTAAATTATGCGACAAATGTGAAAACAATCGAGTGATCAGATAGCTTTTTTGGTGCAAACAGGACGAACCATTTCAATGAGCCCTTTATCGAGTAGTTTGGTTTAACATGACCAACGGATGAATTTCTGAGTATGAAAAACACGGAGTCCACCCATCCGTTGTCAGCTTAACAAATCAGCGGCCAAAGAATGGCCTCACATCAGTATTTGACCGCATTCCACACCTTGGGACTAAACACCTATCTGTCGGCCTCGCGGCCTCGCTGTTGCCTGTTGCCTTACTGAAGCTCAACAGGCCCAGTTAACTAAAGCGGATAACAGCTAAGACACCGTTTGGCCTTTTTGGTTTCCTCCGTGTACGTCTGCGTAAAGTACGCTACTCAAACCTTTCAGTGTTTCATACGAGACGTTTGCTGCGACTCAGATGTCGTCTATTCATATGTAGCAGGCACGCTGGTCGCCAGTCTTTCAATGGACGAATTTCGCCAAAATATAAGCTTACTGTTTGCTTGTCCTAGCCAGCGGGATTTTAAAGACAGTCTTGATAGATTTGAAACCGGAAAGATTTCTCTGTGGGTCACCAAACATCGGCTTTCACCAGCGGGAATAGAAGCTCTACCGTCAGTGATCCAGGTAGTTGTTGACGGACCGGCAACAAGTCTCTTTACTATCCTTTGCAGGCTTCGCGATTTCGTCAAATACTATCGACTGGCTATGCAACTGAGCTGCCAGCTACAAAATACAGGCCTTTGTGGGGCATAACTGAAGCTTTTTCACTGAGTGCAAATCAAGCCTTTAGAAGTCTGGACGATGCCATCTTTAACGTAGCCGTATTACGCCGTCGCCATCCTGAGATACCGTTGTTTACTTACCACTGACGCCTCCGTCAGCTGCAGAAACAACGTTGAACAAATTGCTCGTGACGATTGGGGTATTTGGCGCTCATTTCAAACGTTTATTATCGGGTAAGACTGGTTACCTGCTTCCAACAACTACCTACTATGGCACTTGGCACTCTAGTCCTGATAAAAGACAGAGCTTTCATACTTTTTTTACCCGCAGTATGCCAGTCATTTGTTCTACGTGTTGCTTGCCGACTGGAGTTTACCGGGAAAGTCAGGGTATATAGACTATCTCGGCGAATCCTCCCATTTGCAAACAAATTTGGTTCTGATAGAAGACCCAACTGAATTCGGCTAAACATTTCGACTGTGGTGGTTCGCAATGATGGTCAGATAACTCGAATATCGTAAAAACTGAGTTACGACGTCATCCGATGCAGCACATTCAGTTGAACTGGATCATCATAAGCGAGAAATTTAGCTCGAGTCAGTTGAGTCACCTAGAAAACCCAAATTAGTGTGCAAATAAGTATTTGTCGAATGTCGTCAAATTCGGGTTCAATCAGAATGTAAGGTTGACGGGAACTCGGGAATTGCACCTATCTGAAGAGCCCCAAGAAAAGGGAAATCGGTCGATGGCTGTCAAGTAATTTTCAGCAAACTTATGAGTAGTGTGCTAGGTCAAAACATGCAGACTACATTATGCGGTCTGCGGTTGGTATATCACATGTCTCATTTTTATCGTCCAAGTTTGCTGGTTCTCTCGTTTGTGTTCTTACCGTGACGGGTCAAAAATTGCTCGATTAAGAAGTCAGAGCTAAAGCCCAAACCTTTACCTTCAGCCTAGCGAAACCACACCCAGATACTTCATTTAGCACCCAGGACGTTCGATAGTGTCACATGATATAACATGCGCAAGTGGTTCATCGTAGGACATGCCTAACCCCGTGAATCTGGCATCCTTTTGTAGAGTAATTTTTGACGCAATTTGCGGCCTATCTTGCCCTGTGATACGTGCTCACCAGCCATTTCGTATCTCCTAAAATGAATACGAATTTTCAAACAACATTTTCAAGTTACATCACCGGTTCCTTTGGACAGTTTGCGAAAGCGAATAAACATTCTCATCACTCTCATGTCACATATAAAGCGTATCATCTAACACTTAGGTAAGCGTTTTTTGAGTAACCGGGTATCATAACACCACCAAATATTCCTTCCAATACGACCACACACTCTGGCTCATTTCGGTTGTTTGGCCATGATCATCACAGACAGTAGGCCCACGCTTCGAAATGGCCTTTTGAAGCTCAGTGAATATCGGAATTTTAGGCCATTTTATTTGTTGCAACCAAGCAGCCAACGAACTGATTGAAAGCTCTCATCGACAAATTAAGATAGCACCCCACGCAGACTTTAACACCTGTAATTCCAATTTCAGCACGAAGCCTCCAAGTGTTTCTTTCGCTGAGTCAATGGATGGAGGCTGACAAGTGTCTGTGACGCCAAGCATTTTCTCACTATGGCAGCTAATTTGAGTGATTGCGGCAACGAAAACCGATAGAACCCAAGGCGTTCAACACGTGCCAAGGATCAGAACGCGTTATTTGTAACTCTTAAAAGAGGTTTTATCGGTAAAAATGTTGCCGCTGCAAATGACTGGCTTGGACAAGTGCCTTTGTGGTCCAAAAGTTGCTGAGCGACATGAACCATCACACTCACAGATTAACTGATTTTCATCCACCGAGATTATGGCCTTTTAGGCCCTAGGAAGGAACTGGTGTGATCGCAAAGTCTGACGGCCCACATGAGTAGTTGAGTATTTTGAGATCTTATCAATTAAGTCTTTTGAAAGACTAAGTGATAATTCTTTTTTTCTCCCCGCTAAAGTTTGTACGTTACCCTGATCCTTAATCAATGTCCATTCAGAATTGGCAGTTGCTGCACTTCGTACTCAAGGTTTTAACTTCACCTACGGTATGACTTCCGGTTTTCTCGCTGGCTACTCAGATTAAAGCTTGGAACCTTCAATGCTTCTGCACTTAAAATAAACGCACTCCCTGAGGTCATGGCACGAGTAATTTATGGCACTCTAAATCTAGACTGACACACTAGCATATTCACCAATTACATGCCAAATTACGCAAACGAGTTGGCAGTTAACATGCATTCCTATCACATCATCTCTCACATCTAAGCCTTGGGTTCACATCAGGTTAATGAATCCTTTCATTCTTCCTCGTCTCCTCACTTTCAGTTAACCTTCTGCCTTTCCACATTTTCATCGCGTCATTCACGTAATATGATTTGCAGGCCCATCGACTCTTGTCCAAAACAACCGTACAGTCCTCCCTATTCCTGCACTACTGAAGCTTATCTCACTTACATACGAGAGTGAAATGCCCAATCGTAAATTCCACAAAAAACGAATCACCCGGTGCACCAATGGCATAAAAGACTAGAGCAGTCTCGTTACTGCACTATCGAACCTCCCAAAACTTTACCCTCAACCCATCCACTAAGTCTGATTTCTCTCACTAGAACACGTGGTTTTACTTTGGAAGATTATCTTACCTAAAAGGTTTGCGGAACACCGACTTGTAAAATCGGGTTCCCCGTTTCAGTGGTTATGGCGCACTTATCAGCATTTCTAGATGTACTCCGCATCTAGATGTACTCCAGTGTCAGCTGTGATCGAGATATCTGTGGAATCAAGCAAAAGGAATCAGGCAACAACGTCTGACGGTCCAATTGCAGTGGACACGCGATGAACTAATGCTACGAAGTTTTGTGGTGCCTTCATGATGCTCCTGCGTTTAAAGCTACACGCTGGCGTTTGCATCAAGACCCACATTCCTAATTCGCATCCTCCAATACTTCGAATTGTGGACAAACTCGAAAACCGAAATGATGCTGCCAGCCGAGCCCCTCAAACCGTAAATGCGGGTGGCTCACCGAGTTTATCTTTAGCAGGAATAGCTGTATGCCTACAAATACCAACGGACAAGTAGCTTTCAACCAATTTATGTCTATCCTTGACTCAAAGCTGGTCACCCATTAGAAGCAGGGTGTACATCCACGGTTTGAGCGACACCTTCCAGACCGCATGTCCTCTCTCAACTTCGTTTTGTTGTTTGGCAGTGTACGGCAAACCAAAGAAATACAATATGTTTGTGAAGTTACTGAGTAGAGTGACGAAGATATTGGCATTTCCGCCGCGGGCCCAAATGCATTTATAATACTTTGAACACAATATGCACGACTTAGCTTTACTATTGAAATACACTGACAGAAAGGAGTTGTGACGGAAACTATTTGAAGATCTCCTCTCAGTAGGCCTGATTTTGACGATTTATTAGTACTTGATACTGATACCACTAACCCGGACGACGTTTCGAACAATTTCACTTCAGTTTACACGAACTCCAAGATTACCGTTATACCCAAATTAAACGGATGACAAAATCTCTTGGTTTCAGCATTCTAAATTAGGCTGACGCGATCCTACAACGCAGCCTGCACGAAAAACTTAGATAGACCAACAAATTGACTCTAATAACCTTGGTGCGATAAAATCTGCACTTAATTACAAGCTTACCCAAGAAGGCAACAGAAATAAGTTTTTTCTAGCGGCCTACGAGAAGGGTTAAAATACTTGAAGCAGCAATTTTGTGGAACGGATATCCGAAACGGTTCGTGTTCAAAATAAATGCGTATGTGAGGCTGAGTACTAAACAACACTTAGTTGAGAAAAAGCGTTGTATTCGAAGGATTGCTGAATTTGATACAAGAATCTGGGACAATCTATTGATATGATGTGTATGACCGTTGATATACACTCGAGCTTCATAGGTTTCATAGGTTTCATATGAAAACCTTCCGTTAGCTTCTGTGAGTGCTCATTCGTACACTCTGTGTTGGCCACGAGGCAAAGCGTTTGCGGGACAGAATATCCGAAATTAATCCCTTTTCCCTGACCGGTTACTGGAAGAGACCTAGCTTTCGCCTGACCGAAACCCATCACAGCATAGACGAAATGTACGCCTTCCAACTGCTATACTGATTGTCGCTGGTGCGATCAAGACTACTGTCGGCCGGGAGTCCGTTACGGTATTGCAGCTCTGCTCACAAATACCTTTTCAATAATCCAGAGCGTGAGCTGACCGGCATGTGCTTCCCTTCCGCAAACTTGTTTGACACTATATGTTGACATTATATGTGTGACATTATATAGATGTAATACGCTACTCATAGGGTTGCTAAAATCACTTCGACAGCCCATTTTACCCATCTTGGGGCTGGCTTATCAGGTAGACCCAGTCCCCGAGTTTCCAAATTGCACGAAATTTGATTTGTACACTCATCTGCATACCGATTTGGTTTTGACGGTAGACTTACCTGGAACTGAGCTATATCTCTCGCTTATGATGTTCTTGGTTGACATTAACCGGGTGCGGTCGACTCTGTTAACCTAATAACGTTTGCACTCCATTCCCTGTTTCCATAGATGTGACTACGAAACCGCTCAGCTGTGCATGTGAGTCCCGTTGTGATGTAGCTCTCAAGAGGATCAACCACAGACGACAAGCTTCGTTTGCTACCCTCGCATTTATCACGAGTATCGCTGGTGCCTTCAGCAGGATAAAACGATATTATTTAGCACAGCCGCCAAACAGTGGAGCACGATTAAATTTTCTGAGCTCATTTTACGCTCCGAGATTAGAGACTAGGCGGAGAAAATTACTAACCTTTGGCGATTTGTCACCGTTCAGACCTTGTAGCACGATTGTTAGTTTGCATAGTCTTGGCATCCTAATAAGGGTGAAACTCTAAACCTGGGACAATGTGCAATTCAAACTGCTCTTCCTTTTTTACAAAGTTGAATATACAGAGGACCAGGTTGAGTGATCTTCTCGGTTGTCAATCAGGGGAAAGTCATTAGCATCATTATTACTCCTGCAGGTGTTTCTGCACAGCAAACTGTAATATAGATTTTAGGATGTTCTCTGTGTGCAGCGATTTACTGGAACAAAACGTGCATTTATGTTACGGGTAGAGATTATCATTAGCTATCCTTGAATTTGCGACAATCACGGAGTTATCGAAAGGTCAAACGCGGTCATTTTTACAACAGTACGCATTAATTCTTAATTTTCGTTCTGGATTTGCTGTCCATTGGCGTTGGCAGGTCGCCTCCGTTGATTTTATAGCCAACCAGCTTAAGGAAAGAAACAGCAATTTAGCACTGGCGGCATCCATATAAACCAGTTCATATGAAGTGAGATCCTTTGAGATGAACAGCTCTCAACGGCTCTTGGAGCTGGATAAGCAATGGCAGTCAGTCCTAGAAACAAATTCACTGCACTTTGCTTCAGTACTTTTGGGGCACAAAATCAGGAAAGAAGAATTTAGCTAAGACATACAGTGTAAGAAATTGATGGAAATAACCTTTTGTGCAGTGAAAACCACACCAGTGAAGACACACAGCAGAACAGTCACATTAAGTGTACGGAATAAATTGTGTGACGGTAGAGTGGGACAGAGGTTACTAAAACTGAAGTTGCATCAGAGTTAACGAAATCATCGAAAAGTAGCTTCTTATGGGCAGTTCTGCTGCACAGTCAAGATACGAGTTTGTATACGGAAATTCCGACAGAAAGACTCACCAAACAAAACCCAAGTCAAGGAGAAACTATGGGTAACAGGTAGATAAAGCGGTTTTTTCATACACTAAAATGAAAAGTCGTGCTGTTTTACATATTTATTGGTCTAGTCAGGCTCATCTATGAAGCACGAAGGCAGCCGAAAGTAATGATAATCACGAGGAGTGCGTTGTATCAAAGGGACAACATAATTTGAAGTGAAGCTTTGGTCGGACCTCAAAAAACTAGCCTCACATGACTTATCAGACAAAGCATCTTGACCATTTACAAGTCGTCAAGTTGTTGTTTGGATCAGTCAGAAGCTTCTTAGACCAAATTTCTTAGCCAAAAATGAGCTATACAGTGGCAAAAATACAGTGTAATCAGTCCCGAGTAGTTTGGTCTGAGGCAAAGCGAGTCACGTCTGAAACAACTGATTTATTGTTCACATAACAAAACCTGGGGATCAAGGTCGCTTTCCTAAGCTCTTGGGAACTTTGGGTTCTTTTGGCGGTTTAAAACCTGAAACATCTGGTAGGTTCCTTGGAAGCTTCGAGTAATCCGGTGGCTCCCCAATATTCAAGAAGCCAAAGGCTTTCAGCAAAAAACATCGCTCTGGTGCTTCCCTTATGAAAACTTTGGTGTCATTATCTGTATCTTTGAACCATCTGGCTAGTGCTTCGTTGTTGATCTTTTCCTTCACTTGAGACGTACTGGGTTCATATCTGTTATTTGAGTTGGGAAACAAGAAAGTTGGAAGATTTAGTATATTGTTCTTCAATAAAACCTATGACAGTTTTACGGCAAGCAAATATTTTGTTATTGCTCACAGTGGTGTATGTGGCTATGGGCAATAAATGAAATAACCTAAGCGAATTCAGCGGTAACAGCTGAAGAATAGGGTTATTGAAAAAACGAGTTGCATCCATATGACTTATACACCCATCTGCATACCAATTCAATTATGACGATAGACTTATCTGGAACCCAGGTGAATCTCTCGTTTCTGATGTTCCTGAGCAGCTGCATTACATCCGTGTGATGTTGAAAATCCAAGATACATTTTCACTTTGACTTAGTTACATGATTGCTCATTCTTAACAATCCATTGATGTTTTGAGTCCTCTTGGAGCACATTTTGGAGTCTGACATGACTGAAGTGTTATTTAATTCTTCGCAATTCATCCATAACCCATTATGTCCGTCAAAACTGACTGACAAACAAAATCAAACAAGTTGAAAGGCAATACTCTCAA